>JAQPZY010001678.1:215000-1415000 GCA_029931535.1 Margaritifera margaritifera
CTCCTACATGTTTAAATGACGGGGAAATTAACAAACAAAGGATAAGCAATAGAAGAAAGAAAGAAGACACATTTTTAAAAACGTTCTAAAACAGGTAAACTACATATCTATGTTATGCTGCCATCAGTCCAACAAAGTTGTGTAAAAACATTCAGAGAAGTGTATTTACTTGGGTATACATTATCGGAAAAAAATGTGTACGTCTAATAAACTGATGCATGGCTGTAGAGTTGACAAGATTGCAATAGGATGGTTTGATTTTTTCATTTAGGCCGATATCCACATGAGTTTTCAATTGAAGTATCCAGTATCGTTCTTACGCGTGCGTTCTATATCGGTCCACCCCAGGTTAGAATCAATTGTTAGCATCTCGAGGGACTCCACTGAATGCCCAGTCGAGTTGTAGTCGTTGGCGAGTTTCGCGTTGATTTTGCTGCGAATGTGGCTTTTATGGTAATGCATTCGTTTTCTGAAATCAATTGATTCGTCAACATGTTGAGTGCCACAGCTCTTGCATGTTAGAAGATAGATTACATTTTTGGTTCGGCATCCTAACTTCTGATTGATGGTGTAGCTAACTCCTATCGTCGAACTTCTGAACGATTTTGGCTGGGCATATGTTTGCAAATCAGACAACGCTTGTCTTTCTGAAATCAATTGTTTCGTCAACATGTTGAGTGCCACAGATCTTGCATGTTAGAAGATAGATTACATTTTTGGTTCGGCATCCTAACTTCTGATTGATGGTGTAGCTAACTCCTCTCGTCGAACTACTGAACGATTTGCGCTGGGCATATGTTTGCAAATCAGACAACGCTTGTCTTCCCATAAATAGTTTGGGCAATTAAAATAACATTTTTAATTGTCCGTATATGCTCGAAAAAGAGGTGATATTAGTATTTTATGATGATTAGATGATAGTAAACTCCAAATAAGACATATATACTGAAAAACTGTCTGAATTCTAGTTGGGGAATAAAGATGATTAAATGTGTGATTTTGGATTATTTTATCTTTCAGAGAGAGAGAGGGGGGGGGGAGAGAGTTATATAATTTATATTCTGACTAAGCGCACAACCCTAAATAAGGCAAAAAAAAGGGATGGAACCTATTCGTGGATATATATATATATATATATATATATATAGAGAGAGAGAGAGAGAGAGAGAGAGAGAGAGAGAGAGAGAGAGAGAGAGATGCACTCGCACACACACATAATTTATTCCGCCCAAACTTAAGATTTCGATCTTGTTAAAATCTTCTTTTAGGACCATTCACTTTTGAAATGTTACAAATTCATTAGGACGCTCCCAAACACCTATGAATCATACCAGAAATAAATAGTTTGTGAAAATGTATTTTTTCAACTAAATTGCTTTATTCTGAAAGTTTGAAAATATAAATCTTCTTATAGTGGACAATGATCTGACCTATGGACTTTGATATATTGTATATCAGTCTCAGAGAATAAAAACCATATGTGGACAAAAGTGAATATTGTTAATATAAAAGTAATTTCCAAATACATGAACACTCGCACCAATAGGATATGTCATATACTCGACTTACCTTCTTTATTCCATCTGTTTAGCTGTTGAGCTGATAGAGTAAATGCAGCATGACTTAAACTGGTTTTCGTTTTAAAGCAGCACATATCACTCCGCTCTACCGTTACTTCCTTGTTTCATACAATGATCCGTTTTGATAAGGAAAATATCATATTTCCGTTTTATGAACTAAATCTCAAGACGCATCCACTTTTTGTTGCAACGTGATATATATATATATATATATATATATATATATATATATACTGTCATAATATTTATATATATATATATATATATATATATATATATATATATATATATATATATATATATTGTCATAATATTTATATAATTGGAATACTCCGGAAAATTTTCCAAATTCCTACTTGTACATTCAGTTAATGAAAATACTATTTTATATCGACAATAAGATTCCTATACATAATTATCTTCACTTATACCACGTGTCATTTCAAGTGCATGTATTTTTTTTTAATATCATGGAGGATAAACGAAATGTGACATAGACAATAATTACTGCCCGGAATATTCTTCAAAAGCACGCTTTAATGCTCACCAAAGCTAAGTTTTTTATCTTCGTTTAGGTTGATATTTTCTACAAAATGTGCAGCCCATGAACTGGTCTCTGCAAGGCTATTACAGAACTACAAAAATCGCTTTCATTTCTTTTTGTTCTTGTTCTTGTTGTTGGAAATGTGGTGAGTGTGGAGTTAGCCGTTTACTAACGCTATGGTCTAGTTTTGGGAAATTTGCTGGTTAATACATTCAGCTAGTTATAACTTTTGTAGAAAGTATAAATCTAAGAGAAGATAAGAGGAATAAAATTTACCACCTTGAGAAAATAAAGGTGTGTATGAGCGTATTCCGGTTGTTGTTATTGTTACAGCAACTTAGTGGTTATCCACTGTGATTGTGGTGATAACGCTTGAACACAGAATGTCCGTTTTACTCTCATTTGGAAACTGTACCACACAAATTTTAGAGAGCATTACATTTTTGAAAAATTTAAGGAACAAACTATTGTTCCTAAAATTTAAATCACTCTAAATTTCTCTAATAAAAATATATTTCTAAGTGCAACGCTGCCGCCTACCCGGAAGGACAGTTCTGGAAGTTTGGAACTAAAATTGTATGTTAGTAACCACCTTCTCATCTGTGTCATATTTTACTAAAGATGTAATAACAACGAGTGAACACATGGATTTTAGAATTTACTTTAAAGAAATTCTCTTATTATTTCTTTTGTCGGTAATGTTATGTTATCATTCTTTGTTGTGGGAAGCGATTCATGTTACGTGCGGTTTGATAATAGTTCGTGTTGGAATAAAACAAATATACTTCGTTTCGTCCGTGCTGCCTTAGTCCAGCATACAAGTATTGACCGCTTTTCAATAAGTAGGATAAACCGTACACCAACAATCTATATTTTGGCCAATCGGAAATTTGCCAAAAGATATAATCGCTAATATGCTAAGCACAAAGATTTGCTAAAATGTAATGACATTAAAATATTGTAACTTAAAGAAGCTACTATAGCTTGTTCCATTCGATATGTAGGTATAGAGGCGTGCATGCACGGTGCATTGTTTTGAGAGCGAAATAATTCTGCCTTAGTATACGCGTATGATTTATGCGCTGAAATAAGTAACTATA
This sequence comes from Margaritifera margaritifera, assembly GCA_029931535.1. Classification (NCBI taxonomy): domain Eukaryota; kingdom Metazoa; phylum Mollusca; class Bivalvia; order Unionida; family Margaritiferidae; genus Margaritifera; species Margaritifera margaritifera. The sequence continues at coordinate 218,225 of JAQPZY010001678.1, forward strand.
CTTAATACATCAAGTGCTTATCAGGAACATAATAAGTACCGCCCGACGAAGAAAGAGGTTTCGACCGAAAATGAACCAGCACGATATAGTTAACGTCACGCGTAACTTCCTGGTTTCTTGTAATATCCATAGGAGTGATGGGTGTGGGGATGAGGTGGGAAAGACCAGGATGATTAGAAAAGGAATGTAATCTGATATGTTTTTATTTCATTTTCAATATTTCACTTAGTGTTCATTTGGGTTGGGGGTGGGGTTTGAATACCTTTTTGTATTTAAATATATACAGCAAATGAAGACAACAATAGCATATTCGTATGTGTGTATACTTCCCCACTGCGAACACGACTAGGTTATAGACAAAACATAAGTGAACAATAGTAGGACATCCGTAAAGCTACGAAACAGATTTTGAAGAGTATAGAGTTTCAGTTTTACTCTGAATGCATTTTCATCGACCATAATGAAACGAAACTACGGAAAGAGCCAATTATATTAGACTAACTAATAGGACGATATCTAGTAGACAAGTCAGGAATTTTGTATTTTATTTACAGACAGATTTAATGTAAATTTTCTGAGTATATATATATATATATATATATATATATATATATATATATATATATATATATATATATATATATTGCATTGCAATGAAAGCTGTATTTTACAACATGTAATACAATACTCAAAAAAGCTATGAAGATAATTATACTGTTGACCTTATCTTGCCTCTTAATATTTCTTTTCCTTTAATGAATACTTATAGAAAACCATTCTCAAGGTACGATATTTTTCGTGGTAATGCACAATAAAATGACTCCTTTATGCAACATCGTTAATGTAGTTAAGTCAAGCAGCATAAAGAGTGGGTCGTCGTCTCTGCTGGAACAATCCATTAAACATAAAAAAACAAATGCAAATTTCATAAGCTATATAAGTACATCATTGTACAATACGGAAACGTTTTATATAATATGAATGTAGCGTTTAAATTTTTAATTGACTTATGAAGATACAACATACGGCATATTTATCTTAAATCTTAATGATATGTTGATTTCGTCAGTAACAAGTTTGTACTTTGCTATTTAATTCTCTAAATCAATCTCTAATAGAGTATGTATGCTGGACATAGTAATTCACACAAGCAATCAAACTCATATTTGGAGGGGGGGGGGTTGTAAGTGAAGGAACATGACTTGATAGAATCTTAAACAGTTTGCAATTTGTGAATTATAGCATTTTAGGATTTTAACTGTATGCTGACGTATATGCTGAATGTTTGAATTTTCTAAATAAAAAAGATTGTTAAATAAAAACAGTAAAATTTAAAAAGTTATATTTTCACCTGATAATTTTCAGTGCAAAAACGTTCATTTAAATACGAAGATTAGGATAGGTATTTCACGAATTTAACATACTATGCCATCTGAAATGTACAAAACATGCAACGCTTGCCCATGATCACTATATAGATTGAGGAAGTGAACAGAACCGTAGTTTCCTAATGTGATTGCACGATTGTTTGCCTACAGACGTACATATGGTAATACATGATGTTGCTAAAAGTAGATATAGGGATTAATGTTATCTATCACCTTTTCTTTATGAAATCAAAACCATGTACAAATATATTTTTGGAAGAAAATATGCTGAAAATTCAGCACTTAAAAATAAACGTATTGAAAGAAAACAGCAGGTTCATTAGTAAACAGTACAACTCATCATTTGGTTTTGAAACCACACCGCATTAATACTTTCAGCAGTTTTTCTTTTCTGAAACATATGTTACAAGAGAAACCAAATAGTCAGTAACAAAGTAAAATACACCAGAAGGTTTGTTTCTAGAATGTCGTTGACACTTTCCCATTTTTGTCTTATTGTAATTGCATTCACCGGGATATCAATACAAATTGAATGATAGTCAATATATTTGTGTAAAAACATGTTGTCTAAAGCTCAAGTAATATGGCAATATTATGTTCAACTATGCAAGAATAAACGCCCCGCTTTATAATAGTGATGCAACAGTAAATATAGTCTGACCATATGACTTCAAATAAGCACATCATAAACTATCCATTGTAATTGATTCTAACTGTTAGTAGTACCTATAGTATATAGTTGTAATTCAAAATTGTTAAAATAGTAAATACATTGCCACTTGAGCAGACAATCTATTTTGTTTTGTTTTTCCTTTTTTTTTTTTGTTAGTTTCAAGACTTTTCACACACATTTTTCAATTGACTCCTTAAATATGTAGTTGTAAAGTTGATTTAACAGAAAATAGATCTGGCAAGCCTACGTTTGAGAAGTAACTAACAACTTGTTTCTCTTGAATATTCACAAAATGAATATTGTTCTGCCTCACATAAATTGCATCCTGTCGATGAACAATTACCATAGATATTCCTGTAAAAATATCAATATTGAACATAATTTAGAACTGTCTCATCAAAGACAGCGAATAGCATTTAATATATATATATATATATATATATATATATATATATATATTCCTTGCTTACTTCTACTTTCACATAAGTTGTCTTTATTCTTTTACTTGCACAATATTTATTGCATTTCGTGAGAATTAGTTTCCTTTTATCAAAGAAGAAAAGAAACAGAATGATGCTTGTACAATCTGTCTTTTTTCAAAAGAAAAACAGTTTGATTGTTTACATCTTCCATTTTACAGTTTTTTTTTTAAATATCTTTTCATTGAATTGCTGTATAAAAAAAATATACAGTGTATACATTTCCTTTGTACACAGTTTGTGGAAACAATGCAATCTTATAATCACCGAATGATATCAAGGCCGACTTGGATACAGATTAAGCATGTAATCCTCTGTCATATTGTATAATTTTATATAATTTTGACGTGTCTTGGAAGATGGTCGCGAATCCATGGAAGATGACCCACATTCTGGAAGACAAATGTATGTAATTGCTGAGGGGGAAGTAGCTGCTGTTAAGTGGGCAATTGATGAAGATGATACACAATTCAAGTTATTTCTGTTATCACCGGCATTAATTCGTCAGCTGTGTGTTTAATATATTGAAGGATCATTTGAAGGTCAGAAAGGTTAGTGAAATATAGGTCGCGCACTTGTTGAAGGCTGATCAAACACAGATTCGGGTTGAACTTGCCAATTAGCTCCTGGACATATATGAATAGCGTGTCCTGAGACATTGAATTAGATTGTCACAGGTGACGAAACATAGATTTTCTTTTATTAACCCAACTCAAGAGATAACTATAAAGTTTGGATCAGAGAAAAAGAACAGACACCACGAATCGCTCGTCGTTGTCGGTCTATTAAGACAATATACTTTAATAAGCATTATCTGTTGATGCAAAAGGCTCTGTCGTCCAGATAGCTGTGTCTGACTCTGCATGTGTCACTGGACATTTTGATATGTCTCCAAACTGTTGCCAAAGGTTGTGGAACACTACCAAACAACATGTCCGCGAACCGGTACCTCAGATATTCATCTACCCATGACAAAGCACTGACGCATAAATCCACCGTTGTGACAGATTAGTAATTCGTTATAACGGATTAATACATTATTCTAACGGATTACTAATTCGTTTGAACGGATTAGTATATTGTTCTAACGGATTACTAATTCGTTTGTAACCCATTTTAGTAGATTAAGTAAACTCTATACATAGATCTGCTATCTAGGAATTACCATAGAAACACTTCTCCAAAGAAAATCAAGAAAAGAGTTGACAATGCAGACCTAGCGTTGCTTGCTTGATTGCTGCAGTATTCTCGATACTTAATTGTTCTTTGGCATGTGCGTATCGAATCAAGGAACCACCAGTTGTCATCTAAAAGTATGTATTTTGACATGGATGATAATGATCTGGGAAACATTCACCCCTTTTATTCATAATTGCATGAAGTTAAAATAGTTATTGTTGTTATTATTGTTGTTGTTGTATTATAGCTCTTCGATGGGAAAAGGGCAGTTTGACTCTATATACAACGTTTCTGGGTAAAAAAAACAACAGGGTGAAGGGCCGAACCCCAAAACGGACCCCTCTTTGGGGTAGGTAGCCAGCCACTGCGTATAAAACACCCAATTAGAGGTGAGGTGAGTCTGTGATATACCATCACAGACATGGGCCGACCAAAAACAACCACGTGTCATAGATACCTTTGGAAAAGACAACGGCGCTTGGACGCAAATGCTTCAGTGCATATTGCTCGGTATACCCCCAATGATGTACAGATGGGATCAGGCACTATCGCCACGAACCGACTACGCAACAACTGTATGGGTTCATCAGACAAGCAAGATGATATATATATATATATATATATATATATATATATATATATATATATATATATATATATATATATATACGAAAAGGCGAGACAACAAATTAGCAAGGTCATCAGTGAGCTCAAGAGCCGAGCACAGTATGGTACCTGGCCGCACACAGCGGCGAACGCATCTATTAGAGTAGAGTTGGAGCCAGAACATATTCGCTCGTCACGCTATAGCGAGTGACAGCAGCCGCCGACTAATCTTTATTTACAGAAATGCTATGCACCATAATACACATAGCAGGACACACGAGGGTTGCTGTTAGTGTCGTCCTCAAGCGACAATAACCGGCGAATAAAGTTTCTTTAGAGAAAGGTTGTGTATCATAGTATACCATCTCTCGCTCTCTACAGTGATACGCGCGAGGTACCAACGTTCGTTGGAGAGAGCGAATGAACGCGTTGCTTAGGGATGGACATATAAACGATAGCGAATACGATGGTATGCTTGAAGCAATACTTCCAGCCAGGGCCAGACAGCCAACCCCTGCCTGCTCTCAGGCGTCAAAGGCCTACGCCAACCACTTAGCCACCCCTAAAAACCCAACGAGCCAGCGTGAAGCTGACCAAGCTTATGCAGGAATTACAAAAAGTGGTGCGATTAACCCAGGTAGACTACAGAGAAATGGTAGGCTTACCGCCAACACCAGTTCCCGACAAATTCCATGCCAGAGAAAGCCATACTATCAAAATCTTCCCCACGACGAGCCAGGCTGAAAGGTGCCAGGTTGGCTAAAGAACCCAGACTAGAGGTCATGCCGCCAAAAACCCCTAACGACGATCCCCCGAATACAAATTAAACCGCTCCCCGCCGGTGAAAAAGGTGCACCCAACTGCTGGAAAAGCCGGCGCTAGCAAGCCCGTGAAGGACCACCTAGTCATGATTCGACACGGCCACTCCCTACAAGCCGACCTATCGAAGCTGCTTAAAGCCATGCTTCCCTCCCCTACCGCGTGGTAGACATCCTAAAACAGGATATCTGTGAGAAGGGGTCAAATTTAACCTGACTAAATACCGATAACTTCCGATGTATGCTGTTTTCACAGCCTGGTGTAATCGGCAGGTAATACATTGTCATACCTAACCTATTTCCTGACCAAGGAGGTTATAAATCTCCACTATTTACCATAAAAATAAGAAGTGTTCATTTTGTATTACATGTCTGAATGGAATAGTGCAACGGCTCGGTGCAGATAAAGAACATTAATGCCAAGACAAAGCGTTAGGTACCCGTTATATTGATACCGAACTGGCTAAAATCAAGTCAACGTTGTATATATATATATATATATATATCTTGAGCTATAGATTTTTAAATTTCTTTTTTGTTTTATTCAGTAATTCCTTTGTGTTTTTTTGGGTGACACGAAGTCATTGTATTTGCTATAGATTATATCTTTGTACTGTTGGGTATTGTGGTCAAGACCGAAGTACAAAGCGGCGACTTTAAGAGTCCAATGTTATTCGGTCAAGACTAGAATATCCAACAGTTAAAACTCTACAAGTTATGTATTGTATGCATCCATTTGTTAAAAGAACTTAATTGTAAAGTGTTTTGCATACAATTAAAATGAATATGTATTTATGTTGGAAGCGGAATGTTGCTTTAATTACTTTTATGAACTGAATCGCTAATATTTACACGATATGATGTGACGTGATTTTACATCATGTTGCGTCATGACAGACACTGTGACATAACATTCCAGACACCCCGATAACATGTAATGAATTTATACCATAACTCTTACACGAACTTATTTGTTAAAATAATAAGACATACGAATCCCCTGGCTTCCATTGTTAACTAAGCAAACGCCTTTTACCAACAGCAGTAAGGTCTCTTGGGCCGTCATAAAAAATACTGTCGAACGTTTGACGAATGAGCATTATTAAAGTACAATCTAATTTTCTTTTCTTTTCTTGGGGTGGGGGATAGTTTCCACCGATAATAAACCACACAGTTGTGTATTGCCATTCGTCATGTGACTTACTTGTACCCCGTATGTAAGTCATATGATCTGGTTATGGCCTTGTTGGAGTTCTTACGCACCGTTGGAATAATTTGTAATAGAAATACTGCATTTTATATCTTAATAATTGACCAATCATATTCCTGTAAACTTGTTTATGAGATTGTTACGACTCTATGGTCTAAGAAAAATGTAACAGAAAGAAAGTGAAACCAACAAATGAAGTAAAAATCAACAAGCAATTTATTACTAGATAATTAAAATGAAAAATCAAAAAGTCACTTACAGTAATGTGTTTATGTATCCTAATAATCCAATAAGAATGATTGTTCTAATCACAAGTCCTAAATATAGAATGTGTCCTTGAATGTTATTATGTGCCAATGGTCTCCAAAGTCCTGATGTACTAGAAATCTTGATGTGCTGAAGTCAAAATGAAGTAATCCAAAATCTCTGAATAAGTTCACATAAATTCCAAAATTGTCAATCAAAAATCCAAAATCCAAACGTTTATGAGCACTGTTATAATCCAATGAATATTTAAAATAATTCCTCTCTTAGAATTTGGAATGAATTTTCACAACTGTAATAGCTCTTTACAAGACTGATGGTAATGTCGAACTGAACAAAATGTCTACCAAACATGGTATATATAAAGATTGGTCACATGACAGAATGTTCTAGAATATGAGTCACATGACAGAATGTTCTAGAATGTGTGTCATCTTAATGGAATTTTTACTTGTAAACAAAAATTCAACCTTGACCTTCAAATTGAGAAAACATATTGATCAAAACAACCTAATTCAAGGACACTAGTTATACATGTTTTTCCTAACAAACATAAAGATTTAAGCAAATATTAAAGTGAAGAAACATTTACAATTTCCCAAAACATTTATAATATTATATAAACATCATACATAACACCTCCCCTCATAAAGAAAAAGGAAGATTTATGTAATAAAGCTTTCTTTTGAATATACATCTAATACTATAATAACCAAAATTACATAAGAACATGTTTTATGATACTGGACTTAATTACATCAAGCAATATTACATTTCTAGGCACGTGAGAGTGCATCTGCAATCACATTGTCTTTTCCTCTGATGTGTCTAATGTCAATGTTATATTCTTGCAATATCAAACTCCATCTCAACAATCTCCGATTTTTATCTTTCATTTTGTTGATGAAAGTAAGGGGATTGTGATCACTGTACACAATAATTGGAGAAAGAGCTGAGGTAACATACACTTCAAAATGCTGTAAAGCCAATATCAAAGCCAAACATTCCTTCTCAATTGTGGAATAATTTTTCTGGTGCTTGTTTAGTTTTTTAGAAAAATAACACACAGGGTGATCCACACCACTTTTGTCTTCTTGAATCAATACTCCACCAACCCCTATATCACTTGCATCAACAGATAATTTAAATGATTGGCTAAAATTTGGTGCAGAAAGAACTGGTGCATTCTTAAGCATGGCCTTTAACTTGTCAAAAGATTCCTGACACTTGTCAGACCAATGAAATTTGGTTTTCTTACTCAATAAACTTGTCAAAGGTTCAGCAGTTTTGGAAAAATTGGAACAAAATTTCCGATAATATCCAGCCATACCTAGAAATCGCATCAGTTGCTTTTTACAAATTGGAACTTAAAATTCAGAGATAGCTTTGACCTTAGCTTCTATAGGTTTAACTTGACCTTGTCCCACAATATGTCCTAAAAATGTGACACAAGCATGGCAAAACTCACTTTTGCTCAAATTAATTGTCAGATTCGCATCGCTGAGTCGATCGAAGAATTTTCGAATGGTTTCCAAATGATCTTCCCAGGTGTTGTTGTAGATAATGACGTCATCGATATAAGCGTCACAATTATCAAGACCAAATGTTATCATGTTCATCAGACGTTGAAACGTTGCAGGCGAATTTTTCATTCCAAACGGCATGACTTTATATTGATAAAGTCCATCTGGAGTTGCAAATGCTGAAATTTCTTTTGCCCTTTCCGTCAGTGGAATTTGCTAGAATCCTTTTAAAAGGTCAAACTTGGTGACATATTCCGCATTTCCAATTTTATCAATGCAATCGTCCATTCTTGGGATTGGAAATGAATCAGTTTTGGTGACACTGTTGACTTTTCTATAGTCAGTACACATACGGAATGTATTATCTGGCTTGGGAACAAGAATACATGGTGAACTCCAGTTACTTTTACTTGGTTCTATGAAATCATTCTCCAGTAAATACTGAATTTCTTTCTTCAGATAGTTCTGTTTGAGAGGATTCATCCTATAAGGATGCTGTTTTACAGGCGCAGAATCTACAATGTCAACGTCATGATAAATTTTACTTGTTCGTGTTGGAACATCAGGAAACAAGTGCTCATAGTCATGTAATAGCTGTTTTAGTTCATTTCTTTCCTGTTGTTGTAGATGTGAAAGTTTCTGGTCTAGATTGTTCAATATTTCTGAATTCCGAAGATTGGTTATACCAGAGTCACTATAGTCTGATCGTATTCCATCGTTGATATCTTCACTGTGTGGGACAGGTACAACTAAATTAACTGAATAATTAGCTGGGCTATCTCTGTCAAAATATTCCTTTAACATATTTATATGACAAAGTTGTTTCTGTTTCCGTCTCCCAGGAGTGTTAATGATATAATTTAAGTCATTTACTTTCTTTTCAACGGTATAAGGACCAAAAAATTTAGCCTGAAGAGGATTCTGAGGTATGGGAAAGAGAGCCAGAACTTTGTCACCAGGTTTAAAACTCCTTTCCTGTGAATTTCTGTCATACCTTAATTTCATTTTTGACTGGGTAGTGTGAAGATTAGTTCTTGCTACTTCACAGGCCTTTGGCAACTTGTATTTGAAATCAGAAACATAATCAAGAAGATTAATCTTTGAGTCTTCATTTGAAAGAAGTTTCTCTTTCAATAATTTCAATGGTCCACGGACAGTATGACCAAAAACTAGTTCAAAGGGACTAAAACCCAACGACTCTTGAACTGATTCCCTAACAGCAAACAACAACAAATGAACACCCTCATCCCAATCCTTTTCTGTATCAAAGCAATATGATCGAATCATATTCTTCAAAGTTTGATGAAATCTTTCCAAAGCACCTTGACTTTCAGGGTGATAGGCAGAAGATTTAAACTGTTAGATGCCCAATTCATGCATAACTTGTTGGAAAATTCCAGACATAAAATTTGACCCTTGATCCGACTGGACAGATTTGGGAAGGCCAACAAGTGTAAAAAACTTCACCAAAGCTTTCACAATAGTTTTAGTTTTTATATTTCTCAGAGGAATTGCCTCTGGAAATCTTGTGGATGCACACATGATGGTCAACAAGTATTGGTTGCCTGACTTGGTTTTAGGTAAAGGACCAACACAGTCTACTATTATTCTACTAAATGGTTCATCAAATGCAGGAATAGGTTGTAGATGAGCCTTAGGTATCTTCTGATTGGGTTTTCCTACCATTTGACAAGTGTGACAAGATCTGCAGTATTTAGAAACATCACTTTTGAGTTTCGGCCAATAAAAATGATTCAAGATCTTGTGATAAGTCTTACGGACTTCTAAATGACCAGCCAAAGGAGATTCATGGGCTAAATTAAGAATTTCCTGTCGATATGACTTAGGAACAACAATTTGATAGCTCACTAACCACTCGTCACCAGCGGGTACATCAGGTGGTCTCCATTTCCTCATAAGGACCCCATTTTTCACAAAGTAACACACTGGAACTTGTGTGGCTTCAGTTTCACTAATAGCCCTCTGAAACAAACAAGATATCTCGGGATCTTGCTCCTGTTCAACGACAAGAGATTGTCGTTTGTCACCCTGAGTAGGACAAAGAGAATGAGTTGCCAAAAGAGGATCACTGTGATCAATACCATTTGATTGATCAATACCTGAGGAAAAAGTGACCTCATCAAAAAACTGACCAATACATGTGTCAGCTAAAGGAATAATATCCTGATCGACATCAATCTCAAGAGCTCTTTTTGCCATAGCTCTAGTAACTGCACAAGCAGGGTATAAATCAGGGATTTCAGTTTCGACAGGATCAACTTTCTGATCCAAACAAGGCTTGTCAGTTACAAGTGGATTAACCACAACCTTATCTCCAGCTAGGTCATTGCCTAGTAATAAATGAATACCCTCTATGGGTAAAGAAGTCACTGCCCCAACAGTCACAGGTCCAGAAACTAAGTCTGATGCCAAATTTACACAATGAAGAGGAACATTTACAAAGTCGCACTCAACTCCCTGAACAAGAACACTTTCACTTGAAGAAGACTCCTCAGACAAAGGCAAAGTACCTGATAATAAAAGACTCTGAGAAGCTCCAGTGTCCCTTAATATTTTAATTGGGATAGGTTTGGCAGAATCACCAATAAGTGATATAGAACCTTCTGACATGAATGGTTCACAAGCCTCCAAAATAGAATCAGACTGGGGTTTGTTTGACCCAACAAATGTATTGCTTTCAATACAAGACCGTGACCTTGACCTCGTAGAAATAAGAGCATTTGGAAAAGCTCTGTCTTTACTCTGTTGCTTATTTTTCAACTTGAAGCAATCAGAAATAACGTGCCCTTTCGTTTTACAATAAGTGCACGTAGGAAGAGATAAGGATTTCTGATCAGTCTTATCAGATGTTTGATTCCTAACAGTTGTGCTGTTGTGAAATTTGGAAGTACTCGAATGAGATTGAAATGGTTTTTTACCAGAAAACTGCTGAGAGGACGATTTATTACCAAATGAAATTTTGTGAGTCAAGGAATAATCATCAGCCATACGAGCAGCATTTTCCAAAGTTTCCACATTCTGCTCGTCAAGATAGGTTTTAACATCACTATGGATGCACCTCTTGAACTCTTCAATTAATACGAGCTGTCGGAGGTTATCATAACCTTGATCAACTTTCTTGGCTGAGCACCACCTATCAAATAGTTGTTCTTTATCCCTTGCAAATTCGACATGAGTTTGTCCAGTTTCTTTTCTACAATTCCTAAACCTTTGTCGATATGCCTCTGGTACCAACTCATAAGCTTTCAAGATGTACTCCTTAACCACATCATAATCAGTGCTTTGTTGTACTGACAGTGAAATGTAGACTTCACGAGCTTTGCCAATAAGTACACTTTGTAATAACAAAGTCCAATGCTCTCTGGGCCATTTCAAGTTTTCAGCTATTTTCTCGAAATGAAGAAAGTATTTATCTACTTCTTTTTCCTGAAAAGGGGGTACTAACCTAATATATCTAGTAACATCAAAACCTGGACTTGTGTTTAAAGGAGTGGAGTGTGCTCTGTTTGCCAGTTCTAATTCTCTTAACTTAAATTGCATTTCCCTTTCTTCTCTTTGCATCTGCATTTGTCTCTCCTCTTTCTCTCTCTCCCTCTCCCTCTGCATTTGCCTCTCTTCTTTTTCTCTCTCCATCTGCATCTGCCTCTCTTCCTTCTGCATTTGTAGCTGCCTCTCTTCTTTCTCTCTCTCCATCTGTATCTGCCTCTCTTCTTTCTCTCTCCATCTGTATCTGCCTCTCTTCTTTCTCTCTCTCCATCTGTATCTGCCTCTCTTCTTTCTCTCTCTCCATCTGTATCTGCCTCTCTTCTTTCTCTCTCTCTCTCTGAATCTGAAGCTTTACCAATTCTAAATCAATCTGGTTCTTTAACTCTAATTCCCTTAATTTCCTGTCAGAACCAGATACAGGCTTTCTCTTCAAACTTAAAGCACTGCTATCAAAAATTCCCTTTCCTACTAAATACTGAATCAAAATAATCTTTATCTCCTGTTTTGTCAATGATACTTTTGCCTCAGATAGACTGTATTTTCTGGCAAGCTCGAGCAACTCATCCTTTCTCATGCACTCTAACCCCTCCTGGGTAGGTTTTGAAATGAAATTCTGAACATTAGATGCCATTGTAAATGCCTGCTGGTTTCACACAAAACAAATTTCTTTATTAAAAATCTTTGCCAAAGACAAAAAAAATTCTCCGAGACAAAATCAATATGAATTTCAAAGATAAATTTAATATCTCTAATATGCTTTAAAGAAATTCAATCCCGGAACGAGCCCCCAATTTCTGTTACGACTCTATGGTCTAAGAAAAATGTAACAGAAAGAAAGTGAAACCAACAAATGAAGTAAAAATCAACAAGCAATTTATTACTAGATAATTAAAATGAAAAATCAAAAAGTCACTTACAGTAATGTGTTTATGTATCCTAATAATCCAATAAGAATGATTGTTCTAATCACAAGTCCTAAATATAGAATGTGTCCTTGAATGTTATTATGTGCCAATGGTCTCCAAAGTCCTGATGTACTAGAAATCTTGATGTGCTGAAGTCAAAATGAAGTAATCCAAAATCTCTGAATAAGTTCACATAAATTCCAAAATTGTCAATCAAAAATCCAAAATCCAAACGTTTATGAGCACTGTTATAATCCAATGAATATTTAAAATAATTCCTCTCTTAGAATTTGGAATGAATTTTCACAACTGTAATAGCTCTTTACAAGACTGATGGTAATGTCGAACTGAACAAAATGTCTACCAAACATGGTATATATAAAGATTGGTCACATGACAGAATGTTCTAGAATATGAGTCACATGACAGAATGTTCTAGAATGTGTGTCATCTTAATGGAATTTTTACTTGTAAACAAAAATTCAACCTTGACCTTCAAATTGAGAAAACATATTGATCAAAACAACCTAATTCAAGGACACTAGTTATACATGTTTTTCCTAACAAACATAAAGATTTAAGCAAATATTAAAGTGAAGAAACATTTACAATTTCCCAAAACATTTATAATATTATATGAACATCATACATAACAAGATAATGATAATCTATAAATATTGCAGTATAGTGCGTCATTACTTTTGCGTGACGTCATGGCGTATTTAATTTGGCGTCATTTAGCTCAACTGCCATTTCCACTATTCTGGAACAATTTAGAACTTGTACTCTTTCTCATATGAGTAAAGTAAATAATGCATTCCATTACTTATTTAAATGTCCTCATTTTCATGCAGAACGTCCAAAGTTTATACCTCAAGTATATCTAGTAATAATAGATGTTATTTTCCCCCAGTAATATCCCAAATCTTATAAGCATATATACGTTTAGGGGCAATTATCATGAAAACGTTTACTACCTAGCTTTCCCATTATATCTTCAATTAACTTTGCGATTCACAATTAATATTCTAGTTTGTACATGTTAATTATTATGTATCTATTCTTATATTATTTATGTTAATTATTATGTATCTATTCTTATATTATTTATGTTAATTATTATGTATCTATTCGTATATTATTTATGTTAATTATTATGTATCTATTCTTATATTATTTATGTTAATTATTATGTATCTATTCTTATATTATTTATGTTAATTATTATGTATCTATTCTTATGTTATTTATGTTAATTATTATGTATCTATTCGTATATTATTTATGTTAATTATTATGTATCTATTCTTATATTATTTATGTTAATTATTATGTATCTATTCTTATATTATTTATGTTAATTATTATGTATCTATTCTTATATTATTTATGTTAATTATTATGTATCCATTCTTATATTATTTATGTTAATTATTATGTATGTTTTCTTATATTATTTATGTTAATGTCTATATTATTCACGTTGTGCTCACACACCCCGATATGGGTCGACGAGTTTTAATAAAAGATAAAAGTTGAAGAAACAAATAAAATTTTAATGTTTAAATTGTGTTCTAAAACAATTACAGACCTCTCTTTTATTGAATTTGACGTTTTATGAACTAGTAAAGATAACATGATGACCTCCGCTTCGCGTCAGTCAACACGAGGCTTACTGGTTCATAATCTTCATATTCACCTGAACAAAGGTTTATAATTGAAAATTATTATAATATACATATACAAATACAAGTATAAATCTTGAAATAAAATAATCCATTTCAAACCATTTTAAACTACCTTGAATCGTGCAAACCGGCAAACCAACTTGAAGTGACAGGAGTAGAAAAACACAAATCCAGCATGTTAGGGGATTATCCAAAATTTATATTTGATTATCTCAAAATAATCAGTGTGAAGTTGTAGAAGTATATGATAAAAGGTGTATTGTATGGTAATTGTCATATCTTACCCTAGAATCTGAGATCATATGCTAATTGTTTTCCAGCTTGTAGCATCACCTAACGTTATCAAATAATCAGTATGTAAAGCAGGTAAAGTTTCATAAAGCTACAAATATCTCATAATGATCTTTGCTTTATTCAGCTTTGTGATCATTTGATAAACAATATCAGAGCGATATTTACAAGAAAATTTTACTTTTCCAATAGGTCGTGGAAATACTTGAATTATAAAATATAGCTTGGCTAGACCTGCATCTTAGTCGCGTGATTTCTCACAATCTTTTTAAGAACGATTAAATAAATATAATTCTTATTGAATCCTTCGGAAATTAAAAATGAACGATGAAAATAGTTTTCCTAGAAATTCCTGTTGATAGTTTGATAATCGATCTAACGAGACAATATATAAGAAGGAATTGATGAAGTCAGTGTTAATCTTTGGTTACTACTAGTGTGTATCTAATTGTTTCAGTGGGTATTTACATAGTCTAGATTTCGATTCTTTCATCGTGGACGCACCTCTTTAGAAGTCATATCTGCTGAATTACCCCACTGTCGTTTACACGATTGATGGAATTATGCGTGAAATTTAGCTAATGCACAAGTTAACCTATTATTTTAAAGTTATCAACAACATTTGATTATTTTCTATTTTTTTCACATTAAATTTGTTCTGTGATGTTAGGTTGAATATCTGTTTCGCATTGTCAGATCTGTCTAGCGTCTTGAGTGGGTTCATATGCGCCGTTTCGTATCTTCTCGAAAATTGTTCAGTTTACATTGCGGTCGGTAAAGCCTGTAGAAAAGAGGAAGAAAAAATAAAAAACAATGTACTAAAAAAGGGTTGACAACACATGCTAAACAATAAAAAGGAGTTGTTAATAAAAATATTAAAAGTAAGCTCATTCCTGGTTCTATAGATAGTACTTCTATTTTGGGTGATGTAAAACTTATTTGCATTTGTTTTGGCGTCTAGATATCTCAAAGTATTATTTAACACTTCTAACACGTCATTTGTGTGAGTGAAGAGATGATCTCAGCATAAACTCCTTTTTCTTAATATAATACAAATTAAAATGTGAATACTGAAACACAGAACCCACGGGATTATCACTAACCCGTCCATAGACTTCTTTGTTGTACCATATGAAGCTGGAAAGTAAAGCAATGAAAATGGCTTTTAGCATTTCTTCACAATTCCACATGAAATTATCAATAGAAGGATTAATATAAACAGCTTTTAAATACTTCTGAGCAATGAAAGTTGTACTAATTTTTTTAACGATGTATGTCAAAACTGAGTTTTTTTTTTTCGATCAGATTATGTTATAGAGGTGTATACGAGGTTGAGAGGTGAGAGGCATTAATAAACATCCCATGCATATTTCTCCAGTGTTATTTGGTCAAGAACATTGTTGCATTTTTTTTACTAACAAAACAAGCGAACGCTGCTTTGTAATATTGGTGAATATTGTTTTGAATGGCAGTGAAATCAGATGTCCAAGGTAAAGAATATATTTGCTGTAGTGCAAATTCTATAGTTTGCTATAAAGAGGTCTTTGTAAAGTTTTAAAGTAGATTAGGTATCAAATATATAATAGGCGACTCAGCATTATCATTCACGTCAACACGAAAACTTTCCAGTAGAAAGAAAATATTTTGTGTTAAAAGGACTTTTTCTTTAAATAGTATGACCTTGTGTCTCGTGTTGCATTCAAATTCTATATTTACACTTTCAATGTAATAATAACGTCAGAAAATAATAATAATAGTGTTGGGGACTTTATTTACAAGCCCCAGACACAATTAAAAATAATATTCTTGTACAGGTTGTATTTTTATTTTGTTTCGCTATTTTGTTTGTTGTTGTTTTTTTATTGGAGGGGTGTGGTTTCAGGTGAACGGCTTTTGGGCTTCTTTTAAAGGTAACATTGAAGTTTTGACTTTTAAAAAATACTGAGCGAATTAATATTTTTGACGACAATCTTTTCCACTCAGCTAGTGTATCACCTCTTTCAACGGAATATTTTGACATTTTCTTCTTTTTTCTTTGTGACAAAGGTCATATAGTAACTCTCAATGAGCATTTTGCGATGAAATATTGAAATTTATTATAGTGCAGAATTTTCTGTTTCTAATGTTGCATGAACCAGCTTAGACAATACCATTAACAGACTAATGGTATAAGTTGAAACTTAAAATTTAGGGAGCTCATCGTATTAGAAACTGAAAACACTAATAGTTTGAGTCACTGGGTCTAATAATCACAAAAGGTGGCATTGCGATTATAAGGTCTCTAATGCAAGGACATCAAATAGGTCACAATTCGTGCCATTAGGTTTAAATCTTACTTCTCATATTTGGAGCTTTAATAGTAAATTATCTTTATCAAAAGAAAACCGTTTTCTTCCCACACTGTTGTCATGTGACTGCATTCCAGTAAGTATTCAAACCTTAGAAATATTTTGACTACCGTATATATTCAAATATGGCTAAACTGGCCTAAAAGGTATACATACGCAAAATCTACCAATCTGCCTTTTCCGATATCATGAAATCAACCACTATGGTTATTAAGAACAAATGTACATATGAAAATAGAGCTTGAAGCGATTGTTTCCTAAACAAGTTGCACCCATTGTAATTAATTTATTAATCATATTAAATAAATTTGAATTTTTATCCTGTAAAAATAGGTGGGTCATAGATACTAGACAAACCTTGTGCCTCAATACTCCCTTAAGGGTAGAGTCGGGGTATTTTAGTAAATACTGAAATTCCACCATGATTTAATGTTAATAAATATCTTTCAAACGTTCATTTTAGAAAAAATAAAACAAAACTTATTTCGGAACAAAACAAAAACACTAAAACTATGTTCTTCTCTTTTTGTTAAAATCTTAAATCGAGAAACGAAATAGATCTTGGAGTATGTCATAAATATAGATGTGATTCGTATCATATTGAAATACTAGTATATCTGACATGATTGATATCATTTTGAAAATTTACTTTGGTTTCGATGAAAAGTGCATGTATATAAAAACTTTAAATGTTCTAAATATGGCCAAAATATGCATTTTGTTCTATCCAAAAGTACTTTTAGTGCTATTTTAGGCTTGTAAAAATAGCCATCAGTTCCAAAAACAAATAGTGGTAATGTTTTTAAGTTGTTTTCTAAAAAATGACGTCAGACGCATCTATATATACACATGCTGAAAAAATATTATATTTTGTTAGTCTAATTGTCGAATATAGTATTCCGCGTTTCTTGACAGCAATGTTCAACATATAATTTAACATTTTCACATCTTTTTTGTTTTTAAATGGGGTGCTTTGGTTTGTGTATGTTAATGAGATTTTAGTTAAATGTTATTGAAGGAATGAATAAATATAGACTTTTGTCAGCTTGGTTATCCCATAAGATGTTCTGTCTTGTGTATTGGTAACCCCAGGGGTTTATGATAAGAAGAAAAAATCTTCTCCATTGGACAGCGGGTTTCATTTTTATCTAACAGACCTGATGTTATGCGTTCCATATAAACATTATTGTTTATGGTAGGATAAGTTCATTCGATTTGCATTGTCTGACAAAAAACCGATAATTAAGGCCACAAAAATATTAGTTATACAATATTTAAAACGTGTTTATCAACCACCCGTTTTCTTAGAACAATATAACTGGCTGGCAGCATCGCACCATGGGGAAGCATGAAATGCCTGTATTACATTTTCCTTTTCTTTCTCCGTTACCTTTGATGAAAAAAAAGTCGTTTTCGCTATGTTGTTAATTACAGGGGCAGATCCTAGAGTGGGGAGGGGCCGTCACGAGTTCCCCCTAAAAATTAGCGCCAAATAACCTGAACGTTACGTAGAATAAGTTTTCGTTACAGTTAGGTGGTTCAAATTATGCCCTGTAAACGCGTAAAATGCAGGAACGTCAAGCGTCTTCACCCCCTGGGCCCCCACCAAGGGTTCCATCCCACAGACTCCTTGCCTACCTGTTCACGCAGCTCTAAACTATATTCTGGATCAGTCCTTGCATTATATCAAAATAAACTTGCTTTATGGTGCAAGTGCAGAACCATATATCCTCCCTTGTTGATCAGCTACTAAAGAAGAACATCTGCTTCAAAGAAAGCTAGTTAAGAGCTGCTGAAAAATTGAAACTCCTGCTGAGGCTATCATTTTAGTTCCGATGACCGGATAGGATGAAAAAACAAAATGTAATGACGGTACACACATTAGAACTGACACTCGGAGTTTACATTTAGATAATGGATGACCTTAATGTAGTCCCATGAGAGGACTAATAGACCTTGTTCAGAAGAACATACTTGGCCTTTTATACAATGCATTTAGTTCGTCAGTGCTGTAACTCGTGTAGCTTTTGCAGTGTGAGTTTTAATTGATTAATTAATTTTTGTTCGGATGTCTAGGTAAAAAATATAATCCCATAAACTAATAACATAAATCATGAGCAATATTGTGGTAAAATTAGATTGCATAAATTACTATGGGTAAGATCAATAAATTTTTTTAAACAATATTTGATTCATTTGTTCTGAAACGTCAAGGTTGAAATTCATACCGATCTATGCCAACCCATGAGTCGGCTGACCACCAGTATATATGTTCTAATTGGAAAGATACCTAAGAGTTTGTACTAATACACATATTTTTGCATTAACAAGAATTATGCAAGTGGCTTACATTTGTATCTTCTACCTAATATGCCCTAGTGTAAAAAGTAAAAATGAAAGAGCTTGCTCTAATGCTAGAAATTAATGTTCCTTTAGTATGCCCAAAATGTCAAAACAACAAAGTAATTTTTGTTTTTTGATGCAGGTACATATATTTTTGAGATCAAACATGTAGATTTAAAAAAAGACAACAAGACCAATCTACTAATTGTGCTTTGACTTTAGTGGTAAGATACAGCGAAGATTACTCATATATATATATATATATATATATATATATATATATATATATATATATATATATATATATATATATATAAAGTTTGTCAGTATAGAAAAAATTGCATGAATTTTATAACTCGTCTTGCTACTTTAACTTTTTTACTACTGTATATGAACCATGGTTTTCAATGACCCAGGAAAATGCCCAACAATGATGGTAAATGCGGTATAGCTTGTGAATTACTTCATGTATGAAAATGTGTGACAACACAATAATGCAGTTCAGATTTTACAAAAAGTATCAAGCACTGCACCTTTTCCTTGTCCGGCACTAATATTGAATTCTAACCTAAATCTAAGTGTAAAATTCATTTTTGATGAATTCAAAATATATTACATTGAACGTAAATACTTTAAATACAAGCCTTTCAAATAAATGAAAACAACACTTTAAAAAATACAAAAAAGATTCAAGCTACATTTGTAGGGCACAATGTGATACGGTATATTGGTATCATCAACCGAAATGGACAGATTGGACAGCTGCATGTTATTGAATTTCATACTGGCATTCAACAAATCAATTTGTCCGAGATTTAGTTTAATCAGTCTGCAAGTATCATGTCTACTATTATAAACGAAGACGGTTTTCTGAATGTTGAATACAACAATATCGACTTGAAACAAATTAATATCATATATATCCACTTGAACACTCCACAATACCTGCCCAAATCAGCCGTCGGCTGCTTCTGTGTGTTCTTGGGAAAGGCACTTAGTTCCCATTTCTTCGGCATGATACAGCCACTAATGTGTTAAATATTCCGTTAAAGAAAAAAAAAAGAATACACACACACACATACAATCTTTCCACAACATCATCACAGTAGTTAAATTAAGGACACAATCGTAAACGATAGCCGCGTTTACTGGAATTTATGGAAAGAATTATCTCAGTTTGAAGAAATTCTTGAATTCAGTTGTTTGTAGTGGAAAATAAAATTACCTCAGTATAATGTTCATACCGAAAGGGATGAAAGAAAATCAAAAACAAGCAGGATGTACCTAGTGAATAGCAAGATTGAATCAAAACATTACATCGTAGATAATTTCCATTTTAGGATCTCCTATTTAAAACAGCACATCTTTGAAACAATCCGTTTCAACTGTTCAAGACACAGAAAAGGGGATGATGGAGCTATTAATTTTAGGAGAACAATATTCTGACTCAGATAAAAACGTCATGACAAAGATTTCAACCATTTATATGAGGTTTCTGAGCTGAATATAATTAGTGGTAAACATATGAAGTGCTTCTGTGATGAAGGCTGGGCGCAGTTTCTACAATATTTTTGATTTCCCATTGGTGCTCTTGATATCTCAGGAGAACCCTAAGATGAATCTAAGCTTGTGTCTATTTTTAGTTACAACTACATAGCTAGGTAAATCTTACGTATTGGCTGAGCTTATCGCTTGGAAAATACAATGTCACAAATGACTGCATTTGGAGGTGGCCAATTTCCTCTAGTAATGAACTTCCGATCAGATTCAATAGTTGGGTTGGACTATACTGTCGGTGGTGATATGATATTGTATTTGCCTAGATACATGGTGATGAAAATGAGTAACATTGTTGGCTATAATAAAAACTTGGAAAGTTCTCTAACACATTTAATCTAATACCAGGACTACCCAGGAGTATATATACATATGTGGTAAAAACAAAATTATTATTTCAACCGCTGATAAGGCAGATAATTACTCAAGGTGTAGAAGACCAAAATCGGAGTAGAGAAGAAGGATTGTGATAGCGATAAATTTACAGTCGAATCTACCCATAATTAAAGAGAAGAAAGAAAATTATGAAAACAAAAATGTATATCAAACCCTAATTGTTGAATAAATTTTCACCTATTGTTTGTGTATCTCCAGATATCTTTTTTTTTTGTATTTTAGCTAAACTATCTTATTTGTCCTCTGTGATAGTTTGACTTTATTTCCTTATGTGCCATACAAAGACGTGTTCTTGTCCATTCTAAAATCCTTTCTCATTATTTCATTGTATTTATTATATATGTTTTACACACACACCATTATGCCATTATGAAATGTATTGATCTTGTTTTCTGCTTGAATTTGTTTTTTGTTGAGTAGTTGTTAAATTGTATGTTAATGATTTATGTTTATGTAGATATGATTATTCATATATTGTCAACAGATTGAATATAACCCATATGCCCTTGAGGTCCTTCATCTGTTTCAAAATCTTCATGTTTTGTTATTTAAATGAATCAAAAACAACTCTTAAAGAATTGGGTTTTATTGAAGACAAAATTAGCAGCAGTTTATTGCCCTAAAAATTGAAGAATATAAACAATAGTCAAAAGTTAGTACAGCAAATGAAATATACAAAGAGATAAAGGGTACATTTGTAACTGATAAGAAGTCGGAAACAAGTGAATGAAAAGAGATTAAGAAAACCTATGAAATTGTCAATGCATAATAAGCTAAAGTTTCCAATTTATTCTCAGATCTTATCATCTAAGGAGTAGCATCTTTGCTAAATTACATTTTACCCATTGATACTTTGAACAAATTAAAGACAGAGTTAACAGAAGATTATATTACATCAAATGGTGTTATATTCTTAGCTGGATTTTTGTCATTCAAGAAGAGATTACCTATATGAGCTCAAAGTGCTATTTTGATAACATTCGAACACATCAATTTCAAAAAGTAAACAGTGGAAAACAAAGCATAGAAAATAATGCTTGCAAAATGTGTACTGTGTGTATTTTAATCGATTCGTGTAAAACTTTGACAACATTTGTTATTAGTGGGGTATCTGCATATTGTGCATTAAATTCTTAAAGAATAAAAAGGAATATACATCATACTATTCACGATCCACTCAGTGACAAATTTTGTTATTTCAAGAGCATCGACTTTTATATTGATTGTTTCGTGTCTCCTTAATCGATGACAGCCCATCTCTCTTATACATGTTTTCAATAGCCTTCATGTACCTGTTATTTGTCCAGTAAATACATTTTCTCTACTGCTTAGTGTCAGATAAAACAAAGTAGCACAATGAATAAAATGGTATATTCATACACAGAGTGAAGAAAAAAAAAAGAAACAAAATGTTTTGTCACTGGTGTCTTATACAACGTTGAAATGCGCATAATCAAAATTAAAAGAGGAAGCAACTGCCAATAGTGACAATAAAGCAAGCATTGAGGTTGAATATTTGAAAATGGACTAACAATTGAACATACATACATTATAGAGTGAGCTGCAGAAAACAACAAATGTGTTGGGAGACAATATCACTTTGCAATCACTGTTAGAACAGTCAAATAATGAAATCAACGAAAAGCCAATCAGTGAATGATTGTTAATAATTGTTAACACTTATACTTTTTCAGAGTTGGAAATGGGGAATTTAATAGATATACACATTTTTGCTGCTACAGAGTACCAAGGATGGTAGGGTATGGTATCCGCAAAAACATGTGAACAAACGCAGTATGTTAAACATCTCAATCCGAAACATCATCTTATTACAGATACTCTAGCGGTATTAAAACTTAGCAAAATTTATAGATAACAATTACTCAGTTTTGGCCTAATATTTACATTGCACCTGGATCATTTTGTCATAGCATTTTATGTAAGGTTAAATTAAACGATATTTATGCATTTGTTAATAACTTCGAAAAATGTTAGTTACAAACATACTGTTTTTTTATAATAGTGATTATCATTGCATGTTTAATACATACAATATTTTCATGACTAACAGTGGTTACCAGCAACGGTAAGAACAAAACCAAATAGGGCAAGAGGTCATGTAAACTGAATAAAGCTGAAGTCTGGAGCATCTAATGCACAAAACACTGGTTTAGCAGCTATATAATTTAGAGCATAGAGAACGAAATTTAGAATACCAATTGATTTCCATGTACTATCTTTTCTTATTCCTCAAGATTTAATATTTCCCATAAGATTAGAAAGGGGAAAAATTAAGCCGGCAGATTACGGAAGAAACAAAGTATGTATTTAATGAGCAGCAAAACAAGCAAAACTCGGTTATGTATGTGTAAATAATTTGCATGCTGATCATATTTGTATCTGACTTGATTGTAGAAATACGCATGTTAATATCTTACATGACTTATGTAGGAAATTTTATAACGTCCATCAAGGTATTACTCGGTAGATTTACAGACAATATAATGTTGAAGCTCACAACATGTACAATCGACTATGTAGCAGATGCCCAGGAAAATATTCAAAACAACTATTGGTAACCATAATGTTGTAATGGCTTCTTATTTAAATAAATGGATGATAAATACTATTTTGAAATTTCAGATTGTGGTAGTTTTACGTGTGTGACAGTAAAAATAAATAATAATGGTTTTGAGCAAGGAGGTATAGAAACGTGTGGCTTTCAAATAATGACAAAACCTGAAGAAAGAAGAAAGAACATCTATAAAATACCACACGCTAATAATAAATTGACACAGCTAAGAAATATAACGATAGTCTGTTATCCACTCAATGTCCACGATAAATAACGGACGATATCAAAGAAGAAATGTAAAGGTATTACATCAAGATAATTACTTATGACTTAATTTATAAGACACTACCAGATAACTATAACGTGAAGAACTTTACGATAGTGTAATAGCTAGTGAACCAGATAAAGTGTAACGAAATACATAGCAACATTCTTTGCTTTCATTATTTGTATATTTAAATTGCTTGCTAATTTCATAAGCATTAGGTGCAAAATCGATAACAAAAGGTATGCCTTTTCCTTAGACAATATGACTTAATCACATACAAATGCGGTATTGATAGAGCCTGGCGATAATTAAAATATGTGGTTTGAGTTACTTATCGAGTTTTACTAAGGTACCGATACTTAATCTTTCCGATTGGTGAGTGTGGCACCTTAAAGATACACAAAAATAAAGCAACCAACCGTATTAACTAACTTTAAGTTGGAGACATGTTGGAATAAGTACTTGGTAATTGTGCAACAATATAATTCTGTCGTGAAAGACATGCTTCGCTACATTCGATTGTTAGTTGTCCTCTACTAAAAAGATATAAAGTCGATCGAAAATGTGCTCGAGGATAACAATGGTGTACCTGTAATTGTGGTAGAATAGATGGTAGAAAACTTAAAGCCAAACAAAAGAAATAGACTTCTAATGAGGTCGGACTGTCCATTTAATTATAGGGTAATATAATCATATTTTATGGTACATATATGGAAGTGTATATATGTTGTCAACTAAATATATCTTGTCGCCAGAGCAATTTTATTTACCGTAATGTTGTGCATCCCATGATTGTATTACCATTTTAAATGTATCACTAGTTTACTTTTTTGATTGAAAAGGCAATCCTTATACACGTAAATTTGAGATTGTTTTTAATAACGCAATTTTCATATCCCTTTGCAGATTTCCTTGTAATATTTTACAGTCCTAAAATATTGGGGTTTACTTCTCAATCCGCTAAATTATTGCTTAGGCATATCACATAATTCATGTTTAAAAGCCATGTTACCTTGTTTTTCATTTGAGGAACATCGAATTAATTGTATTATCTTTCTTATAATTGTTTGTATGTAAAAACTGGATTTTATCAGTTCTGTCAGTGTCCATCTAATTGGTCTCAACATGAATACATAACAAGCAAAGATGTATCTATTTTTAAGAATCTCAGTTTATTACCATATTGTGTTTCTTTTTTCTTTTTTTTTTTTTCTTTTTTTTTTTGTTTTTTTTTTTGTTTGTTTTTTGTTTTGTCTTTTTGTTATACCTTGTTGTAGCGAAATTCGTATATCAACCATACTGTTCTCATTTCAAATTATATATCTTTTTGTTATTTGCATAACTGGTTTTGATCAGTACATATTTTTATACTAATTCTCTTACATAAATATCCAATTTGTTTAGCAAACACAGTATAATTCATGAGGTTGAAAACATAAGTGGCCTTCTGTAACTGTTGTTTAATATACATTCTAAGCCAAGGTATTAAATTAAGTATTATCTCACAATGTATCATATTTTAGCTTTAATTCTAACTGCAGGTAAATTTTCATGTTAATATAATGTTTAACACATTTCCTTTTTGGGGGGTGGGTGGGAGATTCCTTAAAATACAATAAATACGGTACTAACGTTTTCTACCCCTTTTCTCCTCTATTAGTTTATTTTGTAATGGTGATAAATTACCGTCTTGTGGAATTCCAATGTTCTAATATTACGGGTAAGCTTTCAAATAGACTAATAGAGGTGTGGTATCTTAAACTCAAGTTTCAAGAAACTACCCATTCTTTCATTATCTTGCCACTACATTAGATTGCCTTTTTATTTTATTTTATGTTATTTTATTTCATTTTTTTGGTCCCTTACCTACAATTTTAAACTGGGATGTATTGGCTCATGGCCCAATCATACAAATTGGTAAGTCTCTGTCTAATTTTACATTGATCAGCAACATATTTCTTGTAATTTGTTTCAGTTTATAATTTGATATAATGCTTCTTCATATTTCAGTACCTAACGTTATGATCAGAAACATGCCATAGTCTGTAAGAAATACTAATTTTACTTCATCTTGATGAGCTAGTACTGATGGGCTGTAATAACGTGCAGGGTATAGTATTTAACGCTGCATGTATAGATGTCTAAACTTTTAAATCATGTCACATAACATCTAAATATCTTTCATACTGGGTAGACATGTCTATTCTGCCTTATATAAGTTGTCTTGTCTTTCATACATAGACAATCCCCCCGCCACCCTCGTAAACTATTTGATCCGTATTCTTTCCTTTTATATCTTTCAATTCGTCACCTAGTAAAACTTTTTAGATTTAAAAGTCTATCCTTTAAAGTTATTATATATATATATATATATATATATATATATATATTATATATATATATATATATATATATATATATATATATATATATATATATATCGTGTGGACATGAATTTTCAAATCCTATCTGACTCATTTTATCCTCATGTGTTCTAAAGGTAAGTATCACTTACAAAGAATGGTATAATCTGACCTGAACTTTTGACGTGTTGGATGAATCGCTAGCTTTAATTTGATTCATGTATGTTGATTTTTGATAAGAGTTATCGTGCCCCTGAATTAGTTTAGGTATATCGTCTATCCATTTCTCGTCCCGTTTGGAATGAAATATTTCCACATTTTTCTCCTCCAAGTTCTATTAAACATTTATGTCACTGATGCTTTATCTGATTAAATGTAGAAGTATTCGTTGTTTTTTTCAATAAGTCTTTGGCTTTTCTGTCTTAAAACTCCTTACCTTCATCACACTGTATCTTATTTGGTTCTTGTTCTTTAAATGCATTATGCAAGTCGTCCTCGTTTATCGACTATGCTTTTTCAGCTGGTGCTTATTTGGAGAAAAAATCTATCACTTTTGGTATTTATTTGTATATATTATTACTTATTTTCATACGCTTGCATGTGAACTACGTCTTCTTGTCATTGGTGGTCTTTATGACTGATAAAAACGCTCTGATATGATAATCATTTATTTATGACTGATAAAAACGCTCTGATATGATAATCATTTATTTATTATTGCATGTGTCATTTTACGTTGATTGTTGAGTCATCTATTCTTTCAATTAACTGTATTTGATCGACTTATCTTGTTTAATTTGTTCTCATAACAAATTCGCATTAGCGTATGTTAAGAAACGGTCTTGATCGAAGTAAAAATGCCTTATATAATCGTCTTGATCCGTCATTTATTTTAAATCTTTCCCACATTTTCAACTGGTTCCCTTGTGCTAAAGTCAACAGTTTTTAGAGAGGTTGTACAAATATTTCCCAATTTCAGGAGCAGGGTGACAATGTCGGTATCTTAATGAATTTCTATTTATTCTCCTGTCTGCCGGGAATGAAAGTATCGTCTAACATAACTACCCCGAAGAATGACACACACCATGATACAATTATCAGTCTACCAATAGCTAACATTAAAAATATGTTTCTTCATTATTTTATAAAGATAAGAGATCTGATGATAAAAGATAAAATCTCGGAAATTCGAGGTACATATGTTTTCCATACCATTCACAGTAGAACAACAAAATAGATACCTACAGAATCTGACATTAATTTCATCTTTGTTATAACAACTATCTAAATTGTTTGAGTTGTTTTACAATGGAAGTGAAGGATCTTATCAGCTTCGTAAAATCTCTATACAATGACTCGAAGGAGAAACAATCTGAAAGAATTTATCGACGATAAAGTCAGATTTACATAAAGAGGTCAGAAAGTTCTGTACATGAAATACCTCAAGTCCACCTTACATAAAGCTAAATTTAGAATCAATAAAAAATCATTTTGGATAACGTTTCTGGACGTTAGACTATCAATGTTTACGAAGATTTAGCTGGAGTGTTATTGCCACATCGAGATAAACCATATATTTATTAAATAATATCTTACTCATGTTTTATGCCCTTAAATCAAGTAATGTATGTCTTTTATGGTACCGTACATGTAGAAAGGGAAAATAACTACTGAGGCGTTGTACGATCCAAACAGTTTTTAACAGTATGCTCTTTTACAAATTATTGTATTTTACTTTTTGCCTACTTCTTGATTAATCTGTGTTTACCCGTTGCTTAGTAGCGTGATATACAGAGTACGAACGTGATGTTTGTCCAAGTGGGTGTCAAAACAAATTGCCTTGTCTAAGCTAAGTCTGTCATTAAACAAGCTTTGCATATTATTTGAGTTTTAAGATGCAATATTCAATGTAATTCAGTAAATCTGCCTTTGTATTACCTTGAGTAATTATCATACGCTGGTTATGAAAAGAATGTCAATTAAAATTGGATGTGACTTCAATTTTTAAGCACGCATTATTTACGTGCAAGATGTGTGTTAAGGTCAGTATTATATACCTCTTTTATAAACGTGGACAAAGCCTAGTTTCTTTCAGTAGGATTATTGTTCCATTCATTGACTGAGCATGGTTCAACTACATTAGTTTAGAGTATAATGACAAGTGATGAAATCCAAGTAATTTGAGACTTTGGTGACGGTGAATTCCGCGTCACAAATTAGTTCAATAGTGAAAGTCAGTGGCTAGGTTTCATCACCGTAATTAGATAAATAATGCTAGGTCATAACCTTAGTATTCTCATCTTTCAAAGAGTATGTAACCAGTTATTTACACTGTATTTCCTATTTTCAAAAGCTATAAAACAAAATTTTGTGTGCGTTTTTTTTTTTTTTACTATGGACGGTGGATTAGGTACACCCATTTACGAAATATAAATATGTGACCAGATTGTATGACATATCATAAATTGACGTAGTTCAGTAGTAAATGTAGTTTCATCCGACACCTTATAATCGATGAATAACAATGTAGTTGCTCATAAAGAACATGATTTATAGAAATTACTTATGTTATAAAAGTCGGAAGTAAGTGCGATAATATTGTTATTTACTCTGTTGTATCAATGGCTCAAAAACGAAACTTAAATGTTTCAGTGCAGATAAATATACATTTGCATGCCCATAAGCTCATGTACAAATTACTTGACAGTCGAATGTATCCGACATTTCATGCCATGGGTATGTCGCATAAATGATAGTGGATTGCATATGAATGAACTAAAAATGATTTTCGTAATGTATTGGAAATATTGCTTCAAAGAAAGTCAAAAGTAGACTTTGAAATCAAACCAGCTCTTAAACATAAATTCCCAATAATAACAATACTAATAACAATCAAAGTAACAGTCAGAAATACGAACAAAAACGCTTAAGAAAGAGGAGAATATAAATACATATATTATTCGGTCTTTAATTTTGGAATATAAAGAGTGCAGAATTAGTGAGGTGTCTCAAACATCAGATAGTCCATAGACACGCCATTTTCTAGAATGAATGTTATCAGCATTAGGAAAAGTTTAACACTTATTTATGCAGATTTCATATCTAAAAAAAAATTATGTGAAAAGATACAATTGTAACATTTACTGGTCATTTTCGTAAAGCCATACGATAGTTGGAACAGACAATATTGAGTGAGGTAGGTTTACTTTACCTTGTTAAATTTTACTTATTTATTTTGTACCATTTCCGATAGTCTTATCTTGCTATTGAAATGTTTCTGTTTACTCTTATAGCTTATTAGGCTGGACTATCCAGACTATATTCTATTATATTATCAACAGCAGCCATATAATGCAGAGTCGTGAATGTTTAATGCATCTTCAGACTGATCTTTAATTCCTCTACTTTCTGTTCCATGATAACCAGCATAAAAGTGACGTATGGTGACGAAGAGAATAAAAGTCTATATTTCCTTCATAATGTAGTTAGATGGTTCCATCAATACAGCAGTGTATAGAAAGAGAAAGAAACCCCACCGGAAATTATCTAAATTTTTTTAACTCACGTTCCACAATAATAGAGGAGCGGGGTTGTGAGGACACCACCGAATCAACATAAGAAAGTCGCAACCAGATAAAAACAAGAACAAAAGAAAAAAAGCACATCCACCATATACCATTGTCTATTTATCTTTGGCTATAGAGAACGTCAAAGAGGACAAAGTTAACAATGTCAAAAGGAAAAGAGCGAATGACAACAAAAAGGAGACATATTGGAGGACAAAACGATCATTTCATATACAAAAGGGACGTCAGAGTTCATCGACAGAGTTACAAGAAAAGCATGAAGTATATATAGTTATTACACTTATTAAAATATCAGCCACTGAGCAGAATTACAAAGCCACGTGACTGTAAGTAAAACACGACTAGGTTCGTATTGTGTAATGCCAATTAACTATTTTTATCGTGTGACAGATTGGTGTCATCGCCTCATAAACTAGTTTTTTTAAATCCGATATCAAAACGATGTCAACAATATCTTTTTCTATATTAGTATCTATATGGCCATTTTTACGTCCATGTTTAGGAAAATTGTCTAGCTTGTAGAATTAACAATAAATCATAGTTGTGGACATTATTTCATAGAAATAACCTATTCAATTGGATATCACAATGTACAGTTCAGGTCTTCCTCATTCTAAACCTTCAACATTGTTCAGCAGTTATAGAGATATCTCACAGTTTTGTTAAGTTAATAGTTTCATTAAACAGTTGAACCTTGAACTTCTATTTCTTTACTCACTTTTTGTATGACATATTCCAAACAAGACAAGCAAAACGCATATTTAGGTTACAATGTTCATGCTTTTGGGTTCACACATCTTTTCACACGGTAATAACGTATTGAGGAAACTCAAAGAGCATTATGTCCTGTTGTATTGCATTCAAAAATCGTGATTCTCTAGGCTATCATACATGCTGACTGCCAGTCGGGATAAAGAGTATGAAGGAAGATCATGTTTACATTCCATATGCCTGATAAATACACACACGCACACACACACATACACACAAATACATTCACACAGAGTTCCATCTCAGTATCACAGAGTGTAAAAGAGTAGAGATATTAGCGCTGTTAAAGACAAGATATCAAACAATTCTGTCTCCAAATCACTTTTAGGAATTAGAGACCATGAGAGAGAGGGGGGGGGGATAAACACCAACCAATTCACTTCAGAACAATAATAATGGAAAATTTGAGGATGCAGTAATGAGCAATACGTTTCCGGAAGGGAAGGAAGCAAAGTATTTTTATAGTGGCTAGGTCATCAGAGGACACTGAGATAAGGACCACTGCCGAAATATTAAAGAGAGATAGGTTAAGAGAAATAGACAATAAATAAGTTATGTCAGATATGATGATATGACTAAGTCCGGTACCTTCTCCTCATTACAGCTTTACTGAGCATCACGGCGCTTGGGAAGAAATAGGAGAACTGACTAGCTCTTATGCAATTCTCCAAAAATTAATCCAATCCGATTCTTATTTCATTCATACTAGTAATGTTTCAAATACGTTTGGTAGGAGATCAAGTGTTTCTACCACGATGGAGGAATCCGTATATCCGTATATGTTGATACCAGTAAAGGTAATCAATGAAGAGAGACAGAGACAGAGAAAAACAATTTTGTGCAATCGAGCCAATGAGTTCGGGACGGACAGACGAATATACAGACGGACGGATGGACTGACGGATGTACTTACGGATCAACGGATGGAAAGGACCCAACGTATAAGATAATTATGGAACAGTGACACTGAAAATAATGGATATCACCATGACACATATGCTGTTCTAAGGAAACCGATAATAAGAGGAAGTGAAAATTATCTTCAACAAAGAATACATCTCAAACAAAAGCAGGAAATTAAGTAGCACGTTTGACATAAAGCAAGCCGTATTAGGATGCAGAAAACATAATTATAGAGCAGTGACACTGAAAATAATGGACATTGCCATGACACATGAGCCATTCTACTGACAGGAAGTGAAATTGATCGACATTAAAAACAATGGATCTCATCCGAAACCAGGACATGAAATAATACATTTAACATAAACAAGCAATATTAGGAGGCAGAACACATATGTATTTCATTCTATCATAAACAATACAAAGCACATTTCTTCTTCTTCTGCAGAGATAAATTATTATGTTTCCAGATTTGAAAAAAACAACAACAACAACCACAAAACCTCTATAAAGCTCTACGTTGTATATTAACTACATGGATCTTAACCGGCTGATATTTCTGTATTACCTTTTATTTATTTTTAGTTACTTATTAACATTCTTTATTTATTTTAAATGCAGAGCTGGAATAAACAAAATTATTCTACTAAATAATTT
This sequence comes from Margaritifera margaritifera, assembly GCA_029931535.1. Classification (NCBI taxonomy): domain Eukaryota; kingdom Metazoa; phylum Mollusca; class Bivalvia; order Unionida; family Margaritiferidae; genus Margaritifera; species Margaritifera margaritifera. Next base: position 250,524 of record JAQPZY010001678.1, read on the forward strand.
ACATTTTTCTTTCACTAATTATCATTTCTGCCTCAGAGCCTGAAGAATCAGGGGTGAAATTTGCCGTAGATGGCAAAGTGATATACATATTTGATGTTTCTAGGCTTGATGGTGTTGTGCTTTCTGAACAAAAGAAAAGAAAATAAATGTAAAGAATAATACGGAAGGGTTCAGATGAAGCTATGAAATATGTATTCTATCTCGGAGCATTATCCCGGTTATCGCATGCAGTGTTAACATTATTTTAATGAGTTGACATCCCTGTTCATTTAACGTATTCGTGAACCCACTAATAAACATCGTGATAAATTTCCCAAATAACAAGCCATCCGTAGGTAGTCCAACCTTTTCTTTTATTTAAGCAGTGGAGGTTTAATAAACATTGGATATAGTTGTTAGTAATTCAAGGAAATGTACCCTATCCCCCTACACTCCACCATCCCCCGCATCTTTTCCAATCATGAGGAAATTCAACAAGCGAGAGGGAATACCGCATACAATGTTTGCTTAATATAAAAAAATCTGAATCACATGAACACGGAACACGGAACAAATATACGAAACATATCTGCCAAGTGTATTGATAGATGTAACTTTTACCTGGTTGGGCCAAAATGACTGGACAGACACTCGCAAACAATTCTCGTCATATAAGGTTATAGCTGCATCAAGATATATTGTTATTCCAATCAGTTACTTTACGTTACAAACAGAAGAAGTTATTAACATATTCTTTATTTTGTCGGCTGATATTATTTCTGGAGGCAAACACCTAACGGGAATATTTCTTTTCCCTCCACACCTCGTACTAATTTAATACGTATTCACAATTAAATGCAAAACATCATTCTCGATCAAATTGAGACCAATTTTTCAATTATATTTGATAAAAAGATATATCGACATTTTATTTTCGAAACGCCGTCTTACATACTGACCCAGAGAGAGAGAGAGAGAGAGAGAGAGAGAGAGAGAGAGACGAAGTACAGTGGGGCACTCTGAAAATTAGAATTTAACATTACGTCTCCATTTTGAAAAATGGCACTCTGGCAACAAAGGGAATTTCACATTAATTCATTGGTTTAACATTAGCCTGGCGTTCTGGCGACATGGGAAAAAGTAATGTTAAAAACGTCGATAAGGTCATAAGTTTAATATTAGCATGGCATTCTTGCCACATGAGGAATGGTAATATTAACAATGTTCATAAGTTTAATATTAGTATGGCACTCTGGCTACATGGGGAATGGTAATGTGAAAAATGTTTGAAGGTTTGACACCTACTGTATATCATCCACACATACTGACCAATACACAGTCTGATTGACCATCACGCCGTTTTACTGACCAGCAAAAAATGACTACTGATCAGCACATACACCTACAAACCATCACACACATATACAGACTAGTACACAGTCTTACTGAACATCAATCACACCTATTGACCAACACATCATCTTACTGACCAGCACCCAAGCTTAATTTAATCTTCTGGTATCTCTTCTAGTTTCCTCTAAAGTCCGGGATAGTTTCGGTAAATTAATACTATTTTTGTCATGTCTATTTTACTGTTATTATACGTTGGTTCCCTGGACAATAGTTATTTATAAACTCAGGACAATATATGCAAATTTACTGACACCACCAACATGATCTAAGGTATAGGTAATGCTTTATATATAAATCTCAGAAATATACATATATGCACTAGACAGCAGGCCACTACACACAGCGTGTTGATGGTATAATGTGGGGTGTCGGATAGTAGATGACTGAGTGTTTGTCACTACACATGGTGTGTGCCTGGTACAGTGTGGAGCATTGGTCACTACACACGGTGTGTGGATGGTACAGTGCAAGGTGATGGATATTAGATGACTAAATATTAATAAACACGGCGTGTTGGATAGTATATGTGAGGTATTGGTCACTACACACGGCGTACGCATGGTATAGATTGGAGTGGTGGATAGTAGATGACTAAATATTGGTCACTACACATGGAGTGTGGATGGCATAATGTTGGGTTTTGGTCATTACACATGGCGTGTATATGGCATATTGTATTGTGATGATAGTGAATATCTGAGTGTTGATCAGTACACACAGCGTGCTGGATAGTATAAGTGGGGCATTGGTCACTACACAAGGCGCGTTCATGGTATAGTCTAGGGTGATGGATAGTAGATGACTAAGTATCAATACACACGGCGTGTTGGATAATATGTGTGGAGTATTATTCACTACACACCGCATGTTGTGCGTATAATGTGTGGTGTTGGATAGTAGTTGACTGAGTGTTGGTCACTACAGATGGCGTGTGGGTGGAATAATGTGGGGTATTAGTCACTACACACGGTATGTTGGATAGTATCTGTGGGGTATTGACCACTGAGCACGGCACGTGGTTGCAATAGTGTTGGCTAATGATCACAACATATGGCGTGTTGATGGTATAGTGCGGGGTGATGGATAATAGATGACGACGTATTGGTCGCTAGACACAGCGTGTCGAATACTATATGTGGGATATTGGTCACTACACACGGCAGCATTCGCTAGATAGTATGGGTGTGTGTGTGGGATAGTAGGGGTGTGTGTTGAATTGTAATAAAAAAGCAGTTGCTGGATTGTAGGCGTAGCATGTTGGATAGAATGTTTGACCTTATAAACATTTTTTACTCCAGAAATGTGTCATGTTTAATTCCCGTTATGACCCGAAAGCGACCCATAATGTTACATTCCCATTGACCACAAGAGGTTTAAAATGTAAACCTACGGGCTAGTGTTCATTCCCATAAGACCCCCAGTACCCCGCCCCCGCTATCTCCCAATTACTACTGAAAGACACGACTGAACTTAACAAAGTTATTGTAAAACGTGTGACAGAGCATATAGCAAAAAGTGGTACGATCAAAATAAACAGCACAAAACAGAATACTGTAGAACGCAAATGAAAGGTAATCAATAGAGAAGAGCGCATATGCATGAATTCACGAAACGAAAATTCCAGAATCAATAAAATTGTATATCATTGACACGATTAGAGTTAGAATTTTATCTGCGATAGGGGACGACAATAAATTAGACAGCACCTTGAAATACTCGGTGTACAATCACATCAATTGATATTTACCTTAGATGGCTCGACTTCACAAAACCTGAGAGTCTCAGTAAAAATGACCTTCATATTGATCAACTTGTTCAATGATCATTAGTTACTTTTCTGACCCTGTGCAAAAAAGAAAATGCTTTCACTAGGCAAACACTAGATACATAAAAACCAGGATAATTATAGCAAAAGTGTTGAAATCCTTTTCAGGAAAGAAATAGTTGGTTTGATCTGGTTTTGTGGAATTAACGCCATTTTTCAGTACATGATAGGCTATACATGACGGCCAGTATATTTGGTGGGGAGGAACCCATGAAGACTCAGGGAAGAACCACGGACCCACGGGAAGCTACCGGCAAGCTTTCTCACATACCCACCTTGGCCGAGCCGAGACTCGAATCCATGCGGACAGAGGCGAGATGTGAATGATCTGTAAAGGCGAGCGCCTTAGAGCACTCGGACACCGGGAGCCCTGAAATAAATAGTGCTGCACATAATAGTTTGAATCAAACAAAATCCATCACTTTCCTGTTGTAAAACTCTCTACCAGCATGAAACTATGACATTTTAGTTTTTATCTCTTTGATAGCATATATCATCTGCCTTATACATTTCCATTTTCTTAGTAAAAACTTATTTGTCAAAAATATTTATGACTGTCATTCACGTGACTAACATCAAATCTTGTATTGGGAAATCTTCTTCTCGTTGTTTGTGCAATGCATATGTAGTTTGTTTAGTTGACCATTCTTTAAATCCATCTTTTTTTTTTTTTTCTTTATTTATTTTAATTTTTTTTTTTTTTTTTTTTTTGTTGTTGCTTTTTTATTCTGTTTAATTTGATTCCACAATTATTTGATAGTTGTATAAACATGTGGACTTTCAGGATCCTAGTTAATATGTTTAAATATGTTTTATAAATGTTTCTTTTTCTTGCTGTGCAAAGTCTACCTTTGGTGAGTCCGTGCTCTGCACAAGTGCCTTAGGCATAGCTACGCCATCCCCGGGCTATATGTTACAAATCCACCATATATTTCTCGTGTGTATACGCATAATGTTTATGAAATAGACGACATGAAAGTAGCAAGTAAACGTGCTGAAAGAGCTAACTTATCAAACGATACTACAAAAACTGTCGTCCTTACACTCATTGAAGGTTTTTCAGAAACACAATTGTAAAGCTCACACAGAAGCAGTCATTATGTTATGTATTTGCAGACGTTAATTGTATTGAGATCAAGGATTTTTCTTCATAATAAAGAAAACGTTTATCCAAAAATAAATAAGTAAATATGTTTATCATTAAAATTTCTAACATTTTCACAAAATTTAAAATAACTGACTAAATTGCATGCATACATGGATATTTGTTGTCATATTATTGCAGCATCATGTCTGTTTTAGCAAGAGTGATATTAATAACCAAACAAAAGAAAACATTGCAATTAGCACTGGAAGACCATAGCATAGTCATCCGAATGTTGCAGGTATAATGTGTTCACGATATGAGTTCAGAAGCGATATATATAAATAGCAAGTCAATTGTTGACCAGTGAGGCATCTTATCAATTCACACTTTTAATCGTTGCCGCGTGTTAAAGTTTGACGATTTTGCACGAACCAAGTCCTGAACCAGTTTACCCAATAGGGTACTACTGATTCGATCCACGAACAAAACAAAACTTAACATCATAAAGGCGCTACAGTTTAACGATGTAAGGGTAGAAAAATATATACTACTTGAGATAAATACAAAGTTTAACAAACTCGATACATAAGCATCGTCAAAGCATCATGCACAGTTAAACTGACAAGGGACGCAAATCAAAATCCTTCACATGGTATATGCACATTATCGACCTTTTATTCCCCGTTTCAGCAATTTTGCTTATGAGGAAAGCTTTTGAAACAGAGAACTGCTCTTGAAATCCTCTGGCACATGTACGCCATCTAACGACAGAGCAATTGTTTTTAACTTCTCATACAAGTGTATATAAAATCAAAGGATGAATCTGAACTAAATTCGTTTGATCGAATTATTTATAAACACTAAGATTGCCTATAGTTTCGTAGAAATATGTTGTCTATGCACTGACGGTCGGTTTGTAAAAGATACACACTGGGTAAGTACTCTCTCGCATGTTATGCTTCTGTTATGTACATTTACTTGTTACATAAGAGACTAAATTTATAAATTACTCACATTCTCAAAGACTGATAGTGTACTGAAAGCTTTCTGACAGAAAAACGTACATAGGAGAGGTAAAGTATTGACACTAGTAGTATTTTCTTTGATGTGCAGTGGAAGATAATTTGAAAATTATCAAATTATCGATCAAAACTGATATCAAGGAAAGGTGCATTTGTGTCCGCAAAATATGTCTGCAGCCAGGCAATACAAGTACACAAATCTACAATTGACTTAAAAATAGATAAATTGCTCTGGTGGCAAATAAATATAATCTAATTATGTAGATATGCGTGCAAACATGCCTACATCAATTAGTTTTCGCAAAATCGTGATGATGAACTTTACTGGATGGATTGTTACATGGAAATACCGACGAACAATTCAAAATGTGCCTGCTGAAAGTAGTGGCACCATAACAAGAAGGAAATAACATTGAAACCCAATCAATTCCATTTTTACTGAGTAAACTATTGTACAAGATAATAATCACACAAGAAGTTTTTAAAAAAGTATTCACCATATCGCTTGAATCCTGTTCGTGTAACTGTTATAGAGAATAAGTAAATATTACTGATGGAAATAATTTATCTTTGAAGCAGGAAGTGTAGAGTGTAGAGGCAGTCGATAGCATTATAGAAAACAAACAATATCTGTGTCGGAAATGTTATTTTAGTGATACATGAATGCAAGAAATATCTACTTTACTCTAAATATGTCTTATAAGCTTTTTTATAATCTACTGGAGATTATCTAAGCGTACAATTTACCCATTGCCCACGCATTTTTAATTCAATCTTTGGAATGATTGTTAGGCTTAATATCAGTTTTTCTGTTCTTCAAAATCTGTTTTGGAGCCGCGGTGGCACAGTGCCTGGCTTACCAGCATCAAAGTCAGTTGGATCGATGCTCAAATCCAACAAAGACCTGCCAAATCGACTGTCATGGTGTATCTCAGAGTAGGGCAGTTTACTCCCATCGCCTTAAAGCTAAACAGCCTTTCACGTACTGATGTGCCGTTTCACGTAGTGATATGCCGCCAAATACCAATTAATCAATCGATATTTTGGTCGATAGTCTATATACCATATGTCTTATTATATGGTAGTTTTGCAAGCTCTTTTAATAGTCAGTGGATAAGACCCCAACTTTATTGCTATAAAATTAAAAAATTTACATTTGTATGTAATTTGTTAATTAAGTTACTTACTGCATTCATTACTAGGTGTAATTTTCCATCACAGCAGCGTGTGAAAACTATATAATAGTATTTTATCTCCATTTGGAATATATGTGCTGTTCTCGAACCTAAGAAGAGTCGTGCGCTGATATGTGTTAATAGGTGCATTGTATGATACAAGTGTGAAACATTGCATAAACATTGGTTGATAGATAGGATTGATATAAGATATGGAGGCAATGCCAATGTTGTCTACCGTCAAATAAGTCCAATATGGCTTCTAGACTACTCAGTGATTTGCCTTTTATATCGTGCGCTGTGCGCAAAACGTTGATGCATAGCCAGAGTAAGTATGTAATGTGCATGAAAGCTCGTTTTTTTACTTCGGGTCAGATGAACATAACTACTTGTTCCAAATCCATATAGATGACAAGCAAGTTAGTTTGTGCTTTGTTCCTCGAATGTAAGTTTTAGATGACTCGTTACGGTGTGTTCAATGCATTTCCTGGGTTTGATTGCTATTTAGAAATCACTTTTTTATCCAATTAGACATATTTTTTACTTCTATACCTTCCGGATTTGAAATTAAAGGGCTTTTTAATTTTTTTTTCCGACGTGTTTTTAATTGAGTGATAGAAATGCTAAAAGCAGTATATATCCATATCGTTTGTATTGATAATACCATATGGCATGAATTTCATTTTCATTTAAAATGACTACCTCAGAGTCATTTTTTCCAATTATGTTTTCTGACAACAAATATTTATCTGATGGAAATTAGTGATTGCTTCAACTCCCAAAATTCTAAACAAACATTTGGCAAGAAGAAATCCTTCCGCGAACCAAATTTGTAGAAATCCTTGGATTTACCCTCTGCTATATTCACTTACACAAAAATATCAAATAGTGCATCAAAGAAAAGTATTTACATCCTTTCTTGCAGCAGCAAGGAATAACTATTCACAACAAGATGCTGTGTGTTCCAGATCTCTCCATAACGATGCACAACTTTCGTCATTTATTTACACCCATCCAAACACAACAAAATGATGGACTCCGTACCAGAACTCATTGGTACACTGAACGCCTGAAGTGCTGGATTAGAGTAGTTGCTATTGATGGGATGCACTTCGCCGCTCTGAGTACGTTTGAGATTTGATAAAAACCCATACACCGGAGATCCTTTCCAGACCTGAAGGTAATTCAAAATAAAATGTGGTCTTGGAATACAGGTATTGTTTTCATCGCGGCTTTGTATACCCTTGGTCCTGCTTTCCGATTATAGCACTTTCGGATACCTTTTCCGCACAACTTCGAATATATGGAGATGATATGTTTGTGATTGTATGTATGGAGTGAAAAACTTATATAGGTAATCATAACACATCTTTGAGCTGTAACTTCAACAATTTAACTGCATCATAATGAGCATACAAACTTTAAAAAAACATTTGATAAGATCAGACTTTGTACTAGGACGTAGTTTTCTATCTGGCTAGGGGACGGAGGGACAGGTTTGTTCTCATGGGCACAACAAAACGAAGAAAATTTTCGAAATTTCCATTCCTTGACTGGTATCCAATGTAGACGTGAAAACCGCAAGCACTCCTTTTCCAATGTTGATATTGCAAATGTACTTTTAACCTGTGAAATATGATATATTGCCAGCTTGTTTTAATTCATTGGTTCGTACAATTATTGTTTTTTAAATGAGTTGATCATGCATGAAAGTCTCAAACCTGGCCTGATCGACAGCTTCAGTTGTCTCAACGTTTGTGATAACTTAGAAATTAGGTTTTTTGTTGGATTGCGGTAGGGGTCCAAAGCTGATAAGTCCACATTTTCTTTACGAACGGATGTTTCATTTCCTCAATGACACTAACAAACGCCTAAATACCTTTTCTGCCTGTATTTAGCACACTTTTGTCCGCTCAAGGTGTCATGTGCCATGTATTAGTTCATCTGTTTTTCTAGCGACCATCCAGCGACAGCGAACTCGTGTTTTCAGTAAGACAGATAGCTCCCAAATCTCTAAAGTAACGACCAGAGAATTCATCTCCTCACGGGTGTGGTCAATTCCTAGCGCCGAAGATGGTCTACACGTTTGGTGGACCACAGTACTGTTCACCGATTTCAGTATTCGTCATTTATAGCTTTTTCATATGTCTGATGTGTGTGGACCACCACCTTGCTTAATTTGTATACTCTAGGCTAAAACATTATGGAATCCACGTTTCGAGAGCATCTGCATACAAAAACAAAGTCTTCGGGTTTAAACTGTCAGGAACCAGAAATGGAATTTGTTACGCTCCTTTAACCCTTTTGTGCACCAATCATCGCAAAATGAGATGGATATCGTCTCATATTGTTTCGAAGTAACAATGGTAAGCATGCCACTGGAGCGTACATAGACAGTTCACTGATACTTTTCGTGAACGCCTTTAGCGAGTTCTAAGAGAAGCATTAGGGAACAAATCTGTCTTTATTCAAGCCAGTCCCCTGGGATCTTCTATGTTCCCACCCCAACTCCGAGAAAAGGAAAAAAAATATAAACGATAACGAAATTGTTTTCACCATGCTGCTCCAGTCATCTCCACTGGATATTGTTGGCAGGCTCATACAGATTCAACACTACTACAGCTACGTGTACGTAGTTCAGGAATTCCACGGCACTCTTCACAACCTTCAGAGTGGCTGATCATGGCAACTGATTTTGTCGCTACATTAAAAAGGGACGCAATGTAGATATGGTAGAACTTAAACTTTGATTCCAATTTGTGCTTGCATACTAGAATGCCAAGGAGATACACGCATCTTGTCCTGTGGATTGTTCCGTAAGTTTTTCACGCACAAAAGAGAGTCACATGTATTCTTCTTTGGGGGATTTTAGAAGAAATGTGTCTTCATTTGTGATACATTTTTCTTGGATGCTGGGGGTACCTATATATATGTTTTGGGCAGTTAAGAGACGTGTTTAAATTCACTGAAAACATTTAATAAACGACTTTGTTACCAGTAGTCTCTTAGTCATTGATACTGAGATGGTGAAACAGTGCTTTATTCGAGTGACGTGAGAAGCCCTAAAGAACTGTAATATGAAATGAGTCGTGTGCAATTGTACAGCTAGGATTGGGTTCTCTATGGTTACTGATAGCCCCAAATAGAACAATATGTCAACTAACTCCGTGTGTGTAAGAATAAGCAAGGCAAGACATACTAATAAAGGAGTCTCCCTGGTTTTATTATGTCCACTTTTTCTCACAACATTCCCCCAACGAATATCAACATCCATTGACCTGTTGTAACGTCTAGCTAGACATGTATCATGGAATTTTGGCTCAAATGAAATCTATTGAAAGCTGTGTAGCACGTTATCTTGCATGTCCATTAATCTGGAAAGCTGACGCTTGTCGCAGATCATCAAAATGGGAAATTTCATAATAGAATGAAACACTTTGCTTCCTTTGCTGGAATACTGCAATTAAGAATTCGACGAGTAAGCTACTTTGTACATGTGGCAAATGTGTTATCTGAATTTATTAGGTTCTATTCTTCTACACGTTTCATCTCAATAGAGTTGAATTGCATATCGCAATATTTATTTCACCGTGCCTGTGGCACCCCTGAAGTATTTACAATTTCATTACCATCATCTAATTCAGTCAAATCAACGTCTCGAGGTCTTTAAATCTCACTAACTGTATGATAGGGAAATGTATGTACTACAGAAATGTGAAGGGAGGAAACATCCCATAATGGTCTTATGTACCCCTGTCATATTCAAGCGTTCGTACCAAAAGTTAGAAAACTCTAGGCAAGGCGTGGCTGACCTCGGTCGATTTGACATTCATATATCTATAATTCGCTGCCGTTCACCAACATTGGAATAATGTCTATAAATTTAAATTAGTGCATGTTCCCAGCAAGTTGACATGCCACACGTAAGTTCAAACAGGCCTTCATTTAAGATCCGCCTAGAGCTAATTTGATTAGTGGGTTATAAAGATCATTTTTTTGTTTTTATTTTTATAACAGAATGAGATACGAAAAGACAAGTTTGATGAATTATTTGCTTTTACATGTCTTCTCTGAGCATTTTGCGTAGAAAAGACGGCAAAATGGTTTCTGACCTTATCATCAACCAATCGGATTAACTTCTTGTTATGCAAATGTCATTTTTTGATTTCATTACACCTCAATATAATATTTCATCCTTTTTTCATGCATTTCTAGTTTGGTTAGAATAACACCAGAAACTGAAAACAAATTGTAAATATAGGCCTTTTCCAACTAATTGAATTAAACCGGAAGTTAATCAGATTGACGTTGCCTCTGTATATACTGCTCCCCTATATGATGTATTCTGCCGCTGTACCAGATTTCATGCTTGTATCATACAATTTAGAATTCTTACACATTTTGCTTATATCGGCCGCCCAAAGGGCAACAATTGAGTATGCATGTATCAGATCTTTTTGTTCATTCAGGTGATTTTATATACCAGTTCATGTTCTGACGGGTGAATACCAGTAATCAACTACTTTTTCCCAGATGGAGCTACAGAAACAGTTTGATGAGAATATATATATATATATATATATATATATATATATATATATATATATATATATATATATATATATATATATATGCTTATATCCAAAAGACAATTTAACCCGACAGGAAAGACAGTCGCTGAAAACACTGCGCGAGAGGGAAGAAATTGTTATAAAGCCAGCAAACAAGGGATTCTGCGTTTTGTCATGAATACATCTGACTACATCGCTGAGGCGAACAGAAAACTTTCAGACGAAAGATTTTATAAGAAACTCAATCATGACGCAACAGCTGAACACGCTGAAATTGTGTCAGACATTAAAAGACATGTATACCGCAGGTCACATTGATGACAAAACACTGACTTACCTCCTACCAGAGTAGCCAACCCAGGGAGATTTGACTTACTCCCTAAAATACACAAAGAAGGGAACCCAAAGAGACCAATCATTTCCGGAAACAACTATCCCACCAAAGCAATTTCCGAACTCGTTGATTATCCCCTTCGGCATTTCGATGAAAAACTGCCTTTATATGTCCAAGATACAACGGACTATCTCAACAAAACACAGAAAACTGACCTTCCAGATCACACTCTTCTCGTAACTATGGACGTATGTGTCTTGTACACCAACATTCCACACGAGTAAGGTATAAATATCATGCAAGGAAGCATGGGACGGTCGACCTGATCCTTTCCCACCTACATTCTATTTGGTCAAACTCTTTTTGCATTCAACAACCAACACTTCCTACAAATTAATTCAACTAAAATTGGCACTAAAATGGCATCTTCTTATGTCAACATGTTTATGGGATGAATTGAGCAAAAGCTCTTCAACAAGGCACCCTATAGACCTCTAAGTTAGTACAGATTTAATGACATCATAGAATCAAACTAGATCGAAACGGGCGACAATTTCAAAATATTTCTTGAATTCGCCAATAACTTCTATCCTACGATTAAACTTACGTCAGAGTCATCAAACAGGTCAAGCATCTTTTTGGATACTAAATCAACCCTCCTGGAGTGGAACCTATAAACTGACCTGTATTCTAAACCAACTGACACTCACCAGTATCTACTTCCAACCAGCTGCCACCTACAGCACGCAATAACAAATCTTCCTTATGCAGGGCTGAGCAAAGCCCATAGCCCGACGTTCCGGACTATTCATTTTCCAAGTCGGGCAAATACAAGTTTCCAAGTCTATAGTGTGGGACAAGTGCTTTTTTCCTATTTTACAAAAAATCGGGCAAGTGCTTATTTTCATGCCATAATCACTTTATCTACCTTTATCTGGCCATTCATGCCCTCCAGACATACTGAATGCTTGATTATACCCCTCTTCATGTATTTATTTACATCTGCCTGTGGTCATTGCATGTGCACACGTTCTATTAGCGCTTATAGTGCATGTAAGATACATTGACAGCGGAAACTGAAAATCTTTGATGTAAGAAAATGGATAATATAAACCTTTGTTGTTGGAGACAAGAATTGCTCTTGGCATTTGTGTTTAGTGTTTGTTTTGTGGATGTAAATTGTTTATTCCCTTGACGAAGAGCTTGTTTAGCTCGAAACGTTGGGACACTGTTTTGTATTTGCACCGTTATCAATGTATGTGTCATTATATATATATATATATATATATATATATATATATATTGGAATAAATAATACTACCATACAGGTTAGAGAATTGTAATTCGTACTCTACGGAGATTCGAACCCGATTCCGCGGGTTACGCCACCCATCGCCTTGCCTATAAGCACCAACCCTTATACCATCTCGACTATGCACCCATCACCAAACAATGACGCTACAAAGTCGGTTATATAGGCATTCGTGCGTAGCCGACATACCAGCATGTCGACCCAGTAATTAATTCTCATCTATGTATAAAGTCCATCCGGGTTCCTACTTCAGAAATCTAGGTATACAGAAGTTAATATTATTATTTATTCGCATGTAAAAATTATGGTAATGTTATCAAGCATTCTCCTGTAGAATCCATGGATAACACTTTGCGCTCTGTTTGTTGTATATTTGTAATTATATATATATATATATATATATATATATATATATATATATATATATATATATATATATATATATATATATATATATATATATATATATATAAGCCCAAAATAATAATCAGTAAGAGAAAGAACAAATAATTTACTTCATGTTAGACATCATTTACAACCGATCGAAAATAGATCAAACTGCAACATGGACCCCTTGGAGAATGATATGGAGAGAATTAAAACATCTCTGGAATACTATGTCACTTACAATTTCAACTTGAACGGTAACAAAAAGATATGAGTAAGAAAATCAAACTTAACGATCACAATATCAAAATATGATGAATGTTTTCAATCGAATAATTACTGGCCTGAACAAAAAAGATCATAGGTATCAATAATACATTGTCAATGTTTCGGAGAAATAATGATTTAATAGAGATAACCCCAACAAATAGATGAATCTCGGCATCAAAAATGAATGTGTATGAAACCACGATAAGATCAATGAAAATATAGTTCTAGCTGTTACAAATTTAAGTGATATAATCAGGACGACAACAAATTGGAGTTTTCAGTTTCAATTCAATAACTCAAGACATACTCAAACCACATGTACCAAATTTCACAGAAAAAGGCTGTTGATTTTGAGACCAAAGGATGAAAAGTCGAGGTCAATATATCCTGGCCTAGTATAAGATTTCTGCTTGATGCCTCAGTTTAAGCTGAAAATGTTTCCACAGTGTGTTACAAATATGATGCATTTGAAGATGAAACAAATTGTATCGATTTCAAGGTCAAACATTAAAAGTTCAAGATCATTATGAACCCACACCTCATGCCATCATTCAAATTTATAGTGTATGCTTACTTGAAGTTGCAACAGACCTACTGCATTTGAAGCTTGATTGTAAAAGATGAACGCCACAGTAGTCTGAAGCTCAACCCATTGCAATCCTTTATGAGATTCGATTTTCCTATTATTAATTGCATCAATACAGATTTAAAAAATACAGGTGAATCACTAAATCAAATATATCTTACCTTTAATACGAAAGCAGTGCTACAAATAGATAATGTAACTGGATATTATTCCTAAAATTTCATAATATACCTAATGCTCATTCGATGAGATAACTGTACTTAGTATCATCTTTGTTGTACTTTATGTTTCACCTTCAAAATAGCCTGAATATATTTTGCTATCTCCATGTATAACAACAACTCTCTGTATCTCTAAACCGCATGCACAGAGCACGTGTCTTATACATATATGGCTAGATATCACTGGTTTCACCGGCATCATCTTCTCCCAAAAACAATTGTAAAACTCGCAATATTGTTTCACATGGTTAAATAGGCTGCAGTAGAGGCCTGACAATGTATTGGATCAACGTTAAGTGCATAATAACTTCAAAACACACACTTTGCAAAGATTCCATAACAGCATAAATGACTGGTGATAGGCTACAGAAAACATTCTTCTTAAAATATTTCTCCATCTTCCAGCGGTCTTATTTCAGTTTACTTTGTATTGAAAATACTCATACTAATAGTTTGTAGATAAAGGTAATTAATGTGTTTCTTCTGAGATTGTCATTATCATTCAGACCCAGAGTATTCATGATAAAGTCTGGTACGTGCTTTGATATTCAAGTAGATTTCACACACGCCTACAAGAACCTTTGTCCGCGTTTTTTCAGTGCCATGTCCCATTACCTCTTCCTATTCCACACAATACTATATTTAAACTATTAACAACCAAAGAGCCATTTTTGATTTGTTAGATAATGTATAGATCAGGCCTTTCAAAAGTCTTAATTTCTCTGGTATAGAAGTGTTCGACCTTGAGCAGTGTAACCGATGATTAACAAAATTGCATTTACATGTCACTAGGATTAATCTCTACCAATCGTTTCATTGTTCATAGAAACTAAAACGAAAAAAGACCCTCCGGTAGTAACCAAAGTGATTCCAAAGATGGAGACAAGGTTTCGGCTGCTGTTATAACAGCCCAAAATACCATATATAGCCTCCCTCTTTATCGTCCAAGTTAGAACCATTCTAAATTATCCTTAAACCATATTGAAAGCTCTGCAAAAGCTCATTTCAGTTCTCTTTTAGGATTGACATTCCACACTGGAAGCTTAAAAACAACTGAAATCTGACAATCTCTTAATTATCCCAAGTCTTACAGAAAGGTGTTCTGTTAATGTAATCGGGAACAAAAATGCCGTGCCCAGCCACATCGTTATTAAGGGTAATCAGAGAGCAGATAAACAAGCTAAAGCTGCCCGGAAGTCACCAAGTGACTTTAAATATTATAATACTCGGCATGCATTATCTACCTGGCAAAATATGTAGAATAAAAACTCCACAAACAAGCTTCGGAACATCAGACCTATAAATGGGGAGTGCCATCATTAATATAGAAGAATTTGATAAGATAAGATGGTATATTGTCGTGTGCGTATAGGACAAATACACATCTGGAATGGAAAACCTCGGCTGTTCTGTAAATTGTCCCAATGCCCACGGACAGTGGAGCACATTCCTGCACCCTTTGATACTGTGAGGCATTTTTTTAAATATGTCAACTCGATAAGGCAGCTTTTCACGACGTACAGCCTGAGAAAATCTTGGACTTTCCAAGAGAATGCGTTTTGAATAACAAATGTTATTCCTATAAATAAAGATTGTACGTTTTTTTAATCTTTATCTTTTATTTGACATACCTTTTACAGAATTTTAATATCTTTAGCTTTTATTTTTTTATTATGAGAGAAAATATTTCCTTTTATATGGAAGCGTTTATCTTCCTTAAGATATTAGCAATATGTAACCTTTATAATTTTACAACCTTATTTCTTCTTAGCACTATGTAGTTTGTCCTGCATGTTGACTGTTTAAAGTACATGTCGATATTAAGCATGCAAAGTGTAAGTACAGCACTCTTGTTTTAATCCATATATAGACCAAACCCACAACATATATTGTATTGAGTAGATATAAGAGAATATTTCGCAAGTGAAGTCGAAACAATGTATTGACTGCAAAATATTCCCACTTCACAAGTGAAATATTTCCCTATATCTACTCAAAACACGTAGATTTTCTTTTTATTATATATTTTTCAAAAGCAATGGGTGTTCTTCATTCTGTGCCAGTGCGATTAACAGCTGAATTACTACATCGGTACAAAAAGTTGCTAAATTTTACAGTAATTTTAGTAAAGCGACGTTTTCACTAATTTAGCTTCTACTTAGCCTGCTTCATATTGTATATTTTGTCACAATAATGACTGTATTCGTACGAAAATGAAGAGATTTTTTATTTTTGTTAACACATTTCATGCGCGGATTGATACTTTGGGGTGTGATAATGTAGAAACATCGCAGAGCGGTTGTATCTGACAGACTTCAGAGCGTAACATCTTTAAACAACATATTTAAATGAGTGTGAGTTTACTTGTAAGTATTTTCGTTCTTTATTTTGTTTATTTCTGCATTCAAACGGGAATTTGTGTGTGGCCTTGGAAAGCTTACAGTCTAGTTCGGTAGGAGACGCTGTATCCGATCTTCGATTGTCAGTAAATTTCAGTTTGCAATCAACACTAATCAACACCGGATGTATCCATCTTTTTCAAACACGATTGTAATGCGAGCTGACATTGCTACTTTAAAACGTGTATTACTATATTTAATTACGAGTTGTTTCTTAAAAATGTGTACCGTTTGTTGTAGGTATACAATACTGTGTGAATGACACATAGCAATAGGTCATGTAAGTGCAATCACTGATAGTTTCCTTGATTCATGTAGAAAACTAATTATAAAAACGGTAATACTTGAAGTCTACTTTTTGCAGTTTGGAGTTCGTTTTTAGGCATTTATTTATGTCACCTCAATGATTGCACAAATGTACACTGGAGGGTCTACAGTTGACACGTTTTAAGATATGTACATCCTGTTATCGAGGGAAAGGGAGGAGGAAGAGAGATGAGGAGCAGAAAAAGAAGAAAATGGAAAGGGCTTAAATATGGCAATGCAGGTTTGAAAAACATTCATAAGAGCAGGTATATTTCTAAGTGGAAAAAGTAGTTTGAAAAGTGATATCGCTACTGTGGCGCTAAAAGTGATATCGCCACTGTGGTGATATCAGTTTTCTCCCAATGATATAACTTCAGTATCTCACTGTGAAATATATAATAAAATGTGGATTCTTGCCATGAAACTTAGACCTTTCTCCGTTTTTGTTTCGTGGATAAAAGAAACTGGAAATCAGTTTTTATATACATTTTAAAGGAAGATTTACAACAAACGATAATTGGAAATGCCAACACTACTTAAAATGGAATCTAATAGAAGACACCGTGTTAAGAAATTATCCAGGGTCAAGACTATTTGTATCCTCTTTAAAAGTATTTCCATATTCCAAAAGCTCATTACTTCTGATACAAGATGGTTTGTATACGTGCATAAATGCACAGTTATGTGTTGTTTAGGATCCACAACACCATGCATAAGCCACTTACGTTAACTTGCATCGTAATCTTTTTCATATACGAGTTTGTGTAACTAACTTTTCTGCATACATTTGAATCTCGGAAAAGCAAGCTGGAATAGTTTTGAATCATATACTGTCGTTTATCTGCGATTTTGTTTTTATTATTATTATATTTATTATTATTATTATTATTATTATTATTATTATTATTATTGTATTATTATTATTATTACTATTAATATTATTATTATTATTATTTATATTTTAATTAGTAGTAGTAGTAGTAGTATTAGGAGTGGTAGCAGTAGTAGTAGTAGAAGTTAAGATTATATAGGTTAAAAGCACTAACTGGTAGAGATGAAAACCTTAAAATTATGATACAAATAATTCAACGATACCTGTAAAAACTATTTTACTGACGACGCTACAATTGTTTTTTATTGTAGCTGCAACAATTAGCAATAACAACAATATGATTTAATACATAACTCTACTAGCATTAATGCAAAGTAAGTGTCTATATCTATGAATTGCATTATGTACTCAATTGGTACCACTATATTGTCAATAGCTTTATTCGGTATTTTAAAGCCATCAGTCCATAATTCAACAATAAAAGGGAAGAAATCTGATACAAGAGTGTCTATGTAATGATATTACCAACCTTTATTCAATTGAACTAACAATGATAACTGGGTGGATAATTAACCTAGCACAATATTTAAATTGATGAAAAGAAAGTTTTCTCTCAGAACGACATAACAGGAAACAACACAAGAGTATAAAAATGAGATTTCATTTTACTGTGTACAACAAACTAAAAATCAAAGATTTGAATTATTCTAAAGACAAGTGAATACAAACTTGCAGATATATAAGATGAATTTACTTTTGTCTAAATTAGTTGTGATCTACTTTTATTAGAAAAGTTCTAAGTTTTTACAGCAAATTGCTGCATTATACCAATATAGATCACACAAGTAATAAGTGTGTCTTTAAAAGAACGCACTTTCAAGTCTAAATTAAGCAAACGAAAAAAATAAAAATAAAAAAATAAAAGAAACAAATAAGACCACACAACAGTACATTACGTTTCACTCAACGCAAAACTACGTAGACAGGCATACAGAATTATAAAGAAAGAATAACGATATTTACCAAAATATTTAAAAGTACCATACCAGACAAATACGATCATAAAATTATGCCTGATGAAACTTGAACAAAAAAGGTAAGACAAATGAAAAACAAAAGCAAATCATAGAGAAATAACAAACACATAAACAAAGAAAGATGAAAGGTTTTGATATTAGTCTCACTGGTATTTTTTTAAATTAAAAACTAATCCACCGTTGTACGTTCATGTTAATAACTGACTTGAAAGTAATATCAAACTCTGGTACGATGTTATGGCAATTTTAAAATTGGAAGACCCAATAGACGACGTTTAGGGGATACAAAAATAAAGGACACCAGGAAAACGAGATTCAGCATTTCAGGTATGCCGAGAGGACTTCATCTTATTCTGCATTGTCGAATTTGAAACGAAAAAAATTGATTAAACACCCTCCTGACCTATTGGTTGACTCTCTTGCAATTTATGCAAATTTTCCAAGTACTAGCTATTAAAATAAATATGCTCAAATCATATATCTGTATATCCACCTATCATGGTGACATTATTTTTTAAATCACACATTGTACGAATATCCCATCTGTTTGTTTAATTTTCATTATTGTAATTTTGGTTTGTTTTGATTGCAAAATTACCTTGAAGTTGAACCTTTAAGTAGAATGTCTATTACGATATAGTAAATTTCAACAGATTGCTGTAGTAATTTGCGTTGAACGTACATGGCTGGTAATGAGGAACAAGTGAACGTCAAATATACAAAATGCAAGAACAACACATTTAACTTATTTGTTATCGTAATTGAAACAAACATTATACGAGTGTAATCAATTAGTTAATATTGTATACCACTAGGCACAATGTAAACAGGTCTACGTGGTTTATGTAAATTGTCGAATCTAACGGCGAGTTTTGAAATGGTTTTTAGCAGCACCGTTTCATTTATTGGTATAAACGCGTGCTTTGTTCTTATAGTATATTCAGCTTTGAATTAAACTAGGTATGGTCTCTCAAAAATAATTTTAAATGGCTGAGGACATCATACATATTTTCATAGGTTTCTACCTTAATTTTAACTACATACCGTAATACACTTGAAATAACGCGTTCAACTGCCAATTACTTATATTCTCTACTTCGTCAATTACCTTAATGTATTTACGCCCAATAGCCCAATTTCACCAAAGTCCGCCGGACCAATACAGTAGAAGTGTGCCTAAATACAGGCATTTAATTGTTTGTCAAGTGCAAATATTATTGATATTTACAAGCTTAATTCACAGAGCACAATTTTGAACTTATACAAATGAAAACAGATGTTCCTCCAAAAAAGGATATAGAACACCGTTGTAAGATATCAACAGTGTATGCTATTATACCTTGAAAAGGAAACTAAAACTATGAGATTTTAATCTTACTTTAAGGCAAGTTAACATAACTTAGGAGACAGAAAAATAAGATATCCTCACTACCGCTGAGGTTTCAAAACAATGCACACAAGTTGTAAATGTTTTATGACTTCCATGGAAACGAACTTACATAGATTGTAAAGGTAGCGAAACTTTTACAGAACTTAGCTGTATTTACAGCAATATAAATATAATGGTTAATAATCGTCTCACTGAACAGAATATATGTGTAGAGGGAAAATTAGGCAAAACAAAGAAAAGAAAACACAACAAAACAATATCAGTGTCGTAAGTTTCACTACACATGAACCAGACACCCAGTCAAAAGGATGTATTAAAAATAAAGGATGGTTTTTAGCATAATATATTATGGTACCTTAACTTTAATGTATATACATATCTGTGCTGAAACTTGAACAAAAGCATACAAGACAAACACATGAAAATAAATCGAACATAGAAGACAGCAATTAAGCAAACAACCACACAACACACAAAAAGAAGACGAAAACTAGTATGTCAGTAAATTGTACGCCGTTTAGTCCGATTACAGTGTGTTCCTGTTGAATACTTAAATGACTGATACATTACTTTAAAAATAATACAGATGAAGTTTGATTTGATTAGAAGTTTAGAATGGAATCCTGTAACAAGATCCTCCTCCTATCATTAGAAATGTGCTTACAGTAAATAAACTAATGAAATCCCACCTCAAAAAATAAAACAACAAATAGCACACATAAATTATTTCTTTGGAACTTGAACACCGGCAAATGCTTAAGTTACTTTCTAAATATAAACGAAGGTACTTTTTTAGGCTTTATATTATGTCAATTGTGACTTGCAATACCTCTTTTAATGTTTTCCATAATTATACGTCTTGGCGAGATACAATTTTTCAAAAAGAGAGGCAGATATCACTTAATCATATAATGAGTGACGCACACATGAATTGAATTGCACAGAAGTGTTTGCTGGGTTCCCCATTCTCCTGTATCATCAAGTCTTAATGGAATCAGTTTTTCTTACCTTGAACTATGATCATGTCCTCACCTTATTAGTTGATTCCCTCGTTGTGTCTGTGGGAAAGGCACGTAGCTCTTTTTCCGCGATTAAATATAGACAATAAGGTACTAAAAGTGCCGTTAAAACACACCAATCAACAAATAAACGTGCAATACATACGCACAGATTTTGAGATCTTATTCCATTGCAACTATTATTGATAAATACATTTACAAATGCACAGAGCACAATCTTGAAATTAAAGAAAAGAAAACACATTTTCTTCCAAAAGAAGAAGAATATAACAAACCTGTAATAGTATTAACAGTGTATGTTATTATACTTTGAATACGGAAATTCAACGTTGAGATTTGAATTTTATTCAAAGCAAGTGAACATAAAATAGGAGATAGAAGAACAAGATATCTTCATTACTGTTGAATTTTCCAATCTATACACAAGTTGCAAATCTTATTTGATGACATCGATGTAAACTGGCTAATATTAGATTTCGGAGCGAGTAGCAAACTGTTACAAAACTATCTGTATTTACAACAATATGCAGTACAGGATAATTAAATCTGCGTATTGAACAGAATACACGTATTGGGGCTAAAATAGGCTAAACAAACAAACATCAAACAAAAAAAACAAAAAAAAAATGAAAACCACACCACAGTATATTAAGTTTTACAGTAAGTAAAACAAGATACAAAACCATTTTGAAAATGAAAGGCGATAGTTAATATAATACACAATGACACCCTGACTTTAAATTTATACAAATATATGTTCTGACACTTGAACAAAAATAAACCAATGACAAGAAATGAAACTAATAAAAAAGCAAATAAGCAAACAAACACACAAAGAAAGATGACAACTAATATATCGGTGTACACTAGGTCGATTGGCACAAGAATGACTTCAAAGTTATAATGTGTTCCGACTTAAATGCTTGAATGACAACTACATTACTTTTAAAATAATACTGATGAAGATTCATCAGTTTTTGTTTGTTTGGAATAAGCTTCTACACGGAACAAAGTTTTTCACACAAAAATAGTATCTCACATACATTTTGTTTTGTTTTGTTAGTACATTAAACACCCTGAAAAGCCTCTAGATGCTTTCAAAATAGAAACTGGAAACGAAGGAATTATTTTAGCTTTCGACGAGGAGCGCACAGTCCATAAAACATATCAACTGCGACTCCCTTACAATATCCTTTCTAATGTTTTCCATAATGGTACGTTTTGGTGAGAGAAAATCGTTCACAAAGAGAGACATATATCACCTAATCATATAATAAGTGATGCAGGCATTGATTGAATTCCACGATAACGTTTTGTTGGGTTCTTCATTGACCTTTATCATCGGGTCTTATTGGAATATCTTTTTGCTTCTTTGAACTATGCCTGACTTCATCTTTATAACCTGTTATGTGTTGGGGTTAATTATTTATACCACTTTGTCAGATATAACATTTCGATTGAAATTTCTACAAATTCTTTACAACGATAGTCCATTAAATAAGTCGAGGAGTTATCTTGCGGCATGTTAGAGAATTTTGTCAAAAAATCAGAAAAATAGTTTTACATATTCCAAGTTAGAATCAAGACATAGAGATAGTAAATTTAGTATGATGTCCCCACTAATCATGCATTTTTCATGTCTATAACATTTTGTAGGTACCATTGGGGACTAACTGCTCTGATATGAAACAATGCCAGTCTTTTTCTCATTATGTAAATAAATGTCATAATCTAGTTGTTCAAAATGCATGTACAGATATTCAGGAAATACCATGTTCTGAAAAGATATATCTTAAAAATATTTTAACGGAAAATAGATTATTAAATGGAGGTAATAATGTCATATAGCACACCATGTCAGAATATTAAAACAAAACATGAGTGGAAGAAACAACCTGAACTTTGTTAACGTAAAAATAGCTTGATTCAAATTAACAAGGTACCATTGCATGCGTTGCACCTTTCTCTGGTGTATTTTGCATTTAAAATTTGTCTTTAAACATGTGTCATTGTGTCTTCAAACATCAAACTCTAATCGGGTAACACATATTTTTAAAAAAACTGCTAATTGAGAGATGAGTATACATACATCGCCGCCAACGATGTGGCATACACATTGACATCGACGATTCTAAGCAATCGTAGGGTGCATCGTAGAATAAATCAATTTAGATATTAAATCAAAACTTGCACATGTATGACCGTCAGACTAATTTCCTCAGTCAGGCTTGTTTTTACCGCTTTATAAATCTTTGGACACTTGTTAAAATCATCGTTTGGTTTTAATCAGGATAGTTTAAAGATATCAGCTAAATATGGTTGATCTGACATAATTATGGCAGATTAAGATTTCAGTATTCTTCAAAATCAACAGATTGCAAAATACTCGAGAGCAATACCACTTAAAGACACTTTGTATTTTACATAGGCAGGCAGACACCTTGCAAGCCAGTCAGCGGGCCTGGTAAAGGTTTAGATCAGTTTTTCATTTCCAGGAAAAAATAAGTATTAATGAAACATTTCTGTGCACTTGATGACGCAGTTCATAACATCTTTATTACTTGACTGAAGTTAGAAAAAAACTTTCTGCACAAACCAAAATGTGGACCTTCTCTGTATTTTTTAGATGGTCATAAGGCTGGATACCGGTAGAAGCTACACGAATCAGCAGTCTTGCATCCGGAAAGCACATGTGTGAAAACGAATCAAATTGCAGTAGGTTCGCATACAGAATGTATGGTGAAATTGAAAGCATTGATAGTCTTTCTATTTGCATAGATACTCCCAAGACAGGCTAACATTGAATCATACCGAGCTTTCTTCCATTTTTTTGTCTGAAAATATAATTGAAACAATGGATTATATTTACATAAAACGCATTCACAGAAAATGATTTCTGCATTTTAAGTAGTATCGATGAATGAGCGATTTAAAATCGTGATTTTAAATCCTTGTATTAGAGCAAAGTAGTACTTTAACAGTTAACAGGCCATAATTACAGTAACATTTGAAGGGAAAAAGTTCGTATCAAACACAATTGGTCATAAGAGCAAAATAGGCGATACATACGCAAAGCTAGAGACGTGTTTTCTGCCGAGACAGTGGAAATAGCTAGTTTGATATGGTGTATGGATACGCTGAGGCCATCACAATGAGACGTATTTATGCGCTATATCAAACGAGTTCTTTTCCTCATCTCGTAACAAACACGATCGTAAATTTGTGTTTATTAATACATATCCCCTCTTGTACGCTTTCCAAATAGTTTTAGCTATACAGTGTGAGTGAAACTCAAACAAACCGGGGTATGTACATATGTAAGTTCAATTCAGTGCATCCAAGAATATTGACACGAGTGTCGGATGTCAGTGAAAACACCTAAATAGTTCCAGTCTGGGTATCTAATATGGAAATACGGATTGAACATCTATATCGAACACCAGGTCAACCATGTAAAATCAAATGGGTATGTAGTCTATACATACATACATTCAACATGTTTGTTTTTACTTTTGTTTCAATCTTTTTAAATTAAAGTGTTGATTACATGTCTATAGTTTTGAGAACTCCCAGTGTGTATTAAATAGAGCAGAGTGTATGAACGTATATGAACATGTATGTACATGCAATGAAACGCGACTTTGAGCAATTTATAAATTAATGAATATAGCTAAGTACCAATACGGTCTCTAGGATTTTGTCATCCGTATATTTTCCCCTGTGTCTGACAAAAGCAGGTTCTATTAGATCAAGTCGTTTCAGTAATCCCTTGGAGTTTGTTATAAACGGGGATCACTTTCTATAGAACTAAACTGTATGTGGTAAACTCATATTTACGGATTATGCGATTATTTCAAAGGCCTGGAAGGCTTGTTTAATTTTCGAAAAGTTACGTATCTTTCCTGTTTCTGTATCAAAAACGTATTTTAGTAGGTCCCTCATAGTTGGTCAGATTCTACAACTATGTTCTTTCAAAAATCCAAAAATCATACTCCGATTCAATTACATTTCAATATCAATGGAGGCAACTCAATATGAAAAAATAGTAAAGAAACGGGCTGATCTGAAACTATGTTTTAAGTCAGAATTGCTAATACGAAGATGTAGCTTATGCAGATGGTCATTAAAGTTAAAACCACATAGTTACTAATAATGATATACAATAGTACACACACAGCTGTATAATCAAGCTCCAAGTATCATTTCAATATCTTGCATCTTCATTTCATCTGCGTCGTCAGCTAGCACATGTATGATACATTTAGCAACATAGAAACATGATGTCATGAATGAAATAATAACTAAACAAATCAACACACTTCGTCTTTCCACAGACCTTTCGGAATGAAGAACCCTACAACAAAGGTTATTTTTTAGGATCAAGTTTAATACTATGCCCGTAAGATTACTAATTTGTTCGAAAAGGTCAGTATATTGCATACCTTTATGATGTGTTCTCATCTTAAAGAACTGTGCATATTGTTTCCATGATTTTCATATGGATGAAGCTTTTCATATTCGTTGCTGCAAAGTAAAGGACCGTCAGTAAATATATATATATATATATATATATATATATATATATATATATATATATATATACCTATCAATCTGTCTTGCTGTCAGTATATATAAATCAGAAGATGTTATCATCTTACCCAAAAGTGTGACTTTTGAAATACTCTAACTAAATCCTTCTTTGTTTAATTAAATGACTCAAATTTGACTCAGTTGTACTTATGAATTTGATTATGATGTACTTCGTCCGGGTCCAAGACGTAGTCACATAGATACACCAAATAAAATTTGACGTAATAATATAAGGCAGGTTGTCAATTTTAAAACAAAATATAAATCTTTAAATGTGTCCAATTTCATCGGAACATTACGTTTGTTGTCATAAAGTATGAAATGAAAACATTATAATCCTAAATCAATTCTCATATAGATGCTGAAAGAAGTTTCCGTCACGTGACAACGCTGGGTCTTAAAATGAGCAAAAGTCCCGTTGTTCAAGTGAGGCCCTAGTATGGGAATCTCTTCGAGCACGTTTGACGAGTTTAGAACAAAAGTGATAATAGAATAATAAAAGGTGCATCAATTCCTTAAAAAATTAAAATCGCTGAGAAAATGTACCATGACCAGTAACAAAATAGATAGAAGAACCGACAAGAATAATCTCCGAATCCTAAAAATATTTCGTCACTTATAGCAAGTCATGTATATCCCAGCAAATATCGCAGTGATATGGAAACACACTCATATGAAATTGGCACACATGCAAACACACACGAGAATACAATCAAATATTCTACTTAATTTATAGAGTTAAGGACAAATTGAAAAATTATAAATCACAATGACGCGAGGCATATACCATCCGTTTATTTTCTTATTTATTTATTTATTTATTTATCTGCACTCACTTTTATTCCATTTTTTTAGTCAGAAGTCGTTGTACACTCAATCCACAGACAAGTTTAATTGCTGATCAAATTAGAATTCTTAGATTATTACCGTAGAAAGGTGGAGACATTCAAGCAACAGCTAAATGACCAACATCGCCTATTGATAATTATTGTGGCTCTGAGTTTTGTTTTTCTCTTCTTTTTCGTGAAATTATCGCTGAACTGCTAATTTTAACATATAGATTTGTGACTGAAATATCACCCGTCGACTGAATGACCTGGTAGAATTTGCAGCAGGCTATGTCTCAGTCCCCTACTTACTAATTATATGTATGTATGTATGACTACATGTATGAATGTACCCACCCAACCGTCCTTCGGTCCATCTATCTCTATCGATCGATTTACATGTATTTATATATTTTATGTAGACATATGTGTCATACATTTGAGTCAGTTTTCATTATCAACATTCCACTGACAAATTTTAGATCTATCATCATGTCAGTTTCTTTAGTTTTGCATTATACAGATGAAAACAATTTTCTAAACACATCAATGTATCACCAATTTATTTATCAATTCGTGAATCCATTCAACAAGCCAACCATCTATATACCTACCTATTTATCTATATATCTACCTATTTATTTATGTATCTATCTATATATCTATCTATCTGAATTTCCTTATTATCCAGAGTTACCCGGGATTGTGGTCTTCAGTGATTTCTGTTTCGATGACTGTAAATAATAATAATAATAATAATAATAATAATAATAATAACAACAGCAACAATAAAAAATAATAATGATGATTTTAATAATAATCTCCAGTACATTCATTATTATGGCACTTAATTGATGAAACAAATATATAATCATAACAGTCAAATTATTAACCCACAATGTACTATGCAAAAAATATTTGTATTTTCAGATATAAATGCGACGTACCTTACTTCGTTATTCATAATTGTCTCGATGGTTTGATGCAAATAAAATGACACAAAATCTTAGGCTAGACAGCTGTATACAATATATTGACAAGTGGAATTCTTTGCAAGCAACGACCTTAAAATGTGATATCTAACATCGCATTCATAATAATACAAGTGTATTTATTTGTAAAATGTTGAAAAGGTGAACGTGTAATCAACAACTGAAAAGTAGTGAACGATTTGCGGAATCGCCAAGCTCTGGAAACTATTAAACGTATACTTAATGTAATTGCATTCTCAAATTTGTCTGACGTTTGTTAAGTTTTCTAATAAACACATAAAGAGTAAGGGTAATCCTGGAAATTAGATCTACCTTTTTCAAAGTTGTCACGAATATGTTTACAATTCAAAAGGTAGCCCGTTGAACAGTGCCTACATCCTAGGAAGTGGGTTTATTTCAAGACAGTTCAAGACGGACAATTACACACACATGCATATATATATATATATATATATATATATATATATATATATATATATATATATATAAAGAGAGACAGAAGGAGACATACAGACAGACAGACAGAGAGAGAGACAGACAGACAGACATACACATACAGACAAGGACATACAAATTTACCAGTAGGTTCTAAATATTCACCCAATTTCATCACATTGCTATGCGGTTCCTCGTATTCCCTTTCATCAGTATCACCACTTTGAATAATATTGTTAGAAGCGGGGTCCATCATCAAGTCTGGTTCAGAGCTAATGTCGATCCAAGAATGTTGAAAGCATTCTCATTGAGTTTTCAGTTTCATCTGGTATCTGGGTTTTGTTTATACTTTGTATTTCAGAAATTTAATTCAAGAATAAGAGCCATATCAGTTGATTTCAAACATGATATTATAATCCAAAAAAGCAAGCCTGTTGGTACTAATAGTATAGAGAAGAGCAAACTGATAGGAAATACTATACTAAAAGCGTCTGACTACTGATTAAGTCCTCCAGTCAAAATTATCTCCATTTATTTCACAAAAGCTTTCAATTATTGTAACTTGCAAGCTGGACACTGATACTTGGCGCTATCAGCTACGAGGCAGATATATATATATATATATATATATATATATATATATATATATATATATATATATATATATAACGGCAACTTATTATTGCTAAGGATTTATTGTTTGTCTTACGCCATATCGATTTTTGTTTACACTCTCTGATGCCATTTTCTCATGGACAAATATATTGCAAGTAGGTCGTGTAAATTATACAGAGTATGTGAAACATAATTAGCTTAAAGACATTACAAATAAGTGGTACTTAAATAATGGCATAATTTCTTTTTATTGCAATGTCTAATAAGTAATTAACCAATCTTTTGCATACTAAATAATATGGGGCAGTTAAGTTTTATGGAAGCAATAAGAGTTATTGCCTTCCAACAAACTATGAAAGTTGAATTTCTGCTTTACTTTTGAAACCAGATATCCTATGAAGGCAAACAAAAACGATACTTACTGCCAGGTTTTCTAATGTTTCTTTGCACTAAATGTGCAAGCCATAAACACAAGACGATGTTGCTTTCTGTTGCCAGCATTGAATTGTGGATTTCGCTTTTCGAGTTAATTAATGCTTTTTCATGATATAAATTGTTTAGAATTGATACATTTAATGATATATAACTTGCACATGAGTCATTATTCCAATGGATGATACTTTATAATTCAAAGTCAAAGATATTTTATCTGGTCTATTCTTCTTGGTTTATCTTTCTTTATATGTCGTCTTTTGTTTCCTTATGCCTCATCAAAGATAATTGCCGATTTGTGAGAATAATATGCATAACTATCATGGGCTATTTATTTTGTGGGTTTTATTAAAACAATCCATGTTCTGGTCAGAAGACTTAGAACCTACCAATACTTGATTTTAAATCAGGTTTATCTATTCATAAAAAGACAGCTTGATATGTGTGCAAACATGTAGCATGATATATTCCGATATTTTTTTTTTTATAATTAATCTTACCTAGACATTTCTTTCTCTTTCGGCCTTTCTTCTGCAATACATTTAAGAACAAATTGATGACTATCGGATTGCGACCGGATGACTAAGTTATTGTAACTAAGAGAAATGGCTACACAGTTTTGTTTAGTTACGGTGGAATTTAGCAAACTACAAATTCAGGTCCTTAATTACTCTGAACACAATAGGATAGGCCTATGGACTTGAGTTTTTGTCATTAAAAGAGTGTTCAATCAATTTAAGATCTGATAAAGCATCTAGATAAATTAATTATCTATAAGAGCTGATACATCGTGTCATTAAGAACATCATTTAAATTGTTGTTTTTACCCTCGCCATTACCCGAAGTTCTGACTAAAATTCCGAGCGTTTCCCTCTTTCAGGGTTGGTGAATGTAGCGCATGAAAAGCAATCAAAAGAAAAATATTACTTTCAAAATGCAGTTATGTTACTTTCATGGATGATGACATATACAACATGATTTGCGAAATAAAAGTTTTATTTCTTGTCGATAATCGATTACCAGTTTCTTCACGATCATATCGTATTGGTCAATGTTGAAATGTTCTAGGAGAATAATAGCAATATACACTACGCTCTATTTGATCAGAATTGCAAGGTTTGATTCGAAATATCACTAAATTCAACTTTTCCTCAGTTTAATGATGAACTCAAATAGGTGTTATATCCTAGCATCAATATCATTTGAAATAACTGAATTGGCATTGAATGTTAACCCACTGATACCAAGATTATACGAATAGTGCATATTCGGCCTCGGTCCAGATTAATTGAGTTTGGTACCAGAAACAAAATAGGAAATTCCCTCCTGGATAAATATATATATATATATATATATATATATATATATATATATATATATATATATATTGCTTTTCACGAATGTCATCCGTTTTACATTCAGATCTCTCGCCTGTTCTTCTCTATCGATTTCGATGAATGTCTCATAACGCACGATTTCATGAATTCACTCACCTAGTCCCATATAACCGAACCCGAAACTACATCTTCTTCATATATATATATATATATATATATATATATATATATATATATATATATATAGTGTAAGTGAAGGGAGAGAGAGCGATTTACCAGTAGGTTCTAAATATTCAGTCAATTTGATCACATAGCTATGAACTTCTTCGTATTCTCTTTCGTCAACATCACCACTCTCGATAGTATTGTTAGAAGCGGGGCCCATCCTCAAGTTTGGTTCAGAGCTAATTTCGATTAAAGAAAGTGGAAAACATTCTCACTGAGTTTTTAGTTTCATCTGGTATCGGGGTTTTACTTATGCTTTCTATTGAAGAAATTTAATTCAATAAAAGGCTATACATCAATTGATTCAAACGTGATATTAGAACTGAAAATAGTAAGTCATGGCAGTATATAAATGCTTCTTAAGGATGTAATACACACATTACGACTGCTGTTGGCACTTACAATATAGAGAAGGGCAAAATGATATGAAAGAATATATTAAAAGCTTCTGACTACTGATTAAGGTCCTACAGTCAAAATTACCTCCATTTATTTCACAAAAACTTACATTTATTGTAACTTGCAAGCTGGGCACTAATACTTGGCGCTATCAGCTACGAGGCAGATATATATTTGAACAGAAAAGCAAAACATTATTGCTAAAGATGCATTACATTTTCCCGCCAAACGGATTTTTGTTTACACACTTTGATGCTATTTTCACGTTGACTGCTATACCGCAAGTAGGTAGGGTAAAGTATACAGAGTGTGAGAAACATAATTAGTTTCAATACATTGCACATAAGTGCTACATAAATAACGTAATAATTTCGTTTTATTGAGAACAATAAAACATCTGCAATTTCTAATAAGTAATTAATCAATGTGTTGTGCGCTGAAAAATATGAGGCAGTGAAGTTTTATGGAATCAATAAGAGTTATTTATTTCCAAGAAACTATAAAAGTTGAATTTCCCGCTTACTTTTCAAAACAGAAACCATATTAAATTAAACTAAAATGACATTTACTGCCAGATTTTGCTAATGTTTCGTTACACTATATTTCCAGCCATTATTGCTAACGTTGAAATGTGGATTCTTCTTTTCGGGTTAATTCATGCTTTTCATCGTATAAATTGTTTAGAATTGATACATTTAATTGATATATAAACTTTGCACGTCAGTCATTATTCCAATGGATGGTACTTTATAATTCTAAGTCAAAGACATTTTATCTTGGACTATCTTACTTTATGTGTCGTCTTTTGTTTCCGTATACCTCATCGAAGATAACTGCCGATTTGTGAGAATAATATGCATAACTATCATGGGCTATTTATTTTGTGGGCT
The DNA here is from genome assembly GCA_029931535.1 of Margaritifera margaritifera. Classification (NCBI taxonomy): domain Eukaryota; kingdom Metazoa; phylum Mollusca; class Bivalvia; order Unionida; family Margaritiferidae; genus Margaritifera; species Margaritifera margaritifera. The sequence continues at coordinate 282,431 of JAQPZY010001678.1, forward strand.
TTTTAAACCATTTCATGTTCTGATCAAAAGGCTTAAAACCTACCAAGGCTTGATTTTTAAATCTGGCTTATCTATTCACAAAAGGACAGTTTGGTATGTGTGCAAACAAGTAGCATGATATATTCCGATATTTTTTAATTAATCTTAGCTACAAATTTCTTCCTCTTTCGGCTCTTGTCCTGCAATACATTTAAGAATACATTAATGACTGACGGATTGCTACCGCGTGACTAAATTATTGTAACTAAGATAAACGACTACAAAGCTTAGTTCAATTACGGTGAAATTTAACAGACGACAAAATCAGGTCCGTAATTAAACTGAACACAATAAGATAGGCATGTGGACTTGAGCGTTTTGTTATTTCAAGAGTGTCTAATCAATGTAAGATCTGATGAATCATGGAGAAAATTAGTTATCTATAAGAGCTGATAAACCATGCCATGAAGAACATTACTCTAATTGCTCTTTTGCTGAAGTTCTGACTAAAATTCCGTGCGTTTCCCCCTCTCATGGTTCAAGAATGTAGCGCATGAAAAGCGTTCAGAAGAAAAATATGACTTTTAAAGTTCGGTCCTTTTACTTTCATGAATGATGAAGGAAACAAAATGATTAGCGAAGTAAAAGTTTTTATTTATTGTAGGAGAAAAAAACTTATAAAGAAAGCCATACCAGCCCTATCCCTCTATTACTTCCATACAATCACTTTATAAACAAAACTTAAAAATCCACCTACCACTCTTATAACGCCTATAGTCATATAAGTCCAAAGTGATGTGAAAGGAGATAAAAGGGTCGGTATCATCACACTTGCACACAAACATGGAACTCATACTATCACACAAGACAGAATGGTGTGGTTTAACTTTTAGTTTTGAAATCATTCAAAACATACCATCACTCACTCGCATCTATCCAAAGATGGGGAGAAAGGAGATAAAAGGGAAGGAATGCTCACATACAAACATACCATCTCTATTCACTTGTATCTATCCAAAGATGAAGGGGAAAGAGTAGGAGTGCTCACCCATTCACCGAAAATCACTACCATACTTAAATACTATCAAAAAGATAGGACAGAAGTGTGGTAGGGGCTGTAAATTTTTGTATTGAAGGTAAAACAATAGACAAATATCTACATAGACGAAGGACGTACAAACGCATACAAACAAATACAAAAACACACTGGTATATCCCCCAGAGAACTTTAGGATTAAGTTCAGTATAGCCATCTATGGAAATTTTAATAGGGGTGTACACATATGTTTAGAAATACGGCCAAATACATGACTAATTACAGACGTTCGTTGCTGACTGTGCGCAACACAACACAACACAACGTCACATCGATAAACACAGTGCAGCTAGGTAAGTTCTTTGTCGACTGGGCGCTACATAATCGATACCTGCTTACAGTGCGGTTAGTATGTTAGGACTTGATGATAATCACACTTTTAGAATGAAGCACATATTTACAAACAAAACAGTGGAGTGAAAGGGGATACCGGAGGGTCACTCACACGTACTTATGGAAAAAAAAAACAAACACACACACACACTTACTATCCAAACACGACACATATACAAAGTCGAGTGAAGGTGGATATAGATCATACAATTAAGTAGTGCTATCACACATAATTACAATCCAACACATGTACTGACTATCCAACATACATGCACTTAAATACACACTCATGTAAAAGGGGATGTAAGATATTTAAAATAGGCAGGATTACTAACACTCGACATTACAAATACATATTATTATCATCCAACGCTCACCTTTGCAAACAAAACAGATGTGGGTAAAGAATGTGTGTATGTGATGATTATTGACAAACATTCTTTCTTACATACGTACAATCCTAGATGACCTTAAAAGATAAGGGCGCTATACGAAACGTCTTTGGCAAAGTCCACTAGAAATGAACCTGCCTTACACACCAACAGCTGAAACGTCATCGTCATCGTCATCAGCTGCAACAATTACAAGAAGACCGACGACGACGGCAGGTTTAAGACAGCTACATCTGGTAGTGAAAGAGCTGTAATCTTTTCGTGGAGCTTTTTTTCTTCTCAAAACAATGGCCCTTTTCAGGGCTATCCAGTTCTCTCATAAAAGATGCACTACTCCATCAAAACAAAACAAATTAAAAAAAACCAACAAGCAAACCCAAAAGCACACAAACAACACCCCCTTCCAGAACCAGTGCGTGTGCCTTATACATTATAAATAGTAATCATAATTACTAAAAAAAGGAGAAAAACTCAAGACCTTTACACAATTGCGATTGGTATATTCTCGTGAATAAGATTACAATCAAATTTCAAACAGGCCCCTAAGCTCAATTAGTTCTTCTTATGATATATATATATATATATATATATATATATATATATATATATATATATACACACACTCCATTCGTGCCAAATCAAAACAAACATACAAAAAAAACAAAAGCACACACACACAATACGCCCTTCACGAATATGTGCGTATGCCTTATACCTAATGAATAGTAATCATAAATACTAAAAAAGGATGGAAAGAAAAGAATTACAATCAAATTTCAAACATGACCCAAAGCTTCATTTGTTCTTCTTAGGAATGTCTTGCTTTAAATGTCTCAGACGGAATGGGTCCTTCTGCTACTTCTTTTGCTTCTGATATCTTCGCATTTGTCTTTTCCTTAACTTTCTTTTGACGTCCGGAAGACTTATATCCTTTCGCCGTGGAACTGAATCGTTCCGAGCTCGATCGTGCGCTGGTGAGTGAAGACAGGTACGAAATGCATAGAAATAGAAACCGATGTCAATACTTGAATAAACATTTGATTTTATTACATTGGATCAATTTGAAACACCTTTAAAATATGTTATAAATGAACTACAAAAATCTCACTGAAAACAATCTACGAGTGCATTGCTTAATCATTTCATACTATCTGCTGAAGGCAGTTTTTTTTTTTTTTCTTTTGTCAGGGAAGAAAATTAATATCAGCTTATCTTGTAAAAGAAATTATTATCAACAAGCTTTATAACATCAAATATAGTAAAAGGAGTATCATGTGTAACTATGGCGTCAAAAATGTCACTCTGGATTTAAGTGGAATTAACATTATGGTCGCCATCTTGAAAGTGTGACAATATGTGGTCAAAAATGACCCTCTGCAGTCAAGTACAATTTAACAGTAGGCAGCCATTTTCGCAGATGACCCAAATGGTCAAATAGCCCTCTGTTGTCTAGGGGTAGACAAATCGTCAAATGGCCCTCTGTTGTCTAGGGGTAGACAATCTTGAACGTCTGACAAAATAACCCTACGCGGACAAGGGAAATTGAACGTGAGTCCAAAGGTTAACATTAGTGTGACCATCTGCCGTAAATGAAAAAGATAATAAAGGTTATGGGCTGAATAGGGTGGGTCTGTCTGTAACAGAAAGTGTGTCCTTCACATTGTAATACTTCTTTTCCGTTTGTCGCTCTAGATTTGATACCCTCTCTTATGGTAATGCGTTGTTGGTGAACATATCCTTTGCTATATTGTCAAGCAAGGTCAGACTTCAGCATAAGCTTAGGATTTTGTGTACTTTAAAGGTTGTTACAACATACATTTTTCTGCGACTGGACTCGACACAGCACATGGTAAAAATAGAGAAAGATATTTTTGTGACAATGTCAAACAAGGCTAGATTTTAAAAACAGCAAACAGCATACATTTTTCTGTTACTCAACTGAAACATCGAGAGAGGGCAAAATATGTGGATTCTCACTTTGTTACAAATGTACCAGAGTGTTTGTACTTGTCAAGAACTGAATTTTGCGAGCAGAAAACAATATGATTGCGTCTTTATAGCTGATCAAAATAAAACTAGAGACAGAGGGAGATTAAATGAGAATGTCAATAGTGAAAGTCGCACTATAGCACCTAGCATTATTTTCATATCTCACCTGCGAGCAAGGATACAATTTTCTTTTCCAAATCGCGACTCTGTCCTTGTGACACCTTAGCGTGCGACATTCAATCCGGTTTACACTGGATCACCCCTCTTGTTAGGCCTCGTCCAGACATGTCGACGTCCTTTAACACTGATTTTGTCGGATGTGTTTCATGGGGCAGTTCAGTGACGATCTTGCAAGGAATATTGATAGATGAGCAAACGAAATAAACTGAATTCTCACCATTTAAAGGTGCATGTGATCAAATTCTGACAAATGACACCTATAGTTGAAATAGTCGGCATCGCACGTCTACTCTATCTATGACACCCAACCCTTAACTAAGTCATCTCATCGGATCATTCAAATTAATGAGATCATCACAACATAAACTTAAATGTAAGCAAAATTATTAAACATGGTGACACAGTTAAAAACTCATGCCCAGTTACCTTTTTTAAAATTGATTTGCTGTCTGAGTCTTTGAAAACACAGACAGCGAAGACTTTCCAAACAGAAGATGAGTCTCATTTTCATATCTTGGCATTATATCTCGACTAGCAAGTTATATCTTTCCTCTTCACTTCCTTTGTCTTTGATTTATTAGGTTTGATATATGACACAAATTTCATCCATAAGATTTTTCGCAGGGAAATTGGTTTAGGTCGAAAAGGAAATATAAATATTTTGTTCGGGGCGAAAATAGTGCTGATCGCGGAAACAATATGATATACATTTATTTACAGATACATTAATTTCATTTCCAGCGGAAAATGTTTCATATAAAATGAAAATAAATCGATTTTAGAACAAAATGTATCTTTCTTCGCAGAGAAACTAATGTCGTCTTGCTCAGTTAGTTCCATTACAGGACGAAAATGCGGTTGTCTTCGCAAAGAAAAAAATAATTTGCTCTCGTTGGCAATATTTTTGTTTCCACCTAAGATGCAATATCCTGCGAAGGAAATTATTCTTTTTGAAGGAAAAATAGTTTAACTAACTAATACTATTCCAAAAACAATTTCATTCTGAGGAAAATAATTTAAATTCTGCCGAATGTGATCTCTTTTGCTACAAAAATGTTTTAATTAACACCGAAAATAAATTTAATTTGAGAAATCAGTTTGTTTTGCCGGATTAACATCGGTTTGAAATTGTTCCAGTTGTGCAACTAACGAACATATAAATTAATATTTGTCACAGATCATTAAGATGTAACTCAATTATAATCCAAAATTAGATTTATTTACGGTTTTGACAGTGTTTTTAATATTTAATCACACATTGCTTGTTGTTCACGACATAAGTTCAGCATGTGAAACGTGAAAATGTGATGCAGAAAAGACAATTCGTGTTTCTTCTGCGCATTTACGTGAACTATATTAAAAAAGAGTCGTGACAGATTGTTATTAATTAAACGACGGACGCGTGTAATTGGTCCTTTTTAATTAAATTGATGAATGTTCATGCCTAAAGATTTGAGAATGACAATAAATACGTAATCACAGTTCAATAAGCTTTTCGCTTCCAGATTTTTATTCTGGCGCGTATGTTTTAGTTGAGTGCTAATCTTGCATGATTTAAAGAGTAGGCAACTTCTATATATTTCTTCCAAACAAATAAGCAAAAATAAATAAAGATGAATCTGATCGTATTTAGTGTGTTGGGATTACATCGGTAAGTACTTGTCTCTGTGCCTTACACTGATAATTGCAGCAGTAGGATCCCATGGTACTAAAAGTAACTTCATTATGCCTATAACTGTAGATGCTTTTTTGTGTTGATTTGTTATTCTAAAAACGCAATGGACATAATTTCTAACGCTTTAGCTGTTCACTAACTTGTATAAAAAATAAAAATTAAACAAAGATGCTTTCAGTCTTGTGATTAATAACACAATAAGTTAGACATTTTACATTTTGAAAATTAATTTGCAATAGAAAGAGGTTCGATAACCTTTCCATAAAAATTACGTCCACCCTCATCTTTTTTATTTGCACTGGTGAGTGTCGGATGTTGTTTAGTATGTGGAGATCAGTAAAACGAGGCTGCTGGTCTGTAGGTGTAGACACTGGTCTGTAAATATTGGTTCTGGTTAGGCAGATGGCGTATTGGTTAGTAGGTGTAGTTTTAACATCACATTTCCCTTTATCCCTATAAATTTGAGTAGGTGTAGTTATAACATTACATTTCCCCATGTCCCTATTTATTTTTTAACACGGACTTGATGGTTAGTAGGTGTAGTTTTAACATTACATTTTCACTTTTCCCCAGACCGGCCCATGATCTCAAGCATATGGACATTTTTATCATTACGTTTCACTGTGTCCACAGACCGGCCCATCATGTTAAACCTATGGAATAATATTAAATTCCCCTTGTCCCTTGAGAGGCCCAATCTAAGAGGGCAGCATAATGTTAAAATCCCCATAGTGCCCATAGGGGCCCATTTGTCGTTAGATTTCCCCCATATTATGTTATAACGTAAAAAAGGGAATTACAACTCAGAGAAACAGAAGCGTCTTCAGGAAAATCTTTAATTAGAGGAAAGTCATCTGATAGCATCTCAACCGTGAAATTAACTCTCGCATATTGTTTTTAGGTTAAATATATAGGTGTTTCAATTTGCTCATTCTAAAACTTGCTAAACTATATGTTTGGGGAAATCAGAGTGGCCGATGAGATTAGTTAAATGATTGACAGAAAAAGATTTTGAAACGATATGCAAGGTTAAATTAAAGCGAGTAGCTCCAATGCAGTCCTGAATATATATGACAGATCATTTTAGTAACGCAAAGCAACAGTCAGGTGAAACGTAGAGTCAATTTCTGAATAAGTAAGGTCGGGTATTGCAAACACTGATGCGACAGCGGCAAATCTGGTACGGACTTTAATAATTTATGCAAGTTGGTCCTTAGAGAGAAGCTTCTGAATATTATCCAAAATTAGCCGAAGGCTTAGTTGAATGAGCACCAAACAAATCTGCAAATGAGCTTGCTGTCAGACGGCGTACCGAAATCAAGAAAATCAAATCCCGTGAAGTCGATTCATACCAACAAGTATCATACCAACTCAGGTCGCAAAATTGGATAAACTCTGGTCCGAAACAAACAGGCGCACATCTTACTTATATATTTGACAGGACAACGTTCAAAAGGATTGTCCGTTAAAAGCATCAAGTGAGATGCAGCCAGAACTGGAAATGGACCCACTTGATTCTCCTGTATACACTTCTTAAATGAAGTTAACTCAAACGTTGTGAACAATTACAATGTTTCAAAAGCAGGATATTGAAAAAACTACCTCTGTGAACAGTCTCGACCGCGTAGGCACAGGATAAGTTTGGCTTGCTGGGAACAAAAATCAAAATATTGTAAGTGCAAAGAAATAATCCCTGTAGACATTGAAAGACTAATAAAAGTCTCGGAAAATTAAAACAAATTTCCACGCTGATATTATAGGTAATGGCTCGATCTATAAGTATTAAGTACGGTATCCAGTGTTCTCCCACTTCAAGACTGGCAGGTGGTCCGAGTTCTATACCGAAAATGCTATGATGAAAAACATTTCACCATCAAAGGCAGTTGTTTCTTACAGTCACTGTTTTCTATAATTTAGAGGTAATTTGTGCAACTATTGCCCCCTCCCCCTACACTGTAGTCGCCTGTTTTACGGTTTTCCTCCAAAACAGTGCTTTTTCTGCATTCCATCTCCTCAAAACACGTAAACCCGATGATATCCTTCTTGAAATGAAAATGTCTAACAAGACATAGTACATGACTATCTTAATGTATAATATACATGCCTTGTAGACTTGGAATAGCTAGATTCGCATATTTAAACAAAGCATTCCATCATAAAACTCAAAACAAAGCGACCTACTTTTAGCATATTGATATATAAATAGACTATTACTAGTAGTCTGAACACGTTTAACAGCAGTTGTACCTTGTTCGTCCGCGACTTAAGTTAAGACACGTACTTTCACAATACACCTCAGACCACTAGTTCAGTTTTCCGTAGATATCAATATAACGTTGGAGAAAATAAAACTACTTTGAGCACCAGGTAGACCAGTATACAACACATGCAATTATTCATTCAAGTTAGCGCATACTTTCTGAATAATCACAATTACGTGCTTTGCGACATATATTTAGATAAACGTCTCTAAAGCGGGATTTCAGTAACAGCTACCTTGATAAACGTTTCTCACCCGATAGACATAGAATAATTAGTCCTGCCGGAAAAAAAATCGAAATCGTGTAAGTGCACAAACATACTCTTTGCAAAAGTTAAAAGCACTGACGATAATAAAGCAAAATTCCACGCTGAAATTATAACAATGGACTGATCTTAAAGTTTTAAGTATGCTATCTAACGCTTCCCCAATTAGAGACTGGGACCATGCTCAAATAATAATTATTGGCCAGAGTCGTTGAAATCATGTTGAAAAGGAGTTGGTGGACTACGACATCAAGTTTGACAAAGGACAATTTCACAACCAACGACATCACTATGCTGAAGTCATGGGCAGATAGTCAAGGTTTAAAAACAAGGGCGAAAGAAGATATGGTGTGTCTATACGTTCTCTTTCTCTCTCTCTCTCTCTCTCTCTCTCTCTCTCTCTCTCTCTCTCTCTCTCTCTCTCTCCCTCAGTCTTACAATTTACATACGACCCGCTCATATAATTTCACTTGTAAAATTGTACAAATCTCTTCCGTAAAAAATAGGTAGGTATCCTAATCCTATATCCTTCTAATCCTCTATATAATTACTCCTTAGATTGTTTCTCTCTCTGTTTCATGTATTGATTCTTGTGATCTTAAATTTCTTTGCCTATATCTTCCAGTTTTCTTCTATATACTAATGAGGTATATTTGTTTTGCAGTGTTTGTCGAACGATATAGACTGTATTGCTCTATCACACTTACATTCAAATCTTTCATCATCAATGATTTCCAATATGTAATAATAAGCCAGAGAATATCCACGCGAACCCTATTTGATATGCCCACTGCTCACATCTTTAATACTTTTTCACGTTCATTCATTTGCTTCTATCTGTTGCAACTGTCACGTTTCATGGTTTTCGTTTATTTATCAGACTAAATTTACAAAATCCGAAGCAGTAGAAATATTAACTAGAAAGATAGCTGATGATTATCAGCCATTTCCTACTGACAATATTTTTAATGTATGGTTCTCGTTATAAAGTTGACACTAGTAGATGGATGGGTGAGTGTGTATAAACTATTAATAGCCGATGGTGCGTGGGTTGGAAATAGTATCGTCTTTACTACTTATCAGTGCGTGATGCTAAGTTCAAGTACTAATATCATTCCAGTATTTGTCGCTCGACATTGTGTCTGATATGTTTTCTGGCAACTTAGTTTGTCACAAGTGACAGTGTCTGTTCAACTCTAAGTTCTTCGAATCTTAAGCAAGAACTTGTAGAAATAGACAGACAGATAGATAGAGAGAGAGATAGATGTTAAGTTATTTAGATAGGAAGACATGTCTGTAGGTAGATAGTAAGCTATGCGGGTAAGTAGGTATGTGCAGAAGATGGCTTCTACATCTTCTCGACATATCATCGAAGATGATGAGATGCTTTTGAATGGAGTCAGACAAGATCACATTATCTTCGCAATCGAAATGGATTATACGTGACTTTCTTTCAGTAACGAGTAAGCCGACTGCCACTCTCTGCAACACCACACACTGCGTTGTTGAGAACGATCCAATAAACGTTATTTATGTCCGCTCAAATGTTTGACAAATTAAATTCTGCCTGAACAGCTCGATCCAGCAATCAGCATGTTAAAGGAATGGTGAGTGCTCCCAGATTTGACGATCTGACTTTTCTTCAATTACTTTGAGAGTGGAGGATGCAACCATAACTCTAGAGTTGTTTTGTAAACCCTTATATTACCACAGAGGACACATGACATTTTACACAGTAACCACGTGTTTAATTATGTACTAAAAATAGACAACAACACATGAAAAACCTCGTCACATTGAATTCCAAATTAGACTTCATTTCTGTTCATTCTTCTGGATCAGTCACAGCACCGACGTCAGTGTTCTTCTTTTTGTAATGAGTCATGGTGTAAACACTCACACACTACTTTTCCATGGTGACCAACATCTCGTTTCCAAGTGCGGGATCTGAGACTTTTCCAGTCACGTACATCATTCCAGAGTACATCACAAGCAACACACACTTCTTGGTAAGTTTGAATTGTATGTAAAGTGCCACGAATCTCTTGATGATTTTTTTTTTGAACAGACAAAAGTTTGGTTCGTGACACATGTTACAAAGGGAATCTTCAGGTAAATAAAATCCAAGAAATTCAGTCACTAACAACACACACACACACACACGCACACACACACGCACACACACACACACACACACACCACGTAATCCCAAATCCAATTAGTAATATTGTCTTGTGGAATGAGCTAAAAGCAAATGGTAATTATCTAAGTTGTGATTCGTTTCATTTACCTCCTTCCACAGACTTCGGTGCAACACTGCATACAGGAGTCTTAGCATAGCAAGTTTTATAACGTGTTCGCAGTTGATCAATGCCTGACCATTTGAACATTTTCAAAGAAATCAGCCTTCCTATAGCATTCAGATACTAGTGAATATAAAATCTATGTTGTCGAGGATGTAATTGATTTTCGCGTTTCATTTGAATCTTTACAAAGTAACTGTAAATGTGTTCTCGCAGATCAGAGATGTAAACTACAAAACCTCTTCTCTTCTAAATCATGTATTCGGATACTAGTCTGGACCAACCAATGGAAGGTAGTGACAGACCAGAGACCATCTGGCATGTTCAAGGTAAGCTGAATCGTTATACTCCCATTCATGGAGTTGCACACCACAAATGAAACACTTTACTTGGTCTCCTTGACCCGTGTACACAAATAGTGCTCTGGCTAAAGATTTGGGGGTGGGTCCATCCAGATGTTTTGGCCTTTTCCCTTTGAACGTATTGAATCGACTGACAAAATCACAATCGCCTTGCAAAGCCACAGGAAACGAGTATTCTTCTTTAATTCGTGATTATCGATGAGCTTGTGGTCTAAAAATGACTTGTGAATGCGTGGATGACATCCATAGATAGGCAAGCGGACGGCATCACTTTCAATACTGGACCGTGATCGTGCTGCATCATTCTGATCGCAGGACACAGCATCACTCTTGTCGCAAGGCACAGCATCACATTAAGTTTCATTCAATTTGGATAGGTTGCATCACGTGTTTCTGTGTTGAATTCATCCCTCTAGGTGGGCGTATCTACTCAAAATTATATTTCTTCCTTAGAAATATTCCCCTTTTTATTCTGAAGGGCGTTACCCGTATGGTACAGCGTTGTGTCCAGGGAGTCACATCCGTTTCTCGCAAACAATCTGATACGCTTTCTTCACGGTTGACTCACGACTTGGTTACCTAACAAACGTACAATCTTGTATAGTTCGTACGTTTTGACGCAAAAATCTTTATCTTGACCTGACTTTAAGGCTTCTTTCAACATGTCATAGTTCACGATTTGACTGCATCTATAGTTCAGTGTCAGTAATTTTGCTTTATATTTGGTATGAAGTTGTTCATTCTTATCTCGGTACTTGTGGCCGTAATTGTTTGATCTACTACTGGCAACACTCAAAATAGTATCTTCGTAATGTTCGTCCGTCTAATCGTTTGTCTTACATGTGAAGGTGAAAACATCCAGGTGGGTCGATGTTCATGATGTCAGGGACAAAGCAAAGGACGCGGTTTCCTAAATGTTCCAACACTGAGTACAATTTTAAAAGGGCATTGGCTATCGTTTTGTTAGATGAACGCCTTTTAAGATTTTTTCTGTATTTTCTGTAAAAAGCAAACCTGAATGGCAGCATACATACAGATTATTAGGGCCTCAACGCCCAACTGTTTCAAAAAAGGTATGGTTGAAATATATCAAGCATTTTCTAATTTTATTTCAGGAGTCATACATAGCAGATTGTCAGGTTAATTTCAATTTATACAAGAGTTTGGAAAAAGATAATATAAAATAGATAAATGCAGTTACAAGACCACCCATTATAGTTTGAAAACCTGCACGAATAAGTCCAAGACTTGCCACTAACCATTGGTCCTGGCAATAGTATAGCGCGTGCAGAGGCAAGTCCACTTAAGATTATAATCATAGCTTTCACACTAATTTACAGTAAACATTCCAGTAGTTTTGCCAACTGCAACGCGAAATTCCACTAGCGCCACAGTTTAGTGATGCATACTGGTTTACTACGTAAGATTTATAATCCGAAACCCATCCACATGCGCACGTTTGGAAACCGATGGCTTTGGATTCCACCAGATCTTGGAAGTCGGCTATGGTTGTATCAAGAGACTTGCACATGTCCATGGCTGCTTGGACGTTTAATGCATACCAAGACGTGGCACTCACAAGAAACACTGAAAGGATAAAATAATAGTAGAATTATTTATCTATTAAAGAAGATATGAACTAAAAATGTCTGTAGGAACATCCTCGTCCTCTTCCGTCAAGTCGAGAAAGAAATTTCGGATATAATTCACCGCCATTAAGAACTATATTCGGAACTACTTTTGTTCACCTTCACAAAATAGCAGCTATAGGAGACAAAGTCATAGTCGGAACATTGTCGGCCTTTTTTGTCCTAATATATGTGTGCACTCCGTCAGAGGAGAATAACCAAACCCATCAAATTTATGCATATTCGCACAACCATATCCGAGGTTATTTCGCGACTAGACGAATATGGCTCAGCGATGTTTCGATCGCTAAATATTATACGACCACTTTACGGCATGTTGTACGACATCAGTACAAAGAACCAAATTGTTTTATTCCTCTAAAACTGTTTACAGAGATAATTATATACAGAAACAAACTAATTATTGAACAACTGTCTCTATTAAGGCATTTTTAATTGAAGACACTCATTTTACGATATAAATTTCTAGCGTTTTAGGTTAGCATGGACTTTAGACTCATATGTATCTTTCGACACGAAATATGTCACAATGCAATTAGAGTGAGGAAATTTCATAAATAGTTTACTATACCTGTTTAGTTTGAAAATGAAATGACTCGTCTAGACAGATTTATTTGGAAAAATTAAGAATAATATTCCCAACTTCATCTTAAAATCTTTTATAGGTTCAATATACCTTTTTAAAGTTGTGAACACAACTATAGACGTATTTTTATTTTAAAGATGCACTACCTGCATTTTTATGTCAATATAGTAACTCTTATGATTATATCCCGATCCTTTGACTGTTTAAATGAAGATCGGCTATAAAATAATAAATATTTTCCTTTTCTGGGCTGTGAATGTTGATTTTTGTGATCGTAGTTTGATGCAAAAGTGACATCACACTTTATTGTCATAAAAAGGCAAACAGAACCGAGAAAGTCACATGATCAAAGTGATCTAATTTAACACACGAGAAGGGTATCAGCTTTATAATGACACAATAATCAATGAATATTTGAAAACAAAATACTGAATGAAGAATCTTGCAGTTGATACAGCTCTCATTTAGGGCCTTAAATAAAGAAAATACCATCGGTCAATCAGTTTCATTACTGTAATTCTCAATGTTCTCAGACTAATACACATGTAGGTCAGTGTACGTGTTTGACACAGTGGGGTTCAGTAAGGATAGAGGTAAATTATCAGAAAGTGGTACCAAGGAGGCAAATAGAAGAACATATTCAGAAGAAAAAAAAAGAAAAAGAGAAAGGGTGATTAGCCTTGATTAATAGAAACAATGAAGACATTCTTGGTGATTTTCTTCTAAATAAATCTTTAATAGTGGTGTTCCAAGAACCGTGTTGCCATGAACCTATTAAAGTTGTCTCAGCATTTATGTACGTACGTGTGCGAACACGATATATAGAGGGTAAAGTAGAAAGAAACTATACACTAGAATAGTTTCATGTTCCCTGCGTGAAAGTGATTCTCGATATCTTCGACAGGAGTAAATTACATAGGCACCCAATGTCATCTTCCAACTAGGAACTTACCTCTAAAAGTGTATATATATATATATATATATATATATATATATATATATATATATATATATATATATATATGTGTGTGTGTGTGTGTGTGTGTGTGTGTGTGTGTGTGTGTGTGTGTGTATTTAAGTCAATTTGTAGCATTTCAGTGTCTTTTTTCTTGTTCACTTGGGATTACAAAATAGTTCGACGTGTAACAAACTACATATAGAAAGATAGTGTTACTTCCATACCGGTATATTCGTAATAATTCTTTAAGGGATCTCTATCACCTTGAAAATAATAATGTTTATTGACCTCTTCATTTTCTTTTAGCACATGCACTCCAGAGTAAAAATTAAATTCATTTGTCCACGTCCTTGCACTCGAACTGAGGAATCTTTGTATATCACTATACAGTACTAATTTAAAATGCTCACCACTCAAAAAATATTTTATTATTTGGAGTATTATAATACCAACAGCAACTACTACAAAGACGAAGACAACAACAATAACAAATAAGCCTTGGCAGCATTACAAAAACAGTGACAACAGCACGAGGAACACTGCCACAACATCATCATCATCATCTTGCGTGCTACAATGGGGGGAGGAAAAGAGGATGCTAACCATTCATGATGATTTGACCATAATTTTCGTAAAAATAATATATTTTTCTTCAAAAACACAATTGTGTCACTGGTTGTAGATATTTTCTATAATTTCAGAAATAAGACTTTAAAGGAACTGTTCACGTTCTTTTATTGAATTAAAGAATTTTGATATAGAAAGTTCGAAAGAAAACATTGGCTTTAAATAGGTTGGATAAAGTTAAGAACTTTCTGCTAATTATACAATTGTAAAGTACATAATGGCTAAGATTTGGTAATGAGAAGACTAAACAATGTACTTGCTCGGACCGACAAAGTAGTATATGTTTGTCTCCACTGACGGTGAAGGTAAATGTTGATGCATGTTTATTAGCTTCGGCGGCACTCTAAAGAAATGCGCATAACCAATATGCTGGTTTGTTGACTTCTTTCTGACTACCGTCGGGGCAACCACGCACACACAAACATTTACTTTCGGCATAAGTCAGGACAAAATCTACATATCATCTAAGCACTAGAACTGTGCTACATTGCAATTTACAAGCGCGTAATTAACACAAAGCCTATAACTTAATGTAACATATGAAAATATATGGGTCGTTTTCTATCTAGTTTTCTGTGTCAGAAATCAATAAAATGTGTAACTGTCCCTTTAAAGAAGACTTGTTTGCATCAAAGTTGGTAAAATAAAGATTACATGAAACGAAGACCTCACAAATTTCTTTCACACAATTTGCTAACGAGTTTCAAGATTTTTCCACAACCTAGTGTGGTCTTGAAGATGATGATGACGATTATGAATACACTAAATGATAGAATTCTTTTATGTCCGTCTCCCTGGAGATGTTACCTTAATTTTCTTTTCTCTTTTAAATTATATTTTCATTATCCATTATGTAATGAGAATGAGTATTAAAAACTCATAAAAATCTTTTAGTTCTGATATGGCAATAATATTACCCATTGATTCCGAGTGCTGATACATAGACTGGAGTACAAGCGTACATCATGCTTGAAACGTGTAGCAAAGATTGTAATACAATTGTCATTTCTGTGTATAGAGCCATTCTGCAAGAGTATGATTTTGTTTCAACTGTTCAAAGGAATATTCACAAAAACACTTGTTCATGCAAGAAAATGTAAACTCTCAAAGGTCCATTCGAATTTTTTACCCACTGACTTGAAAATTCGACCTCAACTTTTGAACAGCGCATTCAAAATGCTAAGCTGTCTACAAAGGTATTTCCGATTCTTTTATTCTTCATATATATATATATATATATATATATATATATATATATATATATATATATATATATATATATATATATATATATATATATATATCTTTTTGCTTCTATGTTTCTCTCAAAACCTTTAGATTCAAGAGATTCACGACTGAGAATCGGGATACAAAGTCTCAGACGCGATTTGAAGCAGTAATGCACAATTCGATAATCAGTAACATTTAGAAGTAGATTTTGTTTTTACAAATTATAATTCAAAGAGTAGTTGTACTTGAAAATCTATAGAACATTTGGCACGGCAACATCATTTTTCAACGCTGGATCTCTAATGGAAATTCCTGTGTGATGTCACATTATTCATTCGGGTTAGGTCAGCTGGTGTTGTTGAGGCGCCATATACAAGGATTTCAATGAGACTGTTTACAACGTTTCCACCTAAAAGTGTGTCGATTCAACCACTGACATTCAACACAGATGCAATATTGAATACGGCAGAAGAAATAGTATTCCAGTTGTATATTAGTCTGAATGTATGATGACCGGATGCAGAAATTGTACTAACTCTAGTGGTGTTGCTGAGTATGCCATTCATATGGTGCTAATTTGCATTCATGTGGCTCTGGTGATTCCCAGAATGATTGTTTCTGAATTATTATTTGATTTGAAAGAATGCTGTGGTTGAATAACGTTCTGTCAGTTGGGAGACCAGCATTTGTCGACATTCTTTTGATAAGAGGGGTTATATTTTTTATTTGTTTTTGCTTTTATAGGTGGACATTTAACCATGCTTGTCCAGGGGGGGTGGGGGTGGTGCAAGATCCATACCGCATCGTAACAGCAATGTAAAAGGAACTGTCTGCATTACAAGAGGATGCAGGGCGTTTATCTGCATATACTCAGTATGTTCGTGTTGGACAACTTGATGGAATTTTTCGGTTTTCCCCCATTTTTGGTTTAACTGAGCTAGCGCTTTTACTCGTGTTCTAGTTTCAGTTTGGTATTTGGAGAATTATATGTAGGGTAAATGGGTATATTTCAACATATGTAACTACCGCTGTGCGTTATATGATAGTCGCCCCGTTTTGCTTTTTTTTTTTTTTTTTTTCCTGATGCCCACCGATTGGAAAGACGGCCGCCGTGTTTGTTAATAGTATTAGTACAATAAAGTGGTTTCTGATGGCGGGGCAAGGCAAATTCACACAAACACAACAATTCAATAATGAGTATACTGCGCAAAGATTGCATATGCTTGCTTGGACTAATCAGATTCACAGAAAGTGAGATGCTAGCGTGTTGACATAAAAAATATAATGAACCGCAAACATTGTATGCAGAGTCTACCAACTATGTGATAATTTTAGCTTCAAAACTTGATTAAATTAAGTTAATGCCTGACCGGTAAAAAATTAATGTTTGAGAACTATGAAAACCTTTTTGAACAAATATATTGCGAGTAAATCGATCAATAATGACGGTTACACCTGAAACGCAAAGACAGACAGAACCAAATCGGTGAAGGTACTGTTCTGTATCTCACTGATAGTGTCAACAAGACAACATGTTCCTCTGCGAGATCAGTGATATTGAAACTACATAGATTTAAATATCTATCCAGCACTCCAAAAGTTTCATTTTCATTTTATATACAGTATAGTGGCCTCTCAGCTCTCCCAACTCTTGAATGGAATTATGTGAAGCCACACTTAGTTTTGCTACTAATACAAATCTCTAAATAATACTTATGGGAGATTTTCAATATAAATTACCTTCCGTGTATAATCTCACACAGCTGGTTGATCTACACCAGTTTGTCACATCTCCAACCCAAACTACATCTATTTTTTTCTATTTCAATAGACCATGCAAACTTTCTCAGTAAATGGACGTTGTTACTGAACTTGGAATTTATTTACTGCAATGGACGTCGTTACTGAGCTTCAGACCTTTTTTGTCTACCCTTCCTTCTACATTTGATATAGACCAGTGGCTTGTAAACTGTTACTCTGCCTTTAAACATTTAAACACGTTTTAACTACAAATGCTCCAGTTAGAACTAAGTATGTGAAAAAGATCTAACTTCCTGAGTGATGTTCCCCCAAAATAGTGAATAGTGGAAGCGCAGAAACGTAGGGACAGCTTTCATCGTATAGCAAATCATATTTTGCACACAAAAGAATCCGGTTTCCGAGCCCATCATTCAACAGCTTTGATTAAACAAATAGATGAATGGATACACTCTGTATATAATGGCGATATTATTGGAGCAGTATATATTGATTTTAAAACAGATTTTGATCCTGTTGATGACACTATTTGACTTAAAAAGCTATCTTTGTACAGATGCTTCAATTCGACTTTCTATTCTCTTATATCATATCTCGATAATCGTAAACAAATTGTTTCAATTAATAATCATTATTCTAACCTCAAGAAAATTCACCCTGGTGTTTGTACAGGGGTCTAATTAAGGTCCTATTATATTTCTGATTTATCTAACTTATCTTCCATTCCCTGCTACTCAATGTAACACTGAAAAATTTCCTAATGACAAAACCATATATATTTCTGGGAAATTTAAAGTGTAAATCTAATCACATGATAATCAACCAAATAAAAACAAGTTGCATGAAAATTAGTACTCGACAGCGATTGACCGATAAAACTGACCTAATAGTTTATATCGAAGGTATTCAAACGAGTAAGGTTTCTTCTCAGAAACTTCGTTGGATATTTATATATGACATCTGGAGCATTCATATTGATCAGCTTTGTTGAATATTAGCAACTAAAATTACTCTGCTGAAATGTATATCCGTATACATTCCAACTACATTAAAACAATTGTTCAATAACAGGGGCGGATCCAGAAATATCTTTTTGGAGAGCGTAAACAAGTCAGCGATGAGTCTTTGGACGGAACCACCTATGGGGGCCCGAGAGGGCGAAAGCCTAAGGAGGTCTTGCATTTTAAGCGTTTCCAGGGCATAATTGTAACCATCTAACTGTAAAGAAAACTGAGTCTAGGAAACGTTCCGGTTGTTTCGCGCTCATTTTTTAAGGGGCAGGAGGTAAGCGTGCACCGGCCCCTGCCCCCCGCCCCCTAGAGTCTCCCAAGAGTAATGCCTATATTCAACCTCTTATTAACTACGATGCATCAATTGTTGTAACTCATCAAAATCTGACATTTAAATAAAATACAAACTCCAGAAGCCAGCAGCCGTATTGATATTAAACGATGACTTCACAACCCCTTAAAGGTGAAATGTTCAAGAAATTGGATTGTCTTTATATTCATGACAGAATCAAATGCCACAAGTCTATCTTATGAAATAAAGCTTTAAGTAAGTTCAAGCCTAAATACATATCTGACCTCCTTACTCTCTATATCTAGCATTCATGGGCACATTTTACCTTCCTTCACTGAAGGCCATCTCTCTATGTCAAGAATTCATACAATTCCTGCTACAAATTGATTTTCTTCTTCAAGTACCACTCTGTGGAATACAATTACTTCCTCTTTCCGACATTAAGCGTCTTTGTATTCATTTAAGCGTTATATTCAATCGTTACTGTGGGGCGGGTTATTTGTGCTGAAATCGACAAGATGACGCCCCTGATCATGCAAAATATTGAAATTCCTATGAATATATTTATGCTAAATGTCCCACTAATATCCCGGTATTTGCCATAATTGTATGCGTGTTTTATGCTTATGTTTCTGGTTATGTTGTGTGTCGTGTTTTATGTATTGCGTGCCTAGATATGTGCGAGTACTGCTTGTGTGTGCGAAGTGGAGTTCGATATATGTACATGGTATTATGTTGTACTAGTACACTTTGTAAGCATATTATTGTTTTGTTTGTTCGTTTTTTTTTATTTATTTATTTATTTTTTTTATTTTATTTTTTTAAAATTATGTTCGCTGTATATATCCATCAGTGTATGTTGTGTAAATAAGTAGTATTGTTACTGCCTTTCCGGTGTCACAACGACATAACAACAAACAGCCTTTCTTTTCATTTTCAAAAACAACACCCTACCCTCCATGAAACACAAATTAATTAATAACAGTCATAAACTCAAGGTTACTAACAAAGATTTTTTCCGAACTCAGCACCCTACCATCTTATATCCTAAGTCAGACCTTTCATACCCGCAAACACCCTTGTTTTTTTTTTCAAAAATCAACATTCTACCCGCCACGAGACAATTTTTGTTTTCAAAACAAACACCCTACACCACAATATACTAAAAGAGCACGACTCCTGGCTCAGCAACAATTTACCTTATTTTCATTTTTCAAAAAAAAAAACAATCAACCCCTCTTACTAAGGTATTACTTTATATTTATTTCTTTTCAACTTTGTATTTTGAGTTTAGTAAGTGTTGCTACAGATACCGGAGACCTTACGAAGCCACTAAACCAATTGCATAAAACTAAAAATTATAATTTCCCCGCCCGTATATCCAATAACCAAATACCAGAGAATAACCATTGCCATCCAAGTAATAATTGACAGTTATCAGCATTGAACGCTCAACTATTAGACCTTGTCACCCCACCAAACTATTATCATATGAGACAGTGTAACGCCTGGAGTCCGGTACTTATGTTGACTCGACCCACAAGCCCACTGAAAAATGATCAAATGTATTTTTAAATTTGCAAAAAAATTGAACTTAAGATAAATAAAGAATGAACTTATGATTTAAAACTGTGACAAGCAGTGCACCTTACCCTTGTCCATCAGCACAGTTTAACGCTCTAGTTAATAAAGAAATTGCAAACATATATCAAGAGGCCAAATGCACTACATAGAAAAAAAATATTTTATATGCAAGCCACTAAACATCTGAGGCAATTACACTTAAAATTTGACAAAGATGATGTATTGAACAGATATAAAACACACTGTGATATAAAATTCTGACTCAATCAATTGAACTGGGTAGTATGGCATCAGGTTATAGAATATCATCTTAGCATCTAACTCATACTTGCATACCAGATTAGTAAGATCAATATATAGATTATACCTCTACTTTCGGATACGAAACCTGTTTTTTGAATGCAAAAAAAACCCCCATTACCTGATGATCAATCTTTTAATCCAACAAACAATGGCATAGATTTTTACAAACTTGGCATAATCTGCAACAACATTAATATTCATCTTCATCATGGTTGGAGACATTAATAGAAACATAAATATCTAATTGCAAATGGTCCTGAAGAATATATTACTACACATCAGAGTTTTGAAGAACCTACATCAGATCATGGAAACGATGCTTAAAAAATGTAAATTATAATGTTTTTTTCTGGTGCTAAAGGGTAGTCTTTAAAACAGTTGTGCAAATGCATTGGCACTTCTAAATCTGCTTCTAAGACTCCACTAAAACTGTAATCATCTCTCCAAGATATAAGATCTTCTTTATTTATTTTGATTTGTTGTTTGTTTGCCCATTTAAAGTTTTTTGACAGCCACCGTTTGGTACATGGCCCAGCCATAACCTTGTTGTAAACTAGGTACATAATTAAAGATATTGATCTTGTCTTACAAAAATTATCACGTATAATGATGCTCTTGTTATCATACACATGATTTGCTTTAGCATATTTATTTGGTATCATTCTGATCCCTCCGATAATTCCAGATTGAATTATCAGAAACATTTCATAATTCTATCTTACCTTTTTTCAAACCAGCATCATGAGCTATTCAGGGTGCACACAAATAATCATTATCCATACATACATTTATAAATTTTTCAAAATTAGTACATAACATTAAATTAGTATTCTTTACATAGTAGTCATGTAAGTCACCAATATAATTCAATTTAAAATGTTTCATGATATCAATAACATATTTATAATCACCTTCGCTAAGTCAAGGTCCAATGATGTTTACATAATGCTGGTAATTTAGTTTAATTAAGGCTTCCAAATAAATCTATGTATTTGTACGGATAAATATCTTTTCTCAAATAGTTTGGCTCCATACCACTAAAATGTTGTATTGTTCCTGTGAATATATCATCGTTTAGATTTCTAGTATGTTGTTCTAGTTATTTGTTCATAAATCGATACTTTTATATGAATCTGAATGTTCTTTCTACTGAAACTTTGTGTATTCTTTATCAAATATATCGACTATAAGTTCCTTGCTAAACAAAATGTATGTAACTTGTTCACCCATTTTATATTTTAGCACTCCGTAGGTGTTAGTTTACAATTACTCAAATAGGTTAATCTGTACTTTGACCTACTGTTAGAATCAACGGCATTAATAAGCAACATATTTATCGATCTGTGATAAGTATTATTGTATCCCTCAATAAGGTTAGGCATTACACCTATTCATTTTCTGTTGTTATTTTGAATGAAATATTTATACATTCGCGTCATAAGAGTTCTATTAAATCTTTTAATAACAGACACTTTTTATCTGAGTAAATGGAAAAGTATTATATATTTTCTCAAGTAATTCCTTAACCTTTCAGTTTTCTCAAATAATTCCTTAACCTTTCAGTTGTAAATTTCTTTCCCTTCATTAATTGTATCTTCTGGTTTTTGCTCGTTATATATATTTCTAAAAGCATCATTAATATTGTGTCCCTCTTTTGTTTTCACTTTTTAGGTGAAGCGTATTTTGAGAAAACATATCACTCTTAAAATGTATTTGTATCCATTGATATATTTTTCATACGCTTCCATGCCAACTATATTTGCCTGGAATCGGTCACCTGCTTGATAAACATAAACCCCTCTGTATTTTAATGTTTTTCTTACTTGCTTGTGCAATGTGAACGTCGAATGTTCAGTTAAGCAATCTTTCAATTCAGAGTATTTCATCTTTTTTTATCTTGTTGAATGTGTTCGCACAATTGTTGATATGTGTCAGAAACTGTACTTTTAGAGTCGTATTATAGATATCTTAAATACTGTTCATTAGTCATTTATTTTAAATTATTATTGAATTTTAAATGAGATCAATTGTAATCAAGTCTAAGATTTTTCAAAAACTAGTCGCATTTTATCCAACTTCAGTAGTAAAGAAACTATGAGTGTATCTCCTAGAAATATTTTCTTATTTTCAGTTTGAAATGGTGCACAAATCTGTTCTATGTTAGTTTACTCTGAAACTGCTATAGATTAGATCAGACATATTAATCGTTCCATTTTATACATCAAAAAAATCATTTTTCCATGTTTTAAAAAGGTAAGATAATTGCATTTAAAGTTTAATAAGCATGACGCTGACATTTCTAGCTCTATTGGTAAGAGCAAAATATCCAAACGTGTGAAATCCGAATCAGGAATTTACTTTATATTTGATTCAAACATGTTTCCAGATTCTTTTTTTTTTCAGCTGTCTTCAATTAACAGATTCAAAGCATTTTAACTTTTGCCAGATGTATAATTATTAAACAAAAACAATTTCAGTCCGCTTTAGACATTTGATTCGCCTCGTGCGTTAAGAAGGCGATGTAAAGTTTTAATCTCTGTGTAATACTAAATTCTATTTATACCTTAAAAATTTTACCTCAGAATAAACTGTAAGATATTACATATTGATTTAGTTTATTTATAACATTTCATAAATTTTTTTGAAAAAGCGCATACACCAATCTCTAATATTTGAGTCCCTAAGGCAGAGAGCCTCTGCATACCCTGACTGCCCCGGACAGAATTCTTCTCTTTCTTACGGTCAATTGAGCGGGTTATAGAGTCAAAGCATTCTAACCTAAATCAGCTGGTAAATGTCGCTTTCATAGTTATACATGGTTGAATTCAACCCCCATTGAGCACCTAGGCGAAACGAGAGGCTAGGATACTCCGAAAGCAATTCAACCTATATATAACGGTCATCTCTCAGTTGATTAGGTACACACACCGCTCGAATGTATGTAATCAACTTCGACTCGTCATCTTGGTACTAAGTTAATGTCGATTTCCTCATTCACTCGAGACCAGCATCTCAATCAAACTTTAATACTAAAGAATAAATTGACAAGACTGTGGTGGAACCCAATTAAAACAAAAATGTTGACTTCAGTCAGCGATGGGTTTCTACCACGCATAAATTGAATTGTCTTGGATGGATTTACATTGCCATGGATTATATACCAACGCATTATCTACCACGCCTAACGATCTCCTTAACAGTGATGTATATTTTAGCAGGAATAAGATATCAAAATATTGCATAAGGCCGTTAAACATTACACATGAAAATTATTTTTTGCAAAATTCGTCTGTCTGCCATTCATTCGTTAATCCTAGTAGTGATAGACCCAATGACACACCATTATATCTCCAATAGAAGAGGCTCTAGCTATACGGATTTATTCAGATACACCTGTGTCTCAAGCATTCTCTGAGTGGTGGACCTAATCTGTGAGCATGTGTATCTAAATCACCGTATTTTTATTTGGGGGCCCCGGGTGGCCAAGTGGTCTAAGGCGCTCGCCTTTACAGATCACTGACATCTCACCTCTGTCCGCGTGGGTTCGAGTCTCAGGCTCGGCCAACGTGGGTATGTGAGAAAGCTTGCCAGTAGCTTCCCGTGGGTCAGTGGTTCTTCCCGGGGTTTTCTCGGGTTCTTCCTCCACCAGATATACTGGCCGTCATGTATAGCCTATCATGTGCTGAAAATGGCGTTAAACCCATAACAACCAAACAACCAACCGTATCTTACGGCAAGGACGAGATTGACAGCGCTATTTGATTAGCATTACCCTGACTGTATATACCGATCTAGTTTACAGTTGTGTGAAAATCGCTCGAATTTATATTTATATGTCTGTGATTTCATTTAAAATCTTTAAAAAGTCGTTCAGTCTTGCTTTTGAATTTTAGTAAACAAATTACCTGCAAGCCTTTACTATGTTTGTATTACTCTCCAGATGACTTAAAATTATACAGTGTCAACTATTACTGCACTGGTTAGTTTGCATAATTAGTCAATGAGATCATCTATTTATGGTGTCATGCACTTCGGTCATTGACCTTAGTTATCACTATCCTAATAGAATACCGCTGTTTTCGAAGAAGCTATACAATTTAAGACTTCATTTAGCGAAGTGTATTTGCCTCAACATCTCAGCATTTTAAAATATAAATATGTGGATATGAATTAGTCCATCTTTACTGTCCAGAACTGTAATAAAAGTCCTCTGTTGAAAACAGTTTACACATCGTAATACAAGGAATTGTGTGTACGGTCAAATTTACTACTCGCTGTGTTACTCCGGATATATAAGTATTGGACTCCGGACGTGACAGTGCCTCATATAATACTAGTTAGGTGACAACGATTAAGTGTTGAGTGTCCAATTCTGATAACTGGCAGTTATTATTTGGATGACAATAATTAACTGCTGATATTTGGTATTTGGATCTACGGGCCGTAGGGGACGAGGAAATTATAATCGTAGATTTGTATGCATTTGTTTTTGCGGCTTCGTAAGGTCTGTGGCATCTAGCTCCAAACTTGCAAAGCTTAAAATATAACTGAAAAAAATATATATAAATAATACCTTAGTGCGACGGGTTTGCTGTTTAGTTTTTTTTTAAAAATGAAAATGATGTCACGTGTGACTAAGAAAGGAATTATACCGCGTAAAAAGTATGTATGATACGGTGTTTCTTTTTTAAAACCTACTTTTGTCTCGTGGTGGGTAGGGTGTTGATTTTTGAAAATAAAAATAAGGTGTTTGTGGGTATTTAGCTGTGATTCAGGGTGCTGACTGTTTAAAAAGATTTGGCAGTAATCTTTGGTTTATGGTTGTTATTAATTTATTTTTGTTTCGTGGAAGGTTGGGTATTGAATTTTATGTAATGAAAATGAAGCTTTTTTCGTATGTCGTTGTGAATCGGGAAATACACTACGAATACTACTTAAATATGTTTAAAGGCCTACATGGTAGACTGGTCTATTGCGGAATGTATGTCCTCTATAAATATAGTATAAATAAATAAATATGTATTGAGACACAGGCCGAAGTTGACATCTGTCAGTCAACTATAGCATCACAGAGATTCCAATGTACCACCAACCAATCCCATCCGCAGCTATGTGTAAATCAATGCCTAACCGGGTGGTCGGATTAAGGATAGGCCAACAGAGTAGGGCAAATAGAGAGGTTTTACAATAATTCCTTTTACCTCTTTATAACTTGAACAATATATTTATGAATCTGTACAACGTCGGTTTTAAAGAAATAAATATATAAATGAATATGAAGAGCATTTTCTGTTTTTTCGGACGGGTCAATTTCGCTTTTCGGACGGGTCAATTTCGTTAATGTTGTTTCATGCGTCGATTATATTAGTATATATGATGAATGACAGATGCTTTTCTTTAATTTCTAGGAAGCTATCCAAAAAGATTTAAGAAGTTTCCGACATGACGGTCTGAGAAATTTACCTTTAAAGTAAGGCTTAAGCATAGAAATCCATCCCTCCTCTTGTTTTATTATTCCATACCAGGGAACCATCGAATTGATGCACTCACCGGTGCTGTTCCTGTAACTGCGGCCGATACAGTCAGGGGACCAACCACACTCCTGAATGCAAGTAATCATGGACCTTGTAGAGAACTTATTATTGCTCTCACTAACTATGATGAATCATTTGAATACTCTGAAGCGAATGTTCGACGGATTAACTGAGGCGAACATTTGTGAAGTCATCAACAGTATGGAAAGTATGATTTTCGCAGTCATCTCAAACATTTCTCGCAGTGGATCTTAACTTCACGTTAAACTTCACTGTGTGCTTGTCTAACTGCTCTAAGTGAATCCAGATAGCAATATGTATGGGTATAGCGGGTTAGAATATCGATCGGTTGTGAAGATTGGCCCATTTTCCAGTTGCAACAATACCATGACCGTACCCTTTTACTGATGGAAATATACATCTTGAATGGATTTATGACGATGGATATTGTCAGCAGCATCAAAAACACACAGTAGTATACTAGTTTTAATATAATGATTTTGTAGAAGCAAGCATTTATGTAAGACATTTATTTTAAGTGACGGAAAGGGGGGGGGGGATATGGGGGGGGGGATATGCGTTAAATTACAGATGTATGTTAAAGATCAGGCTTGAAAGAATATGAAATGAATAATAACATATTGTTTTGCAAAATAATATCGTTTAAATTAAACAAATCTTCCCAATTTAAAAAAAAATAAAATATGCAAGAATGAAAGTCAAATTTATTTTCCTTGGGTATGGTATTCATATTAAAATCTTGTCCTGGATGTTTTCACTCTGTTCAATGGTTTCAGTTTTCAATAAATATTTTTCTTGGCGACCCATCAGGAACTCAAATGATTTCGACCTTGTGAGATTTTAACCCATTACATATATTTGCTGAATGTTTTATGTTCGTATTTGCGTGTTGAAATTGTTATACAAGTGATATAAAGATTGTAAAATATCAGAAGAAAAAAAAACTGAGATAGAATATGATCAATAATTTGTGAACACATAAGTTACAAAGTATGAATAAATTGTTCCCTATTATCGGTACTATATATCGTATTAAAATTCACATATATATATATATATATATATATATATATATATATATATATATATATATATATATATATATATATATATATTCTTTTTAATGGCAATATTTGATCGGACTATATTTTGTCCTATAACTGGATTTCCAAACCTTTAAATAATATCTACATAGCCAGCTAGCTAGTTCTCTATCTATTTCTTCATATACAATTTAATATGCCTAGTTAAGATCTATCTATCTATCTATCTATCTCTCTATCTATCTATCTATCAATCTATCTATCTATCTATCAATCTATCAATCTATCAATCAATCTATATATCTATCTATCTACCTATCTATCTATCTATCAATCTATCTATCAATCTATCAATCTATCTATCTATCTATCAATCTATCTATCTATCTATCTATCTATCTATCTATCTATCTATCTATCTATCTATCTATCTATCTATCTCGTTCTCAGTCTTCTACATTATAAGACACAGTAAAACGAATTATCAAGCGATGAAGTAGAGGTCATATGAAAGTGAGAGTGGTCTAATATTGACTCACGGTCTATAGACTTGTACAAAAATATAACATGTTAATTTAATAGTTAATTAAAAAGTAAATTAGTTTTCTTTTGTACCGGTACCAGCGAACTGGTATTATTGTTTTTTTACATCACTATGAAGGAGTGGTCCTTTGAAGGTGAAAGTTGTCTCATATTAACCGCCACGCTATGCAGGCTTGCACCAAAATAATAGCATGTTTATTTATTCATTAACTAAAAAGTCAATTAGTAGTCGAGGGGTTTTTTTTCCACCCTTCACCGCGAAGGGGATCCCAAAGGACTCGGGGATCGTCTAATATATTATGCTCAGATAATTTAATAGTCGCGTTTGATACAAGATATTATTTATGTAATTGTCCAATAGGGTATGGAGGCGAGATTACCTAGCTTATTGACATTAGCATAGATTCGCTATAAAATCCAAGTTTTCCCTTTGAAAACATTGCTACGTTTAGCGAGAGTAATTTTCGGCTGATATGGACAATTACACAAAAAATGTATATGAATGACAATACAATTATATAAAAAATCAAATAGTTCGGTGTTTTAGTCAGAACTAATTAGGTATCGTTCTGACACACTTAAAAAGTACTAAAACAATTAAACGAAATATGGTGCTCATGGCCGTATTAAGACCGGTTTCTGACCATGTTAACCCCGCGCCAACATTCACACATGAAAGTCATATATTTGTTATATACTTACCAAGTTTCTACCCAGAAACAGTTCAACCGCTATCAACCTGGCCTCCGAAAGAATCTTCCGGAGTCATTCATCTTGTGAAATCTTCCGTGATGCAAAATTTTAGAACTGCACAATAACTAAATCACATATATGAGTCTGCTGCCCCAAGCGTCGATGAATTCGTGTTATTGACAGTGATGGTAGTCAAACTGAGTGAGCGTTGTTTCACAAGCTTCATTCATAAAATTAATATTCATGCGCATAACAGCTTTTAAAAAATTTTGGCTTATGCTTTAAGATGAAGTTCGTATTAAAGAGGATGAAATGTTTAGCAATTTCTTGTGTTTTTCAGCTAAATATAGTGATTTTATTAAATTATCTGAAAATTGATAGGTATATAACAAAAATATCATTATCACAGTAATGCGATTTTGATTGCTAGATCATGTCTCGTTGTCAGCATACAAAATTTGGATCATGACTCGACGCTTCGCGTCTCGTAATGATCTGGATTGTCTAATGCTGACAACTCGACGTAATCTAGCAATCAAGATCGCGTTACTGTGATAATAATATAGATATATTTACCAGATGAAATAAGAAAAGCCTTTTTTAATGTACAAAAGTAAAGACAATCTATGTTCTTTTATGCAATAGACTCAATTATAAATCCACTTAGAGGTAATTCGTATAGACGGCAAAAAATCTAACCTTGACAAATACAAAAGCAGATTTTTGCCTTTATCTTACATCAGGTCACAAGAAATATGAAGCAATAGTTTACAGAGGAGACGACTGTGTAGTTACATGTTATGAATATTTAGGATAAATTCAAAAATATATTTATAACGAACTATGGCCAAATAACGGTGCTGAAATTATATTCAAAATTAAAGATAAAACGCATTAAAATTCCACCAATATATCTCATATCTGCGACAAAGAGATAGGGTCCAACGAAGTCAACTACAAAGTAACAGATCATGATCAATTAACTAGAAAATATAGAGGTTCCGCGCATCTACACCGCAATTTAAATTATAAATATTCAAAATATATTTTAATATTTTATTTATAATTTGTATGGGTACGATCCGCATTTCAGTATCAAAGCCTTAGTAAAAAAAAAACGATCCAGGTAAAAAAAAATATCAATACAGAATAATATATCGTTTAGTAAGGATGTTATAGTTGATATCTTTGAGAAAGAAGGCTCACAAAAGGTTTTATAAAAAATATTAAAATATATCTGGATAGTTGTCGGTTTATGGGTCAATCACTAGATCAACTTGATAAAATAAATTCTAAATGAAGATAAATTCACAAAAGCAATAAACATTTGAAGAAAATGGAGTCCAGAGTTTTGCGCGAAGACTTTTATCCATAAGAATACATGCATTCATTTGACTATTTAATGAAACTGAAATACCATCAATCGAGAAATATTATTCAAAACTCTCCGAATCAGGAACTAGCCTAGAGGATTACCAGTATGGAAAACATGTTCTAAAACATTTCGATTTAAATTCTGTAGGCGATCTTAACAACTAATACGTAAAGAAAGACACCTTAATGTTGTGTGATATTTTTAAAGAATTCAGATCTTTGTGTAATGATAATTATAAACTAGACCAAGCACATTATGGTTGTGCAACCGGACTACCTCACGATTCTAGTTTGGAAACAAGTAAGGTAGTATTAAAATTGCAAAGAGATTATAATATGTTTTCAATGATTGAATCTGGACTCAGAGGATGAATACGTATGATATCTAGTAAATATGCTAAAACAAATCACGAGTATTATAAAGTGAGTGAACAGAACGTGGCTAAAGTTCAGAAAAATGGAGAATACGATACATCAAGGTCAATGTTATATAATATGAACCATGACTCCCACAATTTTTATGACTGGACCATGTGCCAACACATTCCCGTTAGAAACTTTAAATAGGCAAACAAAGAACAAATAAAAGTATTCGGAAACAATTCAAGGTCTTGAAGTGATAGTAATTATTACGGTGAAATGTTAGAAGCATATTTAGAAGTACCAACAGATTTACATTACTGTTATAAAAAAAAGTATCCTTTGACATCAGAAACTCTAATTCCTGGTGAGGATGAATGCTCTCCACAGCAAAAGAAATTGATAGAAGATAAAGAGGGCACAAAACCTTCATTACCTAAATTAGTATGCACGTTGAAAAACAAAGAAATATATGTTATTCACTATAGTAATTTGAAGTTGTGTCTTCAGTTAGGAATGGAAATAAGAAAGACACATAAAGCAATTCTATTCCAACAAGAGCCATGGCTAAAATCATTGAACTTAATACATTTTCAAGACAAAAAGCAACTAATGATTTTGAAGAAGAGTTTTTTTCAGTTAATGAATAATGCAGTCTTTGGAAAACAGATGGAAATGTTTTAGAAATAGAACTAACGTAAATATAGATGAAGATATGGTATTAGTTAGCTCAATGAACGAAAAAAAAACATTAGCCAAACCAATTTATGCTAGCTTTACAATGCTAGAAGTAGGTTAGTTGCTGAAGTATGACTTTGACTACAACAAGCTAAAGAACACATATGGTGACAAAATGAAATTATCAATGTCTGATACAGATTCTCTATGCATAAGTGTCGAAACAGAAAACTTGTATAATGATATGAAACAAAACATAGTTTTACGACATAAGCGATTACAAATATGATAACATATATGGAATACCATTAGCTAACACGAAAGTTGCCGGATTGTTTAAAGATGATATGAATGGTATGCCAATACACAAATTCTGTGTCCTTAAAACTGGCATAGTAGAAACAAAAAGTATGCAAGGGTATTAAGATATATATTGTTAAAAAGAATATCAATTAAGATATGTACAAGGATTGTGTAGTTTACCAAATTATAAATAATAAATTGATAAATTTAATAAGATCATGCCATCACGAGATCTACAATATCACGATAAATAAGGTTGTACTTCACCATATAATGATAACCATTATTTGGTGGATAACATGAATACACTACCTTATGGTTATTCTCCTACTATTTTGCATACAGACATATATTTCAGCCTCATTTAAAGTTTATTTCTTTTTGTTTTGTTTCAACTTTTCTACTGTTTCATCTATAATAACGGCTGGTACTACATAATTTTCATCAACAATGTTTTCCATTTACTTTTTATCTTTTGAGTGAAAGAGTACTATAAACCTAACATCATCACGAAGACTTTTTATGACATAATTATACTTTTGTACTATTACCCATAAAGATATTCCATAATGTCTTCCACGAACTGCTAGCTTTCTTAAGTTGGTTTCTTTTATTTTTACATCGTCTATAATAAATAGAATATTAGTTTCCTGGTATGCACTAATAATAAATTGTATGCATTTATCTCATTTATCATCATGATTTAATATTACTATTTAGTTGTCTCTAAAAAGCCATTTTTGGTTGTAAGTCTAATTGAACACAAATGTTGGACAGATAATTGCAATAAAAGCAAAAAGTTACATATTCTGTTTGAATCAAATCTAGTGCAAACGTTCTCTTTCTGCAATTTGTAACAGTGCAACAGTTGGACTTTCTAATCTATGTCCTGTTTTATGCACTGTATTATCGTGTATGCCTCAAAAGGCCAGCCATAAACATTGGTGATCAGTGTAACAAATTTTTGCACTAATATCACTAATATGAGTGTCTTGTTCTTTTTCATCACATAAAATATAGCATGCTTCTGTAAATTGCTAATCCAACATATACCCATGTGAATAAAACATGTAAGGTAATCAGGCTCAGTTGCTGTGTCCTTTTGGCAGAGTATCAAGACTCCTTTTAAACTCATTCTTAGTGAATCAAGAATTACATTTGTTAAGGTCGTATTAACAGTTATATCAATAATTATCTCTATTGTGAGATAATCATAAAAGAAAGCAGTTCCATTCCTGTACTTATCTAATACATAATTAGCCAATAGCTCAGAAGTAACCGTGTCGTGCTGGAGACAAATAGTCTCCAATTCATAATCTTCGTTTTCACCTTTTATCACTTTGGATATTATTTTTCAACATAATCATAAATTTCAAATCCTGAGGAAGAGAATAAGGATACATAGAGAAATGATCTGTCAGTATCTGTAAATCTAGCAGAATTCTGAATTTCTTTGAGAATACAATAAATTGTATAACTTATGTACCAGTATTTTGTGCATTTAGCTGCTCCTGATCTTAACTTTCTCAGTTTGCTCTATTTATTTGTTCTCAATATACGTCATGAAAATTTTTAAGCTTAAAAATATCATCACTACCATAAGAAAATGTTATTGCTTTAAACAATATTCTGTTAAGATTGTTTACTACTGAATTATTTGCATCTCCTTCAACCTTTACAGCGAACGATAGGAAGACCTACTGGGTACAATTAAAATATTTTTGATATAGCCTATGTATTACAAATTGAACGTGTTGTTCAGGTTTTATACTACTTGTAGTGTGCGTAATACAATGATTGTGTTGGACTAAGATGCTTAACACTCTGTGGTGTTTTTCCCGTTGGTGAGGAGTTACATATTTCCATATGTTGCCATCCTTTTTATTTAGTGAAACTTATTTATAATTATTCTAGGATGTCTGAAAAACTTGTTCCCGTTGTTTAATTCCTTACTTGCCATATTCCCAGGCAATGAATATCCATTTCAAAACAATGAATTTGGCAATGAAAACATTCAAGGTTTGTGGTAGTTGCTAAATAGTTGACCGCCGCTATTGTTACGTATTTTCGAGGTTAAAGTCACACCGACGGCAATGTAAATTTAATTTATTTTCAGGCTAAATTAATGAAAAAGGTACTAATTTATGCAATCACACAATTTATCATATGATTAATGATGATATACTTTTAAAAGAAAAGTAATTAAGAAAACATGGGTATTCATTATAATAAATGCTAGTAGATAATGAGTGAACACTCAGTTAAATGAGAGCAAGATCCGGAATGGAAAATTCCATGGTGCAGTTCATTTCAGGTTAGCCAGATATTCAAACATGTTAATGTTTTCATGAGTTACTTGATCACATGATAAAACGTTTACTGCAATAATGTGAATGTCCATGGAAAATATGAGAAAGTTAAGGTGGCAAAACTGTCGAAGCAAATAAGATTATCTCATTTTTTTAGTACTTCTAGTGTATTATGTACTACAATTTTCCTTTGTCCCTTTAAAATGTTGTGTTCCCCAAATCTGGAGGGTGAGGGACAAAGTGTCCCCTGATCTTGGGATCCTAGGTGCAACACTGAATTAGAGACTGAATGGTGCTGTTGTTCAACCTACCGAAAAAATCATGTTTGGCATTTTATATATGGAGTAAAAATCCGACTTCAGAGAAAAGTTGCCGCTGATCACAAACTTTAATAAAGATGGTTTCAACATTCTCATTCAATGCAGTCAGTGATGTGTAATCACATTTGTTCTTCAACACGTATCTCTTTGATGTACCTAACTTCAGACACATTGGGTTGTTCCACTTAGTGGACTTTGCATATGCAAATTGGCCTAATGGGCTCTCCCTCAGCAGTGTTTCAAGGATTTGACACAACACACCACCCCCTAGCTATTGTAAGCCAATTAAGTAAATCTCTGAAAGGTGGCTGTTTATCTCTGACCGCCTTACCTTTTAATTGCCTCTAAAACAGCTATATAAACTGCCCTGAGGATAGTTTTACATCAGCTTTGAGCAGGATTGTTTACTGTTTATATATATCAATCGTAGGAATTAGGGACGTTTCGCCCCATGGACGTTTCGGCCCAAGACATTTCGCCCCACTTCAATGGTCATTTCGCCCCACTTCAATGGACATTTTGCCCCACTTCAATGGACATTTCGCCCCACTTCAAATGGACATTTCGCACCACTTCAATGGACGTCGGACCATGACATTGTATGTTCTGACATCGTTTAATAAATAATCATGTTCGTATAAAACGGTGTTCTTTTGAAATTATAATTATTTTTGAAACAAGTCTTTGAGAAAATGCATTTTTTTCTCCATGTATCGTGATGAAGAGTATAGAAAATAAAAGAGATAGTAAGACAAATTATCCTCTTATCAGAAGGAGATAGTAATAATAATAATAATAATAAGAAGAAGAAGAAGAAGAAGAATAGGCTTATACTTAGACTATTCGATTTACGGGCCCATTTCAATTTGTTTGATTTACATTCAGCCTGTCATTATATCTGACAATATTTTCCCCTTTTTCTCTGTTTATGTACTAAGACTGATCAGAAAATACATCTATCCTTTACAGTGATCATTATTTTCTATACTGCAATACTTTTATTTTTGCACTTACAAAAACTGATGAAAGTCCTTTCTTTCTAATGGTCATTTGAAATAAAGGAGCTCAATGTTTTCTTCTTTGTTTGATTTACAATTCTGATATTATTGTTTAAAATAAGTCCACAAGAGTTCAAAGGCGTAATCTTTTATTAAAAAAAACAAAAAAACAAATAGCATGTATTTGGTGTCCACTGAATGTGGGGCAAAATGTCTTGGGCCAAAACGTCCATTGAATTGGGGCGAAATCTCTTGGGCCAAAATGTCATGTGGCGAAACGTCTTGGTACGTCCATGAAGTGAGGCGAAATGTCTTGGGCCGAAACGTCTAGGTACCCAATCATGGGCATATATCAGGGTGGTCAACGATAATACGTTTTTTTTTTGTTTTGTTTTTTTTTTTTTGTGGGAAATTTCTTTTCACTAAGATTGCTGAAAATCATGTTTTTCTAAACATGACTGTGCCGGGGGGTCTGGGAATCCAAAATCGTGTTTTTCGTGTGACAAGTCGTGTTATGGCATGTATGCACTTCTCAAAGAAATCTATAGCCAATATAAACACTAGCGCCCCTTAAAATGGAAATAAAAACATGCTCATAAGGTATCTGTTTGTCAGAAGGTTGGTACAAATCACTACGTTTGGGTTGCCAAGGTTTTTCTAAAGTGTCGTGTGGATTAGTAGAATGGTATAGATCAAAAGCTTTATTTAAATTATTTAAATACTGACTAACGAAACCTTGCTTCCTAAAGTTTTATTTATGTAATCAAGCGTCTTTTTTCTGCATTTACTGAACTCGTTATTTTTTCTGCAATGCCTCAACTGATTTATTGTGTCTTTCTCTTTCTGCTCTACATTCATCAGGATAAAATAATATAAACAGAAAAATACTTTCTGGGAATGCGAAAGTGTTAGTAACTGCTCCCCCAATTATTATTGCTACTCCTGCCATCTATTTAATGATAGTAAATATGCACTACATATCAACAAAAGGAACCCAAAAAGTTCTTTTTGGATATATTAAGAAGTCAGAAAACTTTGATTCTTTTGTGGAAAATTTATCAATTTATCATTTCAGATCTGGCACTGTCATCACAAAAGTGTCTAAGCACAAAAATTGAATTAATTCTCAGAAACTAAAATTAAAATATAATGGAGAGTCTAGTATCATATACATTTTGCATTCATACAGAAAAATCTGTAATATTAAGAATTCTTAAAACTTTATTAGTTTTAACTCATTTCTATAAGAAACTCAAATTGTAAAGTCTTCACAAGTTTAGTGCGAGCTCATATGCGTGTCCTGAACAAGCTTTGTGTCTTTCAACAGGATCCATACTGAAGGACCACCTGTCTCCAGAAACCACTTTTTTGTTCCAACAGGCAGCCTCTAAAAGACAATTACCATATATACTCATGTATATGCCAGGTCCAAATGCAAACAACATAGACCCTGATCTGCCATCACATAATGCGCCAGCAGGTCAGGGTCTATGTTGTTTGTTCTACTGATTAGTACTTACAAACTGCTTAGACCCAGATCTGCTGGTGCATTATGCGACGGCAGATCTGGGTCTATTCAGTTTGCAGTTGGTATATGATTATATGCAAATATATATGGTAAAGGGTACCTCTGAAAGGTGCTAGCTATCTGGAACTTGAAATTCTATATATTACCAAATGACATATTTTAGATTCTTCAAAAATAATACAAATCAAAAATCATGAATGAAAGCATTTTACAAAAGAAAAAATAATATAATTCAGAAATCATGAATGAAAAACTTTGGTAAACAAGAGTACTTTGAATGGCACATTATACACCCACTCCATGTTTAATAGTCCTCTGTGTAGGCACGAGTGGGGAAAGGTTGACTCTGGAGATTATTTACCAATAGGTCTTAATGACCTCAAGTTTTGGTCAAGGTATACAATCTTGAACTAAACTTAATGTAGTGAAACCATTATTTTCTTAGACTTACTATGGCCATAACCCCTTAAAAGCCAAAATCTATAGGTTTCTTTATTACATTAAGTGCAAGCCATCCACAAAGTTTGATCAAGGACCTTACTCAAAAACAAAAGTTTCCATGCGAAAACCATTATTCTTCTTCCAGTCACGGTGACCTCCGACTTTTACCTTTAGACTTTGGTGAAGGTACATTGTCGACAACTGAAATTTTCATGCAGAAACCATTTTTCTTTTTTCAGTCACAGTGGCCTTGACCTTTGACACCAACATCAATAGGCTCTTTACTTTCTCCAGGTGCAAGCCATCTACATAGCTTGGCCCAGGTCTGTGATGTTGTAAAAATGTTATTGTGGAAACCAATTTTCTTCTTTCAGTCACAGTGACCTTGACCTCTGACCTTCAGGCCCTAACACTGATAGGATCCTTCCTTACCTGAAGTGCAAGCCATTTACAAAGTGTAGTAACTATACATGGAACTTCAGCTATTGTGCAGAAACCATTTTTCTTTTTAATCACAGTGACTTTGATTTTGGACCTGTAAACCCCAAATAGGGTTCTTTCTTACTCTAAGTGCAAGTCATCCACAAACTTTGGTGAAGGTACATAGTTAACAACTAAACGTTTTGTGCAGAAACCATGTTTCCGCTTTCAGCCACATTAACCTTGACCTTTGAAAATCACTAGACATTTTACTTTTGCCAAGTTTCTTCTTTCAGACACAGTGACCTTGACCACTGACCTTGATTCTAAAACTGATATAGTTCTTCCTTACCTCAAGTGCAAGCCATCCACAAAGTGTAGTAACTGCAGTGGACTACTTAAGTTATTGTATGGAGACCAAATTGGTAACAGACAGCTGGACAGGCAGACAACATCATACCATAATATGCTCTGCCTTATGGCAGGTGTATAAAAATTAATAGCATTAGTATTCAGAATACATGAATATTTACAGTAAAAAAGAAACAAAGCATCATCACACATCCTGAATCTGTGCAAATGAGTTGTCTAATTTCACCTGAATCTGTGCAACATTTTTACTGTTTTAAAGAAAATTGATAAAATGACAAAAGAGACTTTGCAATCGACTCAAAATGCTGAAATGTATGCATATCAGAAACTAACAGATGTGAAATTGATTTTAAGCATAGAATATTTAAGTGATAGCAATAGTCATAACTGCTGATCTGCTGATTAGAGCATACAAGCATGCTAAGGACTCAATTATGACACGTATACATTTCTATCATAACAAATATTTTTGGACTACAGTAAAAAGATGTAAAAGATTTATTGAGAAACAGTGACCTTCAAATGTTACATTACACTAAATTGTCTTTACAAATTTTCTTGACCACACAAGTGAGGTTTTTAAAGATGCCAACCTGAATGCAACAACTGAATGAAGTAATCATAATGGCCTTTTTTTAGTAAAATGCTATAGAACCTGTTGTGATGCATATAAATACAAAGATTCATGACAGTACAGTGAACTATGCAGAGATAGGGACCAAGACTCCCAATTTTACATAATGTATGCTAATGATAACAGCAGTAGCCAGGGTCTAATAAATTTTAAAATCACATGGTAGCCAGGTGGGCTATAAAGAAGAGTATCTGGTAGCCCAGCTAAAATTCAGCAAGCTATAGAAGGCACTCATGAAACTTATTTTCAATATTTCTCTCTTCCCTTCATTTTAATCACTAATAGTCACATCTCTATGTGAAGTATTTTCTATTTATTGTTTGAAACAAATGTTAAAGAAGTCATGATATGATGTACATCAGTAGTCCAGTGGGCAACTTGTACTCCATATATTGTAGTCCAGGCTCACCACTTTGGTAGCCCCTTGCCTCTGGCACTAAGATTTGTTAGACCCTGACTACATGTAGTAATACAACACCAGCAAAAAAGGACAAGGTCTGCACTTTTCCTAGAGTCAAGATACAAAATTTAAATTTCACAATCATCAATTAATGAGCTCAAGATTTTATCCCCCAAAAAATCAAAATAGAAATATGAATCATGAAATCATCATGCTTGTTCATACCATTTATCACAAATTAGCACATTTTACATATAATGTATACATTTACATCACTTGTTTAGTAAAATTTATGATCCAAAAAGAAACATGAAAGATCAATAAAGACAAAAACACTGAAAAACATTAAATATCTTCTATAGAAACAAATTACACCACAAATTATATTTGTTTATCAATGGTATTGAAAACACTGATGGCTTGGAGGGATGAAGTGGCACTAATTCACATAAGATCTGATGGAAAAACATAACTACAAAGATATCACTACTAATGGTCATGTTTACTATTGTCAACTGACTGCTGTAAAAAAATATTTATAATATTATTCTAAATTGTCTTTTCTTTATATGTAATTAAAGAATTTGTATTAACATCTGAAACATTATTAGAAGAATTAATGTGATGATTTCCTTTTAAAAGCATTTTCCATTATTTCAAGTAATGGTGGTGGAAACAATATTCAAGGGAAATTACTACTAGAAGGCATAATCATTTACCTAAATTTGAGTTGCTTCCCTTTACACAGAAAATGTACCTGAAAGTTTACTTCTTCTAAGCATAAAGGGTTTTTTTTGTTTTTGTTTTTTTTTTATCTCCACGATTTTTAAATAAGCTTTTTATATCTAAAAGCAAAGTATAATGGAAATAATGTAGATCCTCACACAATGTTCTTTATCTCAGTGACACCTGCACAAATCATCTAATCTACATAACTCTTGAAGAAGAGTTTCTGGAGGATGGTGAAGTTATCTTCCCTGAAAATATCCTGGGCTTCGTGGAGAGCACTGTATATAAAATCTGACCTGCAGGCTTTAAGTCGAGATAGCGCAATTTCAAATCTGGAACAGAAAAAGCACACAGTCTAATTTTATTGAGCTGACAAAAACTTTAATCATACACAGCTCATTTTGTGTTTGTTAAACATGTATGCCCAAACAAAGTAAAACAAAAAGTCCATAATTTTACAAAAGTTTTAAAAACTGCTGTATGGTCTGCAAGTATAATCATGTCATTTACATAAGAATACATATAGGTACCAAATCATAATATACATAAGAATACATATAGGTACCAAATTTTGTTTCTTTACCTCAAGTGGTCTAAGCCTAATAGTGCTAGGCTTTATTAAAAAAGTCAAAGTTCAAAAAGTTTCAAATATGTGTCAAAAATGTTTAAATTAATATAATGGCCTCAAAATCTAATCAGGTCATCTGCATATAAATACCAATAAGCCTGCCAAATCCCATTTGTCTACCTCAAGTATTTCCAGCTTAACAAGGTTTTGGGAGAAAAAAAGTCCAAAAATGTCAAAATACAATATTTTTAAAAAACTATCATTTTGTAATGGCCTGAATTCTAATTACAGTACAACCTGTCTGTAAGGAACATATAAGGGAAAAGTGGTGTCCTTTATAGACAGGTGTCCTTTATATAATTGAGCCTCTTTCCAATATGCTCCAAACCTGATTTTGTTCTGCACATAATTTATTTTTCACAAATTTTTTGATGGCATTTCCCATCAACATGTATCTGATACATGTATTAAGACATTTAAAGAGAATTTATTCAAGTGACATCCATAAATTATCACCAGTTAGTGTAATTGTATCAATATTTTATGAGTTAAATCTATTTTTAACGTGTTTCATTATTCAGTGTCCTTAATATGCACTGCAATTGGCAAAAATAAGTTTTGTCTGTTCATATTTGACAGGTTTCATATATATAGGACAACCATATAGGAATTTTCATCCAAGATTCCTTAAAGTGTCCTTTCCTTTAAAGCAGATTTCTCTGTATATTATCTACATACAAATACAAATATGACTCTCAAATATGATTTGTCTACACTGAGTGGTTGGAGCAACCTGGCCAACAAGCTTCTCGACATTGACATATGGAAGGACAGAAGGATGGATGGACAGGACCAAATCAAGATGCTCTCAATGCATGCAGTTAGGGGCATAACAAGCAGTATCGGCATAAACTTACTAATGAATATATTGGTCTAACAGTGAACTACATCCATAAGTTTGCTTTACAATTATGATTGTGACTTATTGATATTGGGATAAACAATCATCAGGTAAATGAAGATTAATTCAAATAGGTTTATTGGAATCAATTAGATGCAATTTCTTCTTCTTTTTTGGGGTGGATGGAGAAATGCAAAATTTCAGTATTACTGATCTCTTATCTCATTAATACTGTTTGAACCTACAATGAAATTAATTTTTTGCATAAAAGCTGATTTGCTACAAACTAAAATCTCACAACACCAGAGAAACATTTTTAAACATTAGAACAGCAAAACACAACAACAGTACCATAAATGGTGCAAAATGTCTTGTATAAGACATGGTGACCTGGACCTTGACCTTTTAATTCTAAAATCAACAGGTATCATTATCTTATTAAGGCAGAAGTATACTCTAAAATGTGAGGACATGTTTACAACTGATTTTATTACATCAAGAAAGTGAACCGAAATGATGTATCACCTTAAAACTGTTGACAGAAAACTAATATACAAAAACAGGTAACCAACTTGAATACCTCCCCCCATTAGGGGTGTTTTACGTTAGGATGTAATTTATGGCATTCCATAAAATGGTCTAAGGTTAGCATGACTTTCAGACCAATAAGTTTTGACACAAAAATGTCACTACACAACTTCAGACACAAAAATATGTCACTACACAATCAGATTGAGTCAAATTTGTAAATCTGTTAACTGGACTTTCTCAGTTTCTAAAGGATATGTCTATTCAGGAAATATTTAATAAGCAAAACAAAGACAATATTTCAACCTGTGTCTTGGCACCTCTGTTACATTAAGTATAGCAGGTCACATCAAGTCCTATCTTCAAGGTCAAGGTCATGGCTCAATATTTTAAAACAGTTTCCTTTCTGCTCTACAATTTTCAAGCTGTTTGAGAACATGGGATAAAACTTGGTATACTTATACATCATCATAGCAGGTGTGTTGCGTACCCCATTTGTGGTCCTATCTTTAAGCTCATGGCACTATAATTTTTCCTAGATACACCCATAGTTTATCCAAGAGATGAAGGGGTATGGCATATGTGCCAGAAGTGGTCAATCTGTAAATTTTTTCTGGAACCCAAGTCAGGGCATGAATGTTTAGGGAAGAAAAAAAACGGTAATTTCCAGAGTCATGGAAACTGTGTTACTGGTAATTTATTAAAAAGAAAATGAATCGGCAATGTATAGGTCACGTGAATTCTCTGATATTGTTTGCAAAATGCACCTTGACTTTCATCTAGTGAATAAATCTTCATCATTCTGAAACATTGGTTAAAGTTTCATTAGTGTAGGGTCGAAACAAAGTTTGAACTGAAGTAACAGTGTTAAAGATGAAGATGATTTCACAAACAAATGACTGAAAATACAAATGTCACTCAAGCAGGAAAATTTAAGTCTGTAACCTAGTTTTGGTATAGTTCAAGTTTCTTCTGACCTTTTCCACCCCCTTTTTAGACATCTGGACTTTTATATTAGGGTGGGAGGTCAGAGTGAATACTGTACTGAAAACATGAAATTCACCAAAACCATGAGGTAGAAGCAATTTTAAACAGGGGATAGCAAAATTAATGGACATGGTCTCAAACTCTACCTCCCAGAAAGTGATAAATATATTATTTATCTTCCCAGACATAACAATTAAAACATACTGTATATACTCGAGTATAAACCAAATAATTTAGGAAAAAATAAAAGCCTGGAAGAAGGGGGGTCGGCTTATCCGCAGGTCAAGGTCTAAACTTGAAAATTTTTAAGTTTTCTTGTTGACAACTGGTATATACTGAAGAAGACTGGATGGATAGAAAGACAGTCTAGATAGTTAGGAATAATAAAGACAAAAAACTAGTGTAAACTACAATTAGGTATATTATTGAGTGGAATACGTCACAAATAAATTGACAACTTATATTTTGCTCATCTTCGTGTCATAAAATCCATAGAAATCTATAATGATTGACATTTTAAATCTGTTGATCTGATAAATCTATGAATTCTATTATAGGTCAGACGGGTATAAAAATAGTAGTCCAGAATGATCCGATTCACAATATGTTAATTCCACACATCTTACAAATAAACAATGAAGTAAAGTCCACACTTTTTGTGATTCACAGTATCCTATAAAGGTCACTGTCTATTGTCATCTGGTGCAAAACCCAAGAATTCATCTGCATCGTCTGAGTAACCAAATATAGTGCTGAAATCCTCCATCGTCATCTAGTCATCGTAAATATTGCCCAACTCTGGTTCCTCGTCTTTACTGTCATATGCCGTTGCTTATGTGGACACTGAACTTGGGCTATGTAAGTGACAGTTAGATCATACAGTCTGCAGAATCTATTAAAGGATGCAACTGAACAGATGTCATTTGTGCGGCAAGATCACATGGAGTTCAAATAACCACCCTCTGTTACTTGGCACTGAACAAGTATCATATATGTGGCTCGATCAAAGAGTTGTCACGTGGAAAAATAAAGAGGGTACTACGGGATTAAGGTCAGACACATACAGGGAGTTCTAGGACTCGACCTGGCACTGAAAAAGTATCAAATTCGCAGCTCAATCAAAAGGATTGTCATCTTGAAAACAAAGTGAGGCAGTGCTGCCTGTACAAGCCATGGGCTTATCAGCCCACCATGCACTGGCAGATAACATGGGAAATATCATTTACATTTTAGATCTGGCTGATGGAAAAAGAAAACAGAAATCAAATCAAAACTTTTATTGCATCAAACACAGTGTTAATACATCAAAACACAAATTATAATACAAATACAGGTTGTTCAGACTCACACAAAAATGGAAGCAATATACTTACTAGTAAACACCTATGGTAAACAACATTGACAGACACTTCACTTTGCAGTGGATAATA
Organism: Margaritifera margaritifera; assembly: GCA_029931535.1. Lineage (NCBI taxonomy): Eukaryota > Metazoa > Mollusca > Bivalvia > Unionida > Margaritiferidae > Margaritifera > Margaritifera margaritifera. The sequence continues at coordinate 326,377 of JAQPZY010001678.1, forward strand.
TTTAATTTACCAGTAATATTTTCATGGGTTGGTTTATGCTTGGGTCAAGCACTTTTTTAATGTTTTTACCTATTCAGTTTGGGGGGTTGGCTTATAAGCGAAAGGGCTTGTATGTGAGTATAGACGGTAAGTTGTAACTTCAATAAGCTGACATATAAGCCAATTATCCAGTATTTACAAACAGATTCTACTCTGCTATTCAGCACTGTTTAGCCATATGATCACATGATCACCAAATTCTGTGGCATCAGTATTTGATCTCAGTTGGCCTTTTCCCTACATTGGTCACTTGTATCACTTGTTACTTGGACCTCTGACATCAAGGAAAATGTAGGCTGTGAGATTTTGGATCACATGACTGTGCAATGTATTAAATTTCAAAGTACAGTGTCCAGTTTATAAGCAAAGTAAATTTGGCTCATGCATTGGATTATTACAGAGGCAAATTATGTTTTAATTCTTATGAATGAGAAGATAAATACTTATCGATGTCAGGCAGGTAGGGTTTGATACAAGATCTTTTAGTTTTGTTAGCGCCTAGCAACTACTCTATGCCACTACCATATAGTTTCAACAAATTCCATGTTTTTGAGTGCATCTCCCACCAAGACTTAACTGTCCAAAACATCTAAAATGGGGTGAGAAAGGTCAGAGGAAACTCAGACTAGTTTTGCTATTGTTGAGTTACTCTCCTAATGATGCAAATGCGGAATCAGTTTTCAAGACTGTAGATAAAATAGGGTCGAAGATATTGAGGCTGTAATGAATGGATAGCTCAAAATACAGAAACCATCCAATTATGAACATTAGGTCACAGTGACCCAGTTTTGTTATGGCTGAGTTACATTCCTTGAGTTGTATCGACACACCAATTTTAGTGTAGTGAAATAGGGTCAAGGATTTTGACAATGTAATGAACAATGAACTGAATATGCAAAAGTCACTTGATCATGAGAAATAAATCACAATGACCTACTTTTGGTACAGGTGGTTTCTACTCCTTGAAATGCACCCACATACTTTTTTCACGTGTAGGTGAAATAAGATCTAAGATATTCAGTGTGTAATTCAGTGTGTAATGAATAAATAGCTGAAATTACATCAAGTCACTCAAGTGTGGAAAGTGGGTCAGTGTTGTAGTTTTTAGTGTGGTTGAATTACTCTCTTTGATATGTATTTACATATCAATTTTCATAAGTGTAGGTGAAATAGGGTTCAAGATATAGAAAGCGTAATGAACAAATAGCTGAAAATACGAAAGTCACTCAAGTATGAATATCAGGTCACAGTGACCTACTTTTTATGTGACTAAGTTACTCTTATTGATGCATCCACATACCAATTTTCATGAGTGCAGGTGAAAAAGGGTTGAAGATACTGAGAGTGTGAGGAAAAAACAAACAAATGAATGAACGCAAAATGAATGAAGAAAATGCTATAGCCCCTCCCAACTTTGTTGGCATGAGATAATTTTTTTTATGGTTTTTAACTTTATCCTAGGGTTTAAAGTTTACATGCATACTCTTAAATTATGTACTGAGAACATTTCAGGGCTGTCAAAGCAGTGATAATACTCATCATGTACCATACAAAGTCTTACCGTTGTTCTTTCAACTGATCCTCTATATCTGCAAATGCCCTGCAGAGATGGTCAGAATTGTTCTGGTCAAGCCCTTAAAAAAGAAAAAAGTATTTCCATCTATAAATAATTTTTTCTTAACCAGTTATATGTATATGCATATTAACATATTTCAGTATGCAAATGCTCTGTATTCCAAGATATTTTTCCTCATCTAGTCCTGTAACATATCGAAAATTATAAACAAGAAGATGGCCCATTCCTTAGCTTGTAAGTAAATTGCTGTCATACATGTCAAGATGTATCTACATACCAAGCAATATGACCATACCTGCCATATTCCCAGATAGTGTTGGGGTTTTTTTAACGCTCAGAAAGTTTGTTTTGAGGTCCCACAGATGGTGAGTGTGCAAGACACCCCCCCCCCAAAAAAATGATTAATTGAGAAGGAGTTATGTTTTCATATAAGCTGGCTTATAGAAACTTACTGGAAATTCAAATTTGATATATAAAAAAAGAAAATAACATATCTGTTTTCTCTGAAGCATTCAATACACTTACAAACAAAAACAATAGTTGGTAACCATCACCATCTACTTACACACACATGTGCCAACACTCAAATAATCAGAACCAGATAGACATTAAATAAATAAAAAATATTCCAAGTTTCTCTCTTTCAAATCCATTGGACAGTGGAATATTTTCTTAATTAGATACTGTCTTTGCTGCTCTCAACAGTTCAGTAAGGGGAAGGGGGATTGAAGGTAATGCAAGTGTCATTTGTGTTCAACTTTGCACTTTTTAAAGACTAGATGTTACAGTTGTTCAAACTTCCTTGAAGATCTTGTTGAATTTTTCTCAGCACAGAAAACAATCTTTCTGCATCTGCATTGCTGTGAGGGAATGTCAAATATGCTAGGTGGTGTTGCTATGTCAAAAGATGTCATACACTTCAGAATGACTGATGTCAATATGGTGTTTGCAGTGTGTGCAAAAAAAAGTTAGTTTAGCAGCACTTTGCAGATGGCTCATCCTTTACTGAATCACAGCTGTGTCTCGACATTTCACTTTCAAAAATGAATCACACTTGTACGCTATTCTAACTACATGTACCAAAATAATCGTGTTTTGCATTTTATATATGAAGTGTCCTAGTTCAAAGAAACATTGCCACTAATCACAAACTTGCCAATATTCTTTAAGCTTAAACATTCTCATTCAAGGCAATGATGTGTAATAACTTTTGTTCTTCGACATGCATCTGTTTGATTTCCCTATAACTTGAAATGAATTGGGTTGTTCAACTTTACATATGTAAATTAGCCTAATGGGCTCTCCCACAGCAGTCTTCATAGGATTTAACATGGCTTCACCATAGCTATTCTTGGCCAATTAAGTAATTTGTGAAATAGTGGTTGCTTATGTATGACCACATTACCTTTTAATTGCCTCTATGATAATCTATTGTTTAAACTGTCCCAGAGGATAGTTTTACATTAGCTCTAAGCAGGACTGTTTACTGTTTATACAGACTACATGCTAGGGACATATATAGTGGTGGTCAAAAAATGTATCCCTCTCCATCTCTCTTTTTTTTTTTTGTTTTTTCTTTCTAAGATTGTTTTTTTGAAACATGACCATGTTGGGGGGTTTCTGAGTAAAAACCACATGGTGACATGTCATGTTAATTGTTATGGCAAGTATGTACGACTATGTAGCCATGCTGTGAAAGGACTGATGTGATGATCAGACAATGTGCATATTTTAATATTTAAAAAATGGAAATTGGTTCAATAGTTGTAAGTTTTGTCCATCTGCAAACTGGGTCGTTAGTTGGTTGAATTAACGACGTGTGCGGCCATTCGGCCATTTACGCACACTGGGTCAATGAAAATTCTCTCTCTTTTGAGATCAAAACTCCTGACCAAATTTTGCAAATCTCCCGATCTGTCCTAAACTGACCTCTCTGTTCTGTCACATGTATGTTAACTCATAAATTTTATGTTAATTTTACTCTTTGTGTCTGCCTTTTTGCCTTCAAGTGTCCATCTACCATATATACTCGCGTATAAGCCGATACCAACTGCAAACTGCATAGACCCAGATCTGCCGGCGCATTATGAGCTGGCAGATCTGGGTCTATGCAGTTTGTAAGGACTAATCAATAGAACAAACAACATAGATCCTGATCTGCCGGCGCATTATGCGATGGCAGATCAGGGTTTCTGTTGTTTGCATTTGGACTCGGTTTATACACAAGTATATACAATATATCCCTAAACTTTCTATATTTCTATTACTGAATGATAAAATAGTGATAAGATTAAAGGTTGAAAGTGAAAAGTGTATATTTTATCAAGCTTCTGACTAAGACTGTATTTCACTAAGTAGGAACCAGTGATTCTCAAAGTTGCAAGGACAGCAGTGCTCCTATGGAAAGCATGAGAGGGAATAAATTTTCAACAATTCCTTTTGTCTCAAAACATAGATAAACAACAATAGACCAATCAACATTTCTCTTACGGTAGATATGAGTGATGACCCTTGGCATAAGTTCAGAAGTCAATTCGGGTAAAAATACATTGTGCTCAGTAAGGTGTTAATTCCATTTCATCATAAAATTAGTTCAGCACAAAAAATGCATGAATTCAGTCTCAATTTACAGTAAGCATAAACTTTTATATAATATACCTAAACTCTGCATTATTTCTGAATTTAATTTTCAAAATTCCTTATAAACAGAGACCATTTTACTCTCAATGACTAACCTTTAGAGCTATCAATACATAAAAAACAACATTGTAGTGGCATGCGAAGTGTCAAATCATCTATTCTCACAATTACAAAAAAACACTTGAAGGCTAAAGGAGATAAATAGTGCATGGTTATGGGAGATAAAATTCTATTATATGAGCACAGAGTTCATGCAGAGCAATTATTGGTTGTTTGAATTTGGTATAATTGCTGCAGAAAAACAAACTGGAGATGTAGTAGTATTGAAAGTTTAGATGCTCTGCTGCATTGACTGGAACACAAATGAGTCAACCATATAGAGTTAGTGTTGTGTATTATCATGTATTCTGTGTGCTAACTAATGGTGAATGCCCTTCATGTACAGATGAATGCACCATAAGACTCAACAGCTTGACAATGAACCTGGCTATTCTTTGAGGTCAGAGAGTAAGCCTATCTCTATTGTCTGTCTGCTTCTTTATCAGTTATTATCACCAATCCATCCATTTATGCCATATACAGTCTCTATCTGGGTTTGCCCTACCCCTGTACTGCCAGTCCCTCTTATTATCACAAATCTATCCATTTACATCATATACAGTCTCCATCTGGATTTGCCCTACCCCTGTGCTGCCAGTCCCTCTTATTAATACAAATGCATCCATTTACATCATATACAGTCTCCATCTGGATTTGCCCTACCCCTGTACTGCCAGCCCCTGTTTCTTTGTATGTATAAGGAATTGTTCTCTCTCAAGACTGGAAAGAAGAAAAAAAAAAAACATAATATTTTGCTCATCCCATTTGAGATTTTTACTGAATTAACCAACATGTATCATGTAAAATTTTCTAAAAAAAATCTGGGCAAAGACCAATAGATCTGCTTGCCTGGCATACCATTTCAAACTTACCATAGGCTGTCAAACAAGAGCTTATTTTCTCCATCCCTGCCATCCCTTCAGTCTCATTCTCACACTCACCTGCACTATCTATTTCAGTCTCAGGAACAATTCCACTCTCATCTAAATTTCTTAACTCTGCTTCTACTGCTATCCATAAGGTCTCAAAATCCTCACTGGTTTGAAACTGGTCAAGAGCTGACTGCATTTGCACTATGGAAAATAAATAAATAACATAAATAAAAGTTTTAATAATTAAAGATTCTATAAAATTAATGTTGTGATTTTGAATGGCTCTGTAGTCCTAGTAGTACATTACCACTCCAAAAGTGTTACCTTGACCTTTGACCTGTACACCAACAAATTCCAATAGATGTTTCACCCACTCTTGTAAATTTCTATGCAAAATCAGATAATTATCTACCAATCAATGCAAACAGAAGACAAAATCTTTTCCTAAAGTTTAAATACTTTAGTAAAATAAGCTGAAAATATTTATCCTGTAACCTTGATCTTTGCCCTTTTGATCTGTCATTCACATGCAGGTCTGTGTAACCTGATGAACTTATGACAACCTATTGGGGCCCCGGGTGTTCAAGTGGTCTAAGGCGCTCGCCTTTACTGATCACTGCCATCTCACCTCTGTCTGCGTGGGTTCGAGTCTCAGGCTCAGCCAATGTGGATAAGTGAGAAAGCTGGGTTTGCCCGGGTTCTTCCTCCATCAGATAAAATCTGGCCACCATGTATAGCCTATCATGTGCTGAAAAATGGCGTTAAACCCACAACAACAACAACAATGACAACCTATTCATGGAAATTTATTGCGTCTTGCCCTTTGACTTACATCTACTCACTTGCTTGACTTGTGTACCAAGATAGGTTGAAATAACTTGAATGGTTTGAAAGTTATGCTCCAGAAATGAAGATCTTAATGGAGAGATAGACAGATGTACATAGCAATAGCTATATCACCCATTTCGTGCAACTGTGTGCATGAAAATACCTTTTGCATTATATAATATAAATGTAAATTGGGTTTCATTGCTGTGTACAGCATTACCCGGGGTGTATGATTTTTAACCCCTTGATGATTTCAAAATAGTGACTTCTGTTCACTCACTGCAACATGCACAAAGCACTGGCAGTGTGAGGCCCCATTTACGCCAAGTTCTTTGGCCATGGATTTGAACACATTCTTGGTACTTGTAGTGATATTTTTTTCTATATTGCCACAATGCATATGAGCCGTGTGAAAATGCAAAACTTTATTCTTTCTTGCTATCCATTCCAGGTGAGGAATTCATTTACATACTGAACATTTCGGAATTTATTCTAAATTTCTGGGAAGTCAGACCTTAGTATAATGTTACATAATGCCCTGCTATTGGACCGAATATAATCAGTTTCAGGTTAGACATTTTATAGCTGAACAGACAAGCTGAATTCATTTAAATGTTGTATGCATTAAATGATGAGAAACATTTGAGTTTTTATAATCAAAGTTCTTGTTGCAGATAGATTCATGTATGAACGTGATTATTATATATAATAACAATCTTGTGCAGTCATTCTTATGAAAGAATTTAATGTGTAATGAAGAAAGTTTATGTGCATGCATGCATAATGTATATTGCTGTATTTGCACTTAAATGTGTCTCGTGTATTACACAGCTCAGTTATTGTAATTTTAGCTGTTACAGGGTGTTATCGTACTCAGCGGGGCTGTTTAACCCAGATACTGGGATCGATGGTGATGTTCTTTTGATGGTGATGTTCATTCGATGATGCGGGTTAAGTCAGTGTGAGGGGCCAAAGATTCTGGACTAATGGGTCTGCAGAATAGGAAGGTTCCCGAGGGATCCTACAGCAGGCCAGGAGGAGTGGACTACAAGAGTACAATCCTCGACCATTCATTGGGAATGCTGGATTGGGAGTATTCACTGTCATTGTCGGGGTGCCATAAGGCAACAGCATCATATCTGTTGATGGAATGTACGTGTATAATGTATAAGCTTTTGAAACTAAATTCAGTATTATTATATGTGTGACAGTCCATATGCACCATCATACTAGGGCTGATCAAATCCCATAGCCCAATGTCCTGGACTATTTATTTTCGAAGTCGGACAAGTAAATTTTTCCAAAGCTCTAGTTAGTGACAAGTGCTTTTCTCCTATTTAAAACAATCCAGGCAAGCGCTAATTTTCATACTTTAATCACTTTATCTACCTTTATCTGGGCATTCATGCTCACCGGGCATTATGAATGCTTGAATCTAACCTCTCTTTAATTATTTATTCACATCCTGTTATACTACAGTAAGTGGTCATTGATACCTGTCACATGTGCAGGAGTTCTATTACTGCTTGACTGCATATTGGGCTAAGTGACCAAATCATTGGCCAACCAAAACACTTTAAACAAAACAAAGCCAGTATGATTAATTAGCAGTGCTTTAAATGACCGTGTGTTTACTCAACCCACTCGCAAGCAGATCACCATTTGATTTCAATCAACCGAATCAATGCAATAAAATTATTGAAAGGCACTTTACCGACATAAGTGTCCATTTCCTTTATGAACTTATTAAATGACACTAATGAGTCTTTAATTTTTTTAATTTATTATACAGAGGTCGACTTTAATATGTGATATTGCTTTTGAAGCGAATTGATTAGGTTAATTAAGGAGCGGTCGGTGTTTGCATTTAAACAACAAAATGTATATTATGATCACTATAGTAGAAGTAGTTGTCAAAAGAGGTGATCTTTTCTATTTTGGATAAAATGAGTTCACTAAATTCTTTTCATAAGAATGGTCATAAGGAAGATTCAGAGAAGGAAAATTTATGTAAAAGTGGAGGGATAAAATGTATTTCTCCAAAGAGACATAAGCCAGACTCTGTGGAAGCAAAAAAAAACATTAAGTATGACAAAACTAACAGACAAATAAATTTCAGCCACATTTGTTGATAATTATCCATGGCTTGGCTTCACTGACTCTGAAGGAAAGATGTTTTGCAGCTAATGCAAACAATAGCCCAAACTGGCATGGGTTGGATATTCAAACCAGTGTATTTTTCAATGAAACTGACAAATTCAGGATTTAATCAATCATGTCTTGTAACAGTTTTGGACCTCATAAAGCCTGTGCAGCACAGTATATGTATGACACTAGCCAGCATGTGTAAAAAATCCCTGAAGTTGGAGTTGCTAACACTTTTAATATAAAATGAGAATGAAATGAAAAATAAAATAAAAAGAGAACACTCAAACCTACACTCTAGTCCAATATGGAAAACCATTTTCTGATATGGAAATGCTGTGTGCGCTTCAGAAGAAGAACAGTGTTGAACTTGGTGCTAATTATATGAACAGACACAGGGCAAGAGACTTTCCTCTGTCGATTTATAAAGTCTTGAGAGAAGAAGTTAGGGAAAGTCTGAATTCCAGTAAATTCATTTCCATTCTTGCTGATGGAATTATGGATGGTACCATATCAGCGCAAGAAATAGTGTATATAAGATTCCCTGACAATAAAAAGTTAAGCCACTTGAAGAAATAAATCTGCTGTACTGTTTTTCTATCAATTAAAATGTAGGTGGGACAAGTGAATTTTCTGAAACTACTTGTCCTGGACAAGTGGGTGAAATAAAGATTTGATCAGTCCTGAATACATTGATCCTATTTGTTGATAATTCCATATATCAATTATATCTGTTGATAAATCCATACATGGATCATATCTGCCTGCTGATAAATCCATACATTGATCATATCTGTTGACAAACAATATAATTTATGATTATTTGTTGATGAACTATGGTTTGATTAGATCCATTCAGGAATGCTACTATTTGTTATATCTATTGTTGAACTTTGTGCGCATGAGTACGATATGGTTTGCAGTTGTTATATGTCTAAACTGTTTAGGGTCATTTGCTTTCACACTTCCCTTCAAATTTTAATGTAGTTAGTATTTTGATTTTTGAGATGAAGACAACTTTAGTAATTTATACATGTGACAGAACCAGGATTTCAAACCAGTAGATTTTTTATCTGCATAAATTTGATGTGTTTTAAGGGATATGAAAACAAAACAAGTACATTTTTCGCTACAATATGTATTCTCTTCATAATAAAACACCAAGTTTTTGAACATGAATCAGATTCAGGTTCTGATGGAAAATGGTACAATAATAATTAATTAATGAGTCAGTATAGTGTCAATTAAATGAAAAAGGAAGAGTTGTTTATTCTAAGTTCACTGCAAAGATTTTTTTTATAAAATCCCAATAGCATTTTTAATTTCCTTCACAAGATCACTGTCTGGTGACCACTGATGACATTCTTTGGGATTATTGAGCTTCACACTTGACAGGCTCTCAATAGTTCTCTGTTCCAGATTTCCCATTGAATCACTTTGTATTTTGTGAAGAATGGAGAATGTCCTCTCTATATCAGCATTAGAATGTGGCAATGACAGGACAACCATGCTCAGCCTGCAAAGATGTTCTAACTTCAGTTTTCCTGTTGCTGGGTTTGTAAGGATGCTGACTGCTCTCCAATACTCCTCCAAGCTCTGTTCACCCCTAGGAGGAAGTTTCTGACTTGGACTTAGGATGTATTCCTGAACCTCATCCGCATGGGCTTCTTTCTCTTCACGGGTCAGATCCAAAAATCTGTTGGCAAGTTTCACCACTGTAAATAAAAATAAAGTAAAGATTGATTTAAACTTGAAATAAACAATAAAAAATACATATTTAAGCTTTTATGAATAATTTATCCCAACTTTAAAATTAATTATCTTGTAATATAGTTTTAACTTATATATTTTTTATCTAGGACTTTAACTTAATCTATATGTGCATGAAAAAACTTCAAATTTTTTATGAAATACAAAAGATGCATACCTTTGAAACACATAACGCAAATTCAGGGCCTTTGCTACTTGCCTGCACACACTTAAACTCAGATATCCAAGCATTGTTAAACTTCTTGTAATATTTCTCAGCCAGTGGTTTCTTAGCATTGTCAGAAAGCACGCGTTTCGGCATTCTGACATGAATTGAACAAAAAATGTAAAAGCTGTCCTTAAATTATCCTCGTACAACATCTTGAACAATACAATAACAATTAAAAAAGATTTAAAAAATCAAAATAATTACTCCAGTGTGTCTGCAGAAATCATTTTGTACGTCTGTCTCTCTCTCCATTTTATATTTCCTCCGCCAGAGGTCATACGATTTTCATCAAAGGTTCAGAAGACATCATGGACCACCTTTGATCCCTTTATTTCTTATAACACCTCAAAAAACATCTTGCATTTGGCCTTCAACTCCCCAAATTACAGCAATAAGGTAATCAGTTAGCGGCTTGCTGTGTACACGTTAGCTGTTATTTAACATCTCTAATCCTATTACTCGCCCACGCATCATCGCACTGGTCATTGTACTGGTAGAACATTTCCGGTCCACAGTAGACTGGTTCTGGCTTGTTTCTCTAATGCAGTGGTCTCCAAACTACACGCGGCTTCTATTTGTCCGCCCCGCAAAGTGTTGTACTTTTTTAAAACGATTTGGTATATATATAAATTTGTCACAGTCGCTTCGGCCAGTCAACCCCCTTCAAAAATCTAGCATGGCCCTCGTCTTATAAAGTTTGGAGACCCCTGCTCTAATGTGTTGATAGAACGCGTATAAATACCGTGCTTGGGTTTGTGTGGGGGGTGAGGGTATGGGGTTATTCAATTTTGTTAAAATTCCTTTAATTTTCAAAAGTGGTAGATTTTGACTACTAAAACAATATGTGCGGTAGATGGCCTTTAAAACGGTATTTTGGCCTACTGCCGGTAGAATCACATGTATGGAATTTTGACACAAATGCACCTAATATAAACTAAAGAAAAAACTTTATTTCAAAACCAATCTAAATGGTATTGTATCGCATAGCTTATATTTTTGTGCAGATTTTTATGTCAGATTCCAATGTGTCTCTAAATTTCTGGCATGTTTTTACAATTTTCAAGGAATGAAAAGTTGAATATTATTCTGTAACGTAATACATATTTCAATTTCTATAAGGAGTTTTGTTTTTTAAGTTGTCTCAGAAACTTGTTTAAAAAATGGATAGAGAGTAAAAGGATATAATTCGATAAAAACTGATGGGCTTAGTCTTCCTAAAAAAAAAAAAGGTTTTCATAGCATTACACTTGGCAAATCAAATATAACTGAAATGGACCTCATAGTATGTATTTGACCTAACATAAGCTGATTCACCTAACAAATTTTATACTGGAGACATATAATTATTGATGTTGAAAACACTAATTTTTCTGTAATTATACATCCATCATAATTGAAAATTTCTTTAATCTCTTAGTTAGATCTTTTGCACTATCTTTGCTGATAATATTATCAAAAAAATATGTTGAATATATATCAATTTCAGCCCTGATTCCATCTTTATTATATGTCTCCATAAATAGAAGTTTCATCATTTGATTATTTTGTTTTATGAGAGAGAGAGAGAGAGAGAGAGAGAGAGAGAGAGAGAGAGAGAGAGATGTTATAATGTAAACTTTCAATTGGTACTTCAACTTCAGATGACCCCTATGATCCAATTACACAACAAATGACTTGCCTAATCAATCACTCTAACCAGTGTATAAAAACTACTTTACTAATAAGAGAATACATAATTATGCATTAAAACTATTTCATCCCATTGGCGACAGCAGTAGATAGTCTTTTATTACCATAGAAATGAATGTGAAAACATCAACATGCACTCTCACAAGACCTACCTGCCATTTGTGCCTAAGATTACCATTCTGATGCATCATGTGACCATATTCCACATAGTCAAGCTCTCTTTTAAGATGAGGAAACCCCTATGTATGTTGAACTTTGACCTTCTTTAAATGTGATTTTCAGCCTTTTTATAATTAATGCAAGCTTAATTTTAAAAATTGTCTACATTTTGTCAGAGTAAAGCTGCATAGCAAATTTAGTTAAAATCCAATAACTCACAGTAAAGTTATCTTGCAGAAACCAAATTGTTGATGGACAGACAGACAGCTAGATTGACAATGTGATTACTACAGATCTCTGCGAACTTCATCACGTGGGGCCCTAAATTGCCCCCTCCCTACTACTTTGATCTTGGACCCCTCTCTTGCTGTCTGTTAATGCTGATTAAAAATAAATAACATAAATAAAGAAACTGGCAGAAATATAAACTGATTGACTACAAGATGGGTATAACAAATACTAAAATATTCAAACATAATCAGGGATATTCCATTTAAATATACCTGGGGGGGGGGGGAATACATGTTATGTTTTCTGTTTGCTTCTATATAATTTTAATTCTTTTCTAGTAGTAAAAAGCAACATTCCCCTTCTCCAAGTACATGTACCAGTAGACTGAAATGAGCATACTTCAAGTACAAGGTCTTATTTCACCATCATAACATTCACCATCAAAACCAAGATGATGAGCACATAAGAGGTAATAATTGTTGACAGGTTATGTAAATTTTATATATATAAATATATATATATAAACACAGATGTAAGGAATACACATATTTGTTCAAAGACAGTCAAACCTGCCACAATGGTCACCTTTTTTAGTGGTCACCTTGTCTCAATGGCTATTCCCATTTTCCCCCTCTATATAATTCATGTATTAACAGTCACCTGCTTTCCACAGTCAATGGCCAGGTGTTTCCTAATCAAACAGTGGATTTTACTACCTCCGGCGGTCACTCAAGCATATCAACTGTGCAAATGAAGCAATTGTTTTCCCTAAAAAGGCACAGTTTAGGTTAAGACATGCAATGTGGACTGATGTGTAAACATGCCTTATTTTGATTATATTCACCAAGCAATATGTCAGCGTAACTTTAAATTGGCTAATCACTCCATTGGTAATTTAAGAATTTGAATAAAGTCACAATATTGCTTAGAAATTTGTTTGTGGTAGGGGAATGTGCTGATAACTGTAATAAATGTATTCATCTGAATTGGCTTAGTTTATCATATTTGACCTATTCAGCAATTTCTATCAGTGTGTATTGCATGATAATACTTTGGGGATCAAGATCATTTTAAGTGATTCCTACATATTATTTATAATGTAAAAATCAAATTCAGTTTTCAATCACTGCTCATTTCTGTTGGAAAGGTGGATTGTAATTGTTGTAATTAAAGTAACCCAACAAGAAGCTATGATATTATAACAGTACGGAAAAGTCTGCATAAATCCATATGTACAAAATACATTGAGGTCCAAGATAAACAAACAGATATCTGCAATGTCCATACCAGATCTTCATTAAATATCCACCCATGTAATTGAGATGAAAATGTTAACAGGCATTTAATCATTAGGTTATTCTTTTTAATCCAGAGAGCACTGTGACAAGTACTATAGTTTGGTATGATTTGATAAGGTGTTTTATGGCACAGGAACACAAGTAGGTTATTTAGTGCAAAGGCAATTGGAGTAAAGTGCCTTGCTAAAGTAAATACTATATGGTAGCTGATGCTCATACGGGCTGATCGGATGATAGGATTTGAACCCACACCCTTTTATTTGTAAGTCTAGCACACTAACCACTGAGCCATTGTGGCTCCTCAATGGGTACCACAGACACAAATGCAATGATGAAAACTGCAGGATTTCATATCAAGCAAAAAACTACATTTTGCAGGCATTACGAGACAACAAGACTGACGCTACCATATATACTCACATATTATTCTGGTCCAACTGCAAACAACATAGACCCTGATCTGCCATTGCATAATGTGCTGATAGATCCAAATCTGCAGGTGCATTATGTGATGGCAGATCTGGGTCTATGCAGTTTGTAGTTTGGATCCAACATAAACACAAGTATATAGGATAAATTGAAAATTCTGGATGTACCTTGACTGATTTTTACAGAAGTTGGTTCAACCTTCATAAATGCTGAAGGCTTAAAGTGATGGACCAACACCACAATCACTATTTCATATAAGATTATTCTGTTGGTTCAGAATTTTTAAAGGAATGCAATGCCAAATTCTGCAAAAAACACAGAACTAGAATGAAAACTTGTACACATTCGATAGTAAATAAATGAAGTGAACAGTGATCCATCTTAAAAGGCATCACAAGTATTTGAACAATGGTGACCTGTCAATCACAGGGTTTATGCTTTCTATATCTGTCCTAGGTCTGAAACTTTTGATACAGCAGACTTCAATTGCAACATACAAGCAGGTGAGTTAGCTATCTCTTTACCATATATGTAAGGAGAAACATACTAGATGAAAAATAGACAGAGGGAAAGCTTTGAAAAATCTATGATAAACAACCTCTTCCACCAGAATTTATGAATGATAAATTTATACAGTAAATTCTTTTAATAGGAAATTATGCAAATAGCTTTAAATAATAATAATAATAAGAATAACAACAATGATAATAGTACTTAGTGCATTGTATTTGTTCAAGAGCCAAGTTTGCAATGTGAACTTGCATTCCAAGGTCACCAGTTTGGCATTTTCCCATTGTCGGCTGCTGTGGACCAGTACAAGTTTTATTGCATTTTCATTTTGTTTTTTTAATATCAAACTCAGTGAAGTCTGTAATCGGCTTGAGCAATTATGGTATTTATAAATATGTGTTTCAATGTTCTCATTTCTGGAAAGTATAAAAAATTATGCATACTGTTCTTTGCAATGTTCAATATTTATATTAATGTTTATTAATGACCCACAACTTTTATTGGGTGCTCAATTTCATCTGCAGATCTTTATGAAGATGACACAACATTATCAGACATCCAAAACACAAAGCATGAATTGGAAATTTCTTTACAAGCTGCCTTAAACAAACTGGACAACTGTTACACAAGCAATGGTATGGTAGTTAATACTGGTAAAACTAAAATATTACTTATCTCAACATGGCAAAAAATAACAAATCTTGATAGTGACGAACTATGTCTAATATGGAAGGATATAAATTTGCAAATGGTCTGTCATGATAGAGTACTCTGTGCTTTTGTAGATAATAATCTATTGTGGACTGAACATATAAAAAATATCAGTAAAAAGCTAATTCAAGTTTATGACTTCTCTGAGTAGGATAAGACATTTTATTCCAGAAAGGCACAGGAAACAATTTTTATAATACTTACCCTTTTTACATACAACCCTTTTTAGATTACTGTAATACTTTATGGTGTAATTCAAATGATAAAAACATAGCAAAGCTAGCACGTCTTCAAATATGAGCATTCAAGCTAATATCAGGCCAAACAGAAAGCAGAAAAAACTTAGCAGATAAGTTACAAATATTACCTATTATAGACTGAATCCATTTGAGAAAAGTCAAGTTAATGTACAAGCTATCCAATAAGAAGCATTCCTATCTATTTACAGTGACTTTTCCAATATAGGCAGTCTGGTAACACTCCCCACCTGAGATCCATATCTACAAAACAGTATAAAATTTCCAAACGAAACAAGGAATTATTCAAACAAAGTTTCCAATACTTGGGAACTTTGCTCTGGAATAGTATTCCAGCAGAGATTAGAAATGTCTACTTTATTTCCTTCTTCCAACTCAATATATCCAGTGGCTTCAGATATGTAGTTAAAACCTTTGTATGAGGGCCTCAAGGTAGATTAGTTCTTCACCTGATTGGGTTACCCTCTTTAATTAAGTTATTATTATTATTATTATTATTATTATTATTATTATTATTATTGCCAATATATAAATAAGGATTTTCATCACTGTAAAATAATGTAGTGGGTAGAATTAGAAAGCAAAAATAATACAATACCTTGAAGCACATTCAACTGACTCTCATGGTTCATATTTTGACTACCACTTCTGTGAAATGAAAGTGAACATGAAATGTTTTAATTATGCAGAGCAATTTCAAATGATTTTTTCACTGAAAATCAGATTTCTATCTAAAATCTCTAAAATTTCATGCTGTCTAATATTTAATGATTTTCTGTATCACCATAAGTAGCTAAAGTGATCAAATATTTAGGCTTGTTCACTTGACAAATTCTAGTAAATCTGTCAAGCAGACAAGCAGTTTGGAACAAGAGTCTCTTGCAGGAACTGATGCTTTGTTGAAAATGTTGGAAAATCTACTTGTGACTTTTAAAACTGGCATACCTGCCATGTCATGGTTTGTCACAGAAAACATGGTTTCAAACTCCTAAAAACAGAGGCAGGATGGATACCTATATTTTATGTAATTTTTTGTATCCATTAATTTTTCTTACACAGTCATTTCATAAAAATGATAATTATTGTTTCGTTCCTACAGTCTTTTTTAGTGAGAAGTTCATTTTTTTCAAACATATTGTAATCTTCCATACAAATAAAGTCGCAAATTGGAAGATCTAAATGTTTGACATTTATGAAGTACATGCAAATATTCTACACAACTGGAATGACCACATTTTTCTAAATAATATTCTTTTGAAAAGGAAATAAAGATACAAAACTATTTTTTAAAGGAAATAAAGATACATTACTATTTTAAAAAGGAAATAAAGATACAATACTATTTTAAAAAGAAAATAAAGATACAATACTATTTTAAAAGGAAATAAAGATACAATATATAATATTTAAAGAGAAAATATAAAATATATTACTATTTTACAGAGATAAAGATATAATTCTAGCATAATGTTGTTTTCTTTCAACCCATACTGTTGTACATTTAATAAACTAATTCACAAACAATGATTTGATTTTGTTCATGGGGTCCATAGCAGTATTGTGTTATATCAGGAATCATGTTATAACAAAGAAGAGCTGTACAACTATATTTAACAACAAAAAGGACATTTGGGACTGAGGAAGAGGAAAATTAGAAGAATCTGGTAAGCTCATCAAAAACAGTTTTTGGAGGTATGTCATTTTGTCACTATTGTATTGGAAAGTGGAACCGCACAATATCCAAATGAATATTTATCCCAGAGTATTTTACATTTTGTCCTCCTAAATTATTCTTTCAATACAACTCCTGGATAGAAGCTGGTATTACAATTCTTAATGATCTAGGAGATGATCAGGGTAATTTAATACCACATTAAATGATAAATTGAAAAAACTAGATGCAGCGACTTTTTTTTAAATATTTCTCTGTAATATTCCAAATTCTAAAATCATGCAAAAATGCTTAAAAATCCCATTAAATACACAATCATTTTCATAAGCTGGAAGATAAAGTAATAAACTTGCACAAAAAAACCTCTGAAATTTATTTATGAATATTTGTTTTTAAAAAGTAATGAGGCAGAATTCTGCAAAACAAGAAACTTGGATGCAAGTATTAAAAACTAATATAAGTAGCAAGATGTGATCTGTGATTTACAGTAGGGCAGAAATTTGTACTACTAAAACCAGTTTAATCTCTTTAATTTTAAATTCATTTATTAAATAATCATTACTAATCATTATTTGCGAAGAATTAATGTATTAGAAGATGGGAAAAAATATTTTGTGTAAGAGTCAGAATGCAAATATTGAACCTCTCTTCTATGATTGCAATATTGCAACAATTTATGGCACTGGTTCATAGAACATTTTACTTCGTTTTTCCCCAATATTGCATACTTGTCCAAGAAAGAAATATTTTTTGGAAGTGAACAATAGGATATTTTGTGTAATTTCTTGTTTATATTTGATAAATACTACATTTACAGTTGCAGTTTCAATATGCCAAATACTTAACCCGTACAGAAAAATCTCACCAATTCACATGAGCTTCTCATAAGCTGCACATGAGAACCTTGTTAGAAACGTATGCAAATTGGGTAGATTTTGCAAGCTCATGTGTGCAGTTTGTTAGATGTTGTGAGCCATTGAAAAACCAATTTTCTCATGTGCAGATTTTTGCTCACGTGAGAATTTGAATATTCTCATGAGAAAGTATAACTTAGAAAACATTCTTTCCCCTTACTTCTGACTATGTTTGAAAATAAGGCGGAGTTTTAAATTCTCACGTGAGAAATTTGGACTTCGATTCTGATCAGACACATTTTAGATTTGTTCTAAGTTGGTTTTTCTCATGTGAGTTAGAGACCCATTCCATTCTGCCAGCATTCTATAAAAAATTATGCTTCAAGAATTTTGCTATCAAAAACCAAATCAAACAATAAAATAAAATCACAGATTAAATGTGGTTTTTCGCGACTGAGACCTAATCGTTATCGAGACAATGACGCGGGTTATTTCCCTTGTTTACAGTCTGGAGACTGGTTTACTGACCGCAAAATATGCACATAACTTTTTGAAGGTACTACAAAACTACCAATGGTAGCCTCGCTTTCAAATACGCGCCGTTTAAAAAAAATTGAAGTTGGAACTGTCACAATTTAGCTCGTTAGTTCGGGAAATTTCATTGCAAGCCTAATACATGTGCAGCAACTGATCATAGAAACCAGGAGATAATTTAAAATCATGGAATTATCATGTTGGTGAGTAAAATCAAGACCGTATTGCATTTTGCCTGTTTATGGCAGTTTTGCCGATTTAATACGTCAAATAAGATGACCTTGCAATATTGCTCCTAATAATTATTGAGACGTTAATTTTTCAGATCATTATTATTTACTGCTACGCCTGCCAAATTGCAGTTCTCGATGCAATGTTGTCAGTTATTGACTATAGGGTGACGAGATTAGAATCCTCGAAGTGCTATGGTTCGTGCCCTCAACGTTAATTTTAACCTTTATATTATAATATTGGGAGAAACTATTTAAATCGCCTCAGAAAGTGTTCAACTGTATCTGCTTCATTTATTCATCGTTATAAACTCTTCTAATTCTTTGCGAGCTACCGTTTTTCCGAGCGTGTCTAAATTTGTCTATTGCCGGAATGATAACTATGGTTCGTGCCCCTGAAATAAAGGCCACGTGACGTAAGATTGGAATGTGATAATTAGGTCAATGTTTACTTTAGAAATCGATAGCGTATGATGTCCCCGTATTATTAATATTTGCATATGCAATACAAATCGTTTCTTTCCAACGCATATCAACTGCAATAAAACACTTATAAATAATGATGGCAAAAATATAAAAGAAAAAACAAACATGATGCATTTTTTAATTTTGTTTTTTTTTCTTCTTCAAGTTGTCTGATAAAATTATCATATTTAAAGATACTGTAAAGTTTTAAAAAAAAATTTCCCATAGGCCAAAAAAATAAATAAATATGTGTTTCCGGTCGGCCGACCGTCCCTGTTTCTCATTGCCGACCCTAGCACTTTTTCCCCACCCCCACAATTTTTTTTTTTTTTGTTTTTTTTATTTATTTAAAAAAAATCACATTGTCGAAATTGATTTGTGCATCTAATTGAGTCGGTTTTCCCCAGTACTTTGAAGTGCTTGAAATATTTTTGCTTTATATATAATAAAAAAAAAAAATACTACCTGCCTACCCTAATTTTAAAACCAGTGCAATAGGAAACACACATATATATATTTTTGGCCTTATATTAAAATATTTCAATGAAAAATTTCATTCTATATAGTTTTTCATTGGATTTATTTTTTCTAACATGATATAAGAAGTGCATGTTAAAATTACAAAATTTTTTTACATTGCCTTTGCGGTCTAAAAAATCTCTGTCTTGGGTTTCCCGCTAATCAAAAGATAAAGAAAACCAACATGTGAACAGCGGCTCTGGCTTGAATGGCTAACACTCACGCCAGGGCCACAAAGTGTATGGCATGAGTCAAATTTGCCATTTTCATTGTGTTTTTTTCAATTTGATTTGTATTAAGTATTCAAATATGTCTTAATCAGCACTTACTGTTACTGTCAACGAATGCTATTGACCCAGTTGGTTACGTCAGGATCTCAAAACAAGCGTGTGAGGTCACGAGAAACATGGCGCACGAATCAAGGATAAGCATGAAGTTAGGATGGTTGACGATAAATTACATACAAGCTTGTTAATCTCATTTCTGTTTTTGTTAGGGACTTTTTCTTTAAGCATATCAAATTCTACAATTGTCTTCATGCAGTTAAGTTTGAACTTTAACTGAGGCAAGTTCATAAGTCGTATACATGTAGGTATGCTTCTAATTTTTATACTTTTAATTTTTCAAAGAATATGGCAGTGGATCTATTTCAAAGGTTTTAAGGTGTAAAGTGAGTAATTTCATATTGCTCTTTTTGTTTGTTTAAAGACGTAAAGTACCAAATGTTTGACAGATATGATATTGCAGCTTTCAAACTGGATGGTCATGAATAACACTTACAGATGTTTCTATGACCCGTGAAGTGATTTTCTAATGTTGAATTTTTTTAAAAATGCCATTGCCAAAAAGGTATATTGTCACATTTGTTGTCCAGGTTACAAAGTACATGATGCTTCATGTAATCTATTTCAGTGTACCTGAATCGCACAAGAAACAGGGAAGGATTTAGGATTTTATTCTGAGAGGATTTGTTTAGAAGAGGTGGTTCAGTGTAATTCAAATGGCTAACATTCTTGTTTTTCACCTAATAGTGTACGATTTTAACAGATGGGGAGAGGGAACCTTTAACCATCTGACAACATCCCCATCCCTAAAATGGATTTCTATATGGGAGTGAAGTAAAAAGTGCCTAAACCCATACAGAAAAAAGTGAAGATTTCCCACATATTCAAGAAAGCGGCGGTGAGAGGTTCCTTTGACTGAAGAGCTTGCCTTTCTGTGTACCACATATTTGAGAAAGCGGCTGTGAGAGATTCCTTAGACTGAAGAGCTTGCCTTTCTGTGCATCAGCGTGAATTTTCTGGAATCTTTCTTTAATAATACATTGGATATGATCTAGATCATACATCCACTGTCTCCTTAATTTGCTCCGCGTGCAACAATTTTGCAAAGAATGCAGTATGCTTAATTTAAAAAGACATCGTAACAGCTAATGAAATATATTTTGTGTTCAGAGTGTTTTGCAAAAGAAATTGGACAGAATATCAGTACATCATGGTACTCTATTCAGAGGTTTCATTTTAACAAACTTTTAAATGTTATGATAGAAACTACTGATATATTGCACAAGTGTACAAAATAATGTTTAACTTTGATAAAATACAGTTTTAAGCAATTATGATAAATATTGTTTCAAACAATTATGAATTTGTATTCATTCCTTCCCACGTCGTTTCCTTTGATTTATACAGATTTTAGGGGTCCCCAGTGAAACTGTATGATTAACAGCAAACAAGCTGGAGTATGTGTAATGAGTTCTAGAAAGTTTGCATATGTAAAACAAGATACATGGCTCAAAATTAGGATTTTTTTCACTAACCCACAGGATCACCAAAATAATATTTTCATTGATCCCGTCTAAATTTCACTGATCTTGCTAAAATCAAACAGAAGCCAGTTCAGTTTCTAATTCAACATTTATTATTCATTAACATCAACTCAAAACAATATCTTTATTTCCCCAACAACACAGTCTCTCCTGTGTCCCAGTTTAGCCATTAGTATCCATTTTCCCAGCATTTCTGGTACTTTCTTAGTCTCTTATATTCATCATATATATGATTGCGCTCCCTTGTCATCTAATTTTTGCTATTTCGGTGGCAGCTGCACACCTTGCAAATACTTCTACATGTTTACAATTGTCATTGCATAATGCACTGAATGTTTATCAATAACAATATAAATATTAAAACATTGTTTGGTATAATTTTTGATTATTCATGGAGTCAATAAAAGCAACCTTTTCTGATTGGTCAATGCTAGCCTGAGACCCTATACCTTTTGTTATTATCATTAATGAAATC
Organism: Margaritifera margaritifera; assembly: GCA_029931535.1. NCBI lineage: Eukaryota > Metazoa > Mollusca > Bivalvia > Unionida > Margaritiferidae > Margaritifera > Margaritifera margaritifera. Next base: position 348,415 of record JAQPZY010001678.1, read on the forward strand.
AGTGCTTGGATGTAGTACACCTAGCTGGTTTCATGTGCGTGAAGACCATTGCTTTCACAATAATCACACTAATTTGCTTGATGAGTGAACAAGTGTTTTACACCTGCCGATTTGTGCTGCGAGCATTTATTGTTACAGAATGCATGCGATATAATAATCACAATAATTGAAAATTATTATTATCACATATTTATATATGGGTTGTCTTTTTTCTCATGTGAGAAATCTCACAAAAACATGCATATTTGAACTTGAATATGCTCATCTTCTAGATTTTAATAACACTTTGAAAATCTCTTTATTGCTGCTAAATAAGTTTTATTATAGGAACATGGTTCTTTTTCATTCGTGTCAGAAATATTTATCAAATACAAATCAAATCCAAGTCATTTTGTTTTCCTATTGCTCACGTGAGCAAGCTCTTGCTTACATTAACCATTCCTGCTCATGTGATTTTCACGTGAGCAAAATCTTGCTCATATTAACAATTCTTGCTCATGTGATTTTCAGATTTTGTTAGATTCTATTGCTCATGTGAGTTCTACCTAATTTGCATGTTAAAATGCACATGAGACTAACATGAGTTAGATCTCACGTGAGAATCTTATGTGCAAAAGGTTAGCCAAATTTGGTGTGGGATTCCATTAATGATTTGAAACAAATAGTTGAAAGATATAAAAACATTGAAAAATACACAGCTTGACAACATAAAAGATATGGCAATTTTCTTCAAAAATGTTAATTGTCTGGGCCATAACTCTATCCAATTGAATTGATACCTCTCCAATACTGAACTAATAGGCTTTTTATTGGTAGATGTTACCCTAAGTTTTCAATGCTTACACTAACCATGGTTGATAATGGAATATGCTTAAATTAAACTCATTAGACTGTCTTCACAACCTCTGTTATTTCTATCACACTTCATTACAATGTAGTCTCATCAATTATCATATACTTGTAAATGAAACAAGATGGAGTCTATATCAACCACCCCACCAAAATGATATTGCAAGTGACAATTTCTCAATAGTAAAAAACACATATAGATTACTAGTGTGACATATCTAGATTACTAGAGTGACATAGCTAGATTACTAGTGGGACATATCTAGATTACTAGTGTGACACATATAGATTGCTAGAGGGACATATATACCAAGTGTTATTATCTTCATATATTGAATGGTTTTACAGTTTTGCTCCAGAAACAAAAGTGTGAATAATAGATGGATGAAATGATGATAGATAGATGGACAAAAATGTTAAAAAATATTGAAACTAAAGAATTTCTAATAGCAAAAGGCACATCTAGACCACTATATATGCAATTTCTTGATTTATTTTTGTTTACGTTTTTATTTTTGTCCTAAATATTTTTTTCTTTAATTTTCTTCACATGTTTAAAATTGATTTCTATGTGTAACCATTTTATTTGTTTAAGGTTGCTTTCAATATTTGTTGTTTGTTTTGTGTGTTTTTATTGTTTGATTTGTTTCTAATTTGTTTTAAATTTTGTTCTTTGCTTTTTACTTGTTAATTTTTATTTTAAATTATTAAAATAAATTAAGTGAATGAAACATGGGAGTGCTTTTGCCGACAACCTTTTTTCCCTCACAAATATTGAACAAAATTAGTCAATAAAGGATAGGTAAGTATAATTTTAAAAATAAATTGTATCTGTTTTTCTTTTCTTCCATACTCATATACAGTGTACTAGTTTGTTTTCAAGAGGGAAAAATTACTGGTAGAGATGATCAAAGAAAAGTGAATTGTCTTTTAAGAAAACAATTTATTGTCCTGTAATTTGACTCCCACTGCCATGGACTCCAAATTTGTACACTGACAGCCAAAATGCTTTTGTAAATTGTAATTGTATCCTAATTTTACCTTTGTAGAGGGTCCTTTGAAGGATTAATTCCAAGAGACCCACATGATTCGATACTGGTTGACTTGTTATTTTCTGAGAAAAAAAAGAAAAATAGAAATCAAATCAAAATCAGATAATCCATTGGTAGCAAAAACTTTTTTTGCTGTGGGAATTGCATGGATTTAAAAGAGCTCTGTGTCAGAATCTTTTAATTTACTTAAAAGTCAAAGAATATGATATATTATATTTTAAATACAACATATCATATTCAGTTTTCTTTAAAGAAAGGCATCACAAATCTTTGAACAAAGGTGACCTGTCAATCACAGGGTTTATGCTTTCTATATCTGTCCTAGGTATGATACTTTTGAGACAGCATATTTCAATTGCAACATACAAGCAGGTGAGTTAGCTACCTCCTTACCATATATGTAAGGAGAAACATACTAGATGAAAAATAGACAGAGGGAAAGCTTTGAAAAATCTATGATAAACAACCTCTTCCAGCAGAATTTATGAATGATAAATTTATACAGTAAATTCTTTCAATAGGAAATTAAGCCAATAGCTTTAAATAATAATACGAAAAATACAATAACAACAATAATTATAGTACCTAGTGCATTGTATTTGTTCAAGAGCCAAATTTGAAATGTGAACTTGCATTCCAAGGTCACCAGTTTGGTATTTTCCCATTTTCCATTGTTGGCTGCTGTGGACCAGTAACAATTTTACTGCATTTTCATTTTTTTCTTTAATATCAAAGTCAGTGAAGTCTGTAAATGGTTTGAGCAATTATGGTATTTATAAATATGTGTTTCAATGTTCTCATTTCTGGAAAGTATAAAAATTATGCATACCGTTCTTTGCAATGTTCAATATTTATATTGTTTATTAATGATCCACCACTTTTATTGGGGGCTCAATTTCATCTGCAGATCTTTATGAAGATGACACAACATTATCAGACATCCAAAACACAAAGCATGAATTGGAAATTTCTTTACAAGCTACCTTAAACAAACTGGACAACTGTTACACAAGCAATGGTATGGTAGTTAATACTGGTAAAACTAAAATATTACTTATCTCAACATGGCAAAAAATAACAAATCTTGATAGTGACGAACTATGTCTAATATGGAAGGATATAAATTTGCAAATGGTCTGTCATGATAGAGTACTCTGTGCTTTTGTAGATAATAATCTATTGTGGACTGAACATATAAAAAATATCAGTAAAAAGCTAATTCAAGTTTATGACTTCTCTGAGTAGGATAAGACATTTTATTCCAGAAAGGCACAGGAAACAATTTTTATAATACTTACCCTTTTTACATACAACCCTTTTTAGATTACTGTAATACTTTATGGTGTAATTCAAATGATAAAAACATAACAAAGCTAGCACGTCTTCAAATATGAGCATTCAAGCTAATATCAGGCCAAACAGAAAGCAGAAAAAACTTAGCAGATAAGTTACAAATATTACCTATTATAGACTGAATTAATTTGAGAAAAGCCAAGTTAATGTACAAGCTATCCAATAAGAAGCATTCCTATCTATTTACAGTGACTTTTCCAGTATAGGCAGTCTGGTAACACTCCCCACCTGAGATCCATATCTACAAAACAGTATAAAATTTCCAAACGAAACAAGGAATTATTCAAACAAAGTTTCCAATACTTGGGAACTTTGCTCTGGAATAGTATTCCACCAGAGATTAGAAATGTCTACTTTATTTCCTTCTTCCAACTCAATATATCCAGTGGCTTCAGATATGTAGTTAAAACCTTTGTATGAGGGCCTCAAGGTAGATTAATTCTTCACCTAACTGGGTTACCCTTTTTAATTAAGTTATTATTATTATTATTATTATTATTATTATTATTGCCAAAACAGAAATAAGGATTTTCATCACAGTAAAATAATGCAGTGGGTAGAATTAAAAAGCAAAAATAATCAATACAATACCTTGAAGCTCATTCAACTGACTCTCATGGTTCATATTTTGACTACCACTTCTGTGAAATGAAAGTGAACATGAAATGTTTTAATTATGCAGAGCAATTTCAAATGATTCTTTCACTGAAAATCAGATTTCTATCTAAAATCTCTAAAATTTCATGCTGTCTAATATTTAATGATTTTCTGTATCACCATTAGTATAGCTAAAGTGATCAAATATTTAGGCTTGTTCACTTGACAAATTCTAGTAAATCTGTCAAGCAGACAAGCAGTTTGGAACAAGAGTCTCTTGCAGGAACTGATGCTTTGTTGAAAATGTTGGAAAATCTACTTATGACTTTTAAAACTGGAATACCTGCCATGTCATGGTTTGTCACAGAAAACATGGTTTCAAACTCCTAAAACCAGAGGCAGGATGGATACCTATATTTTATGTAATTTTTTGTATCCATTAATTTTTCTTACACAGTCATTTCATAAAAATGATAATTATTGTTTCGTTCCTACAGTCTTTTTTATTGAGAAGTTCATTTTTTTCAAACATTATGTAATCTTTCATACAAATGAAGTCACAAATTGGAAGATCTAAATGTTTGACATTTATGAAGTACATGTAAATATTCTACACAACAGGAATGATCACATTTTTGTAAATAATATTCTTTTGAAAAGGAAATAAAGATACAAAACTATTTTTTAAAGGAAATAAAGATACAATACTATTTTAAAAAGGAAATAAAGATACAATACTATTTTAAAAAGGAAATAAAGACAAAATACTATTTTCAAAAGGAAATAAAAATACAAAACTATTTTTTAAAGGAAATAACGATACAATACTATTTTAAAAAGGAAATAAAAATACAATAATATTTAAAAATAGAAAATGAAAATATAATACTATTTTACAGAGATAAAGATATAATTCTAAGATAATGTTGTTTTCTTTCAACTCATAGTGTCATGCATTTGATAAACTAATTCAAATACAATGGTTTGATTTTGTTCATGGGGTCCATAGCAGTATTGTATTATATCAGGAATCATGTTATAACAAAGCACGTTATAACAAAGAAGAGCTGTACAGCTATATTGAACAACAACAAGGATATTTGGGACTTAGGAATATTCCAAATTCTAACATGATGGAAAGATGCTTAAAAATTCCAATAAATACATAATAATTTTGACAAGCAGGAAGATAAAGTAATAAGCTAGCAAAAGAAACTCTGAAATTTATTTATAAATATTTAAAAAAAAAAAAAAGTAATGAAGCAGCCTAATGCAAAGCAAGAAAATTGGATGCAAGTATTAAAAACTAATATAAGTAGTAAGATGTGGTCTGTGATTTACAGTAGGGCAGAAATTTGTACTACTAAAACCAGTTTAATCTCTTTAATTTTAAATTCATTTATTAAATAATCATTACTAATCATTATTTGCAAAGAATTAATGTATTAGAAGATGGGAAAAAATACTTTGTGTAAGAGTCAGAATGCAAATATTGAACCTCTCTTCTATGATTGCAATATTGCAATAATGTTTGGCACTGATTCATAGAACATTTTACTTCGTTTTTCTCCAATATTGCATACTTGTCCAAGAAAGAAATATTTTTTGGAAGTGAACAATAGGATATTTTGTGTAATTTCTTGTTTATATTTGATAAATACTATATTTACAATTACAGTTTCAGTATGCCAAATCCTTCCATTAATGATTTGAAACAAATAGTTGAAAGATATAAAAACATTGAAAAATACACAGCTTGACGACATAAAAGATATGGCAAATTTCTTCAAAAATGTTAGTTGTCAAGGGCCATAACTCTATCCAATTGAATTGATACCTATCCAATACTGTACTATTAGGCCTTTTATTGGTAGATGTTATCTTAAGTTTTCAATGCTTACACTAACCACGGTTGACCAATAGAATATGCTTAAATTAAACTCATTAAACTGTCTTCACAACCTCTGTTATTTCTATCACACTTCATTACAATGTAGTCTCATCAATTATCATATACTTGTAAATGAAACAAAATGGAGTCTATATCAACCGTCCCACCTAAATGATATTGAAAGTGACAATTTCTCAATAGTAAAAGACTCATATAGATTACTAGTGTGACACATATTGATTACAAGTGTGACATATCTAGATTACTAGAGTGACATAACTAGATTACTAGAGTGACGTAACTAGATTACTAGAGTGGCATATCTAGATTACTAGTGTGACATCCAGATTACTATTGTGACACATCTAGATTACTAGTGTGACATCTAGATTACTAGTGGGGCATATTTAGATTACTAGTGTCACATATAGATTACTAGTGTGACACATCTAGATTACTAGTGTGACATATCTAGATTACTAGTGTAACACATCTAGATTATTAGTGGGACATATATACCAAGTGTTATTACCTTCATATATTGAATGGTTTTACAATTTTGCTCCAGAAACAAAAGTGTGAATAATAGATGGATGAAATGATGATAGATAGATGGACAAAAATGTAAAAAATGTATTGAAACTAAAGAATTTCTAATGGCAAAAGGCACATCTAGACAACTAATTTATGCAATTTCTTGATTTTTGTTAAAATTTTTGTTTACGTTTTTATTTTTGTCCTAAATATTTGTATTTTAAATTTTCTTCCTATGTTTAAAATTGTTTTCTATTTGTAACCATTTTATTTGTTTAAGGTTCCTTTCAATATTTGATGTTTGTTTTTTTTTTGTGTGTTTGATTTGTCTAATGTGTTTTTAATTTGTTTTAAATTTTGTTCTTTGCTTTTACTTGTTAATTTTTATTTTAAATTATTAAAACAAATTAAGTGAATAAAACATGAGAGTAATTATTTCCCACAACCTTCTTCCGTCGCAAATATTGAACAAAATTAGTCAATAAATGATAGGTAAGTAAAACTTTTAAAAGAAATTGTATCAGTGTTTTTCTTTTCTTCCATGCTCAAATACAGTGTAATAAGTTTGTTTCAAGTGGGTAAAGTTGCTGGTAGAGACGATCAAAGAAAAGTGAATTGTCTTTTAAGTAAACCGTTTATCGTCCTTTAATTTGACTCCCACTGCCATGGACTCCAAATTTGTACACTGACAGGCAAAAATGCTTTTGGAAATTGTAATTGTATCCTAATTTTACCTTTGTAGAGGGTCCTTTGAAGGATTTATTCCAAGAGACCCAAATGACTTGATACTGGTTGACTTGTTATTTTCTGAAAAAAAATAAAAATAAAAATCAAATAAAAATCAGATAATCCCACTGGTAGCAAAATCTTTTTGTACTATGGAAATTGCATGGATTTAAAAAAAAGCTCTGTGTCAAAATCTCTTTGTACTGTGTGAATTGCATGGATTTTAAAAAAAGCTCTGTGTCAAAATCTTTTTGTACTGTGTGAATTGCATGGATTTAAAAAAAGCTCTGTGTCAAAATCCTTTTGTACTGTGTGAATTGCATGGATTTAAAAAAAAAAAGCTCTGTGTCAAAATCTTTTTGTACTGTGTGAATTGCATGGATTTTTAAAAAAAGCTCTGTGTCAAAATCTTTTTGTACTGTGTTAATTGCATGGATTTTTAAAAAAAAGCTATGTGTCAAAATCTTTTTGTACTGTGTTAATTGCATGGATTTAAAAAAGCTCTATGTCAAAATCTTTTTGTACTGTGTGAATTGCATGGATTTAAAGAAAGCTCTGTATCAAAATCTTTTTGTACTGTGTGAATTGCATGGATTTAAAAAAAGCTCTGTCAAAATCTTTTTGTACTGTGTGAATTGCATTGATTTTAAAAAAAAAGCTCTGTGTTAAAATCTTTTTGTACTGTGTGAATTGCATTGATTTAAAAAAAACTCTGTGTCAAAATCTTTTTGTACTGTGTGAATTGCATGGATTTAAAAAAAACTCTGTGTCAAAATCTTTTTGTACTGTGTGAATTGCATGGATTTAAAAAAGCTCTGTGTCAAAATATTTTGATTCACTTAAAAGACAAAGAATATGATATATTATATTTTAAATACAACATATCATATTCAGTTTTCTTTAAAGAAGTTCAAAAAAATATTTAATGCTTCTATGTGAATTAAAGTTTGGAGCACAACAACAAGTATATGTGGATTGGGAAGAAATGAAAGTGAAAAAAAAACTCCTTTCTGGACTTATGAGATAATAAAGCTCACAGTTACCATTGGTAAGTGCCTGATTGGCTAAACAACGAACATAATGCTCTGCCTGGAGAAAAAAAGAACCATTCATTCTCATCTTTCTCAAACCTCAACAAAAATGCAAAGCTGTTGACTTCTGATTCATAGAGTGCATGTATTCTTCACTCCAGTTATCTTTTGTGTCAATGAATCATTCATCCTTACTACAGAGTTGGGAGAAAAGAAACTTTCAATTTAAGTTCATTTTGAAGATATTGTGTTCACAGTAGAAGCTGAACACAAGATTTCGAAAAACCCATACACTCTAAAAATATCTCACAATACATGTCGGTAAACGTTATTCTGTGTAAAGCAAGTTAACCAAAACAGAAAATACTAGACTAACTAATATACTCAATTCTGATCTGCACATAAAGACATCAAAACTATAAAAATATATTTGTCCTTCTCACCTCTTTGTCTACCTTTCCATAACATGCATATCATAACCACAGCCGTCATCAGCAGCATGCCGATCTCCAGCACACCTCCAACTCCATTGATGATGGTCATTGTGATTGTTGTGGAGATCTGTACAATTGATATCACTCAATTTCAGGTCAAATAGATTTCTACGCTTCAGAACTAGAGGGGAATCACATCTGAAGAAAAATAAAACACAGACATGTGGATGTATCATGGTTACATAGCTTGCATGGAGAGGTCTCTACAAAATGTGAGAGAAAGAGAGAGAGAGAGAGAGAGAGAGAGAGAGAGAGAGAGAGAGAGAGAGAGAGAGCGTGAACTAAAATAATCATCCAGAATTTGCGAAAGTAAGCAACTATATTAACTGGCCAAAATAGCAAATGTATAAAAGAAATTAACCTTTCAAAGTTTAAAAATTTCAGTACCTTAGCTACAATAAACATTTCAGTACCATACTAATTCAGAAAGTTGTCCCCACCACCCACCCCAAAAAAGTAACATGTTAAGGAGAGCTATATTATCCTGCTAAAAGGATTTAAAACTGACAAGAATAGTATTTATTCGAGCCATCCTGTTGCAAACAGGGCAGTTCAGTAATGATTCATCAAATCATAATGTAATTTTGAATATATGTTGGCTATTTCAGCAAAATGAGCCCTGTCTTGCTTTGGCAAATTTTGTTTCATATTTGACTGAGTTACTGACCTTTCTACTATCAATTCAAGATCTTCTCGCTGACTCTGCCATATAACCAACACAGCCAAGCAACTAGTCAATGTATTCAAATGCAGTTTTGCATATCATCTGCATTATACACAAACATGCACACAGAAGCAAAATCGAACCCTCAATACACTGGAATCCCCTCAAGACTGAAATTTTCTGAAGTCCTGAATTGTCCATTTTTTAAGATTATAATTTTTTCCAGTTAACCGTAACCTCTCAACTTTGAATACCAAAACAAATTTTGATCCCGAATTTCAATTTTATGCTAAAAAAACTACAACATAAAACTGAAACTCACTTCCAATTTGGAAATGTATTTTAGCTGCTAAATTCATGACACACACTGGAACAGATTCATTATGGTTAGCAGGTACCGTAGTAACCTTATCGGTATGACAAAGACCCCAAATATGTCTCTAGGCATGCCACATTAAAAGTAAGGATGATACTTATGATCCAGAGTCTGTAAAGGCCACTAGGAGTCTTTCTAACCCATCCTTACACAAAACAACTGCCTCAATATCCAGTTTTTTTGCAGGGAAACACATGTTTTCAGTTACAAGTACAGTTAAATAGCAGTTTTCTTAAAAATTACTTCACCTAGAATCAAAAAAGCAGTTTTTAGAAACCAGTAAAAAAGAAGTTTTTTTAAAAACTACATAAAACTGGGGTCGGGAAAAAGAAAAACACCAGTTGTTTTGCAGTAATTTAGCAGCTTTTTACTGGTTTGAAAATGCAGTTATATTTATAGAAAAATAAGTTGTTTTTTGTGTGTCTGAAACCAGATTTTTTATAATCATACTTATATTCCAAGTCCAGTTATCTGAACAGTACAATGGAAAAATCCAGTTTTCTTGTATCTAAAACATTTAAACCAAAGTGTCTTAGTATATTAAAAAAGCATGTAATGGTATTGGAATTGACTCCAGTTATATTATTCATAATTTATCAAGCTTCCTATATTAAAAAAAAACATTATTTGGTATTTTCTTGATTTAAGTAAAAGTTCGACTACCTGATTACTAGCTTTTACTTACTAATTACTCACTTTTACTTGGTATTGCTTACTTTAACAGATATTACCTAATTCAATAAAATAAATTACATGAAGCTGATACTTAAGTAATCAAATTACCTCATGATTTCCTTCAGAATGATAAATTACTTGAAGGAAAAAAAGAAATTAGATTTAGGTACTCAGGAATTACTAAATGAATAAATTGCCACAAGAATACAAATAATTACATGCTTCAAACAGTGTTATTGGCTTGGGACTTTAGTTCTAGGATATAGATAATTGATAAAGGCTTATATCAGCAGGCTGTCACTGTCAGCATTGTATATTCCTTACAGAATTGCAGGCATTAAAAGTGCAGTATATACTGTACTTATGCTAGTCAAATTCTGCATCTATGCTGCAATATTGCAGCACATTTCCAGCATAAATACTCATCTATGCTCATTTCCAGTATAGACTGCTGTCATTCTGAATATAAATGCTGCAAGCATGCTAAACGATATAAAAATTCCACAAGAATTCTGCTTTCCAAGATGAAATGATGTCATGCTGAATTTGCAAGCTGCAGTCATGCTGAACTGACTTTCATAATTTCACAATAATTCAGTATCCTAGAATGTACTGATATAATGCAGAAAGTACATGCTGCAATCATGCTAAATGTACATACATATGCATTCACAGAAGAATTAAGCAATACTGCATTTGTGCTGCAGTAACACTGTAAAAACTTTATCATTTCAGTCGGGAAGATATAAATTTGCAACATGCTGTAGTTATTTTTACTTTGATGTAAAATTTTAAAGATGATACAACTAAAAAGTATATTTTAAACCATAGTTATTAATTTTTATAAAATTGGCTAATATAGTTCACTATAAATTACTAGCTGTTATAAAAATAGGATAGAATTGCATTTTAAACCACCTATGTCTCCACTTCAGAACTATTAGCTATACCCCTACAAAATATATCTTTAAGCAGCTGTATAAACAAAAATATCACAGTCCTATCTTGTGACACCCTGAGACATCCTGGTGAAATAATTTGCAGTTTTCTATCTTTTAAAATAATCTTGATATATCCTGAACTCAGGATCAAGGTATTTCAGCATTGTATCAAGATATGAACATTCCCTCAATCTGCTGTGGTGATCTCTCATGATTTCTCAGGACGTTTTTCTGTGCACGTTTCGTGACCTGATGGATATGTGAGGACACTTGCAGATTTTTAACATGCAAGAAACATTACAAGCTGGAGTTTCTTGCATTCAGGACTTTTTTCTTACTGTTCCCTTCTAAAGCGCTTCAAATTCTGTCATCCACGTCTGTTAATAAGGCATTTAGGTTTATAAAACAAAAATAAAAATAATAATTTATTCAAACAGCAGAAGCGTTGCTAAGAAATAAATGCAACATGAATAGGCTAACCTGAATACATAAAAAAAAACTGGGTTTGGTAATTATATATCATTAAATTTGTGTAAAGTATAAATGTTTGCTTATATTCTGAATACCTTAAACAAAACATGTATATTATCTTTTAATTTCCAGTAATTTCATTTTGTTATACTAAATAGTATTACCATATTTATATTACATTTTTGAATCTGGTAAATATAAAAACTTTTAATAATAATACTAAACTCCATTATTCATAGATTAAAGAAAAGTAAATGCATGTGATTTTATTTCCTGTATGATACATTTCCATGCAATATACTTAAATAATGAGTATATTCTACCAAAAAGAGGGAAAAAATCAATCATTATTTATAAAATATTCCATTCTTCTGAATCTTTTCTTTTGCTTCTTATCATCTAGCTTGTTAAACATTTCCCTGTTGTTGTTACTGTATGTGTTGTTATTTATTGCTGTAAACAGTGTGAAATAGAATTATTATCATTATTATCATCATCATCATTATTATTATTATTATTATTATTATTATTATTATTATTATTATTATCTGCTGCCAGAAGAAGAAAAAAAAATGGCAGTTCTTTTCATACTGAATAAAAACTTTAAAATGAATATCCTGGAATAATTATTGTTCTGTTTGAGAGAGAGAGAGAGAGAGAGAGCCATCCCATTCTGCCGGCTTTCTATAAAGAATTATGCTGCACACATTTTGCTTTAAAAAAAAATCAGACAAGATTAAATGTGGTTTTCCGCGACAGAAATCTAATTCGGTTTCGAAGTACTGACAACGGTTATTTCCCTTGTTTACAATCTGGAGATGGTTTACTGACCACGAAATATGCACATAACTCTTTGAGGTATTAAAGACACAGAACAGCCGCGGCGGCATCGTTTTTCAAAAGGCTCCATTTTTCAGTTTGAATGGTTGCATTTTTGTCTGTTAATTTGGGAAATTTCATTGCAAGTAATACCAATACATGTGCAACAACAGATCATACAACCCTGGAGACAACTGTTACGAGCGGAAATTATGCAGTTATCATGCTGGTGAGTAAAATAAAGACTGTACTGCATTTTGCTGGTTTATGGGACTGCAGTTTGGAGGACATTTTAATACTGTATTGTTACTGCGCTGTTTTGTCCCCACGATTGAAAACTTCAGATGAGATGACCTTATAATCTTGCTCCACGTAATCGTGGAGACAGTCATTTTGCAGATCATTATTATTTACTTCTGCGCCTACCAAACTACAGTTCTCGATGCAATATTTTCCGTTAGCAAATTGCGCTCATGCAGTGAATTCTAACTGAGGCAAGTTCAGAGGTCGTGTACATGTAAGTGTTCTTCTAATTTTTTATATTTGTGTTTCATTTCCGCCCTCCCCCCCCCCCCCGCCGAAAAAATGGCAGTGATTCTATTTAAAAGGTTTTAAAGAATCAAGTGAGTAATTTCTTTGCTTTCTTTAAAAAAGATTTTCAGTACTGAACGTTTGACAGATATCATGTCGCAACCCTTCCAAAATGGATGGTAAAACTAAAATTTAGGATCTCTTTAAAGGATTGTCAAGGACAAAATACGTGAAGATTTTCCTTCACATTGGATAAACCGTTGTGAAAGTTTCCTTGTACTTAAGAGTTTGCCTTTATGTGGATCAACCTAAATTTCTGGAATTTGTCCTTAGTAATTCATTGAATATGATCCAGATCATACATCCACCAAGTCTCCTTTATTTGCTCTGTGTGCAACAATTTTGCAAGGAATGCAGTATGCTTCATATTAAAAAAGACAGAATGTAACAGCTAATGAAATATATTTTGTGTATGAAGTACTATTATAAAAGAAATTGAATAGCATATCGGTATGTCATGGTACTCTATTGAGAGGTTCAATTTAACAAACTTTTAAATGTTATGATAGAAACTACTAATATTGCACAACTGTTTGAAAAACGTTTCACTTTGATAAATACTGTTTCAAGCAATTATGATAAATACTGTTTCAAACAATTATGAATTTGTATTAATTCCTTCCACCTTGTTTCCTTTGATTTATTGGTAGATTTTAAAGGCCCCCATTGAAACTGCATTTAATAGCAAGCAAAGCTTGAGCATGTATAATGAGTTCTTTAGAAAGTGTGCATATGTAAAACAAAATAGGCTAAAGGTACACCCACAGCAGTTGCAAAAACAGCACTGGAAGTGCATATAGTTTCTGCAATTATCTTCCAGGTCTGTTGCACATGCTTCATTACGAAAAATAAAGAAAGACAAACAAGTGTTTGTAACGTTCATCATAGATTATTTACCTAGTCATAGGACTTATTCACCATTAAATATAGCTGCCACAATGCTGGAAATCTATGCATTTTTTGCTGTATTTTCTTTTTAGTGCTAAATATTAAGTTAAATTTTATTAAAGTCATACTCCATACATGTATGTGCTTGAAAGATCTGTTGTGGGTTTGTTGGGTGTTTGTTATACAACTTTCACAAAATAAAATATATGTTGGTATTTCTTTAAAAGAAAGGATGATATTTTTTTGTTGATCAAGAATCCTACAATTTATACATTTAGAAATTCTTCATTAATCCTAGGTTTTCATTAACATATTAATTAATGAACAGCTAGTTTATATGTTCTTTTCTTTCCAATGATGTGTTAATTATGTGACGTCGATGTCGATATCACAGGTTCCAAATTCCCCCCTGTAATGTACTATGTTAAAATCAGACCATAGTTATTTCCAAAAGTTCAGTTTGTATATAATAAATATTTAATGTAAATAATGTTCATTCAATATAAAGATAATGATAGAGTTTCTACTGTATATTATTTGTACGAGTCATTTAAATGTATGTTCAGTTTTGACTCAAGTAAAGCAGTGCATATGACTTCAAAGTTTTTAGGTTTTAATTATTTGTTTAGTTTTCTTGTGATTTCATTTCACTTCTGTACGGGTTAAGGAAATCACTGAGATATCATTACTGTTTTCCTTATTTAGACGTTTATTTTCCAAGTTTTTTTGTAGTATTTAGTGACATCATTAAACTGGAAGGTTTTTGACATCAGTTTTTCTGTAATTTTTTTGTATTTTTTGTGACATCATCAAACTGGTTATCTCATTTACATATTTCGGACAGTTTCACTGCTTTTTAACTTCAGTTTGCTTGAGAACTCCTAAAAATACTGCTATATGCAGATTATCTCACATTTATTAGTTTAACTGCTATTTAACTTAAATTTAACAGGTCTGAAAATGGCATAAAACTGCCATTTTACTGCAGTTCTTTTTGCCAGGAACTGGTTCATGTTAAAATTACCATGACCGTATGATCAAGTTAAGCTTATATTATTGAGAAAGTTACATGTGAAAAATTAAGCAAAAATATATGGAAAACTCCCATTGTTTTCCACATAACCATACTTTCTAATTGACACGTATTGTGTCATTTAATCTTCAAAAGATTATGATGAACTAATAATTTGAAAGTTAACAATAGGCACTTCACAACCTCATTGCTAATGATAGCCTGATTCATCTGTGAGCAAATTTGGATCCTGGGAATTTCTGCATATCATAGTTTACAACACAAGTAAGGAACAAGTTGTGATCTTTCGATGAGGTTGATTCATTAAACATGTAGTTACTTTTTTTAATAATTTTTTAATGTGTCATTATAAAAATATACTAATAAAAGTTTTAATTTGTACACATTAAAAAAGTATTGCAAATTTACATTATTTTTACTGACTAGTTTTTTGTCGGAAATCTGGTACTTTCAGATTTTTGACGTCATCTAAATGTTTTTAAGCACGGAGAAATGACTCAAATATCTTCAGGTTAACGATGATGATGATAATAATAATAATAATAATAATAATAATAATAATAATAATAATAATACTCAATCGCTAAATTACAATAATAATATTATATTTACAAAACAAATGTGTATTGTCTCCATGTTCTGCAAGTAGTTTACAGAAATTCCATGTGATCTCCGTGTCCATATACAGTCTCTCAGTTTGATCTCCATGTTCTACGTGTAATATCAATATCATGGAGAACTTTCTGTGTTCACCATGTTTTCTCCATGCACATGTAAAATATCTCCAAATACTACATGTTGTTTTTTTATATTTTTTATTTTTTTTTAAAAAATTTCAGATCATAGAGAAATCGTGGAAAACTGCAGATTCTCCGTGATCTCTATGTTCAATGCGTATTCCATGCTGTCCTGAGGTTTTCTCCAAGAACGCATACCACATGTCCAAATACTCGCAGTATATTCTCCTAATCATGTTGAAATCAAGGAAATCATGGAAAACTGAAGTGCGGGAATGTCTATAATTGAAGATGACTCTTTACTGCCAAGTCCCCGTGTTCTCAAAAAAAAATGTTTTTAGCAAGAAACTCTAGCTAATAATCAACAATTTGGACATGATATTTGGAAATATTGAAATTTACCATGCAGATAAAAGATACAAAGTTATGAAAATCCTGAAGCTCGAGGACTCTAACTTTATTGTAATGAAAGTTACAAAAAACAATAGAAATATGAATCTGAGCTAAATCCTGAGTTTCGTGCTGAAAACGTTTTGAAAATACTGGTCAAGGGTTGATTTTAACGCTGAAACTCGAGTCCTAAGAGGTCGCTGATTGACATTCAGATGTGACATATTCAAGTTATATAGAATGAGAAAACTATATTTACTCAACTCTGTAAACTCAGTGATGAAATCCACGGGGAAGATGAAATGTGATTTTTGTATCTCTCAAATATTGCACTGTAATATGAGATACCCTCTAGGAGCACTGCATGTGCAGCAGCCAGTGATGGTTAAATTGACATCGACTCTCATCCATCAGACATTCCAAATGAAAGAAAACACCAAAGATTTAGTTAATGCAAGCGTTTTCAATGCGTTAAGTCCAAAAGATACTTTTTGGACTCATTTTCGAAACCTGAATGCACATCAAAGTAACTAAACATTATTGATGTTATTATACAATAAATGCCTAAAAGGTAAGAAGATAGATGGCATTAAAATTATTAAGCAGAACATATTAAATATCATTTAGAAGTTATTCAACATTACCTAAAATGTGCAATATAAAAGCAATTATAAACTTTTTGTACCAGTTCAGTAATACTTTGACAACTAAGGTTAGATAGAATATGGAAGCTTTATTGATTATGGCAAAGAGATACTACCAGTGGTAATGCCCGAAATTCCCCCAGGACCAAATATGTACCCCCAAAACTGAAAGAGTCTCATTTTTTACCCTAGCCCATGTCACTACCTGGATTGTAACCAGTAGTGTTGCAAGCAGAAATATTGTCTTTCTGCTGTGAATGCATATATTATACAGGGTTTGTCTTAACCCTTTCCCCGCAAGATATCAATCGTTATCATTTCATGATGAAAACATACCAACTTGTCTTTCGAAACTTTAAACATCAATATATAAATACCGATTTGTATTTGAAGAATAGAATCGGTGAAAGCACTTTCTAAATATATGTTTTGAAGATTTTAATTCAGTGCTTGTGTCATTGCCTTCATAAAATCAGTTTGAAACCGTAAGTGAACCGGTAAAGGGTTAATAATGGCGGACATTGCTGTATCTAGGAAGTACCTCTTCATTAGCAACAATGTTGTCGACGAAGGAGATAGGGGTGCTAATATTAGTACTACCTCTTCATTAGACTTCCTGTTTTCGTAATTCTTGAGGCACATACATTAGGAACAATATACAATAGGTATAAATCAAAGTCTAGATATTATGTGAAATTAGATTTGGACTAAAAATAAGAATTGTTATGTCAGAAACCTACGTAACATTTCTATGTTTTGGAATTCAAGAAGCGCTGTAAGGTCAAGTTTGTTTTCTTACACCTCTCAGTTTTGTGAAAATACAAAAAAAAGCAGCAGAGCAAATAATAACTAACCATTACCCAACATTATTACGAGTACGTAGACAAATATTAAAACAATAAATGTACAGTTATATCTATGGTTTGCTGTAACGAAAGTAGAAAGCGTCAGTGGCCACATAAGGAAAATCCGTTTCTAAAAATAGATGCACCCACATGGGTTCCTACTAAACATCGCAAAGACGCGCGAAGACAGGGCAATGACGGGCAAAGACAGGCAAAGACGGTACGTATATGTTTTAAACTGACAATACTTGAAAATACTGAAGGTTGATTCCAATTTATAAAAAATAGAAATGTTTGTTTTTTAATTATTTATTTGCACTCTAGTTGTAATGAATTATGGTAAATATTCACAAATATATTTTGTCAACAAAAATGGAATCTTCTCATCATTATCTGTAACATACTTTATCACATTTAATAATGATACAGAAAATTCATTGGGAATATATATTTTGATGTACATATGGTAAATACTGGGAAAAGAGAAGCCCGCAAAGACGTTTTAAAACATTTCTTAACTAAAAATGTCCTGTTATTGGTACATGTTTTATCTAAAGAAATAAAAGATATATGTATATAACACAGGTGTTGATAGTTGTTGATTTTTAGAGTACACCGCACAGACGGGCAAAGATATACGCAAAGTCAGGGTAAAGACACGCAAAGAGAGTAAAAAAACGTTATAGGATAGTATTTTACTGGGCTATTTTCTTTAGTATAGTTTGTTAAGCATTTGCTACACATTTGTCTGTATGGAGTAGCACAGATGTGTACCTGGGACTTGGGACGTGGACCCCGCTTTGTAAGTCCCATAATTTTGAATATTTTTGATGCTAATATCATTCGTTTAAATTTCTCAATCCCAAATTGACCAAAACATAAGTATTTGAATTATTGTTTTGTTTGAAGGCAAATGTTAAAATATCACTGTACTGAATTAAGTTCATCAAATAAGTTGAAAATGTGCATTATTTACAATTAATTTAATAATTACCTATTATTGTTAACATTTATATCATTTTTACTAGTAATGATATTTATACTTTTGATTTCCAAATACGTATTGTTTAAATATTAATAAAAGAATTCACATTTTAAGATGCGTAAGTATAAACAGATGATAAATTGATGCAAAATGATGGAAACACAAATGAAAATCTCTAAACAGACATTAAAAGTGAACAAATGACATAGTACATATGCCTAAAAAGTAAATGTATGTACATTTGTGTACAAATATATAAGTGAAGCCCGATAGTAAGTTCATCATTTCATTGGTTTTATTCCCTTTACAAGTTTATTGTAGAGCTGAAAATAAGAAACTTGCAGATTTCTACACAATCAATATTTCATTTTTCTCTATTTCTTATTTGTTTTGTAAGAAATAGTGTTAACTTTATTTTTTAATATTTTTATTTATTATTTGTTTTAACATTTATACAAAGAAAATAAAATGAGAAAAGATAAAAGAGATTAAAGTCTCTTATCTTATTCATTTCAATTTCTCTCTATCCACATACAATACATATACAACGTATATACATGCCAGTCCACAAATGTGCGCCGTCCCAAACTGCGTTCATATTTTTGGAGTTAACCTCGTGCCCTTGCAACGTGTCTTCTAGTTAGGCTTTCTCTTAAGAGCCTGAGGCCTGGGAACCGTGAAGACCCATCTGAAGACGTTACAGTCGGTGGTTTTACTTCTTTCACCGCCTTTAAAAACTTTAAAAAGTAGGTCCTTTGTTCTTCAGCCGATTTTGCCGAGCAAACAGCACGAGACAACCTATACTTGGCATATATATAGTTGAGTCTCAAACTGCCTGTGTCATAAATAGCTTGTCTAATGTCCAACAGTTAGGTGTTCACAAGTTCATGCAACTTGTCGACGAGCTTAATACATTTCAGAGGTTTCCAATTATATGCAGCTTTAAGTCTATGGTTGATTGACTCTGTGTTGTTGTTTGTCCACAGTTTGAGTTCGTGGTTAATGCAGTGTTTTGAAATTTTGTCTTTAGCGTACTTCTCATAATAGTTAAGAAATTGTGGCTGGTCTTTAAGTTTTTCTTTTAGATCTCCATTTCTCTCATCAAATGTAGCCTAGTCATTTGCACTTGCAACACCGTTGCCACCGAAATTGTATCTATAATTGTAGACCCGTCTCTCTGGCTTGTAGTTATCTTGTTTGTAAGTTGCCTAGTGATGTTATCCTTGATGTGTTTGGTATCTAGGCTTCGTTAAGATTCCGGGACTGTTGCGTCAAGAGCGTTTGTCATTGTCTTTTCATCATCTGTTCCTAACAAAAGTTCAATTTCTTTGAGATTTAGGATTCCTCTCAAATGGGAAAAGAACCTGAAGTATGAAGATGTTTATCTATCCCAGCGTAGCATGAGCGGCCCTCTTAGAATGGATGTTTTTCAGTTGTTTTTTCTTATAACTTTATGACTCTTGTACACCGTCAAAGTAACCAAACATTGTCCTAAATTCAATATACAGTCAATTCCGACTACGCCACCGTTGTATTGTAGGAATGAGCAAATATCATGCAACTGATCGTCCGTATTGCATATGATAATCGGCTGTTTGTTGTTCCTTGAATGGATTATTTCAGCCACAAATTTGTTCTCATGCAGTATTCCAAACAAATGTAATAATTCATCGGCCACATTTTTGCGTTTGTATTGTTTTGACTTTTCTCTTTCGATCGTTGAACACATTTAGTATTTTGCTTAAACAAATTATTCATCCCTGTTAGCACTAATATTTTGATGTTTGGATCAGCTGAGCTATCAAATGACCTAAATACCCGCTTCTTTGAAATCTTCCAGACTTATATTAAAGGTACTAAAATATTTCAATAATTGTCCAAGAAAAACTACCTACTGGCATGATCTCCTTCCAACACCTGCCACGGAATCCCTTCATCGTCCCTCCAACCACCACAACCACCACCATTCTCCCCCTCTCTTCTTCTTTAAACTACCGTAGTTGTTTTACACATATTTTGTGTTAACTTTTCTTAATTTGTTTCCGCTCTTTCCCTATACTAGTACCATGAATTTTTCATTATCCATTTGTATTAATGCACCGTGTTTCTAATTTACGCATAAGTATATACACGAACTGTTAGTTCTTGCCACTTTTCATGTACCTACTGGTGTATTTGGGGGGAGGGCAGTTGCTAAGTTGTGAGAACTTGTAGCCCGATCACATGTACTGTAAATATGGCAATAACATATGTTTAAACCAATTTGTTTCAACGTAAACAATATCTGAACGGGTTAGCACGGTGGGGGCTGATTTTATAAGAATACCACTAAGAGATGTGTTATTCATACTTTGAAAATGTGCTAAGGTTTAAACTCATTATGGCTGTACATAACTTGATGCTAAAATTAGCTGATGTTTGTAAATGTAGGACATCTGCAGAGAAATACTTACTAATGGTCTGGCTTACACTGTACCCTGCAATTACAAAATGGACTATATAAAAATCAGGAACATTAAGGAAACCGGCACGTAATGTAATCGATTGGTACATATTGTTTTATTGTTTTGTGGAAAGAAATACTACCGGCACTAAGCGAAAGAAGCGACCTATCCTTAAAACATTTCTTGAGCGAAAGAAATAAAATTCTCTAAATGTTTGCTTCCTGTGCCACGGTTAGTAATGTTACATACATTAGCAAAGCAAAATTTTAGTTGAGTTTCAGTTAAGACACTATATCCACCGGAGTTCACAAGGGTTTAACAGAGTGATTAACTAATGGGAAACTCAGCTGCTTGCTTTACTAATTTATTATCGTACTTGTGACATTTTGAGCTCTGTATGAGCTGTAATGCTTCTGTGTAGTGCTTAGATATATTTGATAACTCACGTAATATATCGCGGTGTGAACTGATATCAAGCAAACAAAGCTTCCGTGTAACATGAATATGCGTCTGACCTAGAATATGTATGTATGTATAGATAGATGGAAATCTGTATACCTACGTTTTTGTTACTACTGTATCTCACGGTTTCTGATGCAAAACCACTTTGCTACCTTTTAACAGTTTAATTAAAACAAATGTTGCGGCTATTTAATTTCGCGTAAAGATTCTCAACGTGAATACCTCAAAAATAAAATAGCACACAAATTCGATTAGGTTCACAGTAATAGCGACATGAATATATCAGTCCATCCATCTGTCTCTCTAACCATTTAGACAGGTTGACGAGTGTTTGCGGATGCTATGTTTTGTAAAAATGTACGCAGCATAATGGCGTTGTACCTTTTCAACTGGGCTTGATCTGACGTTAAGAACAAAAATGATGGCGACGAAGGCAATAAAGAAAAAAGTTCTGTTCATCTTGGTGGGTAAATAGCTGACAATATTTCACCAAAAGTTTTAAAACTGGTTTAATAGCTTTCATTTTCAAACCACTTATGATTTTCATTGGGCTGAATACGCACTTTAAAGAGAATTCCGTGACGCAATAAGTGTGCTTGAAGGAAATCCACACAAAGGACCGTCTTGCAAAATAAATTATTAGTAAAATGTGTAGGGTCAAGTCTTGTCATTCTAATTTTAGCTGGAAAACAGAAGTTACAATCTCTCTCTCTCTCTCTCTCTCTCTCTCTCTCTCTCTCCGTATCAGATAATATGTTCTGAACGCGTTGACCCAGTACTGTGTACAACATTGGTATGCGAGAGACTGGACAAGAGGAATTTCGTCATTACAATAAGTTATGACTTGCGAGTAATATAGTTGTGGATTACAGTTATAGACTTGGGACCATACATGTACAATCGATATTTTATAGTGCAAAATTAATAATACTAATAGTCCTACTACTAATAATAATAATACTTCCTTATATCTCTTTCTCTTTTCCCATCATATATGTTCTGTATAACAATGGACACAATAAGGGTGTATTCGTCATTACAATAGGTTATGATTTGTGAGGAAAAATCGTAACAGGATTACATGTATGATATCGCCGGTTCAGATTATACATTTAAGATATCTCCTTTATAGTGCAATAATAATAATAATAATAATAAATAAATAAATAAATAAAATAAAAGAAAATAAAAAATAAATAATTCTTTCATATATATATATATATAAAATTCAGTTTACATTCACCGTAATATTAATATTTGGTCAGATTACTATACTTTTGTGGTAAGACCGGCAAATCAAGTTTACATGCTTTGAACGATCTATCCAAGAGGAAACTTTTATAAAGATGAAAATGGTATGATCCTCCTCTTTTTTGAGAAAAATTCACTTGCAGGTGCCGACTATAAAAAAAAAAAGGTCCAGTGAAATCTCTACGTTTACATTCAGTAGTACTTGTGCGGCGACAGCGATAAAATGGCAATGGTTTTAGATTCAATCTTACTATTGCGTACAATTTACCCATACGCAGGCTTCGTCTGAATTTTGTTTCTTCCGATAATTATTTTCATTCGACCATCGACCTTCATTCTTTCAAATACGGTGTTTAATATACCACCACACATGGGCTGGTTCCGTAGCTCATAAAATAAAAATACATTTGCATGTACACCTATATATCTATTCACTCATACTCAGTCTTCAGTCTTTCGATAAATAGTTTCAGCTATATTTATCCTTTCCCTGCTGTTTTTGTTGCTTGAGTGTAAATGAGCTTAAAGACTTTTCTTCACTTACGAGAAACGTCCATCTATTTAGATATAGATGATGTGCGTACATGTTGCGAAAAGTGTAACTTGAATCAGGCATAACAATACTAGGTAATTGACTTTATTTTCTTCACGTATGTATCATTAGAATAATATTACATAATTCAATGGTGCGTTAAATTTAAATTTGATTCCATATCACCGAGCATATACATTCAGTTCGTAAATACGGCTAGAGAGAATTACGATCACGTAAGAAAAACAATAAAAATTAGTGATGTATGTGACGGCGGAGGAATACATTATAGTAGGTGGACAAGAAGCGGAGGACATATGCACATCCTTAGATATGAGTGGTGAAGATGAATTTGTTTTAAAGAAAACATTCAGGAAATTATAATCCCCACCTTGACATTTCCGGAAAAACGTTTTCATTATCATGTGTCCACACTAATTTCTAAATAAAGCAAAAGACAAATCCTCGTTGATCATAATAAAGAAGAAATATTGTAACGGTTAGGAACAAGGAAACAAAAATGACAGGTGATTTTGGCTTACATTGATTTGTTACAAAGATAACTGAATATTATATTTCGAACGTCTGAAGAAAATACTGATAAATATTTGAACAGAATGCAAAAAGAAAAATATTCTCATTCGACTATTATTATTATTATTACTATTATTGTTACAACTAATACTACGACTACTACACGTATTATTATTATTATTTTTTTTATTATTATTATTATTATTTAATAGTATTTTCCCGCTTTTTATTCTTAAGATCGCAACAGTTAAGTTATGCGCCCTTAAATTTGCAAGATCTTTTACATTATCATACACCAAGAGTTTTATTTATTTATCTAGATTATTTTTCATAAACAGTTTTCCTGTGATCTTCAGGCTGTCTCCCAATGCTCTACGCGTATTTTATATGACGACTGGTTCCATTTTCCCTTACTCCTTGTCTACTGATAGAAGGGTACAGAAGGGTATTGATATCGTCGTCTTCTTGTTGTTGCTGTTGTGCTCCTCCTCTTCCCCATTTCCTATCCCCCTTTTCCTTGGGAGTATTACAAGGAACAGAACGCATATGAACTTGAATATTTGATAATAATACCTATCAACCTTTTGACCGAGATATTTTTTCACCATCAATGATGAAATATACAGAATGTAACGATATGGCCTGGAATCCGAAGTACTGTCTGTCGAGTCGCAGGGAGGAAGGGGGTAATTGGAGACATCAAGAACTTTATTGCTGTTTGTTTTAATTCGCTTAAAATATTGTTGAAATTATTGGTCACTCAATCGTCCACATTCTTAGAATAAATCAATACAGGTTTCAATATCGACAATTGATCCTGAAGTGACACATGAAATAAACTAATTTTTAAGGACTTTGTTGTCAAAGCACGATTTCCAATCACTTTCAACTTGAGATTACGGAATTTTAAAATTGTATATGTTTCGTTTAATTTCATTGCTTGTGATTGAAGAATCGTGTTTAACAAGTAAGGTATTTAAGGACGCATCCCGGGAAAGTTGTCTATCCTAAAACATACCGAGAAATGTAATCCCTAAATATGTCACTTTTATCTACCGGAACTACGTCTTTCAAAATATATTTAATCCAAACCAGTTGCGTGTCTTGCAGTGAGTCGCTAGGGTTTGTTGATAACTGAGAACAGAACTACAAGGTACCAAACCCCTTTGTTTGAACCATGGTCGTTGAAGGTAATTTCAAAACTGGTAAAATTAACATGGAATTGTCAGCCTTTTGTATGATGGACATATTGTGTTCCCAGTCTACATTATCACAACGAACTGGGTTGTACAGTGTAGATTTTATTCCTTGGGGTGTTGTATCACCGCTAACGAAGTCCGTTGTATTAGCACATCCTCTCATTTCAATTTCCTGCACTGTTTTTCCTTGAAGTTGTTTCTCCCCTTGGAACATGACATATTTGAGGCTGGATGTTTTTGCTATATCTTCCGGAAGAGCCCTTTGTCCCAGCATTTTGTATTTAGCTAGCTGATAGAGTAGACCAACACTATGTCCACAAGATCATGCTAGTCCTATAGGGAAAGTGCAGAATGCAGATGTTGATGTATCCTCAGATATTTCTTTAAAGGTGAGCTGCAACGACTAAAATATATAGATATGAAATGTCCATTTTTAGATTTAGTATTCCTGTTAAAACGAAGCTTGTAAATTTTATGCTTGAAACTATATGCATCATCAGACATGCTTCATGCTAAAAAAATGAAAATAAATTGCTTTAATCTGATATACTGTTTCATTTTTCTCTATGATCTATAGCACGTGACCGTCACCTCAGATCCGTAATCAAAAGTTCTCACTATAATAATAATAATAATAATAATAATAATAATAATAATAATAATAATAACAGCTATTCTACACTCATTTTGCCTATAACTCTTTAATTTTAACTATTTTACAATTTATCATGGTAAATTTTGTATCACAAAACTGAGAGATCTGTTCAACAATGTGGCAGTCATCAATGCCATAAATATTATAACCTTGGTCTTGCTTGGAGAATCTGAAACTTGATCAGCTAACTTGGATTCAAGACCTTCAATTAAATTAGCAACTATCTTTGGGAAAACTTATACCCTAGTGAGAGATGCTATCTTGGACAGACTGGTCAGGAACGAAAATATGTAAACCGATGTAGGAACTCTTTCATCACATTGCATTTGGTTTATTTCTGTGTAAGACCTGGCGTGGGGGGCTAACAGCTTTAACAGAGTGAAAGAAAAGGAGTGATAAGCATATGTATCAGTTGATTAATTATTTCTAACAGAGTGTGCATGATAAGGAACAAATCACTTACCTCTTAGATCTTGGATGTATCTTTCACTGAAATACTTGAATCCCTTATTTATGGATTTCTCACCAGATGATTTGTTATTTACCTTGATATAATCTTCAACATATGACAAGGTAATCGGCAGCACTATATCTAAATCTTACTCACTGTAGGAAGTAGCCATTATATCGCTATGGACGCTGTAGCAGCTAAGGCATCTATGCTCAGTTAGCTTCGTTTTCAGTTATGCATTAATATTCATGAGATAATATTAAGAAGGGTCTATACCCTGCATTTATAATCATAATCTGATATCTGTACGATTTGCTAGCCATTTTGCATTTGAAGTTACTTATCGCATATAGCCGAAAACAAAGTTGTATAGGCAAATATTTGTGCGGCCCTCAATATAGATTTATAATATGATATGGCCTTTACACCTGATTGTATCTGTACCCAAATTGCGGTTATTTTGGAGTTTGATACTGCAATGTTGCTAAAACATTTCGAAATAAAGCAAGTGTACGGTATTTGCTGAAAATAAGCCCTAATTATCTGCTGTAATTATAAGATCTTCTAGTAGTTTGATGTTGCAATATTGTACGCTTTACTGGAAGAATTAAATGTCACAAGTCTGCAGCAT
This sequence comes from Margaritifera margaritifera, assembly GCA_029931535.1. Taxonomy (NCBI): domain Eukaryota; kingdom Metazoa; phylum Mollusca; class Bivalvia; order Unionida; family Margaritiferidae; genus Margaritifera; species Margaritifera margaritifera. The sequence continues at coordinate 375,160 of JAQPZY010001678.1, forward strand.
ATAAACAAACGTATTCAGCTCCCTCAACTTAATAAACGAAAGAAGAAAAAAAAGATATAAACATGTTTCATATTAACGAAACGTCTTCATCTAGAATTACAACAAACAATACAAAATGTTTGTTGGATGAAAATAATAAGTTGTGTCAAAAGGGAAATCTTCACTGAATGTCTAAAGAGACTTTTAATATCAATTAAAAGTTTCATCTACAATGCATTTGGGCTAAGAGAGAGAGAGAGAGAGAGAGAGAGAGAGTGATAGAGACAGAGGCAGATAGACAGACAGAGAGGGAATATTTCTTTTTTATATTTCATCTCCCTATGCATACGATGTTATGTTCATAATTTCTAATTAATTTTGAATACATATATGATATTTTTTCTGACTTCAAATGTGAGATAAGGTTGACTCGGGGAATTACATGATGAACGTTGTGTACACATCTCTCTCTCTTTTCTAAGCCATTAACAAGGCTATTTAAACCTGTACCTATAATCTGGAGTTCGATATGCATGCGTATCCGTGGCAACAATTTAGCCTACAAAATGACGTAAGGTGATGGTATAGGTTCATCAGACAATCAGTGGTTTTCAGAATGTCTTTATTATTATTATTATTATTATTAACTATGGAGAGATTGTAAAGTTCTGCAGTGTTTTGAGGATTTAGTCGCACACAAAGTTTCCTTATTTCCCGTCTCTGGTACTGATAATGCAGAAAGTTTCACAATTTCAATCAACGCACTTTTCAGTGGTTGGTGAATGTACAACCAACTTTCTTTATTCCAAATTGTATTAATCAATGGAAATATTGTTTTGAAAATTTGATGCACCTGTCACTAAAATCTCCTTCACCTTGATCTAGAACTAAACAAAGACACTCGTTAACTGATTGAATGTTTCTGTTAGTAACGGCTGATGTCTCCAAAAACCGAATCTTGGCACTAAATCTGGACCACACAGTACATAATGGGAACTTTATATTGAAATAAAAATATGTGTAATTTTATCCAATGAGCAGTTAAGACAGCTTTCCCACTGAGCGTCAGGTTGATTGCATGCTTGACAATGTGTAAACAGATATGAACAGAATGTATATTGATTTTTGTTCACGTTTTTGGACATACCGTCTATATCCCTGAATGTGGCCCGTCAAAAACGCACTGAGAAATGACTTCGACGTCTTAAATCTCAGTGTTACGGGATCGATCCAGGGCGCAAGGGATACATTTTGATGCCGCATCAACCTGCCTTATACAAAAATTCATTAACAAAATACATGAGATCAGAAAGGTCCATAGGTTTAGATACCTATGGTAAAACAAAACAATAGAATATCATTCACTTGACCTGACAAGCTCATATGAAAAGAAGTGTATGCACCCCGACCCCAAATTCATACTCTATGTTGTCATTGTGTGAAATTTTTTTTTTATCTTTTGTAAATACACGAGAGTATTGCTTATGCTTATGACATCATGTATTGTTGCTTTTATCTTGTACGATTCAAAATGAATTTACGGCCATATTAATTAAAAATTCTTACAATATTTCGATGTTGATAATTTGTTTCAAATTACAGTTTTTCCAAGAATGAGAATTCTGCTGAAACCTATTTGAGTGCTGCTTCACTACCTGTTGCTTCAGCTTCAAAGTGCTACATCTGTTTTGTTGTCACATCTTGTGCTTCAACCAGTGCATCTTATTTCATTAATGATAATGACAAGTACAAAGCAGAAATTCTATAGTGTTTCATAATAGTGAGCTCCAACATGTCATTCAAATCATCTGAAAATGCCTCTGCATTATTTCGGATGATGTTTCCTAATAATACAGCTGCTAGGAATTTTAAATGTGCGTAGAGTCAGGTACATGACTGTCTATGGCTCGAGTGAATTCTTCAAAAAGCGAATGGAAAGCAAAGTCAAAGAAGAAGACTATGTACTACTGTTTGATGAATCACTTATTTAAAAAAATGCAAAAGAAACAAATGGACATACATCTTCGTTTTTTGGGAGAACACAGAAGTATTGACTCACTACCTCATCACCATATTTATGGGACATGCAACTGACCCATATATTGCATCAGAAATCAAAGATATCATTGTATACCTTCCTCACAACAATTTAATCCAGCTCGGAAAGGATGGACCCAATGTCAGCTGGAATGCTTTTGAAATGATTTATGAGGATATTGAAAAGTCAGCTGGAAAAAACTTCTGAATTTTGGTTCATGTGGCCTTCATATAGTTCATGGAGCCTTTAAAAATGCAATGTCTTCATGTGATGGCAGGAATGTAGATCACTTTTTGTCATCATTGTACATTTTATTTAAGAATACTCCAGCAAGACGAGATAACTTCCAGTCTATTAGTGGCAGCACTACCTTTCCTCTTAAATTTGTACAGCATCGCTGGGTGGAAAATGTACCACCTTTGGAACGCTGTTTTTTAATTTTGCCTCAAATTAGAAGTTATGTAAAAGCAGTGTCAGACAGGAAGGTGAAAAGCCATAGAACAAAATCATTTGAAGTTGTGCAGACTTATTTGAAGGATCCTCTTTTTATGCAAAGTTCCATTTCATTCTTTCTGTTGTCAACCAAGTACATCCTTTCCTAAAATTCTACCAGGATAGCAAGCCACTGTTACCTTTCAGACTGCAGATTTATTTATAATGTTAAAGGGCATTGCGGGAAGATTTTTTAGGTCCGAAGTTATTGAGAGCATAAAGACACCCTATCAGTTTGTGAAGCATGATTTAAGTAATATTTCTGAGCATAAAGACGTATGGCTTGGGTTTTCTGCAGACAAGATTTTGGCAAGCACATGCCTCAAAAAGCTTAAAGTCTCAGAGAAAAGCCGCCTTGGTTTGAAATTGGATGCAAAGAAGATTTGCATTAATCTCTGTCAAAAGCTGCAGGAAAATTCTCCATTGCATTATCCTCTTGCTAGATATATTATTTGCTTAGACCAAATGTTTTGTGTACAAAATCCTCCAGAAAGTGTCAAATTGAAGCCAAATATTTTAAGGATAATGGTTGACTCCAAGCATCTCGAAGAAAGATTTTGTGACGACATTTTGTCATCATTTTCCAAATTTGTCCGAAGTGACACAGGACGTTTAGATTCATTTAATAAAACTAAAGGTAGGCTGGACACATTTCTTTACACTGCTTTAGCAGAAAAATATCCTCAGCTGTGGCAAGTAACACAAGAAAGCTGCTAATCTTGAGTCATGGCCAAGCGTCTGTTGAAAGGGTCTTTTCTGTTAACAAAGATATCATCTGTGAAAATCAGAATGATGATACTCTTATTGCAAAGAGGCTTAATAAAGAGTACATTGTGTCAGTAGGGGGCATTTCAAAAGTGTGTATTACTCAGGAAATAATAAATTCTGCCGGAGAAGGAAAGTCGAGATATATGAGGTACTTGAGAGAGCAGGAGGGGAAAGAAGAAAAGGAACGTGCAGCAAGAAGAGAAAGGTAGAGGAGGAGGAGTTGGATTCTTTAAGAAATAACATTAAGAGGCTGAAGAAAGACATTGAAAATCTCACTTTTAGTTATATTGAACTTGCTGACAAATGTGAGACAACTGGAAATATAGATTTTATTGTTAAATTTTCGTATGAATGCAGAAGAAAAGCAAAATTCTCTCTCTGAGCTTGAAAGGTAACTTGAGAAAGGACCATTTGTTTATCATTACAAATACTTGTTTGAATTTTGTACTGTATATTAATAGTTGACTGCTTGAAGTTGTGTGTTTGGATTAATGTTATTGAATATTTCATTACTGTGAGTTTAACAAGCCATTTTGCATAACTTAATTTACCTTTTCTTATTGATTCGTGGTCATGTTTAATTCGAGGTTTGGTCCTTACATTCTAGACATTTTTCCTTATAAAGTCCTCACAAAATCCTTACCCAATATTTTCATGAAATGGTGTGAACTATCCATACGTGCTTTTTTATGTCCGAAGGTAATTTTTGACATAAAGTGATGCTCACAGCTCAAATGCAAGCCCTGTCACTATGTGATAATTTTGCTAAACATTGTGTACTAAACAGTTTCATACAATTCACAATAGTTGCCATCCAAGCCATTTTTGAGATATTATACTTGCCTTTGAACCCACGTGTCTTCTGCTATGGGTGGATAACTCTTCGTCCTAGCTGACTATTGGTAATGTACTGTCTCGATACTGTGAAGTAACTATGGGACCTGTGCACGCCTCACATCAATTTCAAGAACAACACAAGACCGAAACATCTAATTCACAAATATATTCATATCTTTAATAATTAAATAATAATAGCTGAAAAAGTGACATCATAGTCTTAAGTTAAGAAATTTGTGTAAGTTAAGAAATTTGCGAAACGTGCTAGGGTCGATGGTCGTACTTGCACAAACTCGACAGTTTCCACCAAGCGCCCCCTCTCTACCTACATCTCTACCTGAATGATCACTATGCACAGGATCAGCATCATGATTTCCAAAGCATAAAGTATAGTGATTTAAACCTAAGTTTAAGACCCCCACCCACCCCCCACCCCTCTCTCTCTCTCTCTCTCTCTCTCTCTCTCTCTCTCTCTCTCTCTCTCTCTCTCTCTCTCTCTCTCTCTCTCTTGTTGTATTTTATCACCTGTCACAAAATAAATCTATTTAGTAAGTAATAGATTAAAGAATCAGTATTTTTTGTTTTACCAAATATTCAGCGTAATTCAATTAAAGTTTTCCAAAACAATTATCCATATGAAAAATTGAAATGCACAGTGACAATTAGCAGGTGTAAATTTTGTACTCGTATTCGTGATGGCAATAAGAGAAAATTTCACACGCAAGAAGCGCCTAACGTTTATTTTCTGCACACAATATTTGCGCTTTCTTTCACTAATTCTTTCTTTCTTTCCTGTACAAGTCCTCCTCTTTCTTTTCCTTCTACCCTCTATCCTTCTGTCCTTTTTTCCATTTATAATTTGAAACATAAGCATGAAAGAGCGAGCGCACTAGAGAGAGAGAGAGAGAAAGAGAAGAGATATACGGACCTTTAGATATTGTGCATACATAAGGTTTACAAAAGAAAGAAAATTTCATAACTTATTCATTTTGTGTAGCACTTTTTGGAAGTTATTCATAAAGGAAGTTGTAGTTATTTACGCTTATTTATGTATTTTACTTTGTTTGCACAGATTTAGTAATTCAAAGACTGTTTAAACTATACGAGGAAGATACGTGTTTTTAGTTTATAATAGTCATCCAGATTATATATTATCTGTTTAAAGTCACACCAACTTTTGTTTTTACTTATCTGTTGTGTTCTATTTCTTTCCCCTGAAAGTTTCTAAAATTTAATTTCACTCGACTTCAATTTAAAAAAAGTTGTATAACTTGATTAAGTGGTCTTCAGTTTCTGATCAAATCTCGAATAAGCATATTGAGATTTTCAATCAACCAGACTAGACAAACACTCTTTCATAAATTCGTGTCATGTTTTTGACATTAAACGAATTGCAATATCTTTACAAATTGGTAATATGTTAATAAGATTAGTACTTTGGTGTATGCGTTAAATGTTGTTATTTTACGGAACGATGAGTGATATGATTCTTAGCACATAGTATTTGCACGTTTCAGGTTTCTGCCTATAGACAGATATTATGTAATTCCCGAATTCTCGTCACATATCTTCAATTCCAACGTGATCATTTTTTGTTTTTATTTTTTTTTACCTGGGAAAAAAGGTTATAATCCAAATATTTTTCTCTTCTCCTACACATATTGGACACTTGAGGCAAGTGGATATTGCAATTGTGGAATGTTTGAATATGAGGATAATTCTCAATGCATTCAATAGTGTTGCTTTTGAATTTGCGTATCAGAAGGTATTTGGTTTAATAGATATGATATTAATAAATGAAATTAAATAGATATGATATTTATAAATGAAATTAACTTAGAGGTGGTTATCCATTTCTTTTTTCTCTATCGCGGTGATCTCCAACACCATATCAAAATGTTGCCATGTAAGCCAATCTTGATCCTTAAAACACATTAAACTTATGCAATTTCAACAACATTTACACTGATTGCAAATACATGTTCATAGATAATTGACAAATAGAAACACAATCTAAGATGTTGAGCACTTTATCACAAACGATTGGTATTGAAGTAATGTCACATTATGGAGAGAATAAATATAGACACAAATAGATACATAGATATAGGTACATACGACCTAACAGACAATCAAACATTATAATCAGAATCACGCTATGAACTTACGTGCTTTTAAAATATATAAATTAAAAACAAAAATAAAACATGCTTAGCAGCTGTCGTTTGTCGCACATGCATAAACCAATCTTAACATATTAAGAAATATTTACTTGTATTTTCCCTATATTAAAAAAGAATATTATAATTGTAAAACGTACAGTTCTTTGTATATATCTGAGACACGCACACCCTCCCCCACCCAAAAAAAACAAACAAACAACCAAACAAACAAATCAAGCAAACAAAAACAAACAAATACCAGTTCTGATTACAAAAACATCCACTATCGTATACATTTGCTATTAAAACTATAGTGTTACCAAAAAGTCAAATTCTAACGTAAGATTTAATGATGACGCGAATATGACTAATTACTCAAGTACAACTTAAAAGCGTTACTAACACAATTATATACAAACTTGATTGATTGATCTGACTGAAAGAATAGTTTCTACACCATGGTTAGTTTCCAACCAAAGAAGAGATGTTTTCTGTTTTCTTTATGATGACAGCGATTCTTCCTATTTCAATTTCATTTCCCGTACGCTGTAGCGAGGTGCTTGCAAGATCTTAGCTATTTACATTATCAGCAAAACTAGTTACAAGAAAATGTTCAACTTAGAAGTAGTAAATATATGTGATTTTACTAATGATTTTGTAATATTTGTTAAATCTCAAGAAAATACAGCAAAACACATAAATAAGAAGAACACAAAACAGGCTACTGTAAACATCTATATTAGTTATGTGTGTGCTGAGTTTGCCTTAATGAAACTGGCAACTTTATTATAAACTTTTATAGGATCAACTGCCATTAGTTTGAACATCAAAGTAAAATTTACATAAAATCGTATACTAATGACCGGAGTGGGAAACGCCTACATGATTAAAATCATAATAGAGCCAACTGAATAGATCTATCATGTTTTCTTCTTGTGTTACTTTTCAAAATGTACTTATTTTATGTGTTTATTTTTTAATTATTATTAGTTGGGGTGTTTTGTTTTTTTTTTGTTTTTTTTTTTTGCAATACAGCGGACTGCAGTTGTAATCAACATCATCATCGCCATCAAAATCATTATGATCATCATCATAATCATTATCATCATTAGTAGTAGATTCTTCCTTCATGTTGTATACCTCCCCCCACTACCAAGAAACAAATATATATATATATATATATATATATATATATATATATATATATATATATATATATATATATATATATATATATATATATATATACACTGTGTGTATTTAATTTGTTTCTTGGTGGTAGACTGGCCTATAAATGAGATAATGCATGTCTCAACTGACCCAACCTTTGAATGTTTTCTTTTGATAGTTTTGGCCCCTCGATAGGCTAAAAGGCATATAGCATTTCTTAAAATAAAATAGCTTTGAGTATAGGCGCTATAGATATCTGTCAAAAAATATGTGAAACTTTTTTGTTGGATTGTATTGATCGCGCGAACAATTGAAACATAAGGGAGAAAACTGTAGCACACGATATTATTATCATCATCATCATCATCATCATCATCATCATCAGTATTAGTGGTATTTGTCAGACGCCAATCCAAGATTCTTTCTGTGTTATTTTATTGTTGATAAAGGTTAGATGGAATTACTTGTAGCAGTCAAGTGTTTTATTCCAGATTGTGCAATTTTAAGTGAAACAAATGAGAAAGTTTCGATTGACCCTCTCATCATCCAACCCTATTTGAATCTGCTACTGGAAGTAGTAGTAGTAGTAGATGGGAAATTGAAGTTTTAAATTTTTAAATTTTGCCCCCCCCCCCCCCCCTCTACAAACATATTTCAAAAATCTTCTTTATCATTCTCTGTAATTTTACTTAACCATTTTTGTTATTGTTGTTTAAGAGCTTTTCTTACTTTGTAGATGCCATATTATTGAATTTTTCGTGAAATAATACGTATGTAAATTTAGGAAGCAGACAACTGCTTCAAGCACACGGTTTTTTAAAGGCGCTCAGCCCCGATGGTTTGCACCAACTTTTGTTTTTTTCATCTGATGTACTGCAATCTTACATAAGGATTGCCCACCTATTTTGAAAATTTATCATGAGAAAGGTGTCTACGTGTACGACTGAAGAAAGTTTGGAATTTTAAATATCTCGAAACAAAAAGAACTTGTGTATCTAATTGTAAAGGTTATTTTGTTAAATCAGCTGGAGATATCATTCTCACTGCCTCCCTGGACAGACTTAGGGGCAGAACAATCAGAATATTCTCTGTGCGCATTCTAAATATGGAAAGACGTGCTCGGTGGATTCTGGCCTGAAGATAAAAATATTGTATCGTCCTACCAAAACAAGATTATCGTGAGTTTAGATACTACATGTATTCTTCCCCTTGTAGTTCCATGTTAAGCCCTGGAATATTTGTAGTGTCGGAGTGTTATTGTCTTTAATTGGGTCCATTCAACCATTGTTCTTGTATGCTTCGTAAATAAACGATTTATAAAAATAGATAGATGGATAGATAGATCGATAAAGTAATTTACATAATAGGTCGATCGATTGCTTGGTGTATCGTTATATATTGATATATCTACGTAATCATGTTAATATTCGAGTCCTCAGAAAAGTTGTGTAACTCTGTTCCATTGCACGGTCATTTCGAATAAAAATGACGAATTTTGAGGTCAAAAATTGTGATAAGAAAGGACAAATATTTTTTTAAATAATTTTCTAAATGAAGAAAGAGGCAGGAAATATGAAGCTAGTGATTTTTCATTTTTTTCATTTCTCCCGTAACCTTGCTGGTCGTAGGGGCGCCACTCATGACTTTGCGACAATCTCTCTCCATTTCGCCCTGTTCTCCACTGCTCTTTGGGACTTTGCAAAGTCCATGCCTGTCCACTCTTTGATATTGTCTTCCCATCTCTTCTTCTGTCTGCCTCGTTTTCTCTTTCCTCTCACTGTGCCCTGTAGGATTGTCTTTGACAGGCCAGTTGAGCGCGAGACGTGACCATACCATCTTAGTTTGCGTTTCTTTACAGTGGTGAGCAGATCTTCATAAGTTCCAATTGCACCTTGGATTTTAGTGCGCACCTCCGCATTGGAGACGTGGTCTAAGTATGAGATTATCAGGATCCTTCGATAACATCTCATCTCTAAGGCATGGATTCTTCTCTCTAATTCTGCTGTTAAGGTCCATGTCTCACATGCCTATAGGAATATGGACATGACGAGGGAGCGCATAAGCTTGATTTTGCTCTCTTTCCAAATATGCTTCAGCCTAGCCAGAGCAGCTGTTGTCTGCGCAATACTGGAAAGAACCTCAGGTTTTGAACCTTCATCAGAGGCGATAACACCTAGTTACCTGAAGCTTGTTACTGTGCCCAGCTTCTGTTCATTCACTCTTATTTCCTTTTGGATGCCACTCGGGTTGTTTGTCATTAGGTTTGTCTTTTCAGCGTTGATCTCCATCCCATATCTTAGTGATGCTTGATTGAAACGGTTCACTAAGGTTTCCATTTCTTCTTCATCTCCTGCTAAACCATCGGTATCATCAGCAAAGCGCAGGTTGGTGATTGTTCTGCCTCCAACACTGACACTGCCCTCATGGTTTTCCAAGGCGTCGAACATGATCCTTTCCAGGTAGATGTTGAAGAGAGTGGGTGAGAGAAGGCACCCCTGTCTGATTCCGACTGTGGTTCTGAACCAGTCTCCTATGTTGCCATTGACGAGAACTGTACTAGTCGCCTTGTCTATAGTGCGTCTATAAAGACGAAGAAAAAGACGAACCTAGTGATTATATTGTGTCAAACCGGGAAGTATTGCGAAGAGTTTTCCTATTAGGTTTAATGTTCATTCTATGTTTTCCCAAGCATATTACACGCAATAAAATCATCAACAATCCTTCTTAACCTTGAAAAATGATTCAGACATATCATTTAGGCAATCGTCTAGAGAAAATGAGAGAGAGAGAGAGAGAGCAGAAGAAAAAGACGAAGATTACAAAATAAGTTCTCCCCTTTAATAGAGTACATACATTTTAAACAGCAAACACATATATTAATTAAACCTTTGCTTCATATGTTTATGTTTGAGAAATAAGAGCAGTTAAAATCAAACAAAACAAAGCGAACTATTATGTTAGAAGATACGGGGTTACATACAAAGGGGTGGGGTCCCTCATGTACTATTTCAAAGAATTACAGTTAAATTTCGAGGAGATATTCTCTATACTTTTTACTGAAAATAGGGATCTGGTGTATATATTTTCTTAATGCGGCTTATGTAATATACAATTTTGAAAATACACCGATAGCGCGCTTCTGCATTTGAACGCACACTAATTTTCGTAATTCTTTCCGATAATTCTATTATTTTTTATTTTCTAGATATATCGATGACCACGCTGACCACTATAACCGTACATGTAACAATAGTAGCTTAAATTGACACAGGATCACTGTTTTAATTTCATTAACTGTCGCAAATACTTACTCTATAATCGCTACGTTAGCACGTTAGCGAGTTCTTCCGCATACATATACGTCACTTCCGCATACATATAAGGGGCAGGCATTACCTGCGATAACAATTGTATGAGACAAACTTCTAATCGCAACTTATTCGTAAACGATGCAATAAACTTTTATACTGACAACGAATATGGCGTTTATAGGTATATTTACACATGTTTAAGGTTTTGATGCTAGAAGTTATGGAAGATTCAAAAATAAGTTTAAACAGAAACCTCCATATTGCACCATTAAAATCACTAAAATTATTAAGACAGCTGACGCATTTGTAAAGGTAGGTAAATACTTGACTATGCTGTTATAAAATAGACCCCATTATGCCATATAACAAGAAGACAAAGTGGACCTGATATAACTCATCTAGAGTACAACGATTTGCCTAAAAGTCATATGAATTGGCCAGGTAAACGGGGCTATATTAAACACATGCAAATCTGTTTGTCTCTTTTATTTTTAATAGAAGTATTTATTTTAGTCTTTTAATATTTTTCATACGCGCAAACATATTTGATGGCAGATGTACAACAAAAATATATAGGGTCATCATTGTAGGGTGTTCTCAGTAAAATGTAGTCCAAATTAATCAATCAGTCTAAGAAAATAGTTTTTTTTTCTTCTATTTTTACTAATATCAGTCATACATTATGGCAGGTCGCTCTCATTTAAATAAACTGAAAGATTTAGGTGGCAAACACTACTTTCTTTGATTTTTCATCTCAGTTGGTTAAGTTTTTGTTTTCTTTTTGAGAGGACACCTTTTCTGTTTTAAGTAATGCCAATTAATTTGATGGCAGATTAACAGCGCACAAATGTTTAAGGTTTTGAAGCTAGAAAGACCCCTATCAAATTTGGTGAGATTCTCTAGTGTCGTTCTATTAGATAAACTCCTTTAAAGATCTTTTTTAATTTTATGTACGAAAGCAAAATTAAATGGAGGGTTGGCATGATACATAAAACATTGTAGGGCCTCGACACCCAAGGGCTTTCAAAAAGCATGGTTCAAATAGATCAAGCATTTTATTTTTTTTAATTTTTTTTCTCTTTAGTTTAGGAGTCAGAAATAGCAAGTTCTTAGGTAAATTTCCCTTTAGACAAATGTCTGAAAAAAGATAATATAAAATAGATAAATACAATTGCAAGACCGCTCATTATGGTCTGAAGACCTGCCGCAATAAGTCCAGGAATTGCCACTAACCGCTGGTCCTGGCGTTATTGTAGCCATGCAGAGGCAATTGCACTTAATATTGATAGTCGTAGCTTTCACACTAATTTACAGTAAACATTCCAGTGGCTTTGCCAAGTGCAAAGCGGGACTCCACTAGAACCACAGCTTGGAGAAGAATACTGGTTTACTGCGTAAGATTTATGATCCGAAACATATCCACAGGCGCACGTTTGGAAACCGATGGCTTGGGATTCCACCAGATCGTTAAAGTCGGCTATGGTGGTACCAACAGACTTACACATGTTCACGGCTGCTTGGAAGTCTAGTGCATACGAAGACGTGGCAGTCACGTGAATCACTGCAAGGATAAAATAATAGTAGAATGATGTATCTATTAAAGAAAATGTTCACTAAAATATCAAAAAGAGCATCTTTTGTATTTTCTGTCAAGTCGAGAAAGAAACTTCGGATCTAATTCGCCGACTTTGATAACTATATTCGGGACTGCTTTTGTTCGCCTGGCACAATATGGCTGCGAAGGAGACAAAGCTACAATCGGAATATTGTCGGCATTTTCTGTTGCAACATATGTAGCGCACTCGGTCTGAGGCGAATGACCAAACTCATCAAATTTATGTGTATTCCTACAACTGCATCCGAGGTTATTTCTCGACTTGAGGGAAATGGCCGAGCGATGTTCCAATTACTAAAATATATACGACCAGTTTACGGCATCTTTTACGACATCAATACAATGAACCAACATATTTTCTAACCCAATAATTGATGACAGAAAATAATTACATACAGAAACAAATTAATTATTTAAACACCTACCTCTATTAAAGGCGTTTTTAAGTGAAGACATTCAATTTACGATAGACATTACTAGAGTCTTACGAGGGGCATTTGAAAAGTTCTGAATATTAGTGCACTGTACAACAAAGATCTTTATTAGTGAACAGTATGTCAGTGCATCCCCTCAAGATATTCACCATGTACCTCCACACACTTTCTCAGTCTGATTATCCAATTATTAAATGCCATTTTGTATTCACTTTTGGTATGATGTTCATACACTGGAAAACTGCACTTTCAACCGCATGACTGTTTTCAAATCGTCTGCTCCTCAGCGAATCTTTGATAACTGGATTCAGCAAAAACTCACTTGGAGGTAAATCATGACTACATGGAGAATGAGGCAAGTTTGAAACATGTGCCCCTTCAGGAAATCTGTCACGACGGTGGATTTATGAGCCGGTGCGTTGTCTTTGTAGTAGATATATACCTCGGGTGCCGGTGCTCGTGCGGGTGATTCGTTATTGTTCCACAACGTTTCACAACAAGTTGGAGGCATAAAAATGTCCAGTGACACTAGCAGAATCAGGCACATGTACCTCGACGACCTGTCCTTTTTCATCAAAAAATAATGCATATAAAACTCACTTGACAGTCCGACTACGTCGAGCGATTTGTGGTCTCTGCTAGTTTTCTCCATTCCAAACTTTATCATTTTCTCTTGAGTTGGGTTCAGAAAAGCAAATCCATGTTTCATCACTTGTGACAATCTCATTCATACGTCTCTGGTCACTCTTTTCATATTTGGCGAGTAGCTGTTTGGCGATTTCAACCCGAGTCTGTTTCTGATCAGCGGTCAACAAATGCGGAACCCATCCTATACAAACCTTTCTGAGCTTCAAATGGTTCTTCAGTATATTAAAAGCAAGTGACGAATTAATCCCCGTGATAATAGAAGTATCTTCCAATGTATATCGATCATTTTTATCAAATTGTCCCCTTCACATCAGTCACTTCCCGCTCACCAATCGCAGACAACGGTCTTCCAGAACGTGGGTCATCTTCCATGGATTCGCGAGCATCTTTAAAATGACGAAACCATCTCAAAATTGTGAGATATGACAGATGATTACATCAGTAAATTTTTATCCCGGTCGGCCTTGATTTCAGTCGGAGAGTACCCTAAAAGCACCCTGATTTTACAGTTTGCTCTTTGCTCAGTAGCAGAATTGTTCTCTTTCTCCGAGGAGCCCCGGGCGGCCAAGTGGTCTAAGGCTCTCGCCTTTACAGATCACTGACTTCTCACCTCTGTCCGCGTGGGTTCGAGTCTCGGACTCGGCCAACGTGGGTATGTGAGAAAGCTTGCCAGTAGCTTCCCGTGGGTCGGTGGTTCTTTTTTGGGTTTTCTCGGGTTCTTCCTCCACCAAATATACTGGCCGCCATGAATAGCCTATCATGTGCTGAAAATTGGCGTTAAACTCATAACAACCAACCAACCAACTCTTTCTCCGACATTTGTAGATCACTGTCATTTACCTATATTACGTAACAAGCATATATTTGGAGGCATCCGGCGTGCCGCACGTGCAGCTGCAGATCATTGTATAGCGTGTTCTTTTGTCTATAGATCAGAGTTACATTTATTGACAGGTTCAAAGAAACAAACAATGTATAACGAAATATTTAGAACTTTCAAATACCGCACATAGCTTAGCGTGGCCTTTAGCCTAGTATGCCCCTTTCTACACAAAATATGTCACTACGCAATTAGAGTGAAACAATTTAAATACTAGTGTACTATACTTATTTATTGTGACAATGAAATGACTCATCTGGAAAGACTTACTTGGCAAAGTTAAGAATAATATTCCGACCTGCCTCTTAGAATCTTTGTTAGGTTCAATATACTTTTGTCAAGTGGTGAATTAAACAATGGACGTATTTTTATTTTAAAGATGCACTACCTGCGTTCTTTAAGTCAAGAAAGTGACTCGTATGATTATATCCCGATCCTTTGAATATTTAAATGAAAATCGGTTACAAAACAATCAAAATGTTCCTTCCCTTGGACTGTGGATGTTGATTTTTGTGATCGTAATTTGATGCAAAAATGACATCACACTTAACTGTCATAAAAAGACGAACAGAGCCGAGAAAGTCACATGGTCAAACTGACCTCATTTAATACATGATAACGGGCATCACCATTAGAATAACAAGATAATCTATGATATTATATATATATATATATATATATATATATATATATATATATATATATATATATATATATATATATATATATATATATATATAAAACAAAAAGTGAATAAAGAATGATGCAGCTCCCGTTTATGGCTTTAAATGATGAAATTACCATCGGTCAATCAGTTTCATTACTGTAATTCTCAGGGTTTTCAGGCCAATACACATGTAGGTCAGTATACATGATTTACACAGCGGGGTTCAGTAAGGATAGAGGTAAATGGACGAAAATATTGACAAAATACGATACAAGAAAAAGAGCAAGGGTGATTACCCTACATAATTAGAAGTCATGAAGAAATACTTAAAGATTTTCATCTAAATTATTCTTTAATAGTCTTGTTCCATGAACTTTGTTGTGCTCAACTTATTAAAGTTTCGTCAGCCTGCTTGTACGTGCGTGTGTGAACACGATATATAGAGAGAAAAGTAGAAAGAAAAAATCAACTAGAATAGCTTAATGTTCCATACGGTGATCGTAGATATCTTTGACAAGGGTATATTGTATGGCATTCTGTGTCATCTTCCCACTAGGAATTTACCACTAAATAAAATGTGAAGCTTTAATTAGTTTTATAAAATCTATTTGTAGCATTTCAGAGGGTCTTTTTTGTTTTCGTTTTCACTTGTCATGAAAAAATAATTTCGACGTGTAGCAAACTACAGTGTAGAAATAAAGTATAACTTCCATACCGGTATATTCGTAATCTTTGGAAAAATATTACTAAAAAGGAAAAATTGGACAATTCTTTAAGGGATCTTTATCACCTTGAAAATTCTTCTGTTTATTGACTTCTTCATTCTCTTTTAGCACATGTACTCCAGAGTAAGAATGAAATGTATTTTTCCTCTTCCTTGGATTCTAACCGATTTATCTTTGTAATTCACCATATAGTACTATAGTATTCGCCAAACCCCTGGTAGTTTGTACCCCTTTTCCGATTTTGAAATCGAAAGGCCTGAAATATATAACAAAAATGCACAAAACTTAGTCATTTCATTCAATGAGTTATAATTTCTAATTCGAGTGTCGCTAGGGTGTCACTAAGAATAACATCTTCTTCGCGTTTCGAACCAAACGGGAGTTTTTATATCACAACAGCGCCCATATTTGCGTGGGCGAGTCTCTTTTGATGAATTTGTACAATAAAGTTATAATTTTCAAAACTACTTACTGTGCGTGTTTTCAAATTTATAAACATATTTTTCCTTTTCTATTTTTTTCTTCTTCAAATTTTCGTGAAATTTTAGAACTAGATATTAAAAATACTGGATGCAGATGACCCACTGTTTACCTTATATGTATGTGTAGTCCATCAGTCCCACCCCTTCACTGCAAATGGAATTCTCCAGGAACCGGAAATTACAGTGAGCAGACTCGTTGTTTACATTGAAAACTTTCCGTTTGGTTTGAAACGCGAAGAATGTGACAGGTGTTAAAGATCATCTGGTGTCAATCGGGTTAGAATTATAAATTAATGAATAAAATGACCAAGTTTTGTGCATTTCTTATATCCTTCAGGCTTTTCTTTTTTAAACTTACAAATTGCAAGAGGGGTTGGCGAATAAAATGCTCACCACTCAACCAGTATTTAATGAGTTGGAGTATTATAATAACAACTGCAACAACTACAAAGACGACGACAACATCAATAACAAAATAGCCGTAGCAGCATTACAAACACAATGATAACACACGAGGAACATCGCCTCAACATAAACAACAACAACAACAACAACAGTAATAATAATAATAATAATAATAATATTGTGGGCTACAATGGGGCGGGGGAGAAGAGGATGCTAACCATTCATGCTGACTTGATCTGACAAATTAAGACCATAATTTTCGTAACAACGATTTTTTATTTCAAAATACACAACCCTATCTGCGTCTTCACTAACCAAGTTTCGTCGATCCACTTTGTTCCATATCAACCTTTGGCATATTTAGCTAGCGAAATGGTTTCGACTGCTCCGCTATCTGATTGGATGTAGCTGAGAGAAACTGATCCAATCAGATATTTGTTACATTTAAATTGGAAGATTGCTATGAATAATCATAGTGGCCTCCATACACAACGACATATGTCGCACGTAAGTTTCTCCAATTTAAATATTTTAAGCAGCTTTTAGTTCCAAGTGGAGATGTGGACATCGTGGAAATCGCCTTATTGAATACCTAGCAGTCAAGTAACGAGCTCACATATTGGTTAATTGATTTTGTTTGTTACGGAATCATACCTTTTTACCCTTTTATAATGATTTAATTTACTAATTTATGATCTCTGTTTTTAGTCTGAATAGCGGTTAGCATATCAGTATAGATACGACTACTGCTCGATCAATAAGTGGTCACATGATCAATTGCGCGGGAAAATGAAGTCGACCTAGCTTTGTACTTTTGAAATCAACATTGAAAGGTCACATTCCATACTACAATAACATTATGTTTACTCTTTAAGATTTTTAGTACGCTAGACCTTTGGGTAAATGACGCGTAACCTAGTTCCTGATTGGTTCTTAGAGGGTTGTGTTATTTTGTAATACCATATTATTAAAGACGGAGAAAGGGTATTCCCTTTTTAAATCTGCGCACTTGTTATGTATATATAGCAACTCATCCAGTGATAAAGGATTCTTTACAGTTGCTTGAATGAAGAGAGGTTATTGAAATTATTCAGTTCAGAGTGGAATTTATTTAATTAGTAATTCATCTGAATTACTATACAGCTCCGTGGAATTATCGGACATTATTCTAAAACTTGTGAGATTCCAGACTTGCAAGGATTATTTCGGATTTAATCAGAACTTATCAACTTCAACACATTGCAGGTTATTTTCATTCGGAATACTTCATCCGGATTACTCGTATTAACATCAGGAAGTGAACTTTAAAACAATTTAGGACTTTTTAGGATATTCTATACTGTAAGTTATTTTAATTCTTTCACTTTGATTATTTGTTGAACTATTTTAATTCTTTTAATATTTTAGGAAATTAAAGATTTGCATTTTAATCTTGAAAGCTTGTTTGTGTCTTTTATTCTGTTACATTACCCCTAGAGTCGTAACATCTTGAATATGGGCAGTGACTCTTAAATCTGCAAAAGGGCACTTGTTCAAAACACCGTTTCAGCTAGCTAAATATGCCAAGTGGATCGACTACCTTTGGCTAGAAAAGATACTCTACCATTGGTTGTATATACATTCTATGATAGTAAGAAGAACAGAGATGTTACAGGAACTGTTTACGTACTTTTAAAGAATTAATGAATTTTAATGCAGAAAGTTCGAAGGAAAGAGTAAGCTTTAAATACGTCCGACATCAACTTTCTGTTAATTAAACACTTGTAAGGTGTATATGGCAAATATTTGGTAACTCGAAGATGAAAAAATGTATTTGTTCGGAATGAAAAAGTAACATATTTGTTTCGACTGACGGTGAGTGTAAATGTTTATGCATGCTTATTAACTCCAAGTGCAATTGGAAAGAAATGCATGGGACCAATAAGCAGCGCGTGCAGCATTGACAACAACTGGGTTCAGCATATGCCAGTTAAGAAAATGTACATTATGATTATGTTTTGTATACCTGTTCTTTAATATCCATCGAAATTACAGTAATTAAATATGTGCAGATACTTCTGACTACATGTAAACGCTAATATTATTTATTTTATTTTTATTTTATTTTTTTTAATTTTTTTTTTTGGAGGGGTGTTTACGGATACACGTGCTGGTTTTTTACTTTTTCTTTCTGTGCTTGAGACAATTTCGCACTTACTAACATTTACATTCAGCGTAAGTCGGGACTAATGTAGGTTTAATTTTGCAAAGCATCTAAGTACAATAAATTTGCCACGGGGCAATTTACAAAACCGATAATTTAATGTGATGTATGAAAAGATTGCTTTCTATCTAGTTTTCTGTGTCAGAAATCAACCAAACGAGTAAATAAATCCCTCTATAAAAGACTTGTTCACATCAAAATGTGAGAAATAAAGATTAAATAGTTGAAATGAACTCTATTTGCTAATGAGTTTCTGGATTATTTCTGGATTTTTCTACAAGTTCATATTGTCTTGATGAAGATGAGATGAACAATTTTAAAAACACAATTCCTTCTTGTCCTTCTCTGATTTTTTTAAAATTATATTTTTCACTATCTATTATATATTGAGAATTATCATTAAACTCTCGTGGTAATCCTTTAGTGCTGATATGTCGATAATATTGCCCATTGATACCGAGTGATGACACAAAGAATGTAGGACAAAGGTGCATCATGTTATAAACGTGTAGTAAATATTGTAATACAATTGTCGCTGCTGTGTATAAAGTCATTAGGCGTGATTATGATTTAATTAAAACTGTTCAAAGGAAGATTTAAAAAGCACGTGTTCTTGCAAGAAAATGTAAACACTCAAAGGTCCAGCAGAATTTGTAACCAATTGCAAATTTAACCTAAACTTCTGAATGAGCGCATTGCCGAACTGTATATCCGACTTTTGTTCCTCTTTTCTTCTCTCTTGTTTCCCATATTTCTCTAAAAACGAGTTTAGATTTCAGGAGGTTCCCGACAGAGTTTCGGGTGCAAATCGGGGGATTTCATTGCTCAACATTGTAAGTAGTCATGACAGCTTGAGCGGCAAATTAGGTATTTAGTATTTTAGTTCAGGACGCAAAGAACATTCTTTTTTTTTAACAATTTAATACCTTTAACTTCTTAACTGCTCACTTTTTGTGAATCTAAAAAGGACAAAGATCGTAATTTTTCGGGAGAAATCACTTTTCTTTTCGTCATGCCGATACATGACCTTTGAATTTGTTTCATGTGTTCAAAAGCTAGCATCGTCCAAAATATTTCTGCACAAATTTAAAAGGCTTTTATATAAAAAAGTGATATAGAGAAGAAGCGTCTAATCCAGGATTACACTCCATTTAGTCCTATGTGTTTCTTTTATGATTAAACTTTTTCAAACAAATACGCAGAACACCCAGCTTTTGATCATGTTTACTAATATTTTTCTATTATGACCACAATACAAAATAAATATGTTGTTTACACATTTTGATACTGTTTTTCATCTGATGTTTTTCTTAATTTAAATCTTTTTTCTCTCTTAGCATTTGTGTTACGTGTTTATTATGCTTTTGTAAGTTGTTACGTTTCCTTAGGAAGGGCTTGACATTGCTCAAAAAGTTGAGAAACGGTTTTGTATCCGCGCCATTACTAATTTATAGAAATGTGAGCGTGTATAACACATAAATATTTCAAAAACGCATCCCGGACCAGACTACCGAACACAAAACTGGCGCGGACCACTAGCTCGATAAAATACCACTACAACAATCCGTGCTTGTTGAAAAAAGAGATATCTATTGCTTTGACACATACTATTATATATGCCGATCTAATAGTCACAACGCAAACCTGCTGGTACGGACCGAACGTCATGGATTTCACAGACGCAAGAGTGAACACGCGATTCCATTAGGACACATTTTTGTCATTTTAATCGATACACTGATTTAAACTATTTGGAGCATTGTATAAGCCCTCTGATTGCGTGTAAATAAATGTCACAGACTGTAACAATAAGGGCGTGACACAAAGTTATCTACATGCTAACACTTCAGTTCCAACGCACATTACCAGCCCACCATCATATATTGTTATACACGTTCTTCATCCTATGCCCAACTCAAATCCCAAATACTATTATCCCCACTACATTTGAAAGCCACTCTGAAATATAGCTAAATATAGATTTTCCAGTTGTCAGAAAAAAAGCCTTGAACTTGATGAACTTAAATGGCAGATATTTAGTTTCAAAACTTGATGAAATTATGTTATGCCTGACCAATAACAAAACTGATGTTTTAGGACTATATGAAACGTGTCTGAACAAATATCTTGGAAGTGAGTCTAACGGTATTGAAGATTATAATCTGAATGCAAAGATGGACACAACCAAATCGGTGAGGCTAGTGCCCCATGTCTTGCTAATAATGTCAAGTACAAACGATGTACCCACCATCGAAAAAAAATATATGGATTGAAATATCTGTCCAGCACTCTAAACCTTTCATTTTATGTACAGTATACCGGCATCCTAGCTCTCCTTCCTCTTGGACTGAATTATTAGTAGCCGAACTTAGTGTTGCTATTAGTAAAAATTTCTGTATAGTACTTATGGGAAACTTGAACATAAATTACATGCCATGAACCAATAAGAGATTGTCTAACCTCACGCAGCTGTTTGATCTGACATCTCCAAACCGAATTGTATCGACTTCTTCCGCTACGATAGCTTATATTTATGTCTCCGATCGAGTGCACTTTCATGATTATTTTTTGCCAACTTTCTCAATATGTAAGCATCATCCTGTTTTCATGATTATTTTTTGTCAACTTTCTCAATATGTAAGCATCATCCTGTGTGTACTACACATAAAACTTCGTCAAAAGCAAAAAATAATAAACACATATTACTTACCGCTCTTTAACCAAAGGACTATATTGAATACGGGTCGTTTTCTGCCCCCTCTCCAATTTTCTCCATGTGATGTATCTTACAAGTATGAGGTGGTTTAATTTCATTTCTGAGATAAGTTTTGTGTTCACGTGCTGGTCGCTACGGAAACAGGATGTTGAGAAAATATCAGAGAAGATATGCAATTTTTTTTCTACTTTTCCGTGCATTTCTCATTGATGCTGCCTATCCATAAACTATTCACCAGATTTAAAATGATAATATGTATTTTTATTATTTTTGGGGTATAAAGCTGTACAAAAAAGGTTAAATTTCTTTTAAATGATCCAAAATGACCCCAAGTAGCCAAACATGAATAAATTTTAACTTACAAGTCAACTTCAAACTGTGTTAAGTTCCGTTGCAAAAATAATACAGTCATTCATAAAATCAAAATGTGTGCCTGTTTTAAAATATTGTTTAATATTGTTGGCTGCCATAATTGTAAATGAGGCTTTCCAAGGGGTTTCTGAGTTCTCCTTTCACCAAAAATATTGATGTTTGTTCCCTTGTTCTATGGAAATTAAATATGATCTTGATGCAATTTTTCCTTTGTTTCGTGGCATTGTACACACACACACACACACACACACACATACACACTTCTTCAATGTTCTGTCTCCTCGATCTTGAAAATAAATGGCAGTGTTCATTAGCTAAATTAGCTTGTTTAAGAAAAACCATGGACTGTCCTCTCCAGCATAAAATAAAACAACAACTCTAAATTGGCGCTCGCTGTTTATTCAAACAACATTTCACTGCTATACTCAGCTTCAAAATCTAGCTATTTGATCCGAACAACTGCTTTCATGATTCCTCCACTTAGTTCATATCTCACAAGATAGTGTTTTGATTTTTGCTTTTTATTCTGTTTTTAGTTTCACTTTTATTTAATGATGTTATTTCTATATATAAAAATGGTGTGAGTGTGTGGTGACGTGTTTGGAGCGTTGTCATCCTGCCGAATTCTTTGTTTTGTGTGCTTTTTTAAAATAATACTTTGTTATGTGTGACCTCTGGTAAATACGTCAGTAATTCATATTGAATTCCAATGTGCCCTTTGCTGAGAAAAACGTTAAGGAAATAAATGGCAATGTAGTGTGCTACTCAGAAGAAAAAATACATATTTACATCACAAAGTATATAATGCACCTATCGGACTCTAGTGATTACACAGACACACAAACACACAGATGCACATGCACAGTGCTGTTACCAATAATACAATAATAACATCGAAGTAACATCTGACAAATATACTTGTGGCACTGAAACTGTATATGTATCGTTTAATTTATTTTTAAGTGATTCATGTTGATTTTAAAGGAATATGCCGTCTAATTGGTGATGAATAATAACACAGATAAACATTAAATAACAGTTTCAAAATTTATATTATATACGGTAAGACAGATTTCCTCTGATACGTTTTGTTTTACATTCGGTTAACGTTAACTGAATTGGCATCTTTATTCTTTCTCAAAGACAGTGAATATAAATGAAATAACAAGGACAAATATCTAGATTGAAAACTTTTAATGAAATTGTGAAAGACGTAAAAGGGGATTCAATATTAAGAAAATTGGACAGTTTTGTTCATACATATGCCACGAGTATTAGAACATATACCCTAGCAAAAATTGCCCCAAATCGATTCTTTCCTTCTTTTTTGTATGCATAAACAGAGCATTAAATACAAAAATAGTACTAGGAAGTTCATAGATAAATTAAATATATCGCTGAAAAATGTGGGTAACACGCAAAACTCATAGGTAAGTTAAAATTTAAGAAAGATAAAGTAAGTAAGAAAGAAATGAATAAGATTGTTTGAAAACTATGATTTGTTGTTTCTTCTGAATTTTTAAGAGTACAGTTCTGGTAGAAATAGAAATAGTCGCAGTAAAAACTGCTGTTCTGTTTCTTTACGCGCAGAATGAAATTGAAATCAATGAAAATAATTAAAGTGTAAGAGTCTGATTTTTCTCTTAAATTACTCACAGAGACAAAGAGTGATAAAAAATTTTCAATATTTATTTTTTTATAAAAAGGGACAGAAAACGGCCCTTATTCAATATAGTTTTTTAATATAATGGACTTTTTTTTACCGAAGTTGAGATTGGTTGTTATACCATTCTGTCTTCAAATGATTTATACCAACGGCTTGCAAAATAGGTACTTTACCTTTAATCATGTCTTAAACATACATGATGCTCAAGTCAAAACTAAGCGTGTAAAAAAGCTAACGCCTCCTGTGTGGTTCTACCCAGAAATAGTGGAAGCATGACAACTTAGAGACAGGTTTCACTGTTTAAAAGACAGGGGGAAAATAAGCACTTTAGAAATAAATGAACACTCCTTATGACACAAGCTATGAAAAATTACTTTTTTTCTGAAATAATTTCTAAATCTAAAGATCTTAAACCGATCTGGAATCATTTTCGTAACTTAACACTGTGACACACAACGCTAACATGCTCAATGAACTGCAAATTAATTATTAAATATTGACTGATCTCCATGATATTATTGAGCAGCTAAATTGTATCTTTGTTTCTGTTTCCAAGGATATTCTCACTGAACTTTCGTCCAAAAATGACTATGATAAATTGAGATATTTTGTAAATCAAAAGATAATCCCTAGTACCTACTCTTATCTACCATTAATATCCAAAGATGAAGTGTTAACATACCTTCTTGACTTTGAATCCAAAAAAAATTACTGCTACTAATGAATTAAGCCCTAAAATCTTAAAAATATGTACATAAAATTGCTGAATCTGTCACCGAGGTTAATGAACCATAGTATATCAACTGAAATCTTCCCGTAAGTATTCAAATTAGCTAAAGTTAATCTCATACTTAATGGTGGCAACAACACTGACCCCTCTGCAGACCTATATCAATCATCCGTGCTCTTTCTAACGTTCTTCATTTTCTTAGT
This sequence comes from Margaritifera margaritifera, assembly GCA_029931535.1. Lineage (NCBI taxonomy): Eukaryota > Metazoa > Mollusca > Bivalvia > Unionida > Margaritiferidae > Margaritifera > Margaritifera margaritifera. The sequence goes on from JAQPZY010001678.1 coordinate 399,663, forward strand.
TGCCTTAATACGTACAATCTTTTACACTAAAAAAATCAGGTTTCTGAGTCCATCACTATTGTCCAACTGCCAACTGCTTTGATTAAGCTAATAGATGAAGGAATATACTCTGTAGATGATGACGATATTATTCGAGCAGTATATACTGATTTTAAAACAGCTTTTGATCTCTCTCTCTCTCTCTCTCTCTCTCTCTCTCTCTCTCTCTCTCTCTCTCTCTCTCTCTCTCTGTTCAGACAATATCTCGATAATCGTAAACAAATTGTTTCAGTTAATAATCGTCATCATAACTTCAAGAGAATTACTCACGGCGTTCAACAGGGGACTCGTTTAGGTCCCATTCTATTTATAAGTTAGATAAGTGATTCTCCATTCCATGCTACTGGATATAACACTGACTTATTTGCTGATGACACGACTATTCATACTTGACACTTGACAAAGATTGACTGATAAATCGGACTTGAAATTATCTATCAAATATATTTAATTGATAAATGCTTCTTCTCATAAACTTTGTTAGTGTATTCATAGATGAAAATAAACATTAGAACATTCATATCGATCAGCTTTGTTTAATAATTTAAACTAAAATTACTCTGTTGAAAAGTATATCCTCATATATTCCAACTAATATTCACAAACTGTTCATTAATGCCTATATTCAACCTCAAATTGACTACCGGTGCATCATTTGGGGTACCGCATCAAAATCTGACATTGAACAAATAAACAAACTGCAAAAACGAGCAGCCAGACTGATATTAAACGCTAATTTCACAACCCCTTCTAATGAAATGTTCAGGGAATTGTATTTGATCTCTATTTATAATAAAATCTAATACCACAAGTCTATCTTAGATTATACAGCCGTAAGTAACTTTACGCTAAAATACATATATGAGCTTCTTACTTCTATTTATAGAATTCAAAGACCCTCGCTACGCTCCTTCACTGAAGGCCTTCTCTCTGTACCTAAAATTCATACAACTCTAGCTAAAAAATCATTCTCTTAATCGTTGACCACTATATGTAAACCTCTTTGTATTCATGTAAGCGTTCTATTAAATCGTTACTGAGGGACTGTAATTGTGCTGAAATCAACGAGATCACGCCACTGCATATGCAACATTTTAATTCCTAGCATTTTAATACTAACGTTTTTGCTCGTATGCCCGTATTTGTCGTGATTGCATGACTTGTATTTCTATGTGTCTGGCTATATTTCGTGTTGTGTGTTTTATCATTGCGCGCCTAGCTATGAGTGTGTACTGTATGTTTGAGAGTGTTGTGGAGTTTGATAGGTATACGTATTTTTTTTTTTTTTGTTTTGTTTTTTGTTTTGTTTTTTTTTGTTTTTTTTATATTATTAACGCTGTATATATCCATCAATGTTTTTTGTGCTCTATAAATACGTGAGGCCTACATCGTAGACCGGCTTATTGCCAAATGATAGCCTCTATGGATATAGTATAAATAAAACAATACACAGATAAATAAATAAATATTAATTGACCCATCAACTTATGGTGAAAACTGTCAATCAACTATAGCATAATAGAGGTCCTAATTTACTGCTAACTAATTCGATCGCCAGCTTGGTGTGAATCATAGCATGATCGGTTGGCCGAAGAATATTTTGATTATCTGAGGAAGGGGAAAAAGGAACCATTTGCTATATAATATGTACAAATTCAACTTTTTATAAACTTAGACAATATCTTAATGAATCTTGTTTCAAAAACTGAAATATTTTTCATTTTGTACAAAGTCGGGTTTAAGGAATCAGTTATGCAAATGAGTATACTGAGCACTCTCCGTTTTCTCGATGAGTTAATTTCGTTACTCTTGTTTTATGCGTCGAAACTCAATATGTGATGAAGAACATATATTTTCTTTCATTTCTATGAAGAGATCCAGATATATAGATAGACGGAGGGAGGGAAGCATTGCTGGGCTGGGCTGGATAATAAATTGAAGAACGGATTGATAAATTTACCTTTGAAGTAAGGCTTAAGCATAGTAATCCATCCCTCCTTTTCTACCATAGTTCCATACGAGCGCACCGTCGATGTGAAGCACTCACCAGTGTCTTTCTTGTAACTGCGACCAATGCAGTCAGAGATCCTACCACACTCCAGAAGGCAATTGAACTTGGACCTTGCAGGGAATGTATTTGCATGATTAGACAATATTATGAAACCTTCGAATACCCTGAAGATGCTGTCAGAAACGTTGCCGGATGCAAACAGTTGTGAGGTCATCAACAGTATGGAAAATATGATTTTCGTTGACATGTCCGATATTGTTGCGGTTAATCTTTACTTTAAATAAAACTTGTCTGTGTGATTGTCTAATGGCCCTGGTTAAGTCGATCCAAAATAGCAGTGTTTATGGGTATAGCGTGTTTGAATATCGATTGATGACCCGCCTATTTCCATTTGCAGAGCAATAATGCACCCGTCTTCCAGCGAAAATAAACACCATGCATGGATTTTCAGACGATGACTTTTGTCAATAGCAGCAAACACAGAGTATTAACACCAGTAGTTCCAAAAGATTGATTTTTGGAAAAGTAAGCATTTATGGAAGACATTTATATTAACTCGTGAAAAAGGTGGGATATGAGCCAAATTACAGATGTATGTTAAGAATCAGGATTGAAAGAGAGTTGGAATTGATCAATAACTTATTGTTTTGCACAATCATCATGTTAAAATTAAACAATGACCCGATATGTTTTGTTCATTACGCAAGGCTTAAATTCAAGCGATTTTTCGTGGCGTTGGTATTCGTATTAGAAGTTTTTGCCTGGACGTTTTCACTCTTTAAAAAGGTTTTAATTTTCAGTAAATATTTTTTCGGCGATCCATTAGGAACTCAAATGATTTCGACTTTGTGTGATTTTAACCTCAGCCATCAACTTGTTGAATGTTTTATGATAGTATTTGATTCTGAAAACAATGTTAAATAAGTGATATATAGGTTGCAAAATACCATTAAAAAGTGAGATAGAATATTATCAATATTTTTCAGCATATAACATGAATCTTATAAAATGTACATAATTGTTCCCCATCATCGGTATTATACAACGTTTTAAAATTCCCTTAAAGGTGAAAACAAAAATATTTTCATTTTATGACAATATTTGATAGGATCATATTTTGTTCTATGGCTTGATTTCTAAACCTGTCAATATTATCTACATAGCCAGTTAGCTAGCTATCTGTCTATCTATTTTTCTGTGTACCTTGTACCTGCCTACTGACTCTCTCTCTCTCTCTCTCTCTCTCTCTCTCTCTCTGTATATATTGCTGTAGGTGTCTTGTACTGATTTAACTTAATAGTTGTATTTTACACAAGATACCGTTTCAGTATTTGGCGAATGAGACATGGAGTCGAGATCACCTTGCTTATTTTATCACAGATTAGCTATAAAAACGAATCTTTTCTTTTGAAAACTTTACGACTTTCTGTTTGGAGAGTATTTATTTGGGCTGTTATGACAATCTTCACAAAAATGTGTATAAAAGCCAATAAATTATTTTTGTTTTTAAATTCGAATTGGTAGATGTTTTAGGAGAAAACTAATTTAGTATCATTCTGACACTTTAAAACTGTTGCTGTTCTGAATCAATTCAATAAAATATGGTGTAAACGGGAGTATTAGAACCGATTTCTGACCACCCTGAATACCGCACCGACATTCACCCATGACAATAATCCGCGTATGTGTCTGTGTGTGGGTGTGTGTGTGTGAGAGAGAGAGAGAGAGAGAGAGAGAGAGAGAGAGAGAAAGCATTTCACTGGATTTGGCCCACTCACTAATATCTTGTAAACTTATAAACATCCATCTTTCTTTAAAATAATTAGACTGGTTTTCTTTAGTGTTTTGTAGAAATACAAATTTTAAACATTTTATTTATATAATACTGCAAAACCATGCTTACGATACACTGTGGTTTGTCAGACACAGAAAATGACAGCGACTCCATCAAATTCAACCTTAAGTCAATAGGCACATTTCCGTGCATTTGGCGGGAGATAAAAGATACAATATACAAGAAGCTTATTTACCATCGGTAGTCTGGGTAATAGAATTTTAAAAAAACGTGCAACGACGAACTATTTTAAACACATCATAAAGAGAAGAACTGTTGTTTTATCCATATATATATATATATATATATATATATATATATATATATATATATATATATATATATATATATATATATCCAAGAAATCTTTTAGCCATGGAGAAAATTCACGTCACTGTTTCACCATGACTTTTTTTGAGAGGTTGGGGCAGACCTTTGAAAATTCAAGCGGAAATTAGCTCACATTCTGATTTTTATCTGATATGTTTCTGTTGAAAATCCTTAAAGAAACTTCTTCACGCCTTTAATTCACAAAGCGATTAGCAACAAAGTTAAACTACGATACATTTACAATGAATCTAGAGGGTATTTCTTTACTTTGAGATATTTGTATGGGCTTCTGTGCGCAAAAAGACTAGACGGGAGGGGGGAGGTAGGAGGGCTAGATGTGATTAAATCGTATGTAGTAGAGAACCCCACTTTATACAGAAACGGGAGTCCTGTGCGGGTGTCCTGTGTTAAAAGGGTAAAACATGTATAGACCCAAATAGGAAATTAACATTAGGCCTCCATTTTGAAATGTACGTTGTAACAGTGTAACACTATGCGTCAGTCTTCTCTCTAACTGAAATACCGAATTACGTCACACGTTTCACAGCAGGAGTCTGTCTGTTTGTAACATGTTAGGTGTGTTTTTGCGGGAAATGCGAATTTGTCTGCCCTCTAACTGAAATGCTTTATTATTATAATTATTATTATTTTTTTTTTAATATATATATTTTTTTTTTGCTTAATAAATATATGGACATAAAAGTACATTACATCGAATGGGTGCGTCGTAACAGTGATCCCTCAGAAACAAACTAACATTTCGATCACCCTATAACTTCCCTACATCCGTTTGGAGGGACCAGCACCCACTTACCTACTGACCACACAGGGTAGTACGTAGCGACATAAAATAGAACTTCTCTATAACTTCCCTATCATTCCGCTTATAAATGCCCCTGCCCTCTTCTATTTTAAACAACACTACCATTCCACTCACACAAGCTAGGATGTAAAAGAAGGAGTGCAAAATAAAATTTAAAGCCCTTATCAATAAAAATAACCCTAAGTCCCTTTACCACCCAATAATCTCCACTATAAATTAAAATCTCTAACCGCTTCTATAATGTTCCCACCCTCCTCTACCTCCTTGCTTTCAAAACAAATCTACCACCCTATTTTCTATTATCATAATCCCTATAATATTTACAGCGGAGTGTAAGAAGAATAAAAATAGGCCACCATCTTTTCTTTTGCGACATTACAGGACAAGGAGAAATTAACATAGGTTTACCCTTTTTATACGTTTCCGAGGACAAAGGTAAATCCTATGTTAGAAATTTTCATAGGTTTTAATCTTTTATAAATTGTATAAAAAGCTCAGAAAGGGGGATTTTTTAGAAATGTTATCAATCCTGAATTTTACAATTATCACTGGCAGCCAGTTATGGTCTTAAATTTTTTTTTTTTTTTTTTTTTTTTTTTTTTTTTTTTTTCATAAGGATAAAGCCAGTGTTATTTTCTTAAACATTACTGAATGAACACAGTACGATTTGGCGTGTGTGCCACAAATCTAAGATATGTCAAATTAAGGCAGTCTGCATTGTCCGTGATCTTGGTTTCTGCAAGGCGAGTGTCCAAAAATTACAATGTTACAATCCCCAACTATGGACTGGAGTAAACAAATATTACGCCTATCTAGGTCACCGTGTACAGTAGATTCAATTTTAAAGAGGTTACATATTCTATTTTTCTTTTGTTAGCCAATGAGATTGCATTATTCTCACAAACTTATTATCGAATGGAACAAAATTCATGCCTTAGATTTTGAAGACAACATAAAATATTACCTATGAAATGGTTCAAAGCTGAGAGTAAACAGTTTTCACATCTATCTCGGGCGCCGTTTAAAAGCAAACGCGGTAGATTCACGTGTACAGCTGTTGAGAAAAATAGTAGCCAATGAAATTGCATTATTCTGAATGACTATTTTCCAAAAATAGCGTTTTGCTCCAGATTCAAGACACGTGGTGGAATATATGACGACCGAAACCAAAGTTAAGTTTGATTGTACTGCAACATTTTTTGTGTGTGCAAGTTTGTTTTTTTTAAACTGCAAACCTAAAGTAGCATAGCCTTTTATTTTATGTACACACCTTACACAACAGGCTACAGACCATAAAAAAACAGAGAGCGATGACGAAAGGGACTTAAGGCGGAACAGTGCCAATTGTGATTTAAATATACATGATTCTACCACATGTTTTGTGTGGACTAGAGATTTTAACATGGAGCGGGTGGGCGGGTGTGTGTGTGTGTGATTTATGATTTAAATATACATGATTCTACCACATGTTTTGTGTGGACTAGATTTTAACATAGAACGGGTGGGCGTCTGTCTGTCTGTGTGAGAGAGAGAGAGAGAGAGATAGAGAGAGAATGAGAGAGTATTGTGAATATCTTATTCATGCTTTAAAAGAAATCAAGACACTTACTTTTTGATGGTTAACATTCCCTTTGAACAAAATTACAATGAAATTTCAAGATCACAATACAAAAAATTTCATAGGAATGTTTATCACCTACACACATGACATATCGTCAAAAAAAATCCCATCCATAGGAAATCCAATCTTTGTAAAATCGCACATGATTGCCAGTCGTCAATGGAATGTTCTAAAGCCGCTACGTAATGTCATCTAGTTGAGTCTGCCATAAAGCTGGCAAATCTTTTCATTCATCAATTTCTTACGAAATGTCAGCATAACATTGACCGTAACTGCGGCTTAAGCACAGCGTGGAGTGAAATAGATTCTGTACCGGGTGAAGATCAACATTCATCTGAGGCAGATTCAGTGTGAAGATGTTGAAAAAAATATTACCCAATGAGATCACTTATAATGATTGACTTAATTTTTAAACTTAAGAATTTGGGACTGTGTGAAGTTAGGATTTTCTTGTGCTGTAACAGTTTTCTATGCCAGTTTTCGAAAACAAGGAACATAACATAGATTTTTCGGCAAGCCAAAGATTTATTGTACTCTAAAGTTGTGAGTTTGTGCAAGTTTTGAAAACAGAAAAACAAAAGGCACATTTCTAAAAGAAACGATGTCATAGTTGTGACCAAGTCATCGAATTGGAACATTAATGTTACATTCTGAAATATTACAATAAACTCAAGGAAGTGTCGAATGACGACAAGAACAAGAAAAAGAAACAAGACCATTGAGTGGATTTTATCTTTCTTGACTTTGAATGTTCGCAAGAGAGTAGAATTCACATCCCTAACTTTTGTGTACCTAAATGTATTTGCGACAAGTGCATTCAAGAACCTGTCCAAACTGAAGCGTGATTCCAGGAGGATGTGACAAGATATTGTATGGGTTTCGTACTATTACCGATAATGCCGAGTGGATTTTAGACCCCACGGACGATACTTAAAGTGAAAAACAAGTAAATCCTCATGGGAATTGTTATCAATATACTACAGTCATAGCCCCCAATTTCGCAGGATACGACGAATACTTTCTTTTGAAGCATTATTCAGAGCAAGGAAGAGAATTTTCATCAGTCGTCATGAACGGAGTAGAAGTAATTTGTATGAAAGTAGGACATGTACAATTTAAAGATTCCATGAGTTATTTAGCCATGCGTCTAGCAAGAAAGCTAAAAACGTTTTGAATGTTTGAAAAGGCAAAAGGTTATTTTCCACATTTTTTTAATATTGAAGCCAGTCAACGAAATGTTGAAATATTGTCGATGTGATGTAGACATTTTACGCCGTGGTTGGCGAACATTTCGACAATTATATATGGATCACGGAGGTATAGATCCCTTGAAAGAAGCCTCTACGATTGCTTAAGCGTGTGAATTAGTGTATCAAAAGAAGTTCATTCCTGAGAACACACTAACCATCATACCACCTCAATCCATTCAAGCAATCACTCGACGATGCTCCGCTAGAGCTTTGCGCTGGCTACATTATTTGTGTGAGACACAATACAAACAGACACAACATGCTTGAAACGATGGTGGGGAAAAAAATGGAACCTTATCATGTGGACGGGTGGGATTCAGAAAACTCACAGACGGTGTACGAATTTCAGGGATGTTTTTTTTTTTTTTCTTCACAGATGTCTCACCTGTTTTCCTCAACGAGACCTACAAAAATCCTTTCTCAGAATCCATTATGGAAGAGTTGTACGACCAAACATACCAACGGTGACAGCATTTGGAAAGTCATGGACACCAAGTGATAGAAATGTAGGAACACCACTCAAATCTACGTTTCAAAACAGATCCAGATTTCCACAGATAATCAAAGGGTACTATGTGGTGGACATCGAAATTGTGAATCCACTCGAGAAGTTGTTTATAGGACGAACCAATGCGACATGCTTGTTCTACGACGTAGATGATCTGATGAAAAAAAACAAATTAAATACATCGATGTGTGTTCCTTGTATCATTGGATGTATAAATATGTTCGATTCCATACCGGTCACCTTGAAATGTTGACAGAACACATCGACGTAGGACACATTCGTCAGTACAAAGGGTTATCAAATGCCAACCATTGCCACCAGCGAGCTTATATTACCTGGCTTTTCCTCATCATGGCCACGGAAAACTGATGTTTCATTATGCTGTACGTGTGCTGAAACGTGTAATCAAGACCAACCATGTCGCCAAGACCAAGAACGCACTTTGACAGGAACGTGGGTAAGTGCCGAATTGTTTCATGCTCTCGATCGTGGATACCAGGTGTTGAAAGTGTACGAAATTTATCGCTATCCTACGACGGAACAATAACAACAAGACGGCTCTAGAGACGGGTTTTTGTCTTCTACGTCAACGAAATTTTTTAATTGCAGCAAGTCTGATTCCAGAAGATAAAGACTGATTTAAATAACGATACCAATCCTTAGAAGGTATCACTTTGGAACACGTGGAAACGAACGAAGGTTGGCATGCTAAATTGTTTGTGGGGATAACTAGCTCAACGTCCGACATTTTTAAAGACGGAATTCTTCCTATAGTCAAATCGACACTTTCAACCCATCGACGATAAAGGAAAGCTTATTAAACACGTGAAAATCATACGTGAAGATTTGATTTTTTCGAATTACGAAAATATCACCGAGTTTTCACATACACACACACACACTCCCAACCCCGAGTTTGGCAATGTCATTATTGCGGCATCACACGTGACAGCCAATGTCCGTTTAAAATTGTATTCCGTTTTGAAACCTTTAGAAGAAAGAGTTCTTTGCTTCGACACTGATAGGTGCATGTACATCTATCGACCTGGAAGCTATCACCCACGCATCGAAGACGACCGTTTAGGAGCATAGGACCGACGAACATCATGAAGAAACTATTTTAAGTGTTGTTAGTGGTGGACCTAACAATTATGGTTACCAGTGCAGAGACAAACAAGGAGAACTTGATACTAAATGACAATTGGAATGATTGACTCTCGACTATCGTTCCAGTCAAGTGGTGAACTTTGACGTCTTAAAACAAGCTATAAAATCCGATTAAGACTTTCATGTGAAAACAATGAATCTTCACAAAATTGTACGTTTGTCCAATCACTGAGTCTTTAGTCGACCTTTAGAAAAAGTGTATCAGATCGTCTACGACAAACGAATCTGACTTCCTGATCGCAACACGTTACCTTATGGACACACCGATCTTCAATCGAAATATAGTTCCAAGACAGAAAGATCAATGTGAGTACGGACGCTGACCAAGAAAGAGGAATTCCTAACAGAACAATATGATGGATCCTATCAAACGTTAAACGAAGTCGAATGTGATGCAGTACCCTATGACCAGAGTGATGCTGTACCCTACGACATCAGCGATGCGCACGACCTTACCTCTCCACCATCAAAAGCAATGTCGTTCGTATGCCTCTGAATCACTATCATCCACACACTCACAAACCACTCATGATTCCACCAATTCATCGAGAATCACAAATCAAAGAAGATTAAACATATCCGATGACTCTGCCAGAGTATTTTTAAAGCTGATTCCAGACGTTCAAAGGGAAATGGCCAAAATATCTGTAAGGACCTAGTCCTAAATCTTCCGCCAGAGCAGCATTTGTGTACTTGAAAGAAGGAGATACAGTACGGTGTTTCAGTTGTGGCGTGAAACTTAAGGAATGGGAATATAAAGATACAGCTTACATTGAACATTCCAGATGATCTCCGTACTGTCACTATCTTCCTTTGGTAGGTTCTAACTATAATCCACGAGTGTTGTATTTGACACTTGGACACAATTTGGTGACTGATATACCTGAGACATGAAAAAAAAAAAGAAAACATGAATTTTGTATTTTATGACAATAAAATGGTTACACTGGTTGTATCATGAATATAAAATTTGCTGTGTTTCATGATATGTACATGGTTACACCATGAACTGTGTTTTATGACATGTACTTGGTTGTACCATGAATATAAAATTTGCTGTATTTTATGACATGTCAATATGATGTAGCTTGAATTGTGTTTTATGATATGTAAATATGTTATTGCAACATGAACTGTGTTTCTTTTCAATATACATTGAATGTAGTATGAACTTTTCTGTTGTATAAAATGTTAATTTCTTGTACAATGAAAGAGAGAAAACATGAACTATGTTTTACAAAATTTGCATTAATTGTACATGAACTATGTTTTTCTTAAATGTATATCGGTTACAGCATGAACTGTATTTTTTAATGTACATTGGTTACAACGTGACTTGTATTTTATAATGTACATTGGTTATAGCATGAACGAAAGATTAAACATATAAAATGTATACAATGCCTTGTGTCATTTATGAAATATCAGAATTCCAAACACAACTAGAGAGTAATATCTGTATCCTCTGTTCTCAAAGTGATTGACGAAAGGTCAGATCGTCAAAAGTGGGAGGCACAGTATCTTTGCCATTCCTTTAACGTGTTCATTGTGGCTATGGCCTGAGTCATTTTTTTAGGATAAGTTTGTCCTTATGTTAGAAGGATTATATATTGAGATGGCTGCAATGAGGTCAGTTGGAACTCTGCTTCAAGACAGCGGATGGACAAGTGTCCTTTTTGAGGCAGAAGTAGCCTCATCTGGTACTGCATAATCCTTCCTGTCAGAATCAAGCATCACAAGAACACGCCAAGTTATTCAGATAACAGCCTGCACTCTGTACAAGCTCACGAACGCATCATACACTGAATACTTCAGCGAAACAGCTGTAAACTCAGAAGACATCATCAGTTTTGATGACTTGTGTGAAAGATGTATACAACAGAGTCAACAGTTCCATTTCTGGTACCTTGTGTTGGAGAAATGGATCTGACAGTTTTCACACTGATACAGTCATACAGAGGAGGAAATTTTGCACTGTACTGTGAGGCACTATTTGAATTGATCCAATACTTTTTTGCCAACAACAATGTGAATTATGCACTTTGGCTTCCCAAACACCTTAATGACATGATGTCCCTTGAGCATCAACATCCACAAGTGGCAAAGGGTTTTCGCATGGGAAACTTTCTTGTAGACAAATATGATCGGGAATTATCAGGAATGTCCATTGATCAGGCTTCAAAAGCAGGCCAATGCAGTGATAAAATGTTATGGAGGAACCATTGGCGTGACTGAGAATCGGTTGGTGGCTGCTGACTGGTCCTGAGGTGAGCAAACTAGTCGCTGAGTACGATGCAGCATCAGAAGCTAAAGATGCAACAGAGATCAGCAGTCATCATGAAGAAACAGAAATGCCTATCGGATTATTCTTTGAGAGAGTAAGTAGTCTTACCATATATTTGTGATCCTAGTGGAACAGATTAAAATGAGGAAGGTAGCAGTTTAAGTCATTCTTGGAGGAGCTAGAAAGTGAGATCGAAAGCTTGTTATATCAACCCATCTAGACGAACAAGGTTGCATTCTTCAAACAGATAACCATTTCCAGCCACCCAAAGCAAAAGACAATCAAGGAAGACTGTCACCTCTTCTCTCCACTCTTCATATCCTGCCAAAGCAGACAGTGGGACTTACATGAATTCTTTCGGCATAAAACCAGCCCGTTCCTGCCGCTTTGAGTGACAATGGGAAGCTCTGCGTCTGTCAAAAACCTCAGCTGATTGACATTCTTAAAGTTCAGGTGCGAATAGCGAATAGTGAACCATACGTAAAGGCTCTCTTTATTGATGGTTTAGTATTGGTGAATACTTTGCCACCACGTACAGGAAAGATATTTGAAGAGTATGCCAAGATAGATGTCTTTCCCACAACAGAGATATAACACACTAAGTACAACAGAACTGACGTTGTGTTTGATCTGTACTTACCATCCAGCTTGAAGGCTAAAACAAGGTCCAAGAAAGGTCAAGAAGCTAGGAGAATGGTGAAAGGAACAAATAAGATTCCAAGAAACTGCCGAAGTTTCTTGATAGATGATGATAAAAAGACAGAGCTCTTCTACTTCCTTGCAGACATTATAGCTCATGTACGCACCACAAACACGGTGATCGTCACAAAGGGATAAAATTCCATCAGCAATAAAAACATCAGCCTGAACAATTGGTCTCCGTGTTCTCGTGTTATCTCTAGGGCTTCAGATGCACAGCACCATTTTATTTGTCGACTAAACTGGTATATAAATATGAATGAAAATACATTGACATAGCTCTAATGATCAGTAATTGAAACAAATGTATTTTTGGCATAAAATGTTGACCATCTTGGATTTTGTTTTACATTAAGAATTATTAGCATTTTCTAATTTATAAATCAGACCACAAACATATATATATAGACGCTAAGATCAATAAGACTTAACATCTTTGCTCATAAGGTATCTAAATGAACATTGTGTGAAAAATGGTGGCCTTCTTGTAAAAATGGCAGCCATATAGGAAATAGTACGTGCTGACGTATTACTTGTATCATCATGTGAACGATTATTGCACTTATCTCCTCTACTACTAGGGTAATTTTATTGTATTTCTATATCTAAATTTGTACAAATGTTCTCATCATAAATGAATCTAGGAACTCCCTTCTAGATCTTTTCAAGTTTTTGCGTATTAATATCCCTACAAAAAATGCCGTACCAAAGGCAAATAGTTAAAATATGGTATAATGAATGAGTGGTAAATTGTTAGCTTTCCTAATTTATTTGGGTACTTGCCCATTCTATTTAGAACATGAAGTTATTTTAACGCCTTCTTACATAATTCAGATATGTAAGAAATACATTTGGCTTGAATATCCACTGTAATTCCTACAATTTTAACTTATATTTCACATTTTATGGTAATTCCTTGTAGATCAAAAGAGAGATCTTGATGATATTGCATAAGTCCAATAGCTAAGGCTTGAAACTTCTCTGGATTTGCATTCATTTCTTTATTTGTGAACAATTCAATAAGAGATACACTATTGTTTCTTTTTTTTTGTGTGTGTTTGTTTTACCAAATGTTTAATATTTTCATCAGCATGGGATTGTCATCTGCATATTAATAAATGTAAATATATTATTAAAAATGGGCTTGGTATCGCTCCCGGTGGAACTCCTTGGTATATAACTTGAAGGTGCTGACTGTTGTGCCAATCTTAACGCATTGCTTCCCACGGGTATGATAATTTTATATAAGACGCAAAGCATTTTCCGACAGCCGATACTTACCTACGTTCAATATGGTATGTGGCAAACAGTCAAAGGCTTTAGAAAGATATATTATAATTGTAGCTATGTATTTGTTCTCATCAACAGCCTAACTTCAGTCCTCTGTTGTTCTTTAATAAGGTGGTTTGACAGCCATATTTTGATCTTACAGCTAACGAGTTAGAATGACAATTCTGATAAAACAATTTCACCAACTGATTGAAAATGGCCTACTTTTTGGAACAATCTGGTTACTTTGAGGCTCGATATTTAAATACTGACCTTGAATTTGACTATATACAAATTTTAAATGGGGACAAAATATATCCTACTCAATTTGATAAATTTCCAGAACGCAATACCTAATGGGCGTGATTAATTTCTTCAGTGAGCCACGCTGCCTGAAAGTCAGACAAGCTTAGCGCAACTGGCATTATTACGTAATAATTCACACATAGTCAGACTTCTGATTGATTAATGGTCCGTAAACATTCAGAGTTTACAAAGATTAATTTTCTGATTCCTATAGATATATGGAGTTTTGCAATTCATCAATAGACCCGAGGAAAAACGGAGAATGCTCAGTCCATACATTCGGATGACTTTTTCTATAAAATCGCTGTTTTTCTACTTTAAACAAATCACGACTTTAAATATGTTTAATATTTAAATAATTAGGACTTTAAATATACTGAATAAAGAAAGAAAATAGAAAAATAGATGTTCAAGCTACAAAGTTTTAAATCTTATAAGTAATAGTAATTGCAAACTGCCTAGGTGACATACTGGGTTCCTGAGACCGCTTGAGCAACCCAGCACGTTGAGAAAACAAAAGCTGCGATTAAGTAAACACTCACAACTATAGCTCACGGGATATAACAGTGCAATAACAAACACAACGGGTCAAATCCATGTTATAAGCCATGCAACAGAACACATTTGAGATAATTACTGAGAACTTTATCCTAGCTATACAGTATTAACTTTAAAGTAGTAAGTATATTGACACATCTAGCGAGTGGTAATTTTTACACAACCACTATTGTTTTAACTCAAGAAAATGTCTGAAAGGTTAAGCCACCAGCATTCATTTAATGATTAAAATATGATTAAGTCTAGGGTTGGAGTTTTGCTATCTTTCAAAGCAAGACTCCTTTTTTCCATTTATTTATTATAAAACATTTATAACTTATTGAAAATGATTATTTAGCTTACGTATGAATATCAGCTGAGTAACTTTTCATTACATCCGTGTCAGGTCTGATATAAACATATATATCAAATATATAATGTAAAACAAATTTGTGACAGTTTGATCTTCATTTGCGGAGAATTGGCAAAACACTTTTCCGTAATCATAGGAAATCCAATGCGCAAACCAAGTGATTTATCTGTTCTTAAGTAAACAAACCTGATTTTGTTTGTATTTCATGGTATGGATAAACTCCAGCTTTCACGTTGCACTTTTATCGAGTACCCAAATGATTTTTAACTACACGCGCATATATTATTTTTTCAAATTTTTTCTCTTCGTAGTTAATCGAATATTATACCGTTTGTATTTGAATTTTTTTACCGTACGAACAAAATTCTAGGATTACAATTGGTAATTTATCTTGAAATCAAACCCAGTGGTTCGGTTACAAATTATTCTAACGGAGTGTAAGAACTTAAAAAAGGTGATAACTGGACCATGTGATTTTCAGGTGTAAGTGTGGCGCGTGAAGACAGTGACGACTGGCAATACACAAATGTTCGTTTTTTTTTTTTTTTTTTTTTTTTTTTTTTAAATAAACAAACTAAATTCAAATTCCTAATTTATGAGCCAAATAGACGAAATGATTTTATTACATATAGCACTGAGTTAATATATTAAGTGGAATGTATCCTCCTCCCCCCCCCCCCCCCCCCCCATATTTTAATTAAACAATGCCGATTCGTCAGACGTCTGGCAGTATTTTTTTTTTTTTTTTTTTTGGGCCAAGGGAACTAACTGCTACAGCTAGCGTGCTGTTTGTGAACAGTTGTCTGCATAGCCAATAATGGCAGCTAAAACGTTCTTAACGCACTCTAACGACGAATATTTTGCCCAAAAGAGTTAGCATAAGTTACTCATGATGTGCTAAATTCATTAAATGTTAGTTTACCGGAATATGTAATGCTATAACCGTCTAGAACCACATTCTCCTTTTGTTTTCGGTTCAGAGTGTATGGGGTTCAAGACGATCACACCATTGCATACATCCCGGTAACCTAGCATGTAACTTATAGTATATCCTGTCACAATGAATGTCGAAACGGGAAACCTTGTTTAGACACTAGAAACGTCGCAATTTTAGAAATATAGCAGGTATTTTATTTACCATTAAACCTACAGCATACTGAAGACCTCTCCGTCTGAAGCAGTACGTGTCTTCCGGAAAAAGAGTTTTATGTGATGGTTATATCAGCTGGAAAGACCTCCCTTAAGAAAAAAGCAGACAAGAGAATCAGACTTCACGTACTATTGCACAGTAGTTGGACATCAGGCATAGATGAAATCAAAGCATATGCCTTTGTCATCGTTGGGTATGACAAGAGTATACTTAACTTATTATGACGCTTTTCCGGGAGATGAATGGATGATAATTTTGTTGAACACAGAAAGGGAAAGAACTTAAGGAAACCATCCAAACTACAGAGACACACACTGATTTAAACCAACAAGTAGATAAAATTACTAGTTGTACTCGGGGAATCTTCAATATGACTTATAATACTTATTGCAGAACTTAATCTTACATACAGTACTGGCTTATAGAGACAAGGATGGGCTTACACAAGAAAAGGTAGAACCAAAACATTACACTTACCTATAGAAAATAATCTGCAAGTAAAAAACAGACAACAATAAAAAGGAACAGCTAACAAACGCAAAAACAACACAGAAAAAATGAAAGCGAGGGGGTATGAAAAGAAATTGAGGTAAGGTACAACATCGAAACAATCTAGGAAATACAAAATCAGATTCCACATGTGACGTAGGGGTGTCGACTATTGCAAAATCAACACTTAATGCACAGCTTCAAGTGCCGCGTGCGAGACAACATTAAGACATTATTGATATGTCGTTAGGTAAATAAGTGTATCGTAGCGCTATGAACTCAGAGACATATTTGACGTACTAATTGCAACAGCAGTCCCGTGAAAGAGAATGATAACGTCAGCAAAAGGTATATGAGACATTGGGAAATCATTAACGATATACGACCTGACTTAAATCGACTAAGCTAACTTTCTAATGCGGAAAACCAATGTGGTAATTGTATCTTACTGAAACAAAATCACTCAAAAACCAAAAACATATGGGGTTTTTTTCTTTTTTTTTTTTTTTTTTTTTGTTTTTGCGTATTTGATAACAGGAGTCTATGATGTTCTGTCTGTACAAATTTCATGAAATTTGAAATAATAATTCAGCTATTATTTTATAAACAATTGGTGGCAATGTCCTTTTATGGGAGTTTTTTTATGTCATAATCCTTACTTGTAGATATATATTGAACCAAGAGTAGCGCAAGAAAATGCACTTCAACCTATACAATTTTAAGTGATTTTTGGATTGCTTGAATCCTAAACTTATGTAAAAATATCACTTTTTCAAACAACTAAAACAGTACTTTAGCCGAATGACTCTACCTTACTATAACCAATCATTAAATTAAACAAAATTACCAGCAATAAATCAAGTAAAGAAAATATTGTTGTTGAATTAGTGTTCATAACCATACTAAAAGGAAATTTAATTAACAAAATTGTTATATACAAACTAAATATGGTAAGGACTATGACACAACTGCAACTCAAATTATTACAATTCTTACCTTCAGTGTTTCGCAAAAACTGCAGCATAATGGAGATATTAGGGCGTTATTAATTTACAAAGTCAAGTAATTTCGATTAAGAATTAACATATAAAGAGTCTACTAATTCCGATTAACTATATTTATGTATTTCGACAAGAAAATTAGCTAGACTGGCAATTTAGAGTCATTTGCAAATACAGAGCGAGGCGTGTGTATATATGGCATTTTGGTGAACCTCTGTGATTTATTTTTTTATTTTTTATGGACAGTGTCGATCTTTTCTTGCTTTTTGTTGGAAAACAAAATTGTATGCCACCCAAAAAATAACACAGAGCAACAATAGTCACTGACGCGTGCAACGGAGAACAGATTCGCATTAATACCATAATTTGTAAGAATCGGTCATCACACTAACCTTTCAATTGGCATAATTATCTCCAATTTCAAAATCTCCTTTGAAATGGATTTTTAATATGTCTGAAACTTCAGAATAAAGTTTCTAACATTGTTTTTAGCTTTCTCTAGCTACAGATTAACTTGTATAAAGAAGCGGGGAATCGGTTCAACAATCATCTTATTTGATACAAAAAGTTGTAAAACATTATATACTAAAACTTTTCTCATTATCATTAACCTGGATGGCGCTAAATATTATAAGAAGAGCCCTTACGTATATATAATTAGTCATTCCATATTCTTAACTTTATAACGAATGGCCAAGTCCCCACGCTGTTCTCTCTCTCTCTCTCTCTCTCTCTCTCTCTCTCTCTCTCTCTCTCTCTCTCTCTCTCTCTCTCTCTCTTTAAACTGATTTCCTACTTCGAAACATATTTTCACAAATCTGATAACAGTATTAATGAGTATGAAATCTTTGAACTTTTAAAAGATGAGTTTCTAGAATGTGACAGCTGTGGGAAAAAACAGCAGATTAGAAAACGAAGGAGTTAAAACATGCACGTCTTTCTAATTGTCATTGATCACAAAACCTAATGGAAAAGAAGGCACATCCAAAACATCATAGTTAAACAACTAAATTATACACATAAAAAATGTGATAAGTCGACTACAATGCTGGGATTGTCCTACCTGAATAATAACTGATATTACAAAGAAATGAAAAGAGACAATATTCAAAACTATGAAGCTGATAAGAACAAAATGTAAAAGACATACAATGTCAAAGACAACGAGAAAAAGAACTACATAAAGGGTAACGAGAACCACGTAGACGTTAATGCAATGTTTATAACATTAAGACTTCTTTCGAAATGCGTTCGGAGAATGTATACCAAAGACTGACACAAATGCCCGATCAATTGTACAGTTTTCCTAAACAAATATTTACCATGTTCAATTTTTAAGCATCCATAAACCTTCAATCGCAAACAATTACCACACAATTAACCAAAATCAGTTGGTATGGGAAGAATTTTTGCACCATCTTGAGTAAATAAAAACTAATACAGTTTTAAGAGTATGTGGATACACAGATTTTGAAGATTCTGTTTTTACCGACATCTGTAGTAATTGAAATTTAACTACAACATCAATGGTTTAATTAATTGAACCTCCGATGAACATCGATGGCTATGCCAGCGATCAAGGAAAAACAGTTGTAAAATGTTACAAATGTAGCAGACATTAACAAATATAGGAAATAAAAAAACGAGATACAAAATATCAGAGAGAGAGAGAGAGAACAAAGAGATAACTTCGTATCCCATTGGGGAAATGAAACGATCAGAGTGCAAAAATCAACCGAAAATTACACGTGAATGTGGACAAGAAACAGTAAATACGGGATCATTGAAACTTGCACAAGAAAAGTTAATTTCATATTTACTTTTGGGTTAGCAAAGCCAGTACGTTATCTGAAATAAAAGGATTCAAGTTACAAACTAACTAGCTAGCACAGTACCTTACTCTTGTCCTGCTAATCAGTTTAATGCATTACATTGGTTATCCTTACCTTAACCACGTCAACATATCAAATGAATTTGCAAGATAAGCATTTACGACACTGAACACGTTTTTGTTCATGCAAGCCATTAAATATTTTAGAAAACAATACGTTAAACTCTGACAGTGATGACTCTGTGGAAAGCTACAGATTACATTATAACATGAAAGTCTGGCAGAATCAACTAAAATTGGTAGTGTTGCTGGCAACATCTGGTTGCGGGCTTCCTTTTAAGCATTTCATAGACAAAAGTATAATAGAATTATTAAAATCAGCACACAAATTTCATATTTATTTCCATATGAGAAAACAGTGTTTTGAATGTAAAATACTTTTTTTCCAGATGATGATGTGATGATGTGTTGAAGCCAAATAACAATAGAATAGATATAAAATAATCTTTTTTGATCTGCAACAATTTTAACATTCCACCACAGCATGACAGGAGAGGACAATGGGCCGTTGTGTTAGCTGATTACAAACGTAAATGTAACTACTAATCTGGTACATTTTGAATACTGAAGGACTTTGTCAGCTGATGAAATTATTTCTATGGTAGACAACAATTGATTCAAACAGTATTGTATTTGCTAACGTCATCATAGAAAGTACATAAAGTCTAATATGATAATTAGAGAATTGAGCAACAAGCATAAGTTTATTTCGAGAAACATGTTACTGTATACTAGCAAGACATGTTACTGTATACTAGCAAGACATGTTACTGTATACTAGCAAGACGACAAATCTGAAACAAATACAGAAAGATGTGAATGATGTTCGTATTGATGGAGGGGGTGTTAGGAAAATTACTTTTAACTTCAGCTCAGATATATATATATATATATATATATATATATATATATATATATATATATATATATATATATATATATATATAGTCAAACCTGTCCTAGCGGTCACATGTGTTCGCATACTTATTTCCCCCGTCAAATTTCCTATTAAATGCCCTGTATTTAACGGTCAACTGTTTTCAGCGGTCAGCGGCCAGGTGTTTCTTAACCAAACCATGGTTTCACCCTGCTTTAAGCGGTCACTGGAGCGTATCAGCAGTGACCGCTCCAAGTATGCAAAATAAATACTTCTTTTGTTTGATGAGCAAGGCATGGTTTAGATAAAGGTATATCGTATGAATCGATGTCTAAGCATTTCATATCTCGATTGTACATACCGTACTCCAATCACGCTGTCAGTCAAACTCAAAAGTGTCAACATGTCGGCTTCAAAAGCAAAGCGGTTTTTGTCGTTACATGAGAGAATCAAAGCAATTTATTTTCTGGATAGTGGACAAAGTAGTTGTATAGTTGCAATAGAAATGGGAGTCGGGCGAACTCAGATCCAAGGGAATATTAAGCGTAAGCGAGATATCATGGCCGATTTTGAGAACAACTTTAATACGGAGTGTAAGAGATTGTGTATAATTACACAAAATGAGTAGAGATACATATACCCTGCATTTGTGATATCCCTTACTTGTTATATGATACTAACAATAGCCGCAGGAAGCTTCTTTTCATTCCCTAATCATCAAATATCTCACACAGAAGCCGAGTGTCTTTTGATCTAGGTGAGTTTCAACAACTGCCTAATCCATCAATCGTTTGAAGTGTGAATATCTGTTTTCATGCCTAATTATACCAGCTGGCCTAACAAAAGGTCATTCTTGTGTTTGACAATCATAGGTAAGCTGTCAATTAGTAATTTTATTTAGGCGCCATTTCTACTGATAAGTGATGATTTAATGTACATAATGGATTAAAGTGGAACTTTTTATTTTATAATTTTGTTATTTTTCTTTTTGCTAATTAGTGACACTAAATATATGTATCTTCATAGCATACTACTATCACTCCTAATAATGTCAATGCTTTTCGGTGCATAGTATATGTATTTGTCATGAACCAAGTTTGAGAACTGAACCCGCCTTCAGAGTTCACTGAAGTAGAACCTTCCATAACAACGTTTTGCGTCTTGTTTTAGGGATAGTTTTTAAACCATTCCAAAATGGCTATATTTGGCTATATTCCACCAAACATTTGGGCCAGTATTGGCATCACTGAGTTTATTAACTAATTTATTATAATACTTAAGTTTGAAACTTCTTACGGCACTTATAACTCGGTTTCTAGTACCTCTGAATTGGGCCCAATGCAAAAATAAGAAACATTTGTTCCTTTAGCCAAGCAATGGATCCTTCTCTGTTGTTCAAATAATTTTCTAATATGATTGTGCATCCAGGGAGGATCACTCCAACGAATTGTTATAATTGTATTGGGAATAGCGGAATGGCCAGCTACTAAGATATTGCGAGAGAACTTATGACCTGTTCATCTGTCGAAAGATTAGACAACATCCAATTTGCTCTGTGTAACAAGTCTCTGTTCGATTCGTAATTAGCTGCTTTATAGTCCCATACTTTCCATTTAAAGCTATACTGCCCAGCATTCATGAAGTTTGAGGAACAATAAATAGGGCTATGATCAATACAGAAAGGACCTAAGACCCCTTTTTCATAGCAATTTAGTTTATCATTCAAAATAATTAAATCAAACAATGTGGAGCTATGATTAGTAATTATTGTGGGTTTATCGATCAATTGATCTAAATTAAAAGAAGTATTCATGATATATCTAATATTTCTACATCTACTGGATACCATGAGGCCTTCGTTAAAGTCCCCTAAGATTATTATATTTTGACAATACTGTTTTGTTTGTTCAATTGAGAGTTTGACCAAAGTTCAATAATCGAATCTTGGGTTACATAAAAGGTTCGATTACAAGTTTCATTTCGTTAAGAATCATTTCAGCCCAAAGTGCCTCAAGGTTTGGTGTTAATAAATTCTTCTTTTCAATAAAGGGAATTCCTGTTTTGAAATACATAGCTACGTCACTCTCATTTCTGTTTCTACAGATATGGGTTGGTGGATCCAAATTCTGTATTAAAATTTTTTCTGTTGGAATGTATCCATCTAACCACGTCTCACTGACTGTGATAATGTCGAATTTGTTTAACTCTATGCTTATCTGGTCAATCTTATGGTAAATACTTTGACTGTCAACGTGACAAAATAAGAGGCCACTTTGCAAATTAGGGTTCAAGCGTGGAACCGGATTAGTTTCAATTTCATTGGCATGTAAGAGAAACAAGTGGACAAAATGTGACAGTCCCCTTAATTCCTTTATTTTTGCACATGCAGATTAGTACTATATTGATGATAAAAGCTTCGATAAGAACGCCTTGCTACATGTGGCAATATAAAGGAATAGGAGGCATCCTCTGCGATAAAAGTGATACGAATTAATTGATCGTTTTTAATCATATGTTTGCTGAGAATCATGGTTGGCAGGTGCATTTTTAAGATAAACAAAGAGACTCAGTGCGGTCACGATGTTATTTGCATGAAAAGTTAAAAGAGAATCGTATAAATATTTTCTCCGGCCAGTTTCCAAAATATCAGTTATTCAATCCATTGAAAGCTATGTAAGTTAAAGATTTTACCCCAAATGGCATGAGCGTGCCAACATATGTTCGAATTTATTTTGGGAATAAAAACGTAAACCAAAATTTATAATAATGTTCAAATAAAGTCAGGAGAAGGTTCGCACATATTCTCACTATACAACACAATCCAGCCAAAGCCAGACAAGTTAATAAACAAAGTTCCAGTGGCCAGAAAAAAAAAAATACATGAAACTGATGACAGTGGACAAATAGTTATTGAATGTGTATAGTGTTGCTGTGAATATCTAACTAAACTTCTATTTTGTAACTCGTTAAGTTACATTACATAGAGTTACTTTTTAGATTGTCTTTGGGAACTGCTGAAATGAGTATTGTTGACCTCCGTAAACATGTAGTAAGTGAAGGGAGGTAATGCTAGGTATAGTTGACAAATGTAATTTCCAACAATTGTGTACTATTTTTAGAAACAGTTCATCTCATCATTGTACTTTCAGTGGTAGGACCAAAATATATGATTAAAGATTAAAACCAGTCAAGCTGGCTAATATCGCACTACCTGGGACCGCAAATGTTCTTTGCAGAATAATGACAAGAAAATGTTGATGCAAAGCATCACGTGGAGCGGAAAAAGGTACCCTTACATTTCATGGCTAGAAATTCACACAGCCTTGGTGTAACTTTGCTAGAACTTCCCTTACCACTCTGTCTGCCTCGTTGCGAAATTGAAAAGCGACGCAATAAACGACACAATCGGAATACTCCACTACTGCTAATCATGTACTTTGTGCCGAAAAGTTGCAAAATAGAAACAAAATCGTTACACTTGATTGCTGAATGGAATACGTATAATATGTTCTGTTTAATCGAAACATAGCTCAACAATCTGATTAATAAGGTCCAATAAATCTTTCATGAAGGACAAATTAACGAATTATATGTGGTTATAATGATATCTGTAATAATAAATAAAACATGTTGCTAAATAACAACACATATTTGTCTTGCTGATTTTATTAATCAAACACACCAGGATCTATCATTGTTTGCATTTATAGTTCTAACGAAATAAACATTTATACAAACACATGTTATTAACGTTTTTTAAAAAATATTGAACATCAATCTAACCTGAAAAATATTGTTAAAAATCATATAAACGATTATGTTATTCATTAATTGTGTAGCCATTATAACAATGGTCCCTTTATGACGTCATCGCAGTAACTATACCCGAAATCAGTATCAAATGGAGTCGACCGTTTCCCAGTCAACTAATAAAGATGCGTTAATAATTAGATTAATCACATTATACTAGGTAAGTCACTCGTTAGACTTATAAACTCGAATAACTAATCGCGTTATAGAGGCCGAACTTGTTGATACTTACGAATATAACTCAGTGGCACCATTTTTTGTTTCGTAAACAGCAGTTTGCTACATACGCACATACAACTTTATATAAAATATCAACGTATCTAGAGTAACACTTTCATAAAGTCACAAATAATTTATATTTATTATAATATTAATTGTTATGTTGTGCATTTACTGTGCAAAAAAAAAGGACTGAGAGTAGTATAAGAATTAGTGTGTTTGTTGCCTTAAGAGACTAGATATTTAAAGTTGAATACAGTATTTTGCGCTTCTGCGGAAACTGTGCATTATCTATGTGTGTGTACATGTGTGTGTGTACACACATATATGTATGTGCATGTGTATGTATGTATGTATGTATGTATGTATGTATGTATGTATGTATGTATGTATGTATGTATGTATGTATGTATGTATACGATGTTTTTGACCAACTGATTCTCCCCCCTTCCCCCCCATCAATAAAACTAGGATAGATACATTTCGAGGTGAATGATAATGAAGTCCCTTTATTCCTTTCCTTTCTCTCTCTCTCTCTCTCTCTCTCTCTCTCTCTCTCTCTCTCAGATAAGGGGATGACCAATGTAGGGAAGACAATTTTATTTTTCTCTCCTTCTCTTCAAGATGTTTTTTGTTTCTTCTTTTCTTACCCTCACCGCTTCCTCCTCCTCCTCATTTCTCATTTGTTTCTTTATTTTTTTTTTCTTCGTTGTTCTTTCACTGTATTTTTTCTACTTGGAAAATATTACAAGATATATGAAAATTTACGAGAGAGAAGAAACGTCAGGTTGAGCGTATAAGAAAGCCTCACTCTGTATATCTTAGCTAGACAGACTGTATGCGATTTTGCACTTGGTCAATATCACTTCAAGGAAGTGTACTGTGAGTAGTACATTAATATAGACTGGTGTATGTAAATATTATCATAGATATGTTTGTGCTGTAGATAGTTAGTCAGCCTACCTATGATTCCAATTTTTGTTTTGTTTCTTTTAATGTTTTTTTTTCTTTCGTTTTTCACTCTTTATGTGATTTTTCTGTTGTACTTTTTAATTCCGATGACGTTCTCCTTTTTATCTTGTCTTTGATCTACTCTGTTATGACACACGTCAATCGTGGTCTGTATACCAGATCGCCACCAGATTTAATAGTAGCATTGTTGATAATGTGCAATATATAGCAATATTGTTACATGTTATCAATATACATTGAAAATCAGCCGCATACAATTTTCTGTATGATCTCACACACAGAGAATAATAAGAGTAGTATATATATTTTTAAAAGTTTTTGTCTGAGTCAATACATCTTACTGCACTGAATTGTCAGGGGTTGGGGGATCTCAAGAATAGAAGATGTATATTTTTAAACTTTTTTTAAGAATAAAAAGTATTCAATATACTTTCTTCAAGATACTCACTTTACTGAAAAATGGGAAAATTTCATATGGACTATCTGGGGATATGAATGGTATTTTTTAGAATGTCTTTTTAGTTCATCCTCTACCAATTCAAGAGGTGTAGCTATATTATAGAACAATCATTTCCAGTTCATCTTCCACGGAATATTGAAAGATAATACTGGCAATTACCTCTGAACATAACCATCGGAAACGACAGATTTACACTCATGAATGTTTATGGATCATATAGAGACGGCCCAGATTTTTACCTTGAGATAGGTTGAATATTGCTGTAATAGCCGGAAAATCTAGTCAGGCCATCTACATATGAATAGAAATGTGTTAGCCGAATTGTATTTGTCTCCGTTGAGTGGTTTTAAGCTCTCTGGCTAACACGCTTATTGGGATGGATCTTTGGACATACGGGCAGATGGACAAACAGGACCAAATCAAGAAGCCCCAGCTGCAAGCAGTGGGGGGGGGGGGGGGATATTCCTTAAAAGAAGAAAGGTATTAGTTACTGAAATAACATAATTAACATCTGAAGGAACCATGTAAATAATTGCGTAACGATGCATTAAGGATATACGTATTGACATGTTCATGCATCAGGCAACGCTCGAACCAATCTCTAAACATAGATTTTTTTTAAAAAATCCACATACAAGACAAATTAAAAAGCTTTGTTCCTTTTCAGCATTCACCCCACCACCACCACCACACCACCATCCCCCATGGTTGTTTGGTCCTTTTCTAATTCAAATCTTTGCGTTGCTATCTAGATGAATATATCAGTCAATGACTTATGGTTTATGTTCCCCAATTTCTCACAGTCACACACAAACATAAGAAAAGACTGTCGCTGAAGGTCATGCACTTCAGCTCACTATGCTGTGGTCCAAATATTCAATTTACTAGAGGTTTGGTTCTGAAACAGATTTTAATAATACTTCATATATAAGCTCGTATCACCGAGTTTTCAAACGAGTTTCTTAATAAGCAAAATCGAAGTATACTCATGGATCAGTCTGACACCTGCTTTACTGAATTGGTTTCCTCCCCATCCGTTGTATTTTCGAACAGACTTCAATAAAATTTTATGTGTGGGCTTTAATATGAGTAAAATCTTTCATAAGTTTAATATTAGCCAATATTAACATGTACTAATGAGTTGGTCTGGCATATTATCGGATGTGTGGCTCTTTTACTGCTCCATAGACTGTATTCTCACACACATTTCGATCAAAACCGGTTTGTAGGCTTGTATCATCTGGAATCTCAAACGAGTTTAACAATAAACATTTCTATTGATTCTATGTTGTTGTTGTTTTTGTTTTTTTTTGTTTCTTTTTTTTTTTTTTGTTTTTTTTTTAATACAAGACATACAAGACTTAAGGAATCACCAATATGACTGCCTTTTTGCTGACTACAAGAAGCAGGCGACCTATTTTCAGATTGAAGATATGTTGTGATCGCTTGTGGCCTAGTTTCATGTTGTTTTAAAGCCTGTTAGACGGATAGTCTATGGAATTGTTTATGGAATATTACTTTTAGCTTTGGTCGGTTTTGATGGAATGTGAACAGCTGCTATTATATTTAATTCTGTGATGTAAAGGTCCCAAACATGCTCGGGGACGGATTTTTCTTGACTGTGAAAAGAAGCAGAAGATTCTTAAGAGATCTCTTTCAACGTTCTGATTTAGCTTTTTTTCGAGGTCATACTTTCCGTTTAAGGCTATACTGGGCGTTCGTTCTGTGGAAGACGATCTTATTATCAAAACTTCCAAGACTGGTCAGTGTGCTTGAAGTGTGTACTAAAACAATATACGCTAGGACAAGTGTATTTTTATTTCATGCGGGGAACTTTGCCATTTGTTGTAGGTATAAATCATTCATGTTTCCAATTTAATCTCCATTTAGGGATTCAACATTGCACGTACTATATGTGCCTAGGTCAAATCAGGAATATTTAAATCAACTACGATAGAAAATGCTACTATTTTTAGGAATTATCCTGAATGATTGCCAAAATATGAAAGGACCCTCTGTGTCATTTTCATGATGTGGTAGCAGGCTTCTACATAAATAGTTATGATGCCTTAATACAAAGTTTTGACCAAGATATGTTGCAAAATCTGTTTTAATATCTTATTGCTCCTCTGAAAGACAATGTATCGAAACAGTCATCAAAACACCACCACTACCTTGTCTCTCTTCTCTAACATCCCTATATCCATCATAATTGCAGGGAAGATATCTGATGTAAGAATGTCTCTGCATACAAACTGATGCGAGGGACAGCGACATCTACAGATATTAATGACATCATTGGCATCTGAATTAACTGAGATTATTACCACACCACAGGCAATATTTCTAAACAAATTTCGATAAAACTTGGTAAGTAATTTTTCATTTCAAATTTAGGACCAGCTTCTTGTACGTACTGGAATTTGGATGTAAATATCAATTCAATCCATATGTTTATTTGGGTAATTCAGTTCTTATTGCATGCAAGAATCCAAATACTGCACTAAATTTGGAGACAAAATGCATTTCCAAACAAATTTAAAAATCAATTATAGGACTGGTTTGCTTTACACTCAAATAGTCAGAGACAAAGTGACAAAAAATGGACAATGTATGGATACAAATACTAGAATCAAACTTTCTCAACTAACCAATTAGAAAGTTGTTGTTGCCTTGTCTTTTAATTATAACAAAACAAGTAACTTAAACAGATAATTCTTGTTCGATGTTAGTGTATAATTGGGTACAAGATGGAAATAAAGTCAAATCACAAAAACTTTAACACAACTGATCACTTTATTAATTTATTGATATATAGAATGCACGAACAAGACAACAACTGAATACACTTTAATAGTGTATTAAAATGTATATAACATAAACGACAATATTTGGCATTATCACATTGTATTATGAGCAACATTTACGCAGATTAATGTGTTTGACAGAGTTTCAAGCAATCCTATAGCCTTTGTCAGCAGATTCTGATCCAATATTGTGTGTAACTTTATAAAATAGATATCATACGGGTTCGACAATGAGCGACATTTGCTAATATAAATGAGGTGAGGTGATCTGCCATCTGATTAGTTCACCATACATTTTCATAAACCACATTGTCTTTTGTAGTATTTTGGGTGGATCCTGCAAAAGATAATAAAATCTCAAGATCAGAACCTACTGAAACATAGGAAACTAAAGAGAGAATACAGGGAAATGCCGAATAAATCTTTAACACCATGGTATTCAACATGTGCGGCAAAAACTTATACGAGCAGTGCGTGGTGGAAATTGAATAGAGACAAATTTCATTTCAAATGGAAGTGGTTGTGCAGTTAGATTGAAAGGTCTATAATTCGCCAATACGGATTGGGAAAATTATACGGATAGTTAAATAATCACAAAAATGAACAACTATTTTAAACAACGCAAAAACATATATCACAATTTAAAGAGCACATAATTATATGTTTCACATGGTGTTGTACATAATTTTAATTTGTTTAAAATAATATGTTTCAATTCAATTTCACTTTTTTATTTGCTGACTTAGTGTATAATATGTAAATACTACACAAGTATGAAACCGTGTCTCGGCTTTCAGGACGGTCTACTAGCGTACAAGTAAATGCTGTCGGTTATGAACAGCTAGTTACTGACCAGTCAAGTATCAACTTATGTCAATATATTTTAAAGTTAAATTGGCGTTGTGATTGGTTAAAGTTGACTTAAGTGTGTATTTTCAGAGTTATACAGTTACTTGGAATACGTTTTAATTGCTTATTGATGCAATCTCATTAAATACTTGTGCAATGAAAGTAGTCTAAGCTATTCACTGCGTAACTGCATGACGCTGAAATATGGCTGCATCCTTGAACTCTCATTTCAGGCGCAATTCCCCGTATCAAACCAAAGTCACCCACTGACGACCATAGAAAGGCATGCCTCTGTGGATAAGTCGAGTGATTTGGCGACGTCACAAGAATTGTTGTGATTTTAAAAAGTGCCCAATATACTATTATATTCTCGCTGTAGAAACTTTGAAGAATTTCAATGAACCTTTAAATTTGAAGCTCTGTATTGTTTAGGGCAGTCGAAAATTTCCCTTTTTTATTAGTATCGCAATTTAGAGAGTTTGCAAAATAACTTAGTAAACTGAGATAAATCTAATAGGTAATACTACTAACATAAACAGAGAAAATTGACAATAATAGCGATAAAATGGATCATAGAAGAATCCAAACACATGGTCGCTTTAATTTTAGGGAAACAAATACAGGAAATTAGTGTGTTAAGGATATATGGAATTTTTAAACAGTAATCAAGGTTGAGTTTCAATATAAAGTAAATATAAAAGTTCGTTTGCACCTATATTTATAGAAGCACAACTGTTGTTAGGGATCACTGCTGTCTTATTATTCATGTGTTTCCATCTGTAATGTAAAACTGCATTCGGCTTACTCTAATGTTTAACATAAATGTGGCTGATTCATAATAATTGCTTGCATTTAGTAAGTCAAACTGATTCTAATGGATGTATAGATAAAACTACATATGTGTTTTGTTCCGAGTGGGCGGAAAGAATGAGATTGATACGTCAGACCGAGAGGTATATTTCTACACCGTATCAAACGATTTCTTTCCCTCGACTCGGAACAAAGCACGTATGTGCTTTTGTATTTATTGCATATCCCCTTTTTATTTACAGACTGTTTTCAAATTTTTCGATGTATCCTTAAAAAAAATTAATTAAGGCATTTGGAGGTTTATGAAAGATATCGTACAACCGACTGAAAAAGTCGCATGAGACGTTGGGCCATACGTAACGGGGGCTAGGACCAAATAGATACTGTCGAGTGATTTACTCTTTAACTTCGGATTTTTAACATTTGTTGTATTGGATATATTAATGAATTTAAACTGAAATCACAGGCATGTTGATTTTTTTTTTTTTATTTATTTTTTTCTCTAGTGAAACATAAGTTTTGGACTAGCACGTGAACCTTTTACTTACACTCCACTTATTGAATACACACACCACTTCCAAGCAAATTTCAGGGCAAATATAATATACTAATGGTAATTAAATGCATTCAGTTATAGAGAAATATCATTAATTTACAGTACTATGAAACTTTATTTTTATGTTTTCATTATAAGAAATTATTGATGCATTTAAATGCAAGGTGATAATTTACGCATTTTTTTAATTTAGAAAAAAAGAAGATTTTATCTCTTTCTAACATGCAGGATAGATTTGTAATAATCATTTGGAAATTTAGGACTAGAAAATTCTAAACGATATTGTTCTTTTTTCTTTATATTTTCTACTTAAAAATCGCAAGAATATTTAAAACATAAACATAAATACAATTCCCTGCTTGTGTCTCAGTGATGAAAAAGTCTGAACAACATTGCAACAAGATGTAATTCTTCTCGATTTCAGCCAAAGTCAAAGAAACTGCGTAGATACGTCTACCTTTCTGTTGCAAATGTTTATTAATGTTATCCTCAGATTTACTCAAGGGAGTTGAATCCTCAGTATTATTAGTAGACAAATTGAAAGTTCCTTTACTTATACTTGCTCCATAAAAAATATAAAAAAATCCGGAGACCACATTTTGAAAGTCTGAATGTTTAATTGTATTCTGGCTGGTGTTGGTATTTTAGATGATTTACATTGTGGAATGTCTCTTCTCTGAGTTATCAGTGCTACAACTGGGAACGAGATCAACAAGTGCACGGTTCAGAAGTTTGTTCTTCGATTTCTTAAATATTTTTGTTTAAGGTCTTTCCACAGAGTCTTCAACACTTTGCAGCTCGTAGCAAACTCATATCAAGATCAAATACAGTTGCCATAGTTATCATCCCTTAAACATCATAAGCTCTGTGGTAACTGTTTAGAGTATCTGCTTTACAGTATTAAACATCAAGTTTCATTAAAGTGACCAGGTAGGCGCCTATATAAGTATCTTATTAAACAGAGGTAATGTTGATAAATTCCATTTTCTGCGAACAAGGAGACATTTCAAACCATGACATGAATATGGACATCACTCCCTGAGTCCTTCTTATTGTGTCTTGATTTTTAAATATACTTTTAGTACAAGATTTCAGCGGCAAAGTATTTGGTCTCTCTCTCTCTCTCTGTCATGTTTGGTGACACTTTGCACACCAGCTTCATCTGAGAACTCATCGTCATACATTCTGTCCTAAAAATTATTCTCAACTTCAACTATAATTTCTCGACGACGATAGGTACTGTGAAATGCCCATAAACTCCTCGTCGCTACTTACGGTACACCCCCAATTGGGCCATTTTCACCAGATACACTGAACAACCTCCCCCCTCCCCATGACATGTAGACATTGTTGAAATTGGGCACAATAGTTTAAAATTAATAGCAATAAATGATTGCCGATATTTTTATCAGTTGACTATTATTGAATATTTCAAGTAGTAACAGTAGTTCCGGGCTGGGTGTACGATACGGAGATTTTAGGTGTGCGGTACGGAAACACAGATTGAACGTCTGTATCGAACGCCAAATCAGCCATGTAAGATTAAATGGGTATGCAATAAAATTAAATATCAATCAATAGAATAAAAGAATAAAATCTGACATTAGGTATAAATGTTTCCACTACTTATTATGTATTCATTTTATTTTTGTAAAGGACCTTTCTCAAGGCATCCGTATCATCCATTGTAGAAAAGTACAGGCCAACATAAATGCAAATAATGGAATGATCGACTCCCTTAAAATTCATTCACTTCTCTGTTTAAATAAGTTACTTTGCTATTTTCATTTTCTTATATATTGAATTGCAGTCATTAAGCATTATCCACTATTCTCATGCATGTCCAAATTTATCTCAGGTTATATCTGTTACGGGTTGTTCTTACCTGTCTCAAACTTAAGTTGATCATACGCTGATTTTCCTCTTTTCTTATCATAAGTCTTGTCATCATCTCTGAAATGCATCGAAGTATATTGTAAAATCAGAATGTTTAGTTTCTCATTTTTTCTTACATCAAAAGTAAAATGTCGACTACTTCTTGAGGGCTGGAATTTTAATGCTGATTCTGCATCGCGCTGAAATGGCATTATTGTCTTTTGGATACATTATTTTTAGCAAAATAGTTGAATCTTCTCTTCCAATATTCTGCATACAAAAAAATGTATGATGAAGGCATAACCCTTTCGACTCGTTAGGTCAAAGAGTTATAATTTAGCAATGTATATGTACATAAATTCGTAAATATGCAATGTTTAGAAGAAGTGTGAAAACTGACTTACAATTGAACATTGTCGTCATTGCCTCTCACTCCCATTTCATAACCTGAAAGATATTTAAAATTTGCGAGTATAATTCATATTGATTTCCATTCTACGACTTATAAAATGATATTTTATTTTATTATTCAATTTTCTCCTAGACTTCTATAATAAACATGGCCATTAGATTACATTGCAGTTGCTGGTTTGGAATGAATATTTACTCATTTTATAATCTGCAAAAGAAAGGAAAAATACTCCTAGCGATAGTAAGCTCTAGTAAAATGCAATTTATCCTTTAAGATATTTTGTAATTGATACTCTCTCTCTCTCTCTCTCTCTCTCTCTCTCTCTATATATATATATATATATATATATATATATATATATATATATATATATATATATATATATATATATATATATATAAACTGACAACGAACAGTGCAAAACTAGTTTTTAACTAGCCTAATCGCATTCGACTCTCATTGTGTCTTTTTCAAAGGCAAACACAATCGGAAGTATACTATGCAATAGGTTCGAGCCTTATGATTCCAGACTTAGTACCTGAGAGGTCATTGCTTGCAATAGTTGTGTGTGACTGATCGTTCTCATTGTCAAGAGACGTTATGTCTGCCTGATCGTTCTCACTGTCAAGAGAAATTAAACTGTGTGACAAAACGAATAACACATAATTAATAGCTTTGTACTTCTTTTAAAATTATCGTTTTGCAATGTTCTCTGTGTTTGTGTGCATACATTATTTTTGTTTGAAACATAGTCAAGAACACGGTTTTAAAAAGATGTGAATGGCATCGTCCAGGGTAAAACCGCCATGTCGCCTATACAAAGTATATAAGACTCCTTTCAACCAGTCCTTAGTAGCTTGAGAAGGTGATACAAATTTAGTTAAACCGTTTGGGGGAATTTCTTCATTTCTTTGTTCTTTCACTTTTGTTTAGACCCAGATATTTACTTGGCACGATATGCGGAGCCATACGCGGTTAAAAACCTCATCACAAAGATGACACGATGGAACCAGCTTGTATTATCAATCTTTCGTGTAAAAAATGTATCCAAATTGTACTTATAGACATATCACGAAAACGGAACCATAACGACCATCCTATATTATACTATCCGAAACAAACCTACAAGAGGTTACTCAGCACAGACATTTGGGCATTATCTTAGCTAGTGATGCCACTTGGCACGCGCGTATTAAATACATTTCTGATAAAGCCTGGAAGAAATTCAACTGCTTAAAAAGATTTAAATTCAAACTGGGTCGATTGTTTTTAGAAAAAATGTAGAAATCTTATATTGCACCAATTTTTATTACGCTGATCACATCTGGGACAATTGTACATTGCAGATAAAGAACTCCTAGAAAAAAATGTCGAGGCGATGAGAATAATAACAGGTACAACCAAGAATGCATCCCCTACACAACTGTACCATGAAACTACTTTGGAAAGCCTACACTCTCGTCGTTACAAGCATACGTTGATTTAGTTACTTAAACTTTATCACGGATTAGCGCCTGTATATCTTCAAGATGTGATTCGACCTTTATTTATAGAACATGAAATCTACTCCGCTCGATCAACAAACGTTATTCGACGCCAATATGTGGAACAACATTGTTCCATAATTCGAGTTTATCCTCTACGATTCGAATATATAACTTTTTACCTTTACTTTTTACTTACTAATAAGTAAGAAACAATCCTTCATAGCATAATTTCAAAGCCTACCTGAACCGAAAAAAAGAAATCACTCCTTGTTCTTATTATGTTGGTGATCGAATGTCACGTGTCATGCATGTTAGGCTAACAACTTAGTGTTGTAGTTTCAATTAAGATTTATATTCGAATCGTGTGTCAAACCATAAGTGTTGCTCCTGCGGTGAAATAGAGACTGCAAAATCCTTACTTCTAGACTGTCCAAAATACTCCGAGCTTAAAGATCACATCTTATACACACTCTCTTTTGGTCTCACAATTTAAACTTTATCATTTGACAACCCTATGTACTCTAGAGAAAATAATACGCAAATATTTTTGTCTGTGCACAAATTTCATTAGGATGTCTAAAAGATTGAAATAAATAATATAACTCACGACCTTCTGAATCATATTTATTTAGTTCTTATTGTTTGTTTTGTTTTGTGTATGTATGTGTATTTATATTTTTTCTTATAACCACTTGTACCAGCATCCAGATTTATGATGCTATATTTTTTTTTACTTTTGGGGAAACAGTGCTTTACAAGCTAATGTTTTTTACTCAGTCCCCAAAATCTTATGTTTGAATTTGCATTTGACGACGTTTCTGAAATAAAAAATATGGTTTAAACTAAAGACATACAATTATCTCTGTTACGCTTATTACAGTTGTAAAACACCAATAGCTTGACATAGCTTGAGCATTTTAATTTACCTTGCTGGTTTCCGGAAACCTGAAAGAGGAATAGATAAAAAGATCGTCTAAGGTCAGATAAATGACTCAAAAAGTTAGTGATGAGATAAAGAAAGCACTTGCAGGGGAAAACTCTATATAAGACACCGTAATTCTATTTGAATGGATGAAGCGAAACTTGGTGGGTTGACGATAGGTAATATCTCTGGGGCTGCGTGACATAAAACACTGTCTTGCTTACAAGTGAAATCAACTTTGGTGTCATTTTTAAACTATAAGAAACGGTCATTAATTTTATTTCTTTTTTAATTTTACATTTATACTAAAAAGTGTATAAATACAAGTCATTTATTTAATGGTGAAATTTCTTACAACAAACGTTCCATGCTTGTGTTTCAATCAAAGCTTAACTGTCCGCCATCTGCTTTTGTTTGTTTTGTGTCGTTGTTTTGGTTCTTTTGTTTCATTTAACGAGGAAAAATTTAGATTTCACTTTGATCAGACCAAGGGCGTCATTTGTTCATGTACTCCTTAAGACAGTCGAGCAATGACTAGAGGTGAGCGTGCTTCTTTTCAAACTTACCAGAACACGTGACGATTGGCGCCATCGCGGTAAAATGTGTGAGGTAAATTGAGAATATTCTATCAAAAAGTGATATTGTCTTCAGCTGATTGATTTTTACTGATAACATGTTTAAACCTTTTGCACAAGGCTTACAGGCAAAGAACCTATTGGGTCATTATCTACCGCAGATTCAGTTTTTTCCCATCTCATCTTTTGTTTCGGGGACCATATAGCAGAGATGAAAAATTATGTCATAGGGAATACTTAGCTATCCCAAAGAATTACAAAGAAATTTTACAAAACAATGTGCTAAACTATAAATTTTGAAAAATAAATATTCGAAAACATATTGCTTATCTTACTTACATGCATATTCACGAAGTCGAAAACATGTCACGATGTTTGTCACAATCAGTATTAAACACAAGGGTACACAGATCGATAGCAGAACAATTTGTTTATTATCATCTGGGGTCATCGTCATGTGTTGACTGGCTGTAAAGTAGAACTTTATTGTCGTAAGCATTACTAATGGAAAAATACAAAGTAAAAGCAGTAAGAAAATCGCATGCAGGCGGCAGCAATAAAATGACTACATTAGGAGATATGTATATAGACAAGTGTACGTAAATATATGTGTATGAATAATTAAAACAAAATATCAATTTTTATGGTTGGGAACGTATATCACGTTCCATTAAAATTCTTATTTGGAAACCATAATATGGACACCTTCCAAGATTGGTCAACAGCTCAATGTTTTGTAAATTCAAAAATTTCTAAAGTTAATAAGCACTTTTTTCCTCAATAATAAAATTTAATGTATTTTACATTTAATTTCCTATACTTTTTGCATTCTAAAAAATGACATCCATCTTCAACTACATCAGCATTAAAATTTTCACAAAAATCCTATTTTACCTTGGAATATTCTGATAATGACATGTGGAATCAGTAGGACATTTGCTGGAATACGTATTTTACATATGTCTCTTAAACTTAGGAGGGGGGAGGGGGCGAAAAACTGAAACGAAAACGAGCCGCTCTGAGCGTTGACAAACCTAAATTAAATTTAAAGGGAAAATGTGGGCTTACGTATAATCTGAACTCATTTAATAGAATTCATTATAAGTAATACATCTGTAAAATCTGAGTACAACTGGCACATCAGTTTAGGTGAAATCGGCTTTTAATTTCTAAATTCTTAAAACCAACCATGTTCGCCATTTTCTTGTCGAACGCGCTGCATTTGTTACGTGTAACCGGCACTTTCGATTAATGCCATGTTATCGCTGTCAGGTTATTGAATTCGACCCGATCGTTGTATGTGTGTGTGTGAGAGAGAGAGAGAGAGAGAGAGAGAGAGAGAGAACGAAAGAGAGGAAGCACGAGATAGAGATATCACACGTGTATACTAGTACTGCAAGTGTGAGTAAGTGAGCCCACCACACTTGAAGTAACACATTATCGGATACGTTCTTCGTAACGACTCTGATCATCAAAGATATGAAGTTGCCACCTGGTGTGTACTACGTCTGGCGAAACAAGTTACCTGATTTAAATGATACGTTCCGTCCTTAATCAATCTGTTGACCTAGTTTGTGAAATGCAGATCGACATCTTATGTCGTAGACCTAGTTTTACTAATATGGAACAAGAATTAAGAAAAGAATAGTCCCAGCGCTAACTTTTGGAACAAATAAATTACATATTTCATTAATAGTATTCGTATATACTTTTTGTATATAAATTAACTTATCTTTCTCTTTTTTTATCAGTCCCCAACGTTCACAGCTGTTAGATCGACAAAAATTTAATAAACACAAAATATAGAACCATTCTAATGAATGTAGACTCGTGTCAGGTGCAGACCCCTACCCCTTAAAATTGAGCGCAAAACAACCGGAACGTTTCCTGGTGTAAGTTTTCTTTACAATTAGATGGTTAAAGTTATGACCCAGAAACGCTTAAAATGTTGGATCTTCCTGTGCCTCTACCAGAGGTTCCATCCCACAGACCCTTTGCCAACTTCTTTACGCATCTCCCCACCCCCATACACAGCTACACACACACCTAAACGATATTCTTGGATTCGCCCATGAGTATAAAAACTTTAAGTCCAACCGTTATCATCAGTGAGGTGGGCCAGTGCGACGTCACCAGAAAAGAAACGGAGTTAATTCAATTCGTCTCGGAATACCTGGATAGAGCCAACATGGCGCGGCCCTGTGATAATTAACTTTCGGCCTATATCTTGGTTACCTGAGTAACTACAATATTGAACATTGGTATCATGGTTTAAATTTGAATGAGGATTAAATATAGTGATAACAAAGTTTGAAGGTCTTGTTTTCCCTTTAGTAATGCAAACAAACCATGTCACCTACACGTTCAAAGTAAACACCGGTAAAATTTATACCTGTCAGGACGAATATCGCTTAATCAATTTAATTGTATGTTAGCCTAATGTCATTCTGACCTCATGCACATTATGACGTTACAGTCCTGATGGTGTCAACAATTGTTTGAGAGGTGGAATCTAAATGTATCAGCTTGATGTAAACAATCTGAAGGAGGCTCAGTTTTTACTTTTTATTAATACTCATTGTATCTTGATATGGTGTTTAATACGTATAATCAATCAACTATTTCTTTATCGCACAGGCTGGACCTATATGCGCGTGGATGTCTTAGATGCACCAAATCGAATTTTTATGAATAACTATGTGCACTGAATTTCCTTCCAACTTTATGCATACAAATATGCGGAAATCTCTAAAACGGGATATGTATTAAATAAATTAAAAACAATACATTCGTGGTATGGACAAGCCAAGATATTGTTTTCTCCTGATATGCCATTATTAGGTAATGGAGATTTATTCTCTTCAATTATTCCCTGACAGTTGTCGCCTATATATTTAAAATCAGTTTTGTACCCTTTCTAAAGGTCTGTGTAGCTCCGAATTTCACATGAGTGCAGTCCATTTACTGTTCATATTAAATATTATTCATAAAATCTACAAGACGAAAATAGTTGAAACATCCTCTCCTTCCCCTCTACAATGATTCAATGGCTCTGAAACTTTTATATTTAACTGTATCAAAGTACAATATCCCCTGTATTGACATGTCCTCGAAATGTGCAGAAGTAAATCCTTTATTCAACAACCTAGATAAAAAGTTTCATAAAGTCCCAAGTAGAACTAGGGTTCATCATATATGAGACTGATATATACAACAGAGGCCTGAAGTTCATCTCTAGTGAACGCCTTCAACTGTGTATCTCGACATTGTTATAACAAATCAATAACATGCGTTATTAACACTAAGTTAACAGTATGGGGTGAACTGTCTTTTGCATTTGAATACAAAATAAAATATGATTTCAGTTGCGCTTGTTACATATATGGCAAGTAACATTCGCAGTTTGTTTTTTGTTTTTTACACATTACATGTATAATTACCTATCCGGCTTGGAACTAGTCTACATCACATTTAAACCTATAACACTTATCACGCTGAATAAGATCGAAAATTGTATGAAATTGAACTCTCTGGCCTCTAACTTTCCTGTTTTGGCCTAAAATATAACACTGCAATGTATGACTGGAAATACTAATTATGCTATTAAAAAGTACAGTACGATTCTGCATTGGATTTATACAATTTATCATTTTTCCTTTATGTTTTTCTATTGTATTCGGATTGTTTTACAAGCTTTTTACAATATCCAATAAGACACATTTTGATGCCTTTTTTCGCAATCATGATTTTCATGCAAGAAAGAGGATCAAACATAATGAGTATTTCCAAACGAACAGTTAAAACAGTTATTTCTCTTATACACATGTATTCGTCGATTCTCTCTTTCTCTCTCTCTCTCTCTCTCTCTCTCTCTCACACACACACACACACGTTCTTATTTGTGTTCCTGAGAGCATAAATATGTATTTGAATTTTCAAAAACTACGTGTGAGTCTAGCTTCAATTAGCTTTGTATATGGAATTATGTTATGGTCCTTTCTATTTGTCCGCCCATAAAGGAAATCTATCCAAACTATTGCCTTATAATTATATCATATCGTAAGCATTTTAACAAATGTGTTCTGATTTATCGAGGAAACAATTAACCTTGACGTGAAATAAATTATTACTTTTTTTAAGCCGATTCGTTGAATCATTGCCAAAATCAACTAATGTAAACATTTCGAATATTAAACTTGAGTTTTACATAAACGAGAATATGGGAAAATTATATCTACCAATACAAGTTCCAAAAGATCCTTCCCATTGTCCAGTCTCATTGCAACGAATCAGATCTCCCCCTGTGAGTTTGTATCCCTCTTGACACCTGGTCAATACTGTTGTATTATAGGTCCATGTGCCCTCAATGCCTGCCTTATGGAAAAGTTCACTGTGGTTCGATTGGATAAGCGTGTCGCTACATCGTAGTACTAAAATATAGAATATTGCACAGAAAATTAGTTTTTTTCCAATGTATCCTACTAAATTGTTTATACAGCATTGTTATTGTTTTGTTTTGTTTTGTTTTGCTTTTTAATTATTTTAGAAAAGATAAGACACGTATTCATCAGCTGAAACCGATACAAGCAAAATTACATTTAAATGCGTGAAGTATGGATTACATATAGAGCATTTTTGCAATATTTTCAAGTCCCAGGACATTACACTGATTATGTTAAGCATTTCATAATTGTTCATATTAGCATACCATATGTAACATTACATGTTGAAAGGTTTGTTCGCCGTATATCCTTGCATATAAGTGGAGTCAAACTGCAAAATGCACAGATCCAGATAGATCTCTCTCTCGCTCTCTCTCTCTGACACACAAACACGTTCTTATTTGTGTTAGTCAGAGCATACATATGTATTTTAGTTTGCAAAAGCTATTTATGAGCCTGACTTCCCTTACCTTGTATATACAATTATGTTATAGCCCTCTTTGTACTTTTCTGCCCATAGATGAAATCTATCCAGACTATTGCCTATAATTATACCATATTGTAAGCATTTTAACCATTATGTTCTGATCTATCAAGCAAACAATTAAACTTGATGTGAAATAAATTATGAATTGCTTAAAGCCGATTCGTTGAATCATTACTCAAATCAACTAATGTAACAATTTCGAATGTTGACCTAAAGTTAACATAAACGAGAATATGGGAACATTCTATCTACCAATACAAGTTCCAAAAGATCCTTCCCATTGTCCAGCCTCATTGCAACGAACCAGATTTCCCCCTGTGAGTTTGTATCCCTCTTGACATCTGGTCAATACTGTTGTATTATAGGTCCATGTGCCTTCAATGCCTGCCTTTTGGAAACGTTCACCATGGTTCGGTTGGATAATTGTATCCTTACATCGTAGAACTAAAATATAGGATATTGCACAGAAAATTAGTGTTGTCCCAATGTATCCTACCTAAAATGTTTATATCACATTGATTGTATATATATATATATATATATATATATATATATATATATATATATATATATATATATATATATATATATATATATTTGAAACGATAAGACACGTATTCATCAGCTGAAAACGATACGAGCAACAATACATTCAAATGCATGAAATATGGATTACACATAGAGCACTGTGCAAATAGTTCAAGTCCCAGAACATTACACTGATTATGTTAAGCATTTCATAATTGTTCATGTAAGTTCACCATATGTAACATTACATGTTGAAAGGTTTGTTCATCGTAAATCCTTGCTTGTAAGTGGAGAACAACTGCAAAATGCACAGATCCAGATCTCTCTCTCTCTCTATATCTTTCTTTCTCTCGCTCTCTCTCTCTCTCTCTCTCTCTCTCTGATACACAAACACTTTTTTATTTGTGTTAGTCAGAGCATACATATGTATTTTAATTTGCAAGAGCTAATGCGTGAACTTAACTTCCGGTAGCTTGTATATGCAATTATGTTATGGCCCTTTCTAATTTTCCGCCCATAGATGAAATCTATCCGGACTATTGCCCTATACTTATATCATATTGTAAGCATTTTAACCATTGTGTTTTGATTTATCGAGCAAACAATTAAACTTGATGTGAAATAAAATATGAATTGCTTAAAAGCGATTCGTTGAATCGTTACTCAAATCAACTAATGTAACAATTTCGAATGCTGAGCTAAATTTAACATAAACGAGAATATGGGAACATTCTATCTACCAATACAAGTTCCAAAAGATCCTTCCCATTGTCCAGCCTGTCATTGCAACGAATCAGATCTCCCCCTGAGAGTTTGTATCCCTCTTGACAACTGGTCAATATTGTAGTATTATAAGTCCATGTGCCCTCAATGCCGTCATGGTGGAAAAGTTCAGTGTGGTTCGATTGGATAATTGTATCGTTACATCGTAGTACTAAATTAAAGGATATTGCATAGATAATTAGTTTTCTCCCAATGTATTCTACCTAAATTGTTTATACCGCATTGATTTAAAAAAAAAATTTGAAACGATAGGACACGTACTCATCGGCCGAAAACGATACGAGAAAAATTACATAAAGTATGGATTAAACATAGAGCATTGTGCAAATATTTCAAGTCCCATGACAATACCCTGATTACGTTAAGCATTATATAAAATTGTTCCTATAAGCTCACCATATGTAACATTACATGTTGAAAGGTCTGTTCACAGTATATCTTTGCTTATAAGTGGAGTCCAACTGCAAAATGCACAGATCTAGATTTCTCTCACTCTCTCTCACTCTCTCTCTCTCTCTCTCTCTCTCTCTCTCTGATACACAAAAACATTCTTATTTGTGTTCGTCAGAGTATACATATGTTTTAATTTGCAAAAGCTATGTATGAGCCTGACTTCCCTTACCTTGTATATACAATTATGTTATGGCCCTCTTTCTAATTTTCCGCCCATAGATGGAATCTATCCGGACTATTGCCCTATACTTATATCATATTGTAAGCATTTTAACCATTGTGTTCTGATTTATCGAGCAAATATTAAACTTGACGTGAAGTAAATTATGAATTGCTTAAAGCCGATTCGTTGAATCATTACTCAAATCAACTAATGTAACAATTTCGAATATTGACCTAAAGTTAACATAAACGAGAATATGGGAACATTCTATCTACCAATACAAGTTCCAAAAGATCCTTCCCATTGTCCAGTCTCATTGCAACGAACTAGATCTCCCCCTGTATCCCTCTTGACACCTGATCAGTAATGTTGTATTATAAGTCCCTGTGCCCTCAATGCCTGCCTTTTGGAAAAGTTCAGTGTGGTTCGGTTGGATAATTGTATCCTTACATCGTAGCACTAAAATATAGCATATTGCACAGAAAATTAGTTTTGTCCCAATGTATCCTACCTAAATTCTTTATACCGCATTGGTTTAAAATATTTACGAAACGATAAGGCACGCATGGGCTGAAAATGATACGAGCAAACTACATTTAAATGCATGAATATGGATTACAGGT
The DNA here is from genome assembly GCA_029931535.1 of Margaritifera margaritifera. Taxonomy (NCBI): domain Eukaryota; kingdom Metazoa; phylum Mollusca; class Bivalvia; order Unionida; family Margaritiferidae; genus Margaritifera; species Margaritifera margaritifera. The sequence continues at coordinate 443,355 of JAQPZY010001678.1, forward strand.
AGAGTATTGTGCAAATATTTCAAGTCCCAGGACATTACACTGATTACGTTAAGCATTTCATAATTGTTCTTATAAGCTCACCATATGTAACATTACATGTTGAAAGGTTTACCCACTGTATATCCCTATTTATTAGTGGAGTCCAACTGCAAAATGCACAGATCCAGATCTCTCTCTCTCTCTCTCTCTCTCTCTCTCTCTCTCTCTCTCTCTCTTGATACGCAAACACGTTCTTATTTGTGTTCGGCAGAGTATACATATGTATTTTAATTTGCAAAAGCTATGTATGAGCCTGACTTCCCTTTGCTTGTATATACCATTATGTTATAGCCCTCTTTCTAATTTTCGGCCTATAGATGAAATCTATCCAGACTATTGCCCTATACTTATATCATATTGTAAGCATTTTAACCATTATGTTCTGATTTATCAAGCAAACAATTAAACTTGATGTGAAATACATTATGAATTGCTTAAAGCCGATTCGTTGAATCATTACTCAAATCAACTAATGTAACAATTTCGAATTTTGAGCTAAAGTTAACAGAAACGAGAATACGGGAACATTCTATCTACCAATACAAGTTCCAAAAGATCCTTCCCATTGTCCAGCCTCATTGCAACGAACCAGATTTCCCCCAGTGAGTTTGTATCCCTGTTGACATCTGGTCAATAATGTTGTATTATAAGTCCATGTGCCCTCAATGCCTGCCTTTTGGAAAAGTTCAGTGTGGTTCGGTTGGATAATTGTATCCTTACATCGTAGCACTAAAATATAGCATATTGCACAGAAAATTAGTTTTGTCCCAATGTATCCTACCTAAATTCTTTATACCGCATTGGTTTAAAATATTTACGAAACGATAAGGCACGCATGGGCTGAAAATGATACGAGCAAACTACATTTAAATGCATGAATATGGATTACAGGTAGAGTATTGTGCAATATTTTTCAGTCAGAGGGCATTATACTGATTAAGTTAAGCATTCACATAAACTCAACATAAGTAATATTATATGTTGAAAGGTTTGCTTACCGTCATACTCGCTTATAAGTCGAGTGCGACTGCGAACTGCACAGATCCAGATCTGCCGTCGCATAATGCGATTTTATGCAGTTAGTTAGGAGTAATCAGTAGAACAAATACGAGAGACCCTGATCTAATAGATAGGGTCCATATTTTTTGCAGTTGTACTTGACTTATGCGCGAGTACATACGATAGTTTAATGTATCTGACTGATCTTTATATGGACAGTTGTTTAGTTTATATTCCGATGTTTTCGACATTAAATGCGACATCAGTAAAAGAAGAAGAAAAAAATGGCACATGTTAAAATAGCAACAGATTACATTTGTTTTCATTCCCTCAGTGGACCAGGGATGTCAAAGGTTAGTTACTATTTCACTAGGTATTTGCTTTTTGCACAGTTAAAAAAATTTAAATGTACGTAATGTTTCAAAATTATTCAAATTAGCCATAACATATTGAAATTAAGACCAAAATTCAAACGAAAATGACCACGTCTTTATCTATTACAAAAACGTTACGGTTTCACAAAAAGAACCACCCTATCGTCTGAATTCACTACAGCGAACCAGACGTATTATTGATACAGCTATAGTCCAACCCTTTTCAATTTATGGATGATATAGAGTGTGCTTCTTGTTTTGCTGATGGACTTTAATAATGCGAGATATTATTTAATCAGGCCGATCTTCATTTTGTATTAGTCACCAGAGTTAAAGTAATTGGCATTTTTTTTAATTCAGTGCACAAAAACAGACATTTGCTACAGGGAGTTTTTCGTCTGACTAGACGGGGCTATTAAACTGACTTATTTAATTATATCAGAGGGGGATAGGGGTGGAGCTGAAGTTGTCGTGCTACCAAAAACGCGAACGTCTGACGTTAAATCCTGCAGGGAAATCACGTCTGTCTTCAAAAGCAGACAAGGCTAGCCTTCATTCGCGTATATCCAACTTTCTTCACAATTTTCCTAGAGCAGTGTAAGGCTAAAACAATCCATTTTCGAAAGGATCATGCAAACAGATATAATTTTTGCCTGGATTTTGTTTTACGTAGTTAACGAAATATTTTTCAAAGTTTGTATTATACCAGCCTCTCACAAACATTTCAATATTGTCAGAAATATCATAAATAATGTAGTGCAAAATCTCAGTTTGAGGAAATTGTCTTTACATATTTAGCGAATATTTGGCCAGGTCATTGCTAATGAAATTGGTAAAATCTTATTGTGATAATGATCTGAATAACAATGTTAATGTTAAAATCCAAATGTTTATAAATGACTAAATCACTGTTTACAAAACTAAAGTGAGTAGACGGAACGATTTGGAATGTGGACAGGGGCAAACAAAGGCCACAAATTAATACAATCTCTCTCTCTCTCTCTCTCTCTCTCTCTCTCTCTCTCTCTCTCTCTCTCTCTCTCTCTCTCAGTGGTGATCGCCATCACGAGGGAGGTAACTCGTACATAGCGCGATGGTTCGCTCGTGAGCGAAGGTCGGCGTGAAATTCACATGGTGTGAAAAGTTAGTCTGTGCCTGGACAACTGCAAGATATTTATAGTATCTACGAGTAATAAGTCTCGTTGCAGAAGTTTACACTCGGTAGAGTCGTATTAATCAGTGTCCTAGGGTATGTCAGCTAGTCACAATCCGGGGGTCAAATTTCTTCTGAAGAGACAGATGCATATTGTGATCATGGCGTAGTGCTCGTACACAGGAGATTATTTTCTCTCTGTATTTGTTAAAATAGTTTTCTCGTTGCCGTTGTTTAAACTGGAATTCATCTCAAATATTTAGAATTTACTGGTGCTGACACTTCTAGTGTGGCTATGTGCGTATTCTTATATGGAAGTTAAGTGAAACGGAGACTCTTCCGACGGACCACAATGACGTATGTGTTGATGTTTTGCGAGTAAAAGTGAGTGGACATTCTAATTGAAGCAAGAGGTATGTAAGCTTTACAGGTTCTTGAGTTTTGAGATTATGGTTGTGAATGATCGGTTACGCGCATTGCGTTACTGCCTAAAACACATTCCATTTAATTTTTGAACTTTTGAAGATTGTTTTCTTGCATACATATATTTTTGTATGAAACTCTTTTTTAGCACAGCGAAAGTCTATTTTGAGAGTTTTTACTCCGGTGTCAATCACCATCGATCAAGTATTAATTAGCGTGGGCTTTGTGTAGATGCATAATTCAAGGACATATAGAAAGTATAGCTGTTACAGGAAAGTCCATCAATGTGTAAAAACTGGTTTATTGTGCATATGGAGGTTGCTCCGTATAATATATGAATCATTAGCACATTATTTTGACATTCAAACATCGATAAACTCTGATCTCACAGCAATCTGTGTATCCAAAACTCCATGACAATTGGAACTACATTGCAAAAACCTACAAGCAGAACACTTCACGAAAGAATGTAGTGGACTCACTGACTATGATGTTTATCACAAAGTGACTACTAACTGGACCTAATATAATAACAGTTTTTAAACTGACCAATGGGAAAGTTGCGTATTGCTTGTCCTGTAATTGGTAAACAGGTAACCAAGCTATCCTGATTGTCTAGAGTATAGAACAAAATAACTTGAAAAGGTAATCACGGCTCAAGATAGCCTAATTCACCAAAGTGATAGAACAAAACAAGAATGCCACAATAATTGCAACTGGTTTATTTATTTAAATAAAAAATGAGTAGTATAAAAATGATACCTTATCTGATCCTGCTTAATTAAAACTGAATATTTTATAAAATGATCAAATCTGATCTTGCTACACCCCTCTCACACACACAGACACTCACACATTGAAATGACGTCCTCGTAATTTAGGTGTGTCCACCATGATTGAAATTATGGCATTTGAGTATAATGACTAGAGAACTCGAACTTGTGACTGCCAGTCTGATTCATTAACTGAGTGACACATTTCATAGTCTCCTGATGCCATCCATGGAAGTGCTTTAGTCAGTCGGCTTAAACGCCGCGGTGCCGGAACAGGTATGGAATTTGGCTAAGAGATTAATTGATCAGTATCAACTGTGGTACTACCAAACCTCGTATCATTTGGTACTGCGGGATTCCTATCATGGTTGATCACAGTGTCCTTTGGATAATATCTCCATACTGTTAAGCAGCATGATCATTATGCCCAATATCGTCACTTGCACTATCTGAAAACAGTTGTTCTCAGACGTTGGAGTTACCATCATCCTGATGTGAACTTGTTTCAGCGACCTCCCTAGGACTCACACTGGATGAGTCTGCAATTGCAATGTCATCTTTATCACTGATCCTCGTGCATACATTTGCAGTGCTGATACCACCGGATACATTAATAATTTCATTAGCTCTTAACAGATAAAGCGACACAGAGTCCTGCTCATTATTTTCTGAATCTGTTTCTTTCGAATCATATTAGGATGAAGGTCTAGTCTTTGATGTCTCAGACTTGTGTGATAAAACTGGTCGACAATTTTTTAGAAGTCGTTTGCTACAGACATAAAATGTGCTATTTATTAGGGATTTTGATACGCTGAATTCAAATATGACAATTAAAACAACTGATTCGCTATTGTTTCCAAGATATTTAAGTTTTTTTTCATTTTACGTCTATGTACATTGTGTACATAGTAGACTTTTAATCATAAATTGTAGACCTAGGTCTTTTCATGTGTGTATGGTTGCTTTATATGATAATATTTCACCTGTCCTGTTTATGTAACACTTTAAAAAATAGCAAAAGGGTTATATAAATAAAAAATATATTGAAACAAAAGTAAAAAAACTATTATGTATATATAAGTACATAGTTTAGTCCTTATTCAGTGTCCACTGGGCGCTTCTTGGCTTGTCTCTTGTATTCATTAAATGTAGCATCTCTTGTCACTGTCCAGCAATACTCTGCAAACATTGATGGGCTCCATTTGCCCTGATAGCGTTTCTCCATTGTTGCAATGTCCTGGTGAAATCGCTCGCCGTGCTCGTCGCTCACAGCTCCGCAGTTCTGTGCAAACAAATCTAGATGAGAGTGCAAAAAATGTATCTTTAGTGACATGTTGCAACCAATGCTTTTGTATGCCTTGAGGAGGTTCTCCACCAACTCCTTGTAGTTGTCTGCCTTGTTGTTTCCGAGAAAATTTGTTGCCACTAACTGGAAGACTTTCCATTCCGTCTTTTCCTTGCCACACAGTGCACGGTGAAATGCATCATCTCGAAGAAGTTCACGAATCTGAGGACCAACAAAGACACCTTCCTTTATCTTAGCTTCACTTAACCTTGGAAATTTTCCACAGAGGTACTTGAAAGCTGCTTGTGTTTTGTCCATGGCCTTGACAAAGTTCTTCATCCGACCCAGCTTGATGTGCAAGAGTGGTAACAAAATCTTCCTTGATTCGACAAGTGGTGGAAGCTGAACACTTATCATCCCAGGCTCCAATGAGTGTCGGATTGACCAATCTCTCTTGATGTAGTGGGAATCTCTCGCACGACTATCCCATTCGCAGAGAAAACAGCAGTACTTTGTGTATCCAGTCTGCAGACCAAGCAAGAGAGCAAGAACCTTGAAATCGCCACAAAGCTGACACTGATGTTGGTCATAGTTTATGCACCTCAAAAGTTGTTGCATGTTTTCATAGGTTTCCTTCATATGGACTGCATGTCCAACTTGAATTGATGGCAAAACACTGACATTATGCAGCAAAACAGCTTTAAGACTCGTCTTCGATGAATCAATAAACAGTCTCCACTCCTCTGGATCATGAATGATGTTGACGGCTGCCATCACACCATCAATGTTGTTGCAGGCTACAAGATCACCTTCCATGAAGAAGAATGAGACAAGATCCTTTTGACGGTCACGGAACATGGAAACCCTAACATCACCTGTCAGGAGATTCCACTGCTGTAGTCTGGAACCCAACAGCTCTGCCTTCCTCTTGAGTAGTTCCAAATCCCTGACAAGGTCATTCAGTCCACCTTGTGTTATGAGGTGTGGTTCAGAGGAGGAGGATGGGAGAAAATATGGGTCATGTGACATTTATTGTTCAGGACTAGAAGTTTCATCCTCTTCCTCTTCCTCGTCTGACTCAAGTGAGAATGATTCTGGTGCATCAGGAACCAGCAGTCTTTCTCCGTGGGGTACTGGGCGTATAGCTGATGGAATGTTTGGATAATGCACAGTGCACTATTTCTTCTTTGACACACCTTTCCCAACTGGAGACACCATGCAGAAGTAACAATTGCTGATATGATCTGTTGGCTCTCTCCAAATCATTGGCACCGCAAAAGGCATAGATTTCCTTTTCCTGTTCAACCACTGGCGAAGATTGTTTGCACAAGTGTTGCAGCATATATGTGGGGCCCACATCTTGTCCTGATCTCCAATTTTGCAGCCAAAATAAAGGTGATAGGCTTTCTTAACCATAGTGGTTATACTGAGATTTTGTTATGCAAAAGTCACTTCACCACAAACATAGCAGAAGTTATCTGCATTGTTCACACAAGTACGATGCATCTCTGCTCACTTTGGCTAAACAGAAATGTGTCCCTTTGCAAAATCAATCACAGACAAATAAGAGAGCGCAACACTGTATGATTTGTAGAGCTGATATATGGCAATTTCTTCAGCAGAGTGATCTAAGCTTAGATATGATTGCATCATCCATGACTTATAGGAATAACATGATGCAATTCATATCATGTATGATGCAATACCAGCTTCAGATTGCATCATTTATTGTTTTGCCTAAAAAGAAAGTACTGTCCAAACCCAATCATAGATTTATTCATAGATCCAGTCAAAGGTGTATTTTAGTCATTTCTGGTTTCAATTGAGATCCCTTCCCTTTATAACTCACTTATCGTCCGCCAATCCCAAGTCAATGGTCGTATATACTGACCCAGTATCATATCTTTAAAACTAGAGTCAATCAACAATTTTAAGCATCATTTTTGTTCTCAGTGACCCAGAATTAGTCAAGTTTGACAACATTTATACGGAAGCATTTTGGCTGTAGACCAGTGTAATTTATCGTACATGTGATTAATACTATCCCTGTAGTGAGGTAATGTGCCAATAGTAAGGTTTTAAATAAAATCGTTTGGGCCTCTTCAGGACGTGTCACGTACACTGGACCATCTGGGTTGGGATAGGCTTACACAACGTAGGTATTATTCTTCCAGTGATCTGCAATTTTCTTTTTCCATCAAATGCCGCAATTTTTACAAAGACCCTATCTCCAATCTGAAGATTTTCAGCTCTTGCCTTCAGGTCATATGCCTCTTTCTGCTTCTCTCGAGCTACCTCTGCAAGAAATGTTGCTTGTTTGTATGATTCTTTCAATCAATTCTGAAGATATTGGGTGTAACTGACAAGTGGTCAAAGCCGTCATCCCTGTCTAATCAAATGCGTAATAAGTAGTCGTGGATCTCTTCCAAACATGAGAAATAATGATGTAGACTCATGGCGGGTGCAGTTCTATGCATGGCATAATGGTCATATGCAACTCTTCCAATCCTTTTTCTGATCTGGGCTGAAAGTTCCTAAGATGTATAATAGTGTCTTATTTCATTGCTCACATATACCGCGGCCCACTGGATGATAGGGTGTCGTATGAGACTTCTTGATGCCAGCAATTTGACATAATTCCTTGATGACCTTGCTTTCAAAGCTTGCGCCCTGTTCTGATTGAAGATGCCGAGGCATACCATAATAATCTATAATCTATAAAACCATTAAGAAAAGTGATTGGCTCCTGGTCTGTAGATGATGTCACAGTTGTAACAAGGTAGAACAGCCAACCATCAATAACCATTTGCATCAACTTTGGCTGATGTAAGAATATACATGAACCTATTGTTGTCAGTGCACACAATGAAGAGCTGTCTACAAAGGTAGTCATAGAATTTCTCCCTGATTGCGAACTTTAAAGCCCAGAACTCCAGTCAAAGTGCTGATAAGTTTTGCTCACTTTTAGTTAACACTCTGCTAGCAAAGCATGTCACTCTCTTGACACCATCTTGGATCTGATATAAGGCTGCATCGATGCCATGCTGGCTGGCATCTGTTTGCTGTTCGAAAGGTTGTTCACTGTCAACGTAGCCCAGAACAGGTTTTGAAGAGGAAGAGAATGCTTGAGCTGTTGAAATGATTTATCCCGTTCGCATCGCCACTTCCATTGCTTGGATTCAATCTTCATTCGGGGCTTAAATGCTTTATACTGAGTGACTGAATAAAATCCATTTTTTGGTGTTTGGTCTGGGTATCTTTGAGAAGTTCTTTTCAAACTCGGGGTATTAGCAAGCAAATTCAAGGAACTGCCTAACTTCTTCAAGGCTGTGTTGATTTGTCCAATCCATGATCTTTTCAATCTTAACTAGGTCAGCCTCAACACCTGCCGCTCATACAACATGACCAACATAAATGGACCTTTTTCTGAAAAAAATTGCACTACTTCGTAGATAGCTCCACAGTACACTCCCGAAGTCTTGTCAGGGCCTTTTCCAGATTTGTAAAATGTTCTTCATGTATATGCTCCACCAAAACTTATGATGTCATCTAGATAGATCACACAGGTGGTCAGATGCATACATCCGAGACACTCCTCCATCAATCGCTGATAAATGGCTGGTGGAATGCAAAGCCCCAGGGGTAGTCTCTCAAACTCATAGAACCCTAGTGGACCCACTGTAAAGGCTGTCATTTATTTCTTTGGGGATTGATCTAATTCAGTTTGATGATAATCCGACTTCATATCCAGTACCGTGAACTATTTCGATCCAGCCCACAGTCTAGGATATCCGGATATTCTGGACAAAGTATAGGAATCCTTGATTGTCATTTTATTCAACTGTCAAAAATTAATGCACAGGCAAAGTTGTCCATTCTTCTTCCTCACTAAGACAACATTGGCTTGCCTAATCACTATGGGACTTACGGATCACTCCGCCAGCAAGTAGCTGGTGAAGGTCATCTTTCACCTCATTGTGCATTGAAGGGGGTATCCTACAGTACTTTTGTTTAAAAGTTATTCCGTTGATCAGATGGATACGATGCTTTACCGCCGCTGTGAATCTCAGATCTTCTTGAAAAAAAACTTATCTTCGAATTTCTTGAGGACATCTATTCCTTTCTGCAGATTAACTTAGGATAGAGTATCCTAAGTTATCTCCAGCTGACTGAGAATGTCATCTACTCTCCCCTTTACAACCGTATATTCTAGCGGAATATCAGCCACAACTGGTTACAACTCGCACAAAGTAGCTCTAAGCGAAATATTGATTTTCCTGGCCGTCACATTGGACACATGAACTTCTATCAGATCATTCTTCTGGTTGTTGTAAGTCATCAAACAGAAGAAACATCTAAGTCTTCATTCACTCTAAACATTTTTGAAGCCGGAAGCAATGCACATGCTGCTTGATAAGGTACCTCTTTTTCAAGCAAAGCTCGCAATGTCACGTTGATGTTGCTTTCAGCAAAGATATCATGTGAGTCGACCCTCTTCAAAACAACTAGACGAAAGTTTCTCTTCGATAGCTCCTCTCGCAAAGTCAAATACCTAAGTATCAAATACCACGGGGTTAACAGTTGAGCTGTCTGTAGAAATCGGGATCCATACTCGCCTTCGCATTTTTCTAGAGTATGCTTGAGGTAGTTCGTTCCAAGCAACACTGGAACTCAACAATTATAGTTGCTGTCTGGCACGACTAACATGACACAAAGTTGTCCTTCAGTTTTTTTCAGAATGTTACTGGCAATCTCAAATTCTGTGTGACCGTGGTTCTGTAATTTTCTCTCCATTCGCATATTCAGTGATCAAAAGGTCTGTGGTGGGTTCAATTGGGATATTCTTCAAATAGTTGTCATAAAAAGTATGTCTAACTGTCGATACAGTCGACCCGGCATCAATCAATGCATCTACTATGATACCTTTGATGACAGCATGAAGCTGGGTAGCTTTTCCTACCAGTTTGATCGTATCATTGATGCTTCCTGAGCAGTATGTATGATGGCCTATTGCTTACCTCCAGCCATACGAGGGTTGATCAAATAGTTCTATAACAAACGCTGTTAAGAAAAAGTTACTGAACTGTTTACAGTGAATGAACAGCCATTCTCAGAACAACTTCCCATCGACTTAATACTTTTGATCCAGGTTCTAAACACGTGCAGCAGCCCGTCACGTGACAGTATTCGTGGCGACCCGGTGATGCATCTCTTAGTTCTTCGCTGCTTTCGTAATGGTTTTTCCGTAACGAATTTTACAATTCTTCGAAAAATCCAGAAGTCGCAAGGGGCTAACTCTGGGTTCTCTGGTGCATGATTTAGGGTTTCAACGCCAAGTTTTTCAAGGTCTGCATTACAGACGTACATGTGTGTGCGGGGGCGTTATCTTGATGCAAAATGAAGCCACCCATAAGCTAATAGCATCACGTAAATTATATCTCAATACTGTTCCATAGTCTTGTCCATTCAATATGCTGTTATCTGGTACCATGTGGTTGAAACTTATTCCTTGCATGTTGAAGAATATAATAGCACATAACCATTCCAGCAAATTTGGAAAGTCATATCTTAATAAGCGATGGCAAACCGGTGGGCTTCCATACACTGCTTTGTCTCTTACTATCGACTTCAAAGTAATGTATCCAAGTTTTATCCCATCTAATGATCTTATTTAAGAAATTACACCCTTTTACGTTGTACCTGCATAATAACTCCATGCAGATCTTTACCCTTACACACATATGTTCTTTATCAAGCAATATGGGTACCCAACGGGCACAGACCCTGTGCATTCCTAATTCCTGGGTCATAATTTTGTCTGCACTTCCCTGGGAAATATTAAAATTGCCTCCTCCTTCTTGAACAGTAACACGACTGTCTTTCTTCACATATACCTCCACAGAATCGACAATTTCTTTGGAAAGATATGTTCTTGTCCTACTTTTCTTATATCAGCTTTAACAGTTTGCCTGCCACCACTAAAACTTTTCATCCATCTACTGATTCCAGATTTAACAAGTGATTTAGGTCGATAAAAAGCATCCAATTCAGCTGTTATCTGTATAACTGACTTTCCTAATTTTGTATAACATTTTATAATCACTCTCTGGCTGAAAACGGACCTTATCTGCCGTTTTTTCACCGCGTCTACATATATGACGTAAAAAAGATGACGTCACTAAGCCTGTAACGTCATCAACTTAAAAATGACGTCGGTTCTAAATTAGGACGTTCTCGTTTATAGACGGCCGAAATTTTGGATGTTGGGATTCTAAGTTCAGAAGACAAGGCATTTGTTCTAGAGTTTTCGATCAATCATCGTAGGCTTCTTGAATTTTAATCCCGCTTTGAATGGTTTAATAGCATACGACAGCCACTGGCGATAATTCCGATTTGAGCACAGCACGAACATTCTGGGTCTCCCCGCTTATCAGTATTGTCTGCATGTGTGAACAGAGCTTTATTTGGATGCCTGTAATTTTGCTGTTTGTTGGATGGGTAAGATGTTGTCTCTTCTATAAACGTCCTCACTTCATTTGACAGCTGCTGTACAAGATAGCTCAATTCGTGTAGCTCCTTGTCCTGAGATGCGATGGATGTGGATGCCATATTAACACGTGTAGCCTTATTGGCGCGTTTGAGGTTATCTTTGTGTTACCTGTGTTCATATTCAATACAAGGACAAGTTTCTCTCAACTCGTCAAAGGTTTTGAGTGAATCAAACTTATGACCGGACACATCCTTAAGCGTATGCCTAAGTTATATCCACAGCATAGCCCTTAACATGTCATTTGTCTCACTAGACTTCACTAACCCTTTTCTGGAGGGCTTTCTTAAAACAAAATCTTCCGGCCTACAACTCCATGAAGGAATATTTTCGTTCTTCCTCCTTTTGGCTTGCACTATAAAAGTGGGCTAATAAAGTCTCCTTCAGATCTACATTGACATACACGATGTCTAAATTTGACAAAAACTCCTTAATGGACGCTGTTGGACCTAGTGTCACAGCAATATGTCCGGTTTCTCCTCTCAATGAACGTCGGATGGCATGGGATACATGCTCCAGGGGATACTTGCCTTGTTGTCAACATGTGACTTCATATATCCATAAGTCATATAATGTTTCACTCATTTGATCTCCTGAAAAAAAAGATACCTTCAACTCATATATGTTATTGGACAACTGACCATGAGGACCGTTGATTGGGATGCTGTTGGGTCTGCTTTTGCAGGCCCAAAGAACCTGCAAAGTATGTAATTTATTTAGTTAAATCTTCAATTGTGTCGGCCTTTGCCTTGACCTTTAAAGCCTTAAAGGCCCCTACTATATTTTGAACTTCTTCTTCTTCTGTGAACCCCATTTATCCATACAAACAGAGCCATCAAAGCGACAAAAATATATTTACTCTAACCAAATAAATTTAATAGAAATGAAATAGTGTTTGAAAAAACGTATTGTGTACAAGAAATGCTGCATATGTAACATGGTTAGGTTCAGCACAAAGTCCATGAATTCAAGCAGACTGAGGAAAATGAACAACACAATTAGAATAGGGATCAGCTATACAGCAAATATGCAAAGGATCACACAGTAAGAACCTTTTTTCAAAAGTGGAGATTCTAGTAGAGCCTGAAAATATAACGAAAATCTACAGAACCATAATCACATGCAAGCTTACTCAGGGATACTGCGAATTGCAAGATGTGGAAGAAAACATAACTTCCCAAGAAGTGTAGTACGTAATATATTGAGACAAATCGGTCAACTCTATAGGCAGTCCATGGAGAAAATAAAATAATATGAATACCTGATATAACGAATCACTATATTAAATATCATACACAGTTATTGTGTAAAACATAAGTTGAGCTAGAACTATGAACCGACCTATCTGAACATCAAATGTGCACTTCAGATATGCAGTCACCAAAACAATATATCAATTTCAATTAATCACATTTTATGTGTAATCAAACAAATTATTTTAATTCGGACAGATGAAAAACAATCCTACCTTACTTTATCAAAGTACCTTTGTCCAGGATGAATGCTCAAAAACAAATAAAGTGTCCTAATGAGCCAATACACATAATAAGGATTCGTCCGTTTAAATGCATGACGAATATCAATGTCAAAGTCGCAATGTTCAGATGATCAACAGAATGTCACTTAAAATGGCCACACACACGTTTGCTGGACTCTTGACTCCCTAGGGGCTGCAATCTAGGATGATTCTAGGAAAATCAACACGTGAGTGAGCGTATGTCCAAATGAATGTCCGAATGTGTGCAGTCTTAATAGAATTCGAGTTTAAAAACTAGAGACCAATTGTGGAATATGGGGCACCAATAGAAACGAAGCACACGTCAAAGTGTCCAACAATACGCACATGTAGTTCAAATATCAACCTGCAGCAAATACACAAGGGCGGAGTCACATGTATATGATTCTAAAATAGAAGTCGTACACAGATGGTTGCAGTATCCACATGCAAAGGTCCACTGGAATTTAAAGGGATTACATATCTGTCCTTGCTGTATGAGAATATACACAATCAAGTCCTTTGATCATCATGCTCATAAACACAACCACAAACTATGATGTATATCACAAAATGATAATAAAAATGAGCATATTGTGAGAATAATTTTCAAACTGACCATTTGTAGAGCTGCTGCAATTGGAACAAAGCAACCTGAATAGGCAATCAGGCTACCCTAATTACACAGAGGGTGTAACAACAACAACTGGAACAGGTGATCCTTGGCTCAAGGTAGGCGAATTGGCTAAAGGGGTGGAACAAAAGAAGAATAACACAAAGACTGCAACTGGCTACTTTACTGAAATTAAAAATGAATATTATATAAAACGATACAATATCTGATCCTGACTAATTAACGATAAATATTATACAAATGATGAAATATGCTACGTAGTGTTAAACAGAAAATATGAATAATTAGAAACTTTTATTTTTGTAATTATAAGCATCTAATCTCATATTTTACTGGATTCATGAAGTCAAGAAGCTTGAAACTGATTACACACAATGCATAAACAGCCATCGCATCGCTTCGCAAAGGCCGTTCATGCAGTGTGTGATCAATTTTTAAGCTTCAAATTTTAAAATCCTGTAAAATATTAAGCTCAATTAGTATATCAATGTAATAGTGAAGTGTGAATTCCTTGTCGAATAATCAGTATAATATAAGGTCTATGCATGTGTTATTAAAAGTGAAAATTGATGCATACATACGCTTTTAATTGGCATAAGTCATGCCATAGAGAGTGGTTACAATACTTCAAATGAGCTTATTCATTTTAGTCCGGTATGAGATTTTTTGAGAAGTGAATCATCTATTTTGAAAACTAAAGCTAGAGATGGTGGAAACCCTGACTCAAAACGTCTTCTGTAATTAAATTAGCTACTTTTAAATCTTCAACATTCTTGTCATGCTCTCTGACGTCTTGCTTGAATGGCAACTTCTCATTCTTTCTTCTGTTATCGCTTGCCATCATATAACTGAGCTTTGTCCAGTGATTAGATCTCATTTACTGTTCAGGGTTGGAAAAGTCAAAGGATGCACAAGGTTTGAAATGGTCAATATCTACCTTTTCGCCATCTCTAAAACCTTCTGGCATTGTAAAGTTCAACCATATTCAAAAGCAATTAATGGCTGGACATCAAGTGATTTCAAAGTTGTGTTAGATTTAAGATTATCCTTTGATGCACTGACAATTCTGTTTCTTGTGTTTTGAACTATTCTGTAATTTGTATCTTTCTGGAGCTTGTTTCTAAGGTATTCATTGTAGTGTTCTCTATTTTCTTCAGACCGATTTCTTTAATATATCTTATTTTGTTCCTTCCAGTTTTTCACGAGCTTATTATGGATGGTGATTTCTATTTCTCCATCTCTATGGTTTTTGATATTCACATTTACAAGGTTTGCGGTAGACACTAGTCTTAAGAAACTCAAATACCTTTTTCATTTTGACATTGTGAACATGTATTATTATCAATGTATTCAACATCTTGAATTTCAATATAGCTGTATCAGCTGATAATGTTAGATAACTTTCAAGACATCTGTCATTATTTTGTCAATTTAAATGGAAGGTAAGCAAGAGAAGATCAAAGATATATTAAAGATCCAAGTAGAATGGAACTTGGCAGACAACTTGGTAAATGTTGACAAGAATACAAGAAAGCTAAAGCAAATAAATTAACGATGGAAATGATCGAATGAGATAAATCTTATGAAGAGACAAGACAACTTACTAATATATGTACTACTATATGGCTGGTAGAGCAATTATAGTTTCCATTGTGGCATATATGAAGATGAGGCATTTTGGGACTCTAAAAGTAGTACAAACTACATCGCCTACTATCCAACATGTGAGAAACGAACATCTCTAACTAGAGATGTTGTAAAGTATCAGTGTATCAAATTATCAGAGTATCTAATTCTGAAAATTTCAAAATATCTGTTGGTTATCTCTATATACCTCGAGAGGTATGACAAGTATTCGGGAGGTACATCAATAAGGTACTACATTTTAATGTTGATTACATTTGCTTACCTCGTGAGATCTGGTATATTACCCGACAAGAGAATTAAATAATTGCTTCTTAAATGAGTGCTAATGGAACAGAGGTTAATATTTCTAATTTGAAAAGCAAACCCGAGAAAACTATTAAACAAAATATTAGATTATCATACCTAAACCATCATCTAAATCGGAAAATTCATCATCATCTAAACCTCAAAATAAATCTAACCTATCACTTTCACATCTTTAAATGGAAGAAAATAATAATACCTTCTGCACCACCCATATATCCAATACTAGTAGATACATCGGGTATGACTTTCAAATTGCAAAAGATCAATGGGATTAAGAATAATTTGATTATATAGATCGAGCATTATAGACGTGTGAGAAAAAAATATAAGGCTGGATAGAGGTTTTTCAATTGGACATAGGAAAGCACGTCAACCATATCTGAGAGAATGGGTATAATAGCTGCCACTTTAGAAACAACAAGAATAGCAGTCTGGATTATTATTCGTTTAGTCTTTATCTGGTTTGCAGCAAATGCATTAAGATGTGTTTCCAACGCTTTCAGAGATAAGATGGTTTATCACAAGTTATTAAAACGAAGAGACAGCTACATCTGCCATAAGCAAATTCAATTGCATTGATAATATGGTTAGAAATGCAATAAGCGACAATGAAAGAAATCATGAAGAATTTAATTCCATCATCGACGAATATAATCGCTATAAGGAGATGAAGAAATATATCAGAAACACTAGTCCTAAAACCGCAGACAACTAATACATAGAGGAGCTGAAGAAAAGGTTTTAGAAGAGGGGAAGCAATTGCGAGAGAAAGAAATTTTAGACAAGCTCATGAGAAAATCAGTATCAGATCAAACTACTACAATTTAAAAGCTAAATCTCTAAGAATTGGTTGTTTATGCTTCGATTGCTTAGATTTGCATAACGCAGACGGAAGCCTATATTACCACCGAAGATTAGACAGACAAAGAAATATATTTCTCTAACCCTATAGACAACAGGTATGGTACTACACATATACCCTTACATCGAAAAAATGTTGTCTTAGGTAATTCAACATCTCAAAGGAATTAGAAAACAAAATTTTCTACAACATCAACGATAAGAATGAAACTAAGAGCATATTAATATCTGATTGTTTCTATAGTTTAGAAATGTATATGAACAAAGTGAAAGAGGAAATGACTTCTAATAACGATAATGACGTAAACATATTCAATCTCAGAAACATAACTATAAAGTATTCGTTATTCCTAGCAACAATTATACGGTCTAAATAATCAAAACTATTGCTAAGTTGTTAGGTTTTTATAGTCATATATCTATACAGATATGAGCTACTGAATTCGATACAGTTTATTGGTTTTTGAAGCATACACATTTGTTACATTTTCCTTGATCAGCTAAACCATCTTAGTAACGATATTAAAGTCTGAAATGATCAGACTTTATCAACAATCAAAACTGAACTATCTACTGGAATAGAAGAATTTTTTTTAAAAAAAACATAGTAGAATATACAGATTGAGAACTGTTTGGTACTATTGGTGTGGTTAAATGTAGTATTGACGAATTCCGTAAGATGATACAACTTTTAAGGAAAGATTGAAATGATATGGAACAAAAGGTAATAGAAACGTGTGCTTTAAAGCAGACCATGAAACGTACAGTGCTAGCATTAATAATTTAAAACATAACGTAGAATTTAGAGAATTAAATCCCAAATAGAAGGAGACACAGAGACATGACAAAACTGAATTAAAGACATTGTTGGGTATAAGAAGAAGCACTGATGACTTACAAGAAGAAATCGATAGATACAAAATGGAGTTTGACAAAAAAATAATATCTTGATATGATTATAGATTTGCAAAGAATGAGCAGCATAAAGATGGTACTATATTATTACTGTGTAGGATGGGTAAAATCATAATTGGTAAAAGAACAGAAAGTAAAGACATTAAAGGATTGTTGGGAATTTTCATTTGTGAGGTTTTTACTACTTACTTAAGCTAAACGTTTTAGGTTGAATACGCACCATCAGGTTTCGCTGAAAACAAACTTCTCAAGAAGAATTATCAAACCATCGATGAAATTCAAGCGAATATATCGGGTATTGGTACAATTTTTATTGACTTAAAATTTGAATCGTCCCCCTTCCCCCAAGTGATTAATCTATAGCGGTGAAACCATTACCCCCAATATCAATTATCTTGATTTTTACACTGAATTGCATTTAAATAACCAGAATGCTATTTACTCCTTAGCTGTAAACCAATTAGAAGGTAATCTCTATAGAATCAAAGTAGCACGTACATATTACATGGAAAAGAAAAACATGCTGCTGATCGGATTAAAATACAAAGAAAGAGTTGATTAAAAACTAGAATCATAACAATATACTATCATCAGCTATCGTCATAACAAAAGATCGCAGCAGCATTTGCTGTTGCACCACCTATCATAGCTACAGTATAGAATTGTTCCACATTCTCGATAGAGGATACCAGTAGTTGTTAAAAGTGTACGAAATCTAACACTTCCCCACCATGAACAAGTCAAGCATGACGAGTTGGGTCTGGGAATTTATTCGGGATACGTCAAAAATAAGTTCCTAAAATTGAGACAAGAGGCCAATGGTTATTCGACGTGCTGTAACACTGAAAATAGAAATAAACATACCGATCAGTTGAGGGAATCAAACTGGAACACGTCAAGCTCAAGAAGGAAACACTGGCTTTTGCCTAAGTCATGCTGAATTGATGGTGGGGAAAACTAGATTAGCCGCCTATTATGCCCAGGATAGAATACAGTATGGATCCAAACTGATATGTTCAGCTGTTAGACGATAAATGTAAACTCATCAAGCACGAAATCGTCGTACAAGAAGATCTAGTCATGGCCAGGTACAAAGAGATGCTCGACTTTAACGAACCAAATGATTTTTCCAACGTAATCATTGCTCCTTAAATAACAGTCAATGCCCGTTTAAAGTTTTACTAGGTTTTAGAATCCCTAGACGGCCGCGTACTTTACACGGACACAGACAGCTGTTCGTTCATTGATAAACCTAGATGCTATCCCCTGCGTATAAAATACTAATTTTTAAGGGCGTGGACCGAAAAACATCCAGAACACACTATTCTCAGTTTTGCAAGTGGCGCAAGCAAAAATTGTAGTTATTAGTACGAGATAAGAAAGAAAACTCCATACTAAATACAAAGGGAAAGAACTCACACTCAGCTATCGTTCCAGTCAAGTAGTGAACTTTGACGTACTGAAACAAGCATTATAGTCAGAATAAAAGCAAATACTTTCAAAACCCATAATCTACACAAGATTACACGTTTGTTAGACCACCAAGTCGCCAGTAAACCATTGAAAAAAGTGTGTCAAATCATCTGCAAGAAAAAGATATGACTTCACAATTACAACACTGTACCTTACAGCTACCATTGAGTAATAATGATGAGACTGTTATCACTAGATAACGTCGACATAAGAAAACTCTCCGATAAAGATACTTTCTGCACAGAAAAAAAACGAGTATGATGCAGTGCCATATAACAAGAATGATCAAGGGTCTTGCATGATGATGTCAGCATGTCAAACTCTGCATGTCAGGTCAGGATCTTGGAGTAGCATTCCATTCCATCTCTGCTGCAACCCACACCACAACAGGCTAAAGCAAACCCAATTGTTTTGAAGTACCCGCATATTACGGTTCCCGTGACCCTGCGTGGATATTTTAAATTTTCCGGTAAATTTAACAGATTGAAAGAAAAATGGCTGAAATATCGTCAGGAACCAATCCCCAAAACCTTAGCCAGAGCAGTTTTTGTGTACTTGGGTTAAGGAGGAAAAATGCAGTGTTTCAGTTTTGGCATGAAACTCTTCGAATGGGGGTATAAAGATTCAGTCTACGAATAACACGTCAAATGGTATCCACTAAGTCACTACATCTACTTGGTCGATACAGAATGCTTCTATGGATTCTCATCATCATCCTGGAAATTTTTTCATGGATACGTCAGAAGGTAACATTCAGAGTTTGTATACGGAGCCGAAAGAACCCATATTCAAATACTTTGTAAGAAATCAAGTGAAACGCAAAGAATACTTACATTCGAAACACAATTCAATTTTAACCCCTGACGTCTGTATTATGTAAGAAGGAAGATTGTGGCGAAAAAATTTAAATGGTCAGGCTTTGATAAACTGTGAGCACGTTATAAGAATTTCGATGCCACGACCTCTGCACGCTTGGTTTACTAAATCTAATGGGAGAATGTCAGTCGAATGATTAAGGACCTATATAATGACTAGAATAATTTATTCAACATAATATGACCCATTGAACATGGGACGATATGTAGTGTGCGTGTTAGTCACTGCATGCTTCGGATTTCCCTTACCCACCAACTGACTTTGGCAAATGTATCGACATTATGTGAAGAGACATGATCACAATGAAAACAAAATCTTTGTTCAACAAAAAGTTTTCTTGTTTAAAGTTTCGGTGTTGGTGATGAATACAAATCTACTCCCGTGTGAACAATCTTGTGAACACACCACACCTGCAAAGACTTTTGTGCAGATAATGATTTTCGCCAGTCTACTCTACACAGGAATTATCAGCACCACTGGAAAAGTCTCAGATTCGACGCGTGGATACATAATGTAGCCAACAATTCAGCTGTAAATATGTGTGAACGTCTACGCCCCAACCACCTCTACCAACAGCAACAGCATGAAATATCCATGCGGCTCGTGCTGTGACAAAATAACGAAGTAACAGAACTTTTTACCATCTGCTGCTGTGACATTTTGCTTATTTGTTTTATATCAAAGACTCCCCAAATTCAACAATTTTCATATCACATACTAAATGTTTTTGCTTTCTATGTTTGCTCTTAAAATTTAGAAAGTCTGTAGTCATGGCTTCATCGTCCATCCTTAAAGTGATCGACGAAATGTCGGATCGTCAAAGTTGGAAGGTATTGTATCTTCGCCATCCTTTAAACATATTGATTGAAGGACCAAGCAGTTTGGGTAAAACCAAAGCCATTACTCAAGTCACATTTATTTCGTCATCTTCGATGATATCTTAAGCGAAGATGAAGAAGAAATCACACTCTGATTTACACAAAAATGGGCATCATGGGAAACGTCAGTGTCCATATCACAAGTATTCCAAGAAAGCAAAGCGCACTGGACCATCAGTATCAATTCACATTATTTGGTGCTGTTCAAAAGTCCCAGAGACAAATCTCTAGTACAAGTGTTAGCCACACAGTTGAGATCGCCATGGCTAAGTTATACTTATGATGATGCCACGCGTGTGTCACACGTGTATTTACTGATACATTTGAAACACAATACATCTGATTATAGTAGAATTCGTACTGACTTGTGTCACGACTTAGGTCAAGAATGTGGTCCAGAGATTTACACGTGGTCATCAACGTTTTCGTCAGTCTCAAAGTAGAGAAACTTCATTCACTGAGTCATTTCTCGGTGATCGCTAAAATTGCCGTTCAACTTAGCAGCACTAAACTATAATCCAGCAACATTTATTCGTGCAAACCGCGTGCCATCACTCGCGATGAAGATGCACAAGTGTGTTCGCATATGTTGCAAACTAGTCTCAACGAAGTATTACGCTGGTTTACTTTGACGGCACATCAATTACGTAAGATATCATCCATAACAAATGTACCGGTTTTTATAAAAGGATAAGATAGAATTGGCACAACTGTGTGTGCCTAATCTATCATAATGATATAACTTTTGTTCTCTTGAAGTTCATTCCTAGCATAATGACTTCTTGTGTGACGAAAACACTTTGATTTTAAATAACCTAGTACTAACAGACCAATAAATGAACAATTGTATCTATATTCCAGCGCTTCACCAATGCCACTAAGTGTGAAGCCACAGAAAAGGATTGCGAACATACCGGAACAATTCCCAAGAGTTCCGTCCCATTGTCCGTATTCATTACAGCGAACATGATCTCTTCCGGTCAGGTAGTATCCGCCTTGACATCTTATTGATACCGTGGTATTGTAAGTCAAGTTGCCTTCGATGCCCAGCTGGTATACAACAATGCCTCGGTGTCGCTCGACATTTAAATCCTCGCATTGTGCAACTGGAAAATCGAAAGCATACTTCTCATTATTTTATTGTGTTATGAAAAAGTATGATGAGCAATTAGAAATTTAAAAATTATGCAACATATTGCTAGAATGTAAAGATACTACAGGTCAAAGAAACATTGAACTGGTAAAGATTCGGATCAGAAATGTTCAATTTGATTCCACATTGTAGAGAAATATGAACACAAGCGATTTAAAAGCATGCCATAGGACACATAAAAGTGCGAGGGAAAACTTAACATAGCGATCCATCCGTTTCACCTTCACGATGCGACCCACAATGTTGTATACGGCACACATTCTTGTAATAATCCATACGTATTCCAAGTTTCATCTATGAAGCTGAAAGGGCTCTAAAGTTATATAATGGAATGGAAAGTGTGATGGAAAACGTAAAATATTTAACCATAACCTTGACCTTGAAAACAGGACCCCCGTTTAGTACGCGACCTACTATCGAATGATGGTGTATTAGCATACTGACATTAATTCCTTAATTTCAAACAGCTCTAAACCTAAAGAGGGGAAAAGAAAGTGTACGGCAAAATTTAAAATACTCACCTGTGACCTTCATCTTAAAGATAAGACTCCCATGAGTTTCGTAACACGCATTCTAATTATTACGTATTTGCATGCTAAATTTTATTCCTTATGGCTTGAAAATTAAAGAGAGCAAAAGAAAGTGTGATAGAAAACTTAAAATATTGAGCCGTGACCTTGAAGATAAGACTCCCAATGTGATACGCGACACATCTTCTAATGATGATGTACGAGTATCGCAAGTATCATCACTTAATCTCAAATGGCTGTAAAGTTATTGAGTGGAAATGAAAGTGTAACGGACGGAGGGAAGAATGGATGGAGGGACGGAAAAGCAGATATTATGTGAACCGAAGTTGGAGAACAAAAACAAACATACAGGGATAAACAACACTAGAGACCGGTCCCATTATCCATTCTAGCACACAAGACTCTCCCGGTCAGGTTGTATCACTCTTGATATCGTATCGATACCGTTGTGATATACGTCATGTTCCTTTCACTTCTCTCGCTCATACAGTCAACGGTTACCATCTCCACAAATGCAAAATCTTCATTATTAGTCACCTTTCTGTATCACATAAGAATAAATGTCTTCGAAGTTTGGATGAAGGTAATTTTAATAGAGAAAGTAGATATACTGGTTTCATCTTTTCTACGGCAAATGTTTGGAGAAGAATAGAGTTCAGCAAACAAAGTTCACAAAATCCACATTGCACTTCCTGCCGACTAATGTATTTATTTCATTTTCGTGAACTATTGCATCTGTCATCAATGAGTTAAGACTCTAAACACTGCTATAATACCATATGATTATATGTATATCCTAAAGTTATTGCTTATTTGTTTTCTTATATTATCTTTCCCATTTCAATATTGTGTGTTTATCTGTTATAATTATATGAATTATGTTCGCCTGAATCTCATTCCTAGCAGAATAACTTCTTACGTGATAACATCACTATGATTTGAAACGGCACAATAATAACGGACAAATAAAATGAACAATTTTATCAATATTCCAGTCTTAAACAATGCCATTAATTGTGAACACCATTGCAATGGGTTCCGAACATACCCGAACAATTCCCAAGAGTTCCATTCCATTCTCCATATTCATTACAGCGAACCAGAGCTCCTTCGGTCAGTTTGTACCGCCTTGACATCTTATCGATACCGTCGTATGGTAAGTCAAGTTGCCTTCGATGCCCGACTGGTATGAAATAACGCCTCGGTTTCCCTCATGGAATAAATCTGTGCATCGTACAGCTGAATATTGAAAGCATATATCACATTACTTTATTATGTTATGAGAAAACTTCATAAGACTTTCGCATTTAAAAGAATGAAACAACAACATATTACATACTGCTAGAATGTAAAGATAATGGAAGTTAATAAAACATTGCATTGATAAAGATTCGGATCAAAAATGTTGAATTTACATCAGCATAACAGAGTTACAAATATAAATTGAGTTGATTTAAAGGTAGAGCATTTCTTTTCAGCATCTGTGGAAGTGTGCTATTGGACAATAACTTGTCTCAGCATCGAATGAATGAAATACGGAGAGTCGCCTACTTGATAGTATAGAGGGGTTGTGTCCTGTTCCTGTTTATTTTACTCAAGCTGGCATAAAGAAGTAGACGGTATATTGCCTTATATGGGTAGTTCAGCAGCAACAGCAAAGATAGACTCTTCAGTTGTTTATAATATAGACATTTATAACTTATTCAGAGATGTGATCAGCCATGGGTGTTTAGAATTCTTCTCTCTGAGAAACTCGTTATGGTCACCAGGCAACGTACGAAATAACCTTGAAAAATAACACTATACTGCATAACAGATAAACATACCAGAACAATTGGCTTGTGACCCATCCCATTGTCCAGATGTATTGCAACTAACCATATCTCTGCCGAGAAGCCAGTATTCCCCAAAGATCTTACCATTACCATTGATGTGTAAATCCAGTTTCCTTCAACGTCAGCCGTATTGTTAATTATCTGTAGTTTTAGTGGATATTTAAATCACTGCACCTTACCGTCGAGACATTGGATATCAATGGTAACATTTGTTGCCCTAATTAATCATTCTTTATATGACTTTGTGGTATTTCACTCAATCACTGTTTGAATATATCTTAGTAACAAATAAATTACCAACGCCATGGTATGAAGCTCAAATTTATGTCAAAAGGGACATTTTTTAACAACTAAAATCAGCAAGATGTGAGTCAAATTGTAAAATTCAGAATATGCACTTACCATATTTCAAAATGGAAGAATCATTTCCAGCATCTACCATAGATTTGAATGCTGGAGGACAAGTACCATTTAAGCGGACTGCTTTCTTTCCACGTTTAACCTTACAATGTACGACATCAGATAACTATTCATTTTATTATTTCCCTTGCGAATGAAATATTCAAATTTGGTTCATATGTATTATTTGTAAAAGACATGTTTAGATCATTCTTTTTAGGATGATGTTTCGGAAAAGAATTGATTACATGCTCGTTACAATATTCACATTTTAACTCTCACATGTTATATTTCTTATTTGCTATTACGTCTGTGTTGCGGTTTGACTTTGTTGCCAAGTCCATGCATTTTTGTCCTGCGATATTCTAATTTTGTGATCCGTATTTCCTATCGATATTATGCACCTGGTCTGCACGTTAGTCATCAGTGGAAGCAGCCAACTTCATTCTCATTTTTGAAGATAACCCAAATGAGACAACTTTGATAGGACCTTCTTTCCAGTTATATTTTGCACAAGTGAGGAAGATTAAGAGGGACTGTTCAAAAATGATACTCGAAAATTAGATTATGTCTCTCGAGGAAAGATTGACACGGAAAATAATGAAAATGCATACATTTTAAGCTTATCTAGACATGTTGGGGAATCTTATGTCCTGTTGCCAAGAGGTCCTGGTTTCATTACTGATAATTTGATGTGCTGCGTTTTATCCAGTCTTGAAGTTAAAAGAAGGCAAAGGCACATTTTTCTCCATTAGTGTTACAAGACACATGTTTTTCCTACATATATTGCAGACCCGAAAGGTCAAGACATTTAATGGAAAGGAATGCAAGTGGTTTCACTATTCAAAAATCTGCTGATATTAGTCAGAATCAAAACTATTACGTAAAATACAAATAAGAGAAATTATAGCACATGTATTTAAATAGCAATTCTTTCAAATTTTTCTATTACACGTAAGTGTTTTCTATGTTAAAATGTTACAAAAAGAAACACTTCTGAAAGTCCTGGCTTGTTTTTATTTTTATTTTTTTTATTATTTGTTTTATTTTTTTGCGTATTGGATCCACGATTTTCGAGTCCAGGCCCCTTTTTACTCCAAATCTCAAACTTATCCTGCTTTTTTCAAAGGTTCATCTGCCCGTGTGCAGTTCGGACTGGTTGGTTTGGATCTGAGGCCAAAAAGTATAAAATCCGGACACAAACTCCGGTTCTGAAACCGGTAAATTTTGGCCTAAACAAATCGGGTCTCAAAATTTAGGATTATTTTCCACTGTAGTTTTTAATGAGAGTTGAAAGTCTACATTATTCGGAATCAGTGCAGAGCTACATCTGTCTGCATTTCTGCAATACCACCCACTTGTTGTATCGTAAATGATGTTGACGTTACAGAGCTCGGAAGTAGTGTACAATCTTATGACGCGTAAAGGTGGTGCGCGGGGTTAATGAGTTAAACATATTCAGCAACCTCAAACGATGTACTTAATATTGTGATCAAGTCGCAATTGGACGCTTTCACTTCTCTAACTTATACAATTCAGCCTGACAATCTCCACTAATGCAAACACTTCATTACTGGTCACCTTTCTGTAACACATAAGAATAAATATCTTCGAAATTTGCATGAAGGGAATTTTAGTAGAGAAATCAGATATACTGGGTTCATCTTTTATACGGCAAATGTTTCGAGAAGAATAGAATCCACCCAACATAGTTCGCAAAATCCACATTGAACTTCCTGCCTACTAATGTGCTTATTTCATTGTTTAGCTATTAGATCTGACGCAACTGAATTAAGACACTAGACACTGTTGTAATAACATATATTTCGATGTATGTCCTAAATTTATTGCTTATTTGTTTTCTTATTTGATCTTCCCCATATCAATAATGTGTGTTTATACATTATAATTATATGAATTTAATTTTGTTCGCCTGAAACTCATTCCTAGTAGTAACATTTCTTCTGTGATAAAGCCACTGTGATTTTAAATGGCACATTAATACCGACCAATAATGATCAATTTTATCATTATTACAATCATAACCAATGCCGCTAATTGCGAAACACCATAGCAAGGGGTTCCAAACATACCGGAATAATTCCCAAGAGTTCCGTCCCAATGTCCATATTCATTACAGCTAACCAGATCTCTTCCGGTTAGATTGTATCCGCCTTTACATCCTATCGATACCGTCGTATTAAAAGTCAAGTTGCCTCCGATGACCGCCTGGTATGAAATAACGCTTCGGTTTCCCTCTTGGAATAAATCTGTGCATTGTACAGCTGAAAAATGAAAGCATGTATCACATTACATTATTATTTTATGAGAAAACTTTGCATACTGCGAGAATGTAAAGATAATGGAAGTTAATAAAACATTGCATTAATAAAGATACAGATCAAACATGTTGAATTTACATCAGCAAAACAGAGCTACAAATATAAATCGAGTTGATTTAAAGGTATGTGTAACTATTTTAGACATCTGGCAAAAAAGTGGATGCGATGGAGAGTGAACATTATACATTTTTTTAGCTTTTTGTGAAGACAATCTTAGGAAAGTAAAATGCCATGATTTATCCACATCTAAATTTAAATATTGTAGAGAACTCTCCATTTACATTTACATTAATATAGCATTACTATATATTCAGATATGTTAAGATATGTATCATAAGGAGGAGAAAAACTATAGTACCTTATCAATTACACACAAGACGTCGGAAAAGGTCCAAATTATACCAGGACTTGCAGATGTGTTCTTTTTGTAACATCAACAGGGAAAGCACTTATATATAATCAACAGAAGAAATGTTCTTCTACATTTATTTACCAATTTATTGGTATATTTAGTAATATCCTGCCACTCGCTCACCAACCATTTGAACAAATGTGCAGAGTACTTTATGGGCAAATCTACCTATACAAGTAATGTAACTAAACATAAAAATACCATATCAGGAAACTTAAATCAGTTGGCAAATCCATTGATTTAATCTACTATTAAGTAACTGTCCTCGTGTTATACCCAATGTATTGCAATACGGGTTGGCGATACGCCGTAAAAATATAAATGTTTCTGATAAGTATATCTGTACAATTTGAGCTCTATTTGATTATATGACAGTAATATAACACCAATTAACTTACAAAACGTTTGTTTCGCCCATGGTCGAGATATGTATGAATAAAGCCTTTGAACGCTTCCAATCATTGACCATTCAATGAACGCTTGTGGTATTATTTAGCGATGCTTTAAATGGTCGAGAATTGAAAGGCCAAAGGTGGCACATAATTTAAAATAAAATTCAATGTTTCAAGAGTTTCACTGTCATTTACTGGGAATTATTATGATGACAATTCTTGGTTATATAGTTTAATATATGAGACATTTTATTAAGGAAACAAACTTTGATTTTACCTGTGCTCTTGTTTATTAATTTGGTCTTGGGTATTGTATCGTGCAAAAATTAATTAGTATAATTAGTATATTACTTGAGAGTTGCATACAAACTATTATTGATTGACTGATTGCTGTTTGACGGCAAATTAGCATATGGGATAATAGTTAGTGCCAAGACAATGGAAATAAAGTGCTTTACCATTATGCAAGCATAGCAAGAGACCAATGACAATTTCAAAATAAGAGTTTGCACTTGTTGTACTATTCATCAGTACATTTTTGATTGAATTCTGTTCGTTTGAACTACGAGAGGAAAGCGTGACATAACACCCATACCAAATGCATACAAAATCACCAGACATTAGACCATATGACACATAACATAGTGAGTAGAAAGGGGTGATGTATTCAGCATGACAGAAAATGTCTCTCCACTACAAGTGCGTACGGTTCGAAAGCATAAATTGTAAGGGAGACTTGTACCTAGTAAACGTTAGAAATCTGTTCAAGGCTAACTCTAGCTATAAATAATACATGTAGCTACACATAAACAGTAAATAGAATGAAAAGAGTTAAATACCTTATATTTTGCAGTTTTATAGCATTTGGAATAAAAGTATAAGTATGCTCTCATTTATTAGTCCTGGTTATTTTACAATTGGATGTCATAGCGTATATTTGAGCGTCTTAATCACATGACGGATCAACTAAGTGTAAATTGCACTTTACAGTGAGACTTGCAGATACAATTATTATCTTAGAGTGGAAAAAATATAGGACTTTGACTCGAAACTGTCATAGATAATCAGGTAATGTTAATGATCTGCTGGTGTTTCCATGATTGTTTATTCCCGTACTAAAATAGTCATCCAGGGCTTTCTGTAAATCTAGCGTTCAGCTTGGGCTTCAACATTTCTTGGTGGTGTTTTTTAAATAGAAGTTTGCATCCGTGTTTGATCAAATTCGAACAGTGTAGCATTCAGAACAGGAGAGGATATCGTCCTGATCCCGTTTTATGAGATACAATTGAAGTCAAGGTCAAATGACTATGTACCATTCAAACTTGATATTATTATAACAATGATTACTTATTACCTATTGAATACAAAACTGGCAAGAAGTGAGTCGAATTACTCAAAGTTAGCCTGTAATATATATGGTGAGCATCCATGGAGGTTTATTGATAACTTCGAATGGTCACGTGGCAAAACTATATTGCATTTTTTCAGTTCGAAATGGTGTAAAATAATGTATTCTGAAGATTAGCTGTTCTCATATTTCTTTACTATAGCGAATCAGACTCTTTAGTTTTATTTGGCAAATGGAATTAGATATATGTGCTATATTTTAAAGCTTGAAAGACTCTTCTGTTTCCGAAAAAAAGATAAAGTAAAAGCAGTATGGGGTTTGATGTTTTAGGTGACCCTAAGAATATATTTTCTACGCTGATGTAAGTAGAAGATATTGAAACATGTTTCATCATTGACGGAATATGAATTGTAATTAAAACAATAATATGATGTGCATGGTACAGTCTTCCAGCTATTGAGTCTGGATTGTGATACGAAAGAAACGGTACTGAAAGGTAAAATTATACTTGAGTTCGTAATAAACGTATGTCCTAATTGCAGTCACAAAATTCTAAGTCCGACATGCCCTAACAATACACTCGTAAAATCTATTTAAATGGCGTAAACATTTAATCAGGTCATCAGCATATGCATTCAAACAGATCTACCAAACCTTCCGTGCATAGGTTAAGCAGAATCTTAGTAGTGTGCTAAGAAGTTTTTCACTTAAAACATTCTAAATCCTGTAAAGTGACAAAGTTTAAAAACAGTTTATTAAATGGCATCCTAATTGTTTTTTAACAAAACTAATAGCCAATAAATGGAAACAAAAATCCAAATAAAAGATATATAAATTCTTAAAACTTTGGAAAGCTTTGAAAATGTAATCAGATCATCCAGGTCTGCTTAAAAATCTATATATCGACATTTTTGGTATCTTTCGAGAAGTTTCTGTTTAATCGCGATGAAACTGTGATGGATGGGGTAGGGATTCATCCAAGAATATTTCCTATCTATTGCTTTAAGATAAAATGAATAGAATAAAATCCACTCTTGTTGACTACTTATTAAAGCATTCATCACACAATGGTCTGAATGCAAATTCATATCATTTGATGAGAAGAAGACAAAGATGGCAATATTTATGGCAATAATTAGGTTTTTTAGCTAAGCACTTAGAACAAATAGGAGGTTTTAAGGAGTCCTTTAAAGCGGTTTTAAGCATCTGGGATGTACGTCGCTTAGATATATAAAAAAAACAATCAGCCTAATGCTGGCTTTTCTTGCATGTGCCAGATACTGTTAGAAATTAATATAAACAAACTGTTAGGCTTTAGTTGGCATACAGTCTTAACTCCTCTTTCTGTTCTAGTATTCTGGTTATCTAAATCTTGAGGAAAGGTTTAGAATAGGAACAAAAATGTTATACTACCCCCCCCCCCCTTTTATATCATATGAAATAGTCAATATAATTGAGGATAAGTAGTATTGCCTGATAGGAATGTGATTCAACATCTTTTATTTGCTGTATAGAAAGTAGCTAAAACAAATGTACGCTATATATCTCAGTCTTTAATTGTATTTAGCTAGTTATATAGTTTATATTGTTCACAAAACTGTTGTGCACTAAATACCTTGGATCTGTTGCTGTAATTGATCAAGAACAGTCTTTTTGCATTGTAACCAATAACATGAAGTACAATTAAAACAACTTACAATCTGCAGAATTTAAAAACAATGTACAATAAGAAACGAATTTTATTCAATTATTTCTATAAGCAAATATACGCAATGGAGCTATTTACTTGATAATTGAGAGAGGGGTCAGAAAAAGAGGATGCTAACTCTTACTATTGTATGGAGAAAAACTAAAACAAACAATAAAGTCAAATAGGTGCTTTTTGTGTCCATTCATTATTGTGTATATTTTATTCCTATTTACTACTATTACCTCTTTTCGACCTCTTTTGTCTGTTGTATAACATTTTAACAGAGAGAAACATCGGGCTAAGTATGTCTATACATAAAGCAATATATATGTAATGTTTTGCACTGAAAATTATTGAATTTAATAATTTTATTTTTACTACATCAATATACAAACATATATTTCTAAGTGATAGCTAAAAGCAAATGTTTTTATATTCAAGATATTTCTTCAGTAGGACCCAAAACTCTTGAGCTATTTTAAATTCATAAAAAGGTGTCTTTGACTTTGACACTTATGTTACAACAGTCACAACGACTTGACGTTAATTTTATACATTTAAGAACAAATTTAAGAACAAATTCATTTATAGAGAAAATGTATCAATTTTGTACTGAACATTTATCAGTTTTGTATTTATTGTACATTTAAATGTGATTCATGAATTATTATCCAATTTTTTACAAATCTTTTGAAAATAATGGCTCCCATTTCTCATGTGCTTTGAATTCATTTAACAATTTTTTCAGATGTAGCTTACTAGGTTACTCGTTGACACAAGTTTTATAATTAATAATATTTCTCTATTACTTACTGCGCCTACTTCCGTACAATTCGGTATAGAATTAATAAATGTATGATATTCGTTACACTCTCTTTATTAAGGTGAGATTAGGCCTTATTCTTGCTGATGTCATGTCACCAACCACAGGTCCTCTAAATTTCTATATATCTAGAATCAGCTACCAACCAAAGCTTTGAATAGAGGCTAACATTTTCGAATTTTCGATCTGAACACCAGAGCGCGCACAAGGGTGGAACGTTGGTGCTAAATATTTGGGTATGATATGTATCGGACCATCAACTGTTCGAGTCGTGCGTTGTAAACCTATATCGTGCGTTTGTAAGACAAAATTTAGCATCGCTCGTTGCAAAAGGTTTTGAGTTAGATTGTATGTATTCGTTCCTTCAGGATGCGGCTGAAATGTTCCTATCTATCTTGACTGTTTGATGAAAAATATATATGAATCTGCATTTCTCTGTCATTTGCTACGTCATTCAAGTAAATAAGTCTGCCAATATGTATATATTGTTGTTTAAATGCATCGTTTCTAAAATATATTTTAATTTTTAAAAACCTTTATGTCGTATCATTATTCCATGACGCAAATGTTGGAGCATATACTTATTTTGACATACATCTGAGCAATAGATATTGTGCATTGAACATTACCAATGTCTTCACGAATGTATTTTCAATACTTTCATTTTTCTCATTCATCGAAAACATTAGCCTTTCAAGCAACTTGTCAGCAAATAAGATGCAGTTCGGTTGCAAGCTAAAATAAAAAGAGTTTACCTGCATTATTACAAGATGCCAAAAATCTAGAATGCACATATCTCGTATTGATCATGTCACTTAATTCTCGCCAATATTTTTGTAGTAGTTATCACCTTATGGCTACGAGCATTTATCACTTAAGCTCGCTAAATGATTCCAAAGAAAATGAAGACTTCCTATGCCAATTTGAAAGGCTTTCTGCTATTATTCTACTGATTAAATGGTCTATATATGCAAATAATTATATATGGCTTGAAATAGTGGGTCTTGCACTCAGTTGAACTATTTCATATGTTGTCTTTAAAAGACAAGATCGAAAAAGTGTCATTCGCTCCTGTCACTAATGGTACCTTTTGATAAATTTGAACAAGAGTGGATGATAACTCCCTGTTAGATAAGTAAAAACAACACCACCATAGACTATAGACTTTAATCATGACTAACCATATCAAACAGTTTTCATTACTGGCAAATTTACCTTTATATCCATCAACAAACAGGAATCCAAGCAAGCATGTGATAAGCAGGAGTTTGGATACATGGACTCCTATAATCTCCATTTCTGAAAAAACAATTATATTAAGTTACTATAATATATCTTCCGACAACCTTATTTTTATTTCTCCTTAACTTTCCAATACCTACTCATCCATTATGTGGAAATAAACTATATTGAGAATTTACATATGCAATTTTACTATGCTAGTACAAATACTCTGTCCACACCGTTCTCATACAACATAGTTTTACAATAAAGCACCTAATATAAGTACTTATAATAATATACGGCTTGCGACTGAGTTTAACTGACCTTGAATCTCCATCGTAAGTTCAGAAAGTTGCAGAATGACTGTCTGCTTTATATTTGAAGATTCAGTCGTTTATCTGACGCTTATTTAGCAGTGAATACATTCGATAATTAAATTCTCAAATTGTATACACATGTCAAGTTTGGAAAGCATTTTCAATGGGTCAGTTAAAATTGTCAATGCTAAAAGTTGACGACTACCTCCTGTCTTGAAATGTTCTTACGAACTAGCATCCTATACTAGATACAAATAATAACAAATTTGATTAAATTGCAATAAAAACAACCCATATTCTTCTAACTTTTGCGTTTTAAAATTATAATAATTCTAAATATTGTGTTTGAATAAAACGCTTGGCATATACGTGGGGGCAATGTATGCATAGTGTTACGACTCTAGGGGTAATGTAACAAGATAAAAGACACAAACAAGCTTTCAAGATTAAAATGCAAATCTTTAATTTCCTAAAGTATTAAAAGTATTAAAATAATTTAACAAACAAACAAAGTGAAAGAATAAAAAATAACTTACAGTATAGAATATCCTAAAAAGTCCTAAATTGTTTTAAAGTTCACGGTTCCGGAAGTTGATCCAAATAATCCGGATGTAGTATTCAAAATTAAATAGCCTTTGTTGTGCTGAAATGTTGATAAGTTCTAAGTAAATCCAAATAATCCTTGTAAGTCTGGAATCTCACAAGTTTTAGAATAATTTCCGATAATTCCACGGAGCTGTATAGTAATGCAGATGAATTTCCAAATAAATAAATCCCACACTGAACTAAATAATTTCAATGACCTCTCTTCATTCAAGCAACTGTAAAAGAATAATAATCACAGGATTATTCCCTATATATACATAAGTGCGCAGAATCGAATTGAAAATCCATTCTCCGTCTCCAATAACAGGGTATTTCACAATCAGATTTACTCTCTACTAACCAATCAGAAATTACGTTATGCGTCATGATGTTTACATTCTCACGTACTTAAACTCTTAACCAGTAAACATCGTGTTGATTCAGAATGGGAATGTGACCTTGCAATGTTAATTTCTAAAAGTACAGGAACTAGGTCGACGTCTTTTCGCGCGCATTTAGTCATGTGACCATTTATCGATTGAAAAGTTGCCGTATGTATACTCATAAGGTAACCGCGGTTTATACTAAGAACAGAGATCATAAACTAATAAATTATATCATTATAAAAAGGAAAAAGAGGTATGATTTCGTAACAATAGCTCTTTATTATTGTGGACTCCCCCTGCGGGCTCTAGGTTGTAAAATAGGCTCGATGCGTCCTCGTTGCATGTCGTAAGAGGCGACTGAGTGCACGCAACTAGTTTACCGTGGCTTGCGTCTAGTGTCATTAGAAGAAATAATCCTGGTAGTTGAGTAGAGAAGAGGCCGACGGTTACGACTCCGATGCAACACACTACTTTGGCCTCTATATTAGCTCGACGGGTGGTCAAAAGAGCCCTGTCTGACCAATGAGCTAGTCAGGCCAAGCTGCAAGGGTTATGGCAAAGACTTTCAGTTTTGATGATCACCATACTTTTCAAACGTTAGCTTTATGATTAAAGCAATATAGTGTTGTTCCTGAAATCTTACAAGGGACATAGTCTCAGCAGGCGGTGCTAAGGTACTATTGAGTAACGTTTCTTCTTTGCTCGAATATATCACCCTGTGTAGCCCAGACATGAGAAACGCAAGAAATGAGCGTAAACCAATGTCCCTTTGTTGGGCTCCTCTGTGGGTTGGGAGCACAGATGACGAAATAATAATCTTACGTTATGGATAAACCAACCAAAACTTCAACCACTAGTGTGAGACCAGGAATAATTCAAGCAGTGACTAGAATGAGGAAACTTGTCCGAGTCAGGGAAACTGACCAAGATTTAAGATCATTGAATCTAATGATGAGAACCAAAAGCTAACTAAGCTATCACTTTTTATGATAGCTAAAGCACTTCAACGCTTGGCTGGAGAAACAAGAAGTGTAACAAAAAATTAGTTCTGGACACATTCTTGTAGAGTGCATCTGCAAAATTCACTCTGACAATCTACTTCGCTCAAAGAGGTTTGTGAACATTCCCATTCGGGTATTTCCACACAACTCTCTCAACTCGTTAAGAGGTGTTGTTCGATCTGGAGATTTCGATGGCTGCAGTGAGGCTGATATGCTCGAAAATCTCAAGCCCTCAGAACGACTCCCGGGTAAAACGAATCAACATTCGCCGTAAGAGCGAGTTGATTCCCACGAGTACTTACATATTAAATTCGACTGCCCTGGTACATTGATTAAAGCCGGGTTCATAAACATCCCTACTGACTCTTTCATTCCTAATCCTTTGCCATGCTTCAACTTCTAGAAATATAGCCACCGTTAATAATGGCATCAAGACAAAACCAGTCTGTCCCAGATATGGGCAGGAGGACGATGGATCGTCCTGCTCAGAGCAAATCTCTTGTGCGATTTGGCAGGCAAAACATTTCTCATACTCCAGAGACTGCCCTAAGTTGAAACTCGGCAAGGAGATCCAAACCGTGAAACAGTAGAAAGCCATGAACTTTCCTGACCAGGAAATTTGTGGAAGCCAAAGCTCCACTTAAGACAGCTGGAAAATCCTAAGCCCTAAGCAAACTCATCTAAAGTGGAGAAGAAAACTGCTACAAATGTGTCTATATCCAGACAAACATTACATGGTCGGAAGGTCAAAGCAAATTCAGTCTTGAAAACAACTAAAACCCGTGAGCGCAGCTATCGAAACCAAGAGCGAAGTGGACAACTCAAATAATCAGTGTGACAGTGTAGCAATGAAGAAACCTAATGCTGCAAGCGAATACCCACCTAAATCCAGCCCACAAAATCAGCAAACCACTGGCCCCAGTGGACATAGAATCAGTGTGACACATAAGCTTCCCAACTGTAGTACTGAGAAACCGGTTAGATCCGGCCCAACAAAAGAGCAGCAGTGGAAATGCATGCTATAAAGCAAATAAAGAGAGGATTACAAAATCTACTGGATTCCCGAAAGGGTCTGATGATCCTGTCAAACTCTTAAAGAAGTTTGGGAGTCGTGAGAGTATGGACACACGAAAGTCCCCTGATATCGCACAAACGAAAGCTCCAAGAAATGCTGTACTTCCACCACTTTGATAAATATGTCTGACACTATAAGACAATGGAACTGCCGAGGATTAAAAGCAAATATTTATGAAATTCGTCTTCTACTTAAAGAGCACGATCCAATAGCTGTATGCCTTCAGGGGGCCGTTTTCAAAGAAAACTACAGCGCTAATTTTAAAACCGTCACAACGTACAGCACATTTTCAAGAAATACTGACAAGTCTGCTGGAGGAATGTGATTCATCATAAATAAAACAATTCCAAAGAGAAAAATTAATCTCAATACTACTTGCCCATCTGCAATCCATCACTTTTACTTGACTTCACTTGGGATGTTGGTGACGTCCCATGCGGTAGTGACCGCTTTCCAATATATTTAAGAAGTAATATTCCCAAACCTCAAGGGCTCGGGTAGAGGTGAAAGTTAAACAAGGCAGAGTGGGAAGCATTTAAATCCCTCTGCGAATCAAATTGTATAGCTGATAGTTTTGACAACGTAGTGAATCCAATACCCCTATTTACAAAAACACACCATGATGTTGCTGGGGATACAATAACACAAGCTTCGGCGATTCCTAAACGTGTCAACAAATCATGGTTTGAGGATGCATGCACACACGCCATTGGAAACGGAAAAGGGTCCTTAAACATTTCAATGCTAATCCAACAACTGAAAGTCTGAATAAATACCATATATACCGAGCTAAAGCTCGTCGTAATTTTAAAAAATAAGAGGAAAACATGGAGACCTTATGCGTCTAGGTTGAACTCTCGCTCCTCTATTAAATCAGTATGGAGTATGGTTCGAAAAATCACTGGCAAAAATTACAGCAGCTGTATTAAACATTTAAGGAAATCTGATGAAATGGTCACGACCGTACCAGAAATCTTAAATACATTGGCCGAAACATTATCTGAAACTTTTCGCCGCGTCAAAAACCTGAAGGAAAAGGTTCCTCTAATTTTCATCTCTGCTAATGCTGAAGATTACAATAAACCTTTCAATCTCAGAGAATTACAAGACTCTCTTGATGTAGCCATGACACTTCGGCATGACCAGATGATATTCACTGTCAACTTTTGAAACACATCCTTGATATAGCCATCAAAACACTAACAAACATTTTCAATAACATTTTGGAAACTTACATCTTCCCGCAGTCTTAGCGAGAAACAACAGTAATACACGGACTTAAACCTGGAACGGACCAAATCTACCCTTGCAACTATCGCTCCATATTACTAACAAGCTGTATTTGCAAAACCGTGGAATGGATGATAAATGATATACTATTCTGGTATATCGAATCCAACAAACTATTATTATACGTTCAATGTGGATACATACGCCATAGAAGCACAATTGACCATCTTGTCAGAATTAAACCATTTATTAAAGAAGCTTTCATATAAAGAAATAACATACAGTTGCGGTCTTATTCGACCTGGAGAAAGCTCAGGACACCACATGTACCTATGCATCTTAGGTATCAGGGGCACATACCTAACTGTATCTCCAATTTTTTTAAAGATAGAAATTTCAGAGTTAATGTAGGCAGCACCCTTCTAGAAATATATCCTCTGGAGATGGATATACCCCAGAGCAGCATATCGTCAGTAGCCCTTATTCAACATCACAATTAACAGTATTATGAAATGCTTTAATACAGGAACTGACTGTTCGTTATATGTGGACGACTTAGAGTTTGTTATGTATAATGTTAACATATTTAACTTTTGCCATACATATTTAACTTTGTCCTTGATTGTAGGTTGTAAACAAGTTGTTACAATTTGAGGTCTGGGTTGCTTTTGTTTACAGTTAGATTGGTTTTCCACTAGAATAACTGATATTTGTCATGTAGGCATATCATTTTCTAGAACATTCTGTCGGGTGACATGTGTTTATATATAGGGAGTTTGGTAAGTAATATTTCATTCTTCTTGTAATGGCCAGTCTATGAAGAATCATTTTAATAATCAGATGTTTATAGTTGTGTTGTAAAAATCAGAGCAAATTCAGAGAGAGGAATTTTTTATTTACAATATTCATTGGACATACTAAAGTGCTCACTCATTTTTGGATTAATACAGTATTTTCGGATTTTTTTGAAGTCATTCAAAGGTATTCTGGATTACATCATTCAAGCATCTCAGGACATTCCCGACTAATGGCACTTCAGGACATTAAAGACTACTGGCACATTAGGATATTCGAGGCTACTGGAATTCATTCAGAACATTCTACGTTTGGACTTTAGGACACTTAGGATTATTTGATTATTAGGATTTTAATTCACAATATTGTAAGTGTCTTTTGAATTTTCACTATAATTGTCTAGAAAAAAATTGCTTCTTGATTTTACTTGATTTTGGTTGGTTTCACTTTCTTTCTGTTACATATTTTTAGGCCATAGAGTCGTAACAGAAATTGGGGGCTCGTCCGGGATATGAATTTCTTTAAATTACAATTTAAATTGACTTTGTTTTGGAATTTTAATTCTCCCTGGTAAATATTTTTATTTCACCCATTTGAAAAATCTATAGTGAAACCAGCGAGCATTCACAATATCATCTAATGTTGAAAACTTTGTTCCAAGTCCCACCCTGGTAGGGTTAGAGTCTATGAAAAAGGACGAGTTGCTTGAGCTTGCCAGACATTATGATCTTTCTGAAGCGAAAGCGTCTTTGACAAAGCAAGAGATAAAGAATATTTTAATTCCATGTTTCGTGGGAAAGAAAATTTGGGATAATAGTGCTTTGGGTTTAACTGACAAGTCTTTTTGGTTTTCATTAAAACTTAAGGGAATTACACCTAAAAAAAAACCCAGATGGAATTAGAATTAAGAAAGCTTCAGATTCAAAAAGAAATGATGGAACTACAAATTCAGAATGAGTAGAAAGATAGGGAAATACAAATGCAGAAAGAGAAAGAATAGAGCGAAATACAGATCCAGAGAGAGAAAGAGGAGAGGGAAATGGAGAGAGAGAGAGAGAGAGAGAGAGGAGGGAAATGCAGAGAGAGAGAGAGTGAAAGGGAAATGCAATATAAATTAAAGGAATTAGAACTGACAAGCAGAGCACTCTTCCCCCTCCTCCTTTACACACATGTTCAGATTTTGATGTTACCAGATTTATAAAGTTTGTATACCCTTTTCAGGAAAAGGAAGTAGGTCAAACATTTCTTCATTTTCAGAAAATTGTTGAAAACTTGAAATGGCCTAGACAGCATTGGACTTGTTATTACAAAGTGTATTTATTGGCAAAGCTCGTGAAGTCTACATTTCACTGTCAGTACAACAAAGCACTGATTATGATGTGGTTAAGGAGTATATCTTGAAGGGTTATGAGTTGGTACCTAAGGTATATCGACAAACGTTTAGGAATTGTCAAAAAGACACTGGACAAACTCATGTCGAATTTGCAAGGGAAAAAAAACAACTATTTGATAGGTGGTGCTCAGCCAAGAAGATTGATCAAGATTACATCAGACAGCTCGTATTAATTGACGAGTTTAAGAGGTGCATCCATAGTGATATGAAGACCTATCTTGACGAGCAGAAAGTGGAAACTTTGGAAAATGCTGCTCGTATGGCTGAGCTCATGATTATTCCTTGACTCGCAAAATTTCATTTGTCAATAAGTTTTCCTCTCAACAGTTTTCTGGTAAAAAAAAAAACATTTCAGTCTCAAAAGAATACTCCTAAATTTAAAAACAGCACAACTATTAGAAATCAAACATCTGATAAGAATGAAATCCTTATCTCTTCCTATGTGCAATTATTCTTAAAAGAAAGACCACGTCATTTCTGATTGCTTCAGGTTGAAAAATAAGCAACAAAATAAAGACAGAGCTATCCCAAATGCTCTTGTTTCAATAAGGTTAAGGGCACGGTTTTTTGTTGTTAGCAATATATTTGTTGGGTCAAATGAAAATCACTCTAATTCTATTTTGGAGACTTATGAACTGTTCATGTCAGAAGATTCTTTATCACTTAATGGTGATTCTGCCAAACCTATCCCTATTAAAATATTAAGGGACACGTGAGTTTTTCAGGGTCTTTTGTTATCAGGTCCTTTGCCTTTGTCTGAGAAGTCTTCTTCTAGTGAACGTGTACTTATTCAGGGAGTAGAGTGCGGCTGTGTAAATGTTCCTCTCCATTGTGTCAATTTGGCATCAGACTTAGTTTCCGGACATGTGAATGTTGGAGTAGTGACTTCTTTACTTATAGAAGGTATCCATTTGCTACTAGACAATGACCTAACTGGAGAAAAGATCGTGGTTAATCCACTTGTAACTGACAAGCCTTGTTTGGATCAAAAAGTTAATCCTTTTGAGATTGAAATCCCTGATTTGTATCCTGCTTGTTCAGTTACCAGACCTATGTCGAAAAGAGCTATTGAGAATGATGTTGATCAGGAAATTATTCTTTTAGCTGACACATTTTTTGGTCAGTCTTTTCATGAGGTTACTTTCTCTCCTGATATTGATATATCAGAAGGTATTGATCACAATGATCCTCTTCTTACAACTCATTCTCTCTATTCTAATCAGGGTGACAACAGACAATCACTCGTTGTCCAACAGGAACAATATGATAAGATCTACTGTTTGTTTTAGAGGGCTATTAGTGAAACTGAAACCACACGAGTTCCAGTGTGTTGCTTTGTGAAAAATGGGGTCCTTATGAGAAAATGGAGACCACCTGAGTTACCCGCTGACGACGAGTGGTCAGTGAGCTATCAAATTGTCGTTCCTAAGTCATATCGACAGGAAATTCTTAGTCTAGCCCATGAAGCACCCTTGGCTGGTCATTTAGGAGTCAATAAGACTTATCACAAGATCTTGAATCATTTTATTGGCCGAAGCTTTAGAGTGATGTTTGTAAATATTGTAGATCTTGTCACACTTGTGAAATAGTATAAAAACCCAATCAGAAGATATCTAAGGCTCATCTGCAACCTATTCCTGCATTTGACGAACCATTTAGCAGAATAATGGTAGACTGTGTCGGTCCCTTACCTAAGACCAAGTCAGGCAACCAATACTTGTTGACCATACTGTGTGCGTCTACAAGATTTCTAGAGGCAATTCCTTTGATAAATATTAGAACTAAAACCACTGTAAAAGCTTTGCCAAAGTTTTTTACACTTCTTGTCCTTCCCAAATCAAGAGTTCAATTTTATGTCTGGAATTGTACAACAAGTTATGCATGAATTAGGCATCCGACAGTTTAAATCTTCTGCCTATCATCCTGAAAGTCAAGGTGCTATAGAAAGATTTCATCGAATTTGAAGAATATCAATTCGGTCATATTGGGATGAGTGTGTTCGTTTGTTGCTGTTTGCCGTCAGGGAATCTGTTCAAGACTCATTGGGTTTTAGTCACTTTGAACTGGTTTTTATGCATACTTTCCCTGGACCATTGAAATTATTGAAAGAGAAACTTCTTTCAAATGAAGATTCACAGATTAATCTTCTTGACTACGTCTTAGATTTCAAATATAAGTTGTAAAAGGCTTGTGAAGTAGCAACAACTAATCTTCACCCCACTAAGTCAAAAATGAAATTAAGGTATGACAGAAATACACAGGAAGGGAACTTTCAGCCTGGTGAGGAAGTTCTAGCTCTCTTGCCCATACATGAAAATCCTCTTCGGGCCTAATTGTATGGTCCTTATATAGTTGAAAATAAAGTAAATGACTTAAATTATATAATTAACACTCCTGGGAGGCGGAAACAGAAACCACTTTGTCAGAGAAGTATGCGTCAGCTTCAAGCTAGACAGTGTAAGCCAATATATCTGTTGAATCTAAAATTTGGTAAAGCGCCTGACAGCCACACAGTAGAACCAAGTTTGAATTTCGGAAGGGTATTTTTCTTTCTTTGTTTATTTAACTAAGCCTTAGAATGTGACAAATACTAGATAATAGTAATAAAGATGGGGGGGATAAGGCTACTTTTAGCACATTATTGGCTATGTGGAACCCGTGATACCCGCCCAGACCAGCCTCGGTGTGTCCTCAAAAAAGACATTTAGCTCCCATTTCCATGACATGATATAGACAAAAATGTTTTAAAAGTACCGTACGCTATTCCTTTAACTGGACCTGGCGCGCCTGTATCTAATAAGGAATATATATCTTCGACAAACGCTAAATTGAACACGCAGTATCTGCCATATT
The DNA here is from genome assembly GCA_029931535.1 of Margaritifera margaritifera. Lineage (NCBI taxonomy): Eukaryota > Metazoa > Mollusca > Bivalvia > Unionida > Margaritiferidae > Margaritifera > Margaritifera margaritifera. The sequence continues at coordinate 485,816 of JAQPZY010001678.1, forward strand.
TACGTATAGGTGTATGAATACAATGCATGTGACTCTGTTTCGATAAAATATGTATGTTTAATAAATATCAGTATTTCAGCTTTCTAACAGTCCTGAAAAAGCTACGATATTTGTTACATTACATAACCAGAAGTGAATTTCATGCCACTCTAATCAAAGAAGTATAAGTCTTTAAGTCCACTGAATCTCTCTCTTTTCTCTATCTTTCTTTCTTTCTCTCTCTCTCTCTCTCTCTCTCTCTCTCTCTCTCTCTCTCTCTCTCTCTCTCTCTCTCTCTCTCTCTCTTCTACTCAGTACAAATAAAAGAAAGGTGATATGTGCTATCTAACACCTCATTTTGCAAGGGTTTTAAGTTTAAAGGTGTAATCGTGCTGTAAAAATGGAGACATATTTTTTCCTGAACAAGTTCTGAAGCTTCGTCCGCGCAATTAAGAATTGTTGGTAGCTTCGACACCATGAAATAGGTGTGGGGTTGGATATAGGTAATGTTTTGCACTCTGCACGTTAGAATTAATATTTAGACCTGTTTATTTTTTATCAGACCTCAAGTGCACCAACACTACTTGCACGTGAAAGATTACACGAGGATTCTTAATGTTTGCTCTATATCTCTCAATTAATATAGATTACGTATTTCGGTTGTCAAGTCAAAAATATATAGGGTTTTAAACTGTCGCATTGCTTTGTCACATGATAAGTATGGCATCATGGAGTTGATATAGACTACAAAGCAGCAAAGAAGACAAGTCCCGGTATTTTCGAAACTTGTTAAGCAAGAAACTCAAGAATAAACTCAAAACACAAAACTCAGATGTTATACTTGGAAGAAATCAACGTAATCGAAATTGAGCAGGATAATAGAGGAACCGAAGTCTAGAAGATCCTGAAAGCTCTACGAATCTAACTTCATTTTAATCAATGTTATAATACATGTACATCTAAGTATTCTGATTTTTGGCTTGCGTTTTAGCTTTGCTTAAAACGTTTCAAGAATACGGGGCCAGGGATTTAAGTATGCAATACTTGCAATCATCTTTTAGCAAGGTAGCATCCAAGAGTAATCTCTAATATTTCCAGTTCAAAGGGCTTTAAAATTGAATTACATTTTGGTGATGTCATCATATTATTCCTTTAACACAGTTTGATACGTTCCTCCAAAAACACCAAACTGGCAGTTTTTAGTAAAAGTACAAACAAAATATATCATTTCAACGCTGTATCTGAAATTATTATAATATATATATATATATATATATATATATATATATATATATATATATATATATATATATATATATATATATATCACGGTTGAGCGACATAGCGTGTGTTATTCCCTCTTCTAGTTCTATAAACTTGTATGTAAAATATGTTCGACTCTTCCACAGAATACTTTTTTAGATACAATTTATAACATAATAAATTATTGTAACCCTGTGTTTCAAAATTCAATATACAAAGATTACTTTAGATAAAGCTAGTATTTATTTATTTTCTTATCTTCTTGTGCGAGCACCGTTATAACGGTACAAACGATTTGAGGTGCACACAGGTGTTCAGCACTAGATTACATTGCTTCGTGAACGAGGATTTTCGGATTTTTGTGATGTCATTCAAAGATATTCTGGATCACATCATTCAGGCATATCAGGACATTGAAGACTAATGGCACATCAGGACATTAAAATCTACTGGAATCCATTCAGAACATTCTATATATTGGACTTGTGATTAGGACACTTGGGATTATTGGATTATTTGGATTTTAATTTATAATATTGTAAACGTCTTTTTGAATTTTATTTTAATTGTCTAGAAATAAATTGCTTGTTGATTTTATTTGATTTGTTGGTTTCATTTTCTTTCTGTTACATATGTTTAGGTCATAGAGTCGTAACAATATAAAGAGTATGCGTCAACTACCTATAAGCTTAAATAGTGTTCAAAAATGGGTAAAACAAAATGGGTTCAGATTTTCGAAATCTAAAACTGTTCGCATGCACTTCTGCCAATTACATCGAATTTGTTATGACCCTTAGCTTTTCGTTGTTTTCTTCTTCCTGTTGTGCTGGAAACCAAATTGTTAGTGCTTATTTTTGATCATAAACTAACTTTCCTTCCACATATTAGATACCTCAGGGACGAATGTCAAAATGCCCTTGATGTAATACGAGTTATGGTAAACACAGATTGGGGAAAAGATCGGAATGTCTTGTTCTGGTTATACGGGTCATTGGCACGATCTAAACTTTACTTTGGTTCGATTGCGTACGGATCAGCCTGTAAATCTCACTTGCAGATGCATGATCCAATACACAGTTAGGGACTTAGAATTTGTATGCGTGCATTTAGAACTTTCATTTCAGAAAGCCTCTATGTTGAGGCAAAGAACCATCGCTTTATCTGAAACAAACGAAATTGGCACTTCAGGATACTACCAAACTATTTTCTTCTCGATCTAATCCAACATTTGATGTAGGTTTTAGGTCCAAATACCAATCTTTGCACGCCCAGGAACTAAATTTAATTCCAACTTTTGGCATTCGAATTCGCCATCCGTTAGAAATAGCAAAACTCGGTGTTGAAAATACTGCAGAGTTCTGTATTTGAAAATCACCACCTTGATTATCAACACCCCAAAATATTATAGTTGATCTTTGCCAAATCAAAACGTCCCCAACAAATCCTCTCTTTTTCAGAGTACATTCAATGAAATAAAGATGGAGACAAAGTTGGAAGTGTTAATGCAAAAACCCATGTCATTATATCCAACTGGTTACCAGAGAAAGCCTCAGTTGTTACTGCAGAAATTACATCCATATTAATATAACATTGATCCACAGTGAAGCCTCTAAAAAAACAAATTTCATCGTCTTTTCGAATTCCCTTTCGACATTGGAAGCCTTGCAAAATCTTAGATCTGACAACTCGTTAATATCCCAGATATAACAGAAACATGATAAGCTCATACAATCTAAGAAAAGCTTTATGCAAGGCTAGCTGTAGAGTCACATTGGTATTAATCATTTGTTACACTCCATGTGTTATTGTCATTTGCTCTACCTGTGTGCGTGCACAGTGCATATCACCATCTAGTATTTACTTGATGTGTTAAACATGATCCATGGAATTTGTTTTTGCTTGTGTTTGTTTTCCAATTTAATGCAGGCGACCTAATTTTAACATTGCCCATCATAATGCAACTTCCTGTTCCTGAACTAGAACGTTCTGATTCAAAGAAAATTAGATTAGTTGAGGGTCTCAAGGGAGTTAAACATATTTGTATTAAAACTGAGCTACTCTCGTTAAATAAATCAATAAATAATAATACGAAGAAGACGTAGTGGTAGTAGTTGTAGTATCACTGCATAGAACAAATTATATGAACCAGAACAATAAAAACGTTGATACTTTTCTCCAGCCAATACAATGTTGTCTTATCATTCTTTCTTCATTCCCTGTGTATGTGAAACATGTTGGACAAAACTAATCTCTTGACCGTTTTTCATTTAACCGTTATTAGGCCGATAAATGCATTTATCTATGAATCATAGCAACTAATATCCTGATTTCTATTAAACGTTATAGTGAATTTTACCACTTAAACTTAATATCTTGATTCAAATTATGTATTATGTATATCAGCGGTTCAAACAACGGTTCAGTAAACAGTATGCATAAGCAGGATAAACAACTATCTGGCTCAGGTGTAATGTACTAACATCTGGCTCAGGTGTAATGTACTAACATCTAATCTTCGCAATTTCTGTAAACCACTCCTTGTTCAAACAATCATCAGATTGATCTCTTCCTTATTCATCTACGACGAATTCGTGGGGGATAAGATTTTCTGGTGAGAAACTAGAACAGTCAACTAGTTCAGTGATACTATGTAAATTAGGAGTAATAGGGAGCGTGGAAAAACTAGAACAGTTAACTAGTTTTAACCTGTTTAATCATCCTCGTACACTTACACGAGAACATATCTAACAAAAATCTAAATATTCCGATTATTTTTCGTAAATTTCAATGAATTAAAAAAAAATCCAGACATTCAGATACCAGTATTATCAATTTATTCACTCCTCTAGAATACCATCGAGTCCCGAGAACACACATATTCAAAACCAAAATACAAAGATTTCAATATTCGATGAACCAAACGGTAAGAACATCTAATTTGCCTACACTTTTTAAATAACTTTAGTTTATATATTGCACAAGGCTTTGTTGCTCTTTTACACTAATGAAGACAAAATTGCTATTGTTTAAGCAGCTACCATTGTAACATCCTTAACAATCAAAACTGTTAAAGAAACCAATGATTTCATGTCTGCGAGAATCGATTTAAAATGTGATTGGTTGACAATTCAAATCCGTTTGGTTTAGTTTTAACATGCTGAAGTCATATTTGAGTAAAAGCTTGATGAGGTTACAAATTACATGGGATATATTTTACATTGAACATCGACATGAATAGGAAATGACTGCTCTTATTAATTCATAATTGTTACTCATAAGGCCCATCAGTTTTTCTCAATTCAGGTCAAGGTAATAACAGTTGCAGTATAGTATTGTTTCCTCAATTAATAGCATGACAATTTCCTTAATACCTTCAAGCAAAGCTTTAAATTGTAGATAATTCAGAAGAGTGTAATAGACTACTGCAGTTTTAAACAATTCTCTATAATAAATCAGCTCAGCAATTCGTACGCTTTTTCGAATGTTTCAGCTGTAACTTCAATTAGTGTTAGGCCTTCTTAGATACTCTCTTCAAATGATTTACGTAACCTCTTTTGTCTGCAACAAAAATAGTTGAAAATGTTTGAACCAAACTAATAAAGCAGTTCCCTGTGATTTAAAATCACACGTTAATTTGTTATAGATTTTAATGCTCGCATTATCGATTTAAATTATTACGCAAGTTTTTGAAAGTTAATTTGTCACAGATAATTTTAAATATTCCTCGATGTTGTGAAAATTAGTTCCCTTCAAGTCTTGCGTTACATCGTAGTCTTTAAAAAAAGTAATCTTCACGAATGAGATTTAGTTTCAATCATCTAAGTTTTTTCATTATTGTGTCAAAGTCATTTTCAGCTAATTATACCTTAAACACAGCAGTATTTTGTGCTACACATCTAATTTTTACATCGAAAGGTGGTAATCCAATCCGTGTTTTTCGGAAACATTCTTTTATCTTCAAGTTTGATATCCTTTTTTTATTAGTTGTCTAATATAGTATTATAATTAGTATTATATAATCCTCATTATCAAGTATGTCGTCATCAGTAAACTCTTTGTAAATTAATATGTTCTCACAAGATATATCTGAAGCCGGTTATGGTTTAGTATCTGAAAATATATTATATTTATTCATGTCTACGTTTAAAACATCACACAATATACTTTGACAAGCTAGATGTTTCCAAATATATTTGCGCCTGGTTTTACTTTTGAAATTCAACTCTTTTGTTGATCCTGTTGGGAAGTGTTTATCTCGCTAGCGTAATGGTAGATTGTTCATTCAATCATTCTTTCAATTAACTATGCTTTATTTTTTCATAATTGATTCATATCTCTGCAGCAAATGGACTTTCAGGATTATAGTAAAGATGTCTTAAATACTGTTCTTTGCCAGTCATTTAAAACAGTATAAAAACATCCATAGATTACTTTACGCTTGATAAATTATCTTTACGGTTATCAACAAGCCAACAGGACATTCAATTGCAACGAAAACTTGTTTTCATCAATTTAAATCTTCCTGCTGTCATATATGATGTTTATATACTTAACTTTTGTCTATGATTGTACGTTGTATGGTTATTTGAAAATACATACTTATCTTTGACTGAGTTGTTTACATAGTATTTCGCAACATGTTCTGTTGTGACATGTGTCAGGTAGGCCAGTATTTTCATAGGTATTTCGCAATTAGACTTTTATGACATAGGCCATGTAGGTATGTGTATTTATATACAGATTTTGGTAAACAAATTCATTCCTGTTCTAGAATTTCTCTTCTAAAAGATCAATCTGTAAGGAATCTATTTTAGTTGTTTGTTTAAATTAGATATCATTTGAGAGGAATTATTTATTTGCCATATTCACTGGAAATTCTAAATACCCATAGACATTTGCATTAATACATGATTTTTGGATTTATGTGAACTCATTCAAATACATTCTGGATTGCCTCTTTGTGGTACATCAGGACCTTCAAGGCTATCATAATTCATTCGGATATTTTATTATTTTGAGATTATTTGGAATTTAACTCACAAATTGTAAGTGTCTTTTGAATTTTCACCTTAATTATCTGAAAATAAATTGCTTGCTGATTTTACTTACATTGTTGGTTTCACTTTCTTTCAGTTACATATTTTGAAGACCTAGAGTCGTAACAGTCGTAACAGAAAATGGAGGCTCAAAAGGGGTGTGAATTTCTTTAAATTGCAATTTGAATTGACTTTGTTTTGGGAATTGTCATTCTCCCTGGTAAAGATTTTTATTTCACCCATTTGAGAAATCTTTAGTGAAAGCAGTGGGCATTCACAATGTCATCTAAGGTTGAGAACTTTGTTTCAAGCCCTACCCAGGTAGGGTTATAGTCGATGAAAAAGGGCGAGTTGCTTGGGTTTGCCGGACATTATGATCTTTCTGAGGAGAAAGTTTGGATATTCATCACACTTCAAATTTTCCTAACTTACTAACGATTTCAAATTTTTTTTAGATTTTGGCATTCCTATGGTTGATTCAAAAACAGCTATTTCATATACTAAATTAACATGTGCTGTTTTAAATCGAACTTTATTTTCTATGATTCAATCTCAGTTTTTCTCTCATCGTTGTAGATTGACCTTTTAGAATTTACGATATCTTCGAATTACACTGTAAATTTAGTCATATACAAATTTGTATATTTACCAACATCAAATAAGTAATTTATTCCTTCTGCGTGTTGTATTGTTTTAACCGTTTGCTGTCAGGATTGGTGACACTTATTTCTGTTATCGTCACTGAATGTAATCCGAACATTTTAATCTTTAGTGAAACATGGAAGGACATCTTTTTATGTTTGAAATCGACAGACCAACATGTTATTATCTTGAATGATTCTTTGTAACACAACCAGCAATGGACACATTTGCATCATATCCAAAACTTGTAAACGTTATCTCTTGATACTGAGATTGTTGCTTTTATCTAAATATTATATCTGAAAACTGCTAAATGTATCACAATTTAGCTTTGTGCCATTATTTATGTTGGATACAACAATTCAGTATTTCCGCTCGACTAAATGCTCAATCATGAGATCATAATTTAGATCTAAGGACCTTGGGTTACTTTCTTTAAAAATTTTAGTGTTCCAGGAGGTCAAGGGTATTCTAGAGTAGTGAATACATTCGGAGTACTGGAATTTGAATTTCAGGAATTTTTTAGACCTATTTAAATTTACGCGCGGGCAAAAGCCCAAGCCTCAACGATTGTACCATTTAAAAATTTTAAGTGTGATATCGAACTTCTCGTACGAGGATGTTTTAAACCTGTTAAAACTTGTTCACTGTTTTAGCTTTCCAAACCTCTTTGCTACTAGGTTGCGATTAAACCATCATCGACACAAAAATTACTTCGGATTACATAATTTCTATATATGATTGTATAAAATGATTGAACAGATACTGCTCTTCACTTTACTTGAAGTACACAGCTTCAAATTTGAGGTGCAAGGCCTAGAGTAGGTGCGTCACATTAATACGTCCTTTAAATTCATTGAGCACACTTTCGTAGACTTACCTGTAACGGATCGACGCTGGATACAAACTATCACTGTTACCGTGTTCAAATGATAATAGGCAAATATACTCGGCACGAGTCTGTATTGCACTACCGCATTCTGTGAAGAAGATATGATTCAAGTGGTTCAATGTATACAAGGAAGTTCGCTTATCTGCAAGATTACGGCATACATGCATGCATACAGAGCAGTTGCCTCTCAAAATAGAATTAATCTATTCCAGATATGGCTTAACTACCGATATCATTTAAACAGTGGTTAAAACTGATAGCAACTAAATATAATGTTCAGTTGTGATATTCAATTATCTTTTTATTGTTAATGATGATTATTCTGGTGCTACTGTTGTATTATGGTAGTGGGTGTAACGGAATTGGCAATGCTGAGACGTTCACCAGGCTGACATCTTGTTTCTCCCGCATGATCAGGTACGTGGACATGGTCAAATACGCACTAACTGTCGTAGATGTTGCCATCAGATACAAGGAAGCCAAGAAGTTGACGTCCAAAGATTCAACGAGTGTCGCAGACGCGTTCAAACGTATTTACGAACGTGGTCCGTTAACATGGCCGCGGCTTCTACAGGTGAATCCAGGTAAAGAATTTCTCAAAGCCGTTGCTACGTTGTTGGTGAAACACCATGTGCGGGTTCGTCGTGGGCATGCTGGCGTTCATCGTGACCAGGCCATTGTGGAAAGATTATTTGGGCATCAGTACGCGCAGGAATTGTTGATGAATCGTATATCTAATGAAACTCGGATTCGAATGCCATTGATATATTTATATGCCAAAGGCGTTTTACTAATTTATTTGCCTTTGATCTTCGCTGGCGTCACTGTCATCGCTATATGTGTCATCACGACCTTCTCTGGGTATACTAGGTATTTCACTATCTGTACTATCTTCGCTGGGTATACAGGGTGACTCAGTCAACATCAGTGACTTGAAATCTTGTACAATATCATACAATCACTTTTCACGCTTTTTGTTGTACTCATCGCCGAGTTTACGCCGCTCACGCTCTAGCACGATCCATAATTTGGTTAATTTTTCAAGGTGCCCCGGGTACATGTTTGAAAAGTCATACAACATTTTTGGGGCCTCTTTGACAAACCGATATGATGTATTCAAGCTAAACAGCGATTTTACCTTTCCTGTGACATTAAACTTGCACCACGGTGTGGGTAATTTAATTCCAGCATCAGCTACGCTTATGAATTCGTCCACGATACTATGTACGTCAAACCGTAGTACTTTCAACATTATATAATACTCGCTGCAATTGTGTAATAAAATATTCTGATGAAAAAGGAAACAGACCCCGCTAGGGTAGTTCTTGTCGATAGTATTTCTTTGATATTTATAGGCACGCTGCTATCTTAAGCTGTTGCACATATTTTCTTACAGTCAACAGACGTGTTCTATCAATGTTGATTACGACATCCTAGAAAGCTCAGATGTTTTTCAAACCAGACTACGTCTCAAAGAATTATGTGTACCTTGTAGTTGTAATCAAAATTAGAGTACAACGTCAGATTTCGCTTTCATATTTTGTGCAACTCATCAAAAGTCGGGCCGTTTCCTCAATTAATAAAGAGAAATACAATTTCAGCGAGCGTGATCCGAACCTAAAATGTCTCGATAAAGAGTGTGACGCGCTAACCGATTAGGTCACCGAGAATTGTTAGCAAATAGAAAAACAAAATCATATACAAACTTAACAGCGCTAAAGAAACACAACTTGATATACCCCTCCCTATTTTGCCGATATACAAAACGATTCCATTTTAGAATTGTCATCCATCGCTTGCTATTTTCGAGTACAATTGACGTTTCTAGTGCAATGACTCTTTCAGACGAATCGTTTTATCAATGTAAGGATCGCATACGTGGTCTCACACGTTTATCAATCATTATCGTAGCTGGCATCTGGTATCACAATTATATGTCTCAAATTATTAAATTAGCACGTTCAACAATAATTTGAGTCGTGTTCACATCGGAATCAGAATTTGTTCAGACTAATCTGTCAGCCAGCAGGCTTGTGAGACTGTTCAGAAAAAGCCAGAGCTGCTCAGTACTGCTGAGGCTCTCGAGCAGTAGTGTCAAGGATTTAGTGGGGAGGGCGCGCTGATCAACAAAACCGTGTGTATCCGTTCGCAAGCTCACGGAATGGACCCGTGTTTGTACCCGCGGGGCAATCGTTAGCGCTGCACTCGCGTTTGCCACGAGGGGCAAAGTCATGGCGGGTAGAAGGCTCGAATCCAATCGGTAACAAATCTCAAACTCACATAATACCTCAACTAAAGGGTACAAAAAAGCATTCGATCATGAGCTAAACGCAAATATTTAAAGTAAGCCAGGAAAATATTAAATTTAGGTCACAGTGACTTTTATTTGTTGTAAGGCTGCGGTACTAACAGATATGTATGCAATCATCCAGTTTAATGGTGCTAGCATGAACAGCACTTAAGAAATAAACTTAAACACTTTAACCAATTCAGTAAAGCGTGAAATATGGGTCACGGTGACCTATTTTTGTGATGAGAGTGCAGTACTCATCAAGATACATCTCATCATCCCCACTCGAGTTTCATGATTCTAGGTATAACAGTATGTATACAGGCACAAAACCCTATGTGACCATGAGCGAAAAGCAAACATTTATGTGACCATGAGCGAAACGCTAAACTTTAACCAAGAATGTACAAGCAATGCACATATATGTACAACAATGCACATATATGTACAAAGTTAGCCCCCTTAACCCCCTTCCAAGGAGCAAGTGCTACACAACCCACTCCAAGGAGCCGAGGTGGCTCAGTGGTTAGTGTGTGCCGGACCGGAGACCGAAAGAATGCGGTTTCAGATCCCGCCATCAGATTAGTGAAGACACTTTACTCCAACTGCCTCGGCTCTAAATAACCTCCATGTATCGATGTGCCGTAAAATGCCAATCGAAACCAAAACAAACCAGGCCCATTCTAAACTGGTGCCTAGGACCTAGGAAGAAAGAATGGCCGCGACGCTGTGTTGCATATGTATATGCGCCAACGCCGACACTGACATGGGGGGGGGTACAATAGTTATCCTCTACTTCGTACAGGCGAGCTACAAGTTAGACTATCCTCTCTCCTAACTATGAATTGGCGATACGTACTATTTTAGCCAGCAATATTATATATGACATAGGTATCTAGTATTAGGCCTATCCGTCTCTCCCGTATTCACGTACGTAAGTCCAGCAATACTTGTATGTGCACTTACTCCCGCATCCATCCATGGACGGTGTTAAAATCTGGCAGACATTATTCATCATCATTTCGTAATCATCATCGCCATCGTCATCAACATTAGCGTGCCACCCGAGACATCAGGCAATCATGTGTATATCGTTCTGTTCACGCTCAAGTATTTTTTTTTTTTTTTTTTTTTTTTTTTTTTAGAATTATATTCGTTTTTCATGCTAATTATATATACCATATATCATATTCTTGTGTGCGAAACTAGTCCCACAGCATTCGATGTAGTGGCTTGAAATTATAAGACATGATTGAAATTGAAAATAGGTCATCATGCGAATATTGTTCAATAGTCACGCTAATGGGATTTCTTCAGGAGTCATGCACCTTTTTTTGTTGATGTACGAATTATATATGATGATTCTTTTGTGGACAACTAGTCCTACCGTACTAAAGAATTAGCCTGCAACTTCACAGACATCGCTGGCATCTGGTAAACAAATAGTCTGTCATCTGGCTTTGATAATGTTTATAGAGTTAACCCTCTTTAAAAGGACGCACATTACATGTTTTTTTGTTTGTTTTTTTTTTTTTTTTTTTTTTTTTTTTGCTTTTTTCGGCGGGGAGGGGGGGGGGGTAAGTAAGAGAGTACTTCCTTATTGGCTTAATGGACTGTCCTACAAACTTTGTATAAGAAAGGTTTATCATAATATGAGAATGGAGTACCCGGCACGCACGCTATAACAGCGTTCCCGACAATATTGGAATGTCTCTCACACCTAAGCAAGATAAATTTGACTACCATAGGAGAATGGTGTACCCTGCACTTACGATGTAAAGAAAACGGTGTACACGACAACAATCTATTTGTATCGATATCATGTCCCCTTTCCTTTTTTTTTTTTTTTTTTTTTTTTTTTTTTTTTGTCCTTTTTTTGTGTGCATGCACAGTTAAAAAATAGGAAATGGCAGAATCGTCCAAAACTGCAGTTTTCAGCACAGAGCACAAAGCGTGATCCTTCTTAACTTACACATGTATTGTAGTGTTTGCGTAGATGCATCGTACACTTTAATGGGGTTTATTGAAGGGGAGGGGGGGGCGAGGGTAAGGGCCGACTCAAAACATATTTATATAAATTTCCATTATTCATTTTAACGTCATTCTAGCAGCTACAATTAGGGGTTACACGTGAGCTAAAGAGAGTTTCAAACATGTTGTAGTTAGATATATCAAGCGATCATAATTGCTTTTGCAAAGTACGCCAGACCCGCTTAAGGTGTGCAGATAGTATATACATGGGTTTTACAATGTACCGCATGTGCAAAATTCCAAGTGACCGCTGATCAATCCTCTCGAGTTATCGCTAAAATAAAAATAAAAATACGTTCTTCTTGGAGGTACTACTATCGGCAAAAGTATGTCAGTTACCAACTTTTGAAGATCCAGAGAGCACAGGTACTTCGTATATGCAGTAATTACATTTGTTGGATGTGTTTACTTTTAAAATCACCACCCAAAAACATCTCCTCTAGCCTTGCAAGGGCCATCGATCCACGTCGTTCTACATCGAGGTAGATGTGGAATGAAATAGATAGACTACCCTTGCCTAGCGAAGATTAGACAGACTGCATCTGTAGAAAGAAATGATGGACGTGTACTTCTCATGCCACATTGAATAGTATGATTCCTATCATTTATATGTAGCTCAGATTCCTTAGTCTAAGACAATCTTGCATATATGCTCAATAAATTGTATGTGCATTCATCTTTGTCACTTACACTAAGACCTATGAAAAGTTAATTGTGGTTTTACTGTATAGGGACAAGCAGGCGAGACATAGCATTCTACAAAATTCCCTGTTGGTTCATTCTTAGCACAGACTTTCAAAGCTGTACAAAATTATAAGCTTGAACGAAAAGATAAATCTTTTCTTTTGATTGTTTTCATAACACAGTAAAAACTCTGTTTCATGCAATATTTCCGTCGCGTCATTGGTACTTTTCTAAAGTTTTATTTCTTGTATCCATTATGAATGTTGAAACATACATGCACACATTCTGACAGAGTTATTGCTCGTTTCTACTTGCACCGGGAGGCTCGTGATTAGTGATTAGCATTTCTGACTCGCGGCCAGAAAGGCCCGGGTTTGAATCCTGCTGAGACTGGGCTGGTTCGGCTGCCGTGGTGTACCTCTGGGCAAATCACTTTACTCCTATTGCCTCGGCACGATGTAACCCTTAAAGCGTTGATGTTCCCCTAAATACCAACGATCCAACGAATCTACTTGCGCCATTCACTCAAACCGAGAGGGAGCGGACAGACAGACGGACGGACGGACAGATGATTATATATACTTGCTAACTTACAAAGAACACAGTATGATACGAATTAAAATATTTTATTTAGCGTGCAGGCAAGTTGTTTTCTAAAAGGTTTGAAGCAATAAGCAAGACTGGTAATATAATCGCCCCTTTGATACTAGACTATGTTGACTTGCTTGTTTATAACAACAAATACCGTGACCCACGCACCGATGCAGAGCATGTGCTTTATCTCTGTCCGATACGTGTCACTCCTGCTGTCTGATATTGAACGCTACTAGAATTCATATTTGTAGAATCCAGGAATTATACAAATCTCCAAGTTCTTTGCGCAGACAATATTATAACAGTTAGAACGAAAGATACAAAAATATGCAAGGAAATCAATAAAAGATGGTGACTAGTCATTCAACATTTAATGATCAGTAATCACGAATAACAACCCTATAACTCGTATAAAATGCTGATAAGTTTCAGGACGGAAAATACGTAAATATCACATAGTAAACAACAGTGGCGCAAAGAATTAAGAATGTCTTTCATATTTCATAAGTAAAGAACCCTATACTCTGCAGTATTGATACATCTGAAACTGAAGCAACAAGTCAAAATAAACAGTGCGTATAAATCACATGTAATACTAAATGATCACATGGTTAAGATAGACGTTATTATACAACAAGTTGGCCACGAACATGCGATATTAAAAAGACTACAGTCGCTATATTTGAACTTAATGCTATGCATTTAACTATGTCAATGCCATGGGCATCCGCAGAAATTTTTCCGTAGGGTGGGGTGGGGGATGGGGGCAAAGCCAAAATCAAAGGGACGAGCCTTTAAAGTGATTCCAATAGGGCCAAGGGGAGAGGCAAGCTCCCACAGTAGGATTTGGGTGGTTGAATATTTTGGGCAACTCCCCACACACACACATGCCCCCCCCCCCTCCTCCCTGCGAACGCTCATGGTCAATGCCTATGAATCACTGCAGGATATATGGTGTTCATTATTACCTAAATCTTTGTTCCATTTCGACCTCGTACCGTATTCTCCCCGTGTTTCTCGAAACGTTCTGAGCACGAAACTGAAGTTCAAAGCTGGAAAATATTGACTCTGTGACTTTGGGTAGAATACATTTAGAGTCACAGAACTTTCAGCATTGTCTGTATTTCAGTTCTTCTATCAGCATACAAAATTTATTTCTGTAGATGTAGTCCAAGTGTTATATCCAAATCTGGAGTTTTCAGCTTGAGACTGAGTTTCTTGCATTATGATGCTTGAGAATGCAGGGCCATTTTAGCGGAAAAATGAGTCAACATTTTGGAGATGAACAAGAAAAGTCACTGTCACACGCCAGTTTCTCTCCAGTCTGCCAATGCTAAATTAAGAACTTACAAGATGGCATGCATTGTTCTGATCAGTGAAATATCCGGCTAATTTACCAATGGTACCTACTTCTTTAGCATAAAATAATTTCAACTCTTCTCAAAGGCATAATAATTACATTTGGTAAATTTAGTCAAGTGTTTCCCGCTCAACATGCTTGTCAAATATAGACAACGAATGATCCTAGACAACGAATGATCCTAGACAACGAATGATCCTAGCTGTTTATAATAATAACCATATATCTAAATCAACACAGAAATCCTAAATTATAAAATCAAGATGAAAAATACTCAGACCTCTATGGCTCGGATGACACAAGGAAAAGAATATGAAAAATAGGACAATTTGAGATTTCTCTTTCGTTTAATTGTTTGCAGCCATACTACAGGGGAGGCAACTATTGACTCTTTGAACTTGTTATGAGATGTTTTATAGTTCCAACACAGATGAACCATAAAACCAATAATTAATAATTTTGTTTTTATCAAAATTAATTAAACGTATTTATATCAAACGTCTATAGGTTACTTGCGCTTGAAGGTGAGGTCTAAATATTTATATTTATTGTAAAACTGGGTATTGGTTCCAGGCCCGCCAACAGAAATTCCGGGCCCCTGGGCAGAGCAGTCATGGGCCCCAAAACTAGTTTAATTTTTTCTATATATAAACCTGTGTATAGTTTTGCATATAAAACCTGTAGTAATCTACTATAACTTAGACTCTTGCAAGGAACAAATTTTAATATTTATTGCAAATATTAATTTATTTTATAACTGAGTTGACGGCGAGCCCCTATGAATCGCCGGGCCCCTGGCCAATTGCCCCCTCCTCTCTCTCTCTCTCTCTCTCTCTCTCTCTCTCTCTCTCTCTCTCTCTCTCTCTCTCTCTCTCTCTCTCGGCGGGCGTGATCGGTTCTACCGACACCAACGGTTCTTCCAGACGATCCAAATCACTATTCACTTTAGAAAAAAGATCAAGGAAATACATTGCTTGAGAGTTTAATTTTTTATCCAAAGAAAAACACGCTGCGACTTTCATCTAGGTTGATACGCTCACTTCTTTATTCAATAAACACTGAATTCATACAGGGAAAAAAAACTGGATAGATAAATAGGCTTATATTTAACAGAAAGGAGGTTTTGTTTAAAAAATACGGATACATTCGCAAACGTTGCATTGATTGGCGCATTAAAAATTTACATGTATATGTAATACAGAAAAGAGATCAGATAACTGATGGTGATCAAAATATCAAGTATAGATTAAATGCGAAGACGAAACGACAGAAATAAATTAAATCTTTTGCTAGCATTGATCAATACCTATTAAATCTGTAAGATGCTATTACGCCATTTGGACGAGAAAATTAGATACCAATATATCACAGTCGTAGAAATATTTATATCAACAGATTATTGATGTGAATCGAGAATTGCATTCTCGAACAACGTCATCTGTTCCAGTTGCTCTGTAAATCCCATTGCTGCCATCAAACAATAGTATCGTTGACTGTCTCCACAGCAATCTAAGAAATGCAATAAATAATTCACACTTTATATCAATTTGACTGTTTGCAAACTAGAATCTCTTCCATATACGTCAGGTAAATAAATATACTGAGAATAATTAATATTCAGCATGTAAAATGCATTATGAAAAACACTGCGACTATGGAAAGAAGCGGTCAATCCTATTAAGTGTCTCTAAAACACTGTCTCTAATACAAACGTGTCTTTTCCACTCGAGTTATGATCAGATAGAGAAACAGAGAATATAGGAAGATAGGAACTCAGTCATCATGAAATTTTAATGTCCAGTTGTTGTGCAACTTTCTGCATTAAGCCGAGTTTGACATTGAAAAAGTCTGTCACCTACATTGAAGTGTTAGAATTTCCAAGTTTGTTTTTTATCCGGGAAAATTGATTCCCTAATGTTGCGGCAAACGTCTGAAATAAACGTTGAGGCGTAAGAAAATTTTGTATAATATTGGTCCAAAATCTGTCTGAATTTTCCATTTTCCACCTGTGGAAAATATCTCAGTTTCATACCTCAAGGATTCTTATGTTACACACACACTCTACAGTGAACGGGGTAACAAACAATAGAAAGTAAACATTAATTTAGTATTTCGACTTATGTTAGATGGAGTATTTCTACTATAAATGAAATGGTCAATTTGTTTAGCTCCGGATGTTTTAACACACTAATATCTAATGCAGCGGGACGAGGTCTCTTAGACAACCACAAAAGTAATTCATCCATTATATTCTCTCGATCTGGGAGTATTCGGGGGTGACGTTTTATTTTCATGAATCCGACTCTCAGTGAGAAAGAAATAAATTACACAAGTTACACAATGAGTAAAATTCATTTTAATACGAAGAAAGTTGATGCAGGATCATGCATATCTGCGTGCAATCAAAACCAGTCATAGTTATGACTTCAGTATGTAAAATGTTGGCTAGTATTGTAATAAACCGAGGGTATGTGCTATTTGTATTCACGTCTCCGTTTATAGCTTTGGTATATTTTAGTGATTTTTTGTTGATTATGAGGAGTTGGTGTTAGGAAGATATTTCTCAAACTGGGTAATTGCCAGTTTTCTAGGAGTAGGCGTCATAATGTACAGTATTCAAGAGACTTTATGGTAGCATGGATTAGTTTCATACATTGCTTAACATAATGAATTCTCGGAATATTCTAATGTATAAGTGTTTAGCAATTTGAGATAGAAATAATTCTTTATCTTAGGTTTTTGGGTCGTGTTTTGAGGTGCATGGCGTAAAGTACCAATCTTCCGCTTGGAAAGGTTTACTGATCGGTCATACAAATCTGTAGCAAGAAAACTCATGCAAGTGTGAAATTAGAGTTTCGTGATGTGTGGCTATTAGGTGATTAGAGGAAAATTATTTGTACTATTTGAGCGTTTAAGAACCTTTTAGTTGACAACAATAGTTGTTTTGATGT
This sequence comes from Margaritifera margaritifera, assembly GCA_029931535.1. Lineage (NCBI taxonomy): Eukaryota > Metazoa > Mollusca > Bivalvia > Unionida > Margaritiferidae > Margaritifera > Margaritifera margaritifera. The sequence goes on from JAQPZY010001678.1 coordinate 503,538, forward strand.
CCTTGAAAATCGGGAAACATCGATATCAAGCCATACTTACACATGACTTGTTTGATTCGCTCGGTATTGAGTCCCCACACCCAACCCCTTGCGTGTTACAGTATCACAAGAGGTGCTGTTATTGGCACACGAAAAAGCAAAGTGCGTCAAATATGGCTGGACTGGTTAACATTAAAACTCAATCGGCGTGTATAACGTAATTTCACGCACCTGTTGCTTGATATACAAAAATTAATGTTGTTAATCTGTCTACTTTTCACTCTGCGCCTGTGGACCATTGTCATCTACTGTCTTTTCCGTTTTTGCTACATCTTCCACTGGAGTAAGCTCAGAGCCTCCATCACCCACTAAAACATAAAATTAGAATATACGGTACAAGCAGAATTAATTTTGAGGGCGTGAAATAGTGAAGAAAAAACTTTTTGAAGAAACAATACTGAATATTAACTTGATATGAATGTGAACATGAACAAATGAAATAGATGCAAACCTATGTATATCATGGAATGGAGGACTTGGAGCCTACAAAGTATTTATATAGTAGCGTAGCCGGTGGTGCGAAAGTTCCAAAAGCACCAGACACCCCTCCCCATAGCCATATAAGTATGGCTTGTACTGAAGGGGGCGGGACAGGGTACGCGAGCTCTATAGGATCCCGATAAACGTCTATAATCGTTTTAGATCGATCTTTTAGAGAGACGTCCTAGATGGTCTATCAGAGTATGAATCTATCTAGCCTTCTTTTGAGATTTTACCATCAAAAAGGATCTTGCACATATATTTTTTTTTAATTCTCACATTCCTATATGAGTATGATAGTGTTTTCGAGTTTAAAACACCGGTGGAGGATATATCTATCTTTTATCAAGTAACTGCCGTCTTTCTTCACATGACTTTTTAATGAGAGCACAGTGCCAAAAACTCCACGATTTTCATCGTCACTTGAGCATTCACTCAAAATAATCAATGTAAGTGTTAACTGCAACACATTTACGTACTAAAACGAGCAGCGGCTGAGTTAAGTGTCCCACAAACAGGACGTGTTGCGATGATCGACCTAGATACAAGTACATCTCTAGTACGATTTGGAGTTTTTAAAAAATCCATTGTTGTAATTGTGACTGTTTTTTTAAATTGATATTCTCATTATAACGTATGAAGGGTTAATCAAATCTAGATCAAAGCTAAATCGAGGACTATATCATTATGTTTGTGTCTGTCTCGATTAATCTTAGGGATAATAGTGGACTTCTTTTTTCACTGTTCACATTTGTATCATTAGCTTCAATGGACGCTGTGTATTGCCATTACCTTAGCAGTCCGAACCACTGTTCTTTGAACGCTGATATGTGCTTAAACGCCTTGTTCAAATATAAAGACGCAAATTCAGACACCACCCAATATATATATAAATATATAATAAAATGTGTGTGTGTGTGTTCATATACCTACACTATAGTGCCAATTTTAGTAGCAAATAGCCACGCAATCTTGAACACCCAAATACAAGTAATGTAGTTCCACACATAACAATAAAGTATAATAATAATAATAATAATAATAATAATAATAATAATAATAATAATAATATTCGGGGGGGGATGTCTAACTGAAAAAAAGGATTTAAAGAAATGGTCTTTGCTTACATGTTATGAATTACTAGTATGTTAATCTAATAAATATCCTCACGCTTTTTTAAAAAGTGTTGTGGATACTGTGATACTTTCCGTTCGTTCGTCCGTCCGTCTGTCCGTAACTATATCTCCTTCAGGCGGAAATTCACAATACTTAGGAGTTAACTCGTCCTTATACTAGCCATTAACAAGAATAGTTTCATCTTGTGCTTGCTCCCTACTCTGAGAGGGGGGTCAAACCGTCAAATGTACTAAAGCTTTCAATCACATACATTAATGTTTTCAAACAATTGTACACGTTTTTTAAAGATAATTTTGTGCATGCCGTCTGAGCAAGAAAACCGAATATATATTACGGATTTTGGGTTACATCGCTTTGTTATGGTACGGAAATGGGGAGGGAGGGAGAGTTTAAAATGGCACCGTTTAAATTATTCAAAATGCGAAAAGCTAAATTATTCGCTTTCTTTCGTAATGCAAATCTAAAGACTCCTCTACTATTACCGTTATTTAATAAACACAAGATATTCTCCGTGTCTCGAACTCTTAAGCAAATATTCTCTTCGCCGTTTAATTATGCACCTTAGAGTATAAATCACCTAAAATCAAATGAATCTACCGTATATACTCGCGTATAATTTGATACCAACTGCAAACTGCATAGACCCAGATCTGACGTCGCAGAATGCGCCGGCAGATCTGGGTCTATGCAGTTTGTAAGGACTAATCGGTAGAACAAACAAAATAGACCTGATCTGCCGGCGCATTATGCAACGGCAGATCAGGGTCTGTGTTTTTGGCATTTGGATCGGTCTTATACGCGAGTATATACGGTAATTTCCATGTTTCCGAGTCTTCTCGCTTCTGAGATTGTTAAGATCTCCAATCTTTTTATACTCAACGAGAAGTACAATATGAAGATCTGAATTATTTCTGAAAGAAACCATCCTGTGTACCAGAGACAGATGTTCTATTTAAAGACTGTATGTCGCTCAAAGTATTACAAAAATGCGTCATCAAGATATACCCTCAGCCAATAGTGAAAATCTAGTCTTCATTTAGGAATTTAGGATTTTTTTTTTTTTAAGTTAAACGAGAAACTCATCAAGAGGGTTCAGTGGAATGGAGCATGTAACACATGAATGTAACTTCTATAAATATCCTTTTTGGTCTTATTCTACACATTTTTAATCGGTATATATTTATGTAAACGCAATCCGTGTGGAGATTGTACCCCATTATGTCTCCAGAGAAATGTTTCCGATGCATCGATAATTCAAAATTAAGAATTATAACTTGGTAGTTTCTCCTTTCTTAGAAAATTGTACATGCAATTTGAGATTGCCCATCGAATCCGGTGCAGGTTATATTAACGTAATCAAATATATTTCTCATCTGTTACAAGTGTACAATACATTAATATTTATCGTGTGTATGATTTAATTTATGTACGCTTGCCTTCGACTATATTTTTCATAATTCAACGGTTTGGTGCCGACTCGAATTTCACAGAAGAGACTACTCCATACTTCTACATGAAATATAAGAAGAAAGATCTTATTCAGTTTCACATGGGGGTCACCTACATATCAAAGAGGAAGTAGATGACCACAAGTAAACTGATGTCCTTGTAACAAAATCACCAAGTTCCGCTCCAATACGCGCTTTAGCATTTGAAACTTGTGTTGCATTTTAATTCTGAATAATATAAAATGTGCAATATATTTTTTTAAGCTATGCTTTCTTTATATGCTTTTTATTGCAATAAATTTGAATTCATCATTGACAAGAGGATGCAGAAACGTAAGAGAAAAGTGAAGGTCGGTGCCATTAAGATGAACCTGCAGAACTTCTTGGAAACAAGCAATACATTAAAACTAAACTATGTTTGCTTTCTAGACAGCTCAGTTAGAATTTTTGCTGAAGCCAAGCTTCGTTTAATATCAGTGAGGTCTTCAAAGTTGCGCGTAAAACTTTAGTTAAAAACACATCAACATATTCGTGTCGCTGTTGTGAATGTTTAATCGCCAGATTTGTCTTTACGATTTTCTGACAGTCTTGCTCCATCGATCATGGAGGTCAACAACTTCCCATGATTTTTCCTTATGCTCTGTTGCCATCATTAAAGCCCCATCAATATGATTTCTTTCAAATCAGTGTGTGATTGATTTGGGCCGGATTATGGTTGACGTAACTGACAATATAGAGCTTCACAATTCTACCTGTAAAATCAATGATGAACCGTAAATCCCTATGCAAGTTGCCTCCTTCCCTCACTTCATAGTACAAAAGGGTCATCAAGTATACAAGTCATCATATATGCTTCTTCTTTATAAATAAGAGCCATGCGCATAAGACCGCACGTAGAAGAAGCATAGTGGCATACTTGTAGTATATAAATAGAAATAGAGGTCATAGATTTCTCTTATATCGTGGCTATTTTCCTCATTAAAAAAAATCATTAAGAACCAGTTTGCAATAAGATTTAGAGTAAAAAGAAAACAAAATCCAAGATCTTTGAATTTAATAAATACGGTCCGAGGTGAATCTATAATGTGCATATACAAAAGAAAGTTAAAACCAGTCTGTGTCTGCAGTTCGTACTATTCTACCCGTCGGCGTGTCCTGAAAGTGATATGCATGGTGGCGAGGCTTCTGCCAAGTATATTGATCTACGGGCTGTTTGCTGCACATTAACAAATAAAGAAAGACATGTTACGGATTCCAGTATTAATGACCGACTTAATTTCACATAAAGCATCCTGAGATTAGAGACATATCATAAAGCATCCTGAGATTAGAGACATATCATAATGCATCCTGAGATCATAGACATATATATTGTATATGTCTTTGATGAGATGAAAATTCTTCATTGTAAGAACAAATTGTGTAAAGTAATACAACGATAAAGTGTTGGCCGACACGTAATAGTTCTTCAAGTCCCCATCATCATTATCTTCACTGCTATATAATTTATTTCTCATAAAAGAACTAAACAGCTTGATCGCCAAAGATATGATGAAATCACAATTCCTTCTTGGCTAACCCATTCGCATTAGCCACAATTATTTACATGGTGGCTGTCGTCATTATCATCAAATTCAACAACAATAACAACAACCATAACAACAGCAATTAAACACACAAAAATACGCCATGAATACAGTCGACTGCGATGACAATTTTGAAGACAATATCACGAATGCCTAGATTTCTGACGGCTATCGACTTATCCGTTGTAAACAACAAAAGAAAATTTGTGTTTCGCAAAATCTACTAACTTCCTGTAGAAGTATTTGACTCGTTTACTTTTAATCAAATTGTTGGGAGTGTACGAGCTGAAACAGTTTTAAATTTCTCGACATGCTTCATGTACTGGCAGTTGGAAAGTCAAGAAGGAATCATCAGATTGTGCCAAAAACACACGAAAACCCTTGTTTAAAAGTGCTTTATTGACGACATATAAATTCAAGTTCACAAGAAAGAACTCCTCACAAATGTTTAACAATATTCAATGGTCTTATGCGTGAAATTAATGCCACTGACATTTTTACTCGGACCATGCTACCAATTTAATATTAACGCAGTCGACCTTAGGTATGAAAGATGAATAACACTTACATTGCAACTATAACTTAGCGTCTGTATTGGAACCTGTATTCATCATTTTAGCGATTACAACAATGAAACAATCGATTCTTCATTCAAATTTAATTTTCTCAATCATGAATTAATTATATGCTTCAAATGAGAAAGGAAATCTAGCTACTGAGTTACTTCAAGGGGTGTATTGGTTCTAAAAGGTTAAATAACATAACGTAAAACATGTCTACAGTTACCGTCTGTACTCGATTATAAGTCGAGTTCAACTGCAAACAAAATAGACTATGATCTGTCGTCGCATAATGCGATATCAGATCAGGGTCTACGTTGTTTGTTCTACTGATCAGTCCTAACAAACATTATAGACCCTGATCTGCTTGTGTATTATTCTACGGCAGATCTGGGTCTTTGCAGTTTGCAGTTGGACTCAACTTATAAGCGAGTACGCACGGTCAATTTACCAAAACAAAATTATTGGTAGTCTACTACGGATTGGCAAATAGTACGAACCTAATGATTTCCTTTATAACCAAAAAAAAATTCCCAGATGGTGTATTATCCTTTTGAAGCAGTCTCTTGTCATTTAAAATTATCGGACGGTTATATTCTTAATTTTAAACAACATATATTCATTCATGATACCGATCAAAAACAATGAGGAATATTTTTCATATGCCTGCCAATCCATCCATCCATCCGTCCGTCTGTCTGTCTGTCTATCTATCTATCCATCCATCCATCCATCTATCTATCTATCTATCTATCTATCTATCTATCTATCTATCTATCTATCTATTTATCTATCTATCTATCTATCTATCTATCTATCTATCTATCTATCTATATATCTATCTATCTATCTATCTATCTATCTATCTATCTATCTATCTTCTTGTCAAGTTTTGTTGTATTATCTATATGTATATATCTGCTACGTCGCTACACATTTACTTGCTTACGGTTTAAGAAATGAGGGTCTTAACGGTATCGAGCATGCGGTACTTGACGATCAAAAACTAACTGCCAAAGCCGTTAATAGGAAAATGTATACCATTGTGAACATTTGTCTTACTTAACGGCATGCAAACATCGTTTACTACCACTGGAGTGAGAAATAACGTCCATTTAGGATTCAAGGGTAAGACATTTGTTTCACGTGAAAGCAATCAGAGTTAATTTTCCGGTTGACTCTATCCCTGGGGTTGTGCCGGAATCAAGCACGGTAATCTCGTGAATGGCCCTCTGGGTGATATATGATATAAAAAGAACTCAAGTCAAGATTAAAACAAACAAAATAAAGACAAGATTTTGTTTTACTTAGGTATCAACCATGATAATCTCGTTGTTTATAGAGTAAACATTATTTTGAATTTCAAACCAGGCTTTTGTTGTCCTATGGGTCTACGTAGACTTCTGAAGAAAACGTCCTTAAGTTAAAAGTATGGGTAGTTGATGATCATTTTCTTTCTTTGACATAATTTTCAAATCTATAGAAAAGTAGAGTGATTGATGAATAATTAAAGTACAATTGTACTTTATTTAAGCTATAATGTATATTTAGACGAGTATATTCATAAAATCGTATATACAAGCATTTTTTTCAAGCTGTTGTATGCTTTAAAGTTTAAACCATTCGTGACCTTTTCCAAGGAAGTCAACTCAAATAATTTCAAGATAAAGTAAATAAAGATATATAGATCGGTAGATACACATCGAAATATGTCATTAAAGTGTTAAGAAAGAAACAAACAATTTAATCTCTCTCTCTCTCTCTCTCTCTCTCTCTCTCTCTCTCTCTCTCTCTCTCTCTCTCTCTCACACACAGACACACACACACACACACAGTGGGTCCAGAGGAATAGAAAGTAATATCAAGAAGACGAATATACCTCAAACAACATTTCAAGTTTTCAAAGAACATGAATATTCTATCCGTATTATACTTTAGGTGGTTCTTAAAAAAGAGAGCATAAATGTATCCTTTAAGAACTGATACATGGTTTCTTCGCATTCATTAATTGGTTATGTTTTAAAATCCTTTTGTACAATAAAACAAATTATTTAATCATCGTAGCTGATACAATATGCTTCGATTCAGCAAAATGAAACACTCCTTGATAAAAGAGTGTTTCTCAGTATTGTAAACCTCAGTATAATTTTACTTTACTTCGTTACTAATGCGAAAGTGTTTTGTATTAACAATAATAAATAGAATCTTATTCCGAGGTAGAAATTATTTGTTTTGAAACAAGAGACTCTCGAAGGAACTGATGCTCTAATGGGCGAAAAGAATTTCCAGGAATTCATGATTTCTTCCTTTCAACTGCTGAGTGTTGAAACCATCTCTGATATTCTTCAGCGATAACAAGATTTTCAAATTAGATGCTGTTGTGGACATATTGGATGCGAGATTGGGACATTTTCATTTAGGACCAAGTAGACATCATTAGAAGTCTTTTGGGTGAAAACCTCATGTCAATATGACCATTCATTCAGGGGGAATGGTGACAGTAAGATCCTCAAGAAGGAAGTCGTGGCAGCCATATTGGATGTACGATTGGTAGCATTTTCATTTAGGACCAACTACGTATCATAAGAAGTATATTGGTGAAAACCCCATGTTGATATAGCCATCCATTTAAGAGGAGTCGAGATAATATTTTAAAGATGGTCACCATGATGGCCATATTGAGAGTCAGTTTGTATCATTTTCATTTAGGACCAGCTAGATACCATAAGAACTCTTCTGGTCAAAGCCCCGTGTCAAAATGACTTTCCATTTAAAAGTAGCAGCAATAAAAAGATTTGTTAAGATGGCCACCATGGTAGCTATATTGGAGTCAGATCCACAACATTTTAATTTAACACCAAAAAGACATTATAAGAAGTCTTCTGTTAAAAAAAAAACATATAAGTATATGACGTTCCGTTTTGGAGAAGTAACAATAAAAAGATATTCAAGATGTCTGCCATGCTGGCCATAATGGATATCAGATTTGCACCATTTCCATTTAGGATCAACTAGACATCATAAGAAGTCTTCTGGTGGAAGTACAATGTCGATATGACCAGCCATCTAGGAAAAGTAGCAATAATAAGATATTCAACCTGGCCATTGTGACCATTGTGTCAGATTGACATCATTTTCATTTATGACCAATTAGATATCATATAAAGTCTTTTAGTGAAAACCCAATTCTGATATCACCATTCATTCAGGAGAAGCAGTGATAACAAGATTTTCAAGTTGGCCATTGTGGCGGCCATACTGGATTTCTGAGGGGCACCATTTTCATTTAGGACCAGCTAGAAATCATAAGAAGTCTCTTAGTAAAAACTTCACGTTGATACGATACATTCAGGAGGAGTAGCGATAGCTAGATTCTCAAGATGACCACTGTGGCAGCCATATTAGGATAGGAGCAACTAGACGTCATAAGAAGTCTTCTGGTGAAAACCTCATGTCAATATGACTTTTCATTCAGGAGTAGCGATAACAAGATTTGCAAAATGGCTGCTATGGTGTACTCGGTGTACATGCGAACTGAAAATACTGGACATAAATTGTTGAGCTAATGCCAGTTTCCAATATTCTTCTTTCTTTCCATTTTCGAAGCAAGAGTTCATATATGGACTAACAGTTACTGGTAACTTAAATATGAAGCTTAATTTAAATGCTCCTCATTATTTTAACATGTTTTTCCTGAAACTGTGAAATCTTGAATATTATTTACCGTCCAGACTCGTTTATAAGTCGAGTCCAAATGCAAACAACATAGACCCTAATCTGCCGTCGGATAACGCGCCGGTAGATCAGGGTTTATGTTGTTTGTTCTACTGATTATTCCTAACAAACCGCATAGACCCAGATCTGCCGGCGCATTATGGAACTGCAGATCTGTGTCTTTGCAGTTTGAAGTTGGACTCAACTTATAAGAGAGTATACTGTACTAGCACTTTGCTTTTCTACCTTGATATGCAGATTACAATTATCCCAGATTACCATACATGTTTCTATGTCGACTTCGATTTAACACTAATTCTCGAAGAGCGTGAATATAAGCCTAATTGCGTTCAATTTATTGGAAACTAACGAAACATTGATTTGTCTCAGTTAAGCCTACAGATCAATTTTACAGACAAAATACTCTCGATTCAAATTTCACAGAAATTAAATATATTGACAATGATCCCTTTGCAAAGACAAACAAAAATGGTTCTAGACATTTGTAAAACGTTTCCTTGAAATGTATCAAATAAATACATACCTGTGGTCGTTTTTGTTTGTTTTTTATTCTGATTTGCTGCTTCTGTATCATTTCCCAATGTAATTTCTTGGTCCTGTTGTTCACTTGTAGCGTTCGTTTGCTCTGTTTTGTCGTCTGCAGCCTTCGTCTGTGCAGTGTTGTCATCTACCAGTTCATGGTTCTGAGACTGATCCTTTGGCTGTTCTCCTTGATTGGTTGCTGAATTAGTGCTCTTACTGCCGTTACATCCCATGATCCTGTGGACAGGTAAAGTTGTTAAGTCGACAACTCCTTGAGTATCCGTCTAGCTCTAGCGCAACTGTCACTTTGAGTGTTGGTCGTAGTCGCAAGCGTCCTCGGGTCTCTGTTTATAAATGATTCTTGCAAGCTTACTTGCCCTCGTAGTTGTTTATTCCATTGTTTACAGTCGTTATGGCGACCCGTTCTGCTGTCCCAAGCGAGTGTTAACTCACCAGCTTGTGCTATCGATGGCAGGGATTTATTTATTCCCTGTCCGATCCAGCTATTTATTAGCCGTATTTTTATTGTCGATATCAATCAAACATTCTAGGCATGTGACAAAAAGTGGGAGGATTTTTAAATTTTAAAAGGGTGTTGTCGCTTTAATTTTACCTGGGAGCTTGAATGATTGAATATTGGAATTCCATGATACATTACATGAAAAATTAACGAAGATCTTAACGATTGGTATCAAAGAATCAAGAGCTAATCATTTTCTGTCTCCAATGTATTGCATTTCATGTTTATGAGATGGATCAATTTTTGTCCCAAAGTACCTGCATAATTTTGTTAAGAAATCGGCAGCTTAAATAAAATTTGTCACCAACATAAATTGAGGTAAAAATGAAGAAACCTTTTAGTAAATGTTGTACTGTAAATATAATTACAGCAAAGAAATGAACGTCTTACGGAAGACATTAGTGTAACTTTACCTGAAAGCATCAAACTTCAAGAAATCAGCGTTGTTTTCTCCTGTGTAGGGGTGTTTTTGGTATAAGATACCAATCATTCCTGAGATATGTATGCCTATCTAGTGAATGAGCTACGGCTTTTAGTGTTAGTGCTGATATTATTGACACTATGCATTGTAGTTCTTTGTAAAAAAAATATGGGAAAAAATGGGGGGGGGGGCATGCTCACACTACGGAAGTGTGTAAACATGATGACATAAATAAAGAAATAAACTTATATCAACAATTTAGGAATTTTATGGAGAAAAATGTTATAAGGTTAAATAAAAGTCAGATTTCATAACAGAGAATTAGAAAAGTGTTGTAAAATATTGTGGAAATAAAGTACATCAAAGATCTTTTGGCCATTGTTATCAATAATATCTTGAAAAAATACACCTAATAAAAGGTCATTAAATGTGCTGTTGGTCAGAAAACTTTAAGAATGCCCCCTCCCCCCTCCCAATCCCCACAGCACCCCAACCCCCAACCCCGCACGTGTCTAATAAATCCACGGGACTTATAGTTTTGCGTCCTAGTAATTGCGTTCATGATCTTTGGTGTTCGAACTATTAGGGTGTAGGATACATTTCAAAGAATTTGCAATAAAATACAAACAAAAATTCTGAAGTAACGAGTAACAAACACAATCAGGCTTGTGCTTTTGGATCGTTTAAACAGCATCCGAAATTATAATAGCCTATGATTAAATATTTTTTCAATGAAAATTACAAACTGAGACAAAATGTTACAATGAAAAAGAACAATAACGTGTTTCCGTATTCTTATAAAAGTTGATAATATCTATAGAGTATTGTGGTTCTTAATAGTCAACTTATTGACACTTTCGAACCATTCGTGCTAGTATCTAATATATTCTCAGACATTTATATAATGTTATTGACACTTTCGAACCATTCGTGCTAGTATCTAATATATTCCCATACATTTATATACTGTTATTGACACTTTCGAACCATTCGTGCTAGTATCTAATATATTCCCAGACATTTATATAATGTTATTGACACTTTCGAACAATTCGAGCTAATATCTAATATATTCCCAGACATGTATATAATGTTATTGACACTTTCGAACAATTCGAGCTAATATCTAATATATTCCCATACATTTATATAATGTTATTGACATTTTCGAACAATTCGAGCTAATATCTAATATATTCCCAGACATTTATATAATGTTATTGACATTTTCGAACCATTCGTGCAAGTATCTAATATATTCCCATACATTTATATACTGTTATTGACACTTTCGAACCATTCGAGCTAGTATCTAATATATTCCAGACATTTATATAATGTTATTGACACCTTCGAACAATTCGAGCTAATATCTAATATATTCCCAGACATTTATATAATGTTATTGACATTTTCGAACAATTCGAGCTAATATCTAATATATTCCCATACATTTATATACTGTTATTTACATTTTCGAACAATTCGAGCTAATATCTAATATATTCCCATACATTTATATACTGTTATGTACATTTTCGAACAATTCGAGCTAATATCTAATATATTCCCATACATTTATATACTGTTATTGACACTTTGGAACCATTCGAGCTAATATCTAATATATTCCCATACATGTATATACTGTTATTTACATTTTCGAACCATTCGAGCTAATATCTAATATATTCCCATACATTTATATACTGTTATTGACACTTTCGAACCATTCGAGCTAATATCTAATATATTCCCATACATTTATATAATGTTATTGACACTTTCGAACCATTCGTGCTAGTGTCTAATATATTCCCATACATTTATATACTGTTATTGACATTTTCGAACCATTCGAGCTAGTATCTAATATATTCCCATACATTTATATAATGTTATTGACATTTTCGAACCATTCGTGCAAGTATCTAATATATTCCCATACATTTATATAATGTTATTGACACTTTCGAACCATTCGTGCTAGTGTCTAATATATTCCCATACATTTATATTCTGTTATTGACATTTTCGAACCATTCGAGCTAGTATCTAATATATTCCCATACATTTATATAATGTTATTGACATTTTCGAACCATTCGTGCAAGTATCTAATATATTCCCATACATTTATATACTGTTATTGACACGTTCGAACCATTCGTGCAAGTATCTAATATATTCCCATACATTTATATACTGTTATTGACACTTTGGAACCATTCGAGCTAGTATCTAATATATTCCCAGACATTTATATACTGTTATTGACACTTTCGAACCATTCGTGCAAGTATCTAATATATTCCCATACATTTATATACTGTTATTGACACTTTCGAACCATTCGTGCAAGTATCTAATATATTCCCATACATTTATATACTGTTATTGACACTTTGGAACCATTCGAGCTAGTATCTAATATATTCCCAGACATTTATATACTGTTATTGACACTTTCGAACCATTCGTGCAAGTATCTAATATATTCCCATACATTTATATACTGTTATTGACACTTTCGAACCATTCGTGCAAGTATCTAATATATTCCCATACATTTATATACTGTTATTGACACTTTCGAACTATTCGAGCTAGTATCTAATATATTCCCATACATTTATATAATGTTATTGACATTTTCGAACCATTCGAGCTAATATCTAATATATTCCCATACATTTATATACTGTTATTGACACTTTAGAACCATTCGAGCTAATATCTAATATATTCCCATACATTTATATACTGTTATTGACACTTTGGAACCATTCGAGCTAGTATCTAATATATTCCCAGACATTTATATAATGTTATTGACATTTTCGAACCATTCGTGCAAGTATCTAATATATTCCCAGACATTTATATAATGTTATTGACACTTTTGAACCATTCGAGCTAGTATCTAATATATTCCCATACATTTATATACTGTTATTGACACTTTGGAACCATTCGAGCTAATATCTAATACATTCCCATACATTTATATAATGTTATTGACACTTTTGAACAATTCGTCCTAGTATCTAATATATTCCCATACATTTATATACTGTTATTTACATTTTTAAACCAGTCGTGCTAGTATCTAATATATTCCCATACATTTATATACTGTTATTGACATTTTCAAACCATTCGTGCTAGTATCTAATATATTCCCAGACATTTAGATAATGTTATTGACACTTTTGAACCATTCGTGCTAGTATATAATATATTCCCATACATTTATATACTGTTATTGACATTTTCGAACCATTCGTGCTAGTATCTAATATATTCCCAGACATTTATATAAAGTTATTGACATTTTCGAACCATTCGAGCTAGTATCTAATATATTCCCACACATTTATATACTGTTATTGACATTTTCGAACCATTCGTGCTAGTATCTAATATATTCCCATACATTTATATACTGTTATTGACATTTTCGAACCATTCGTGTTAGTATCTAATATATTCCCATACATTTATATACTGTTATTGACATTTTCGAACCATTCGTGCTAGTATCTAATATATTCCCAGACATTAATATACCCTCTGCTATATTACAGCTATATTGGGGAGTACGAAAAATTCAAAATATAAAGCTTTACAAACGAGTTAACAGTTACAAGAAACAAACTTATCACTTCCTTTTATCAAAGATATAACGTGAGAGTTTGTCCTTTTCTCCTTTTCAACACCGTGGAAACGAACAATGGTTTACGCTGATGTTTCTGATGCTAAGTGTTTATGTTTCACTTGACATTTTCTGTGAGTACAATTGCATAAAACAATTAAAATGAAAGCAAGTGTATATAAATCAGTACTTGCTCGGGACGAGTGCAAACTGTTTGTCTAAATCTGTTCACCACAGTTGTGGGAAATAGCCAGTACCACTTTGTTTTCTTCGCCTACAGTTAATAACATCCCTCTGTTGGTCACGCATACAATTAACTCTTGTATGTCAATGCCGTAAACGTACAACGCCGTCGTGTACAACACTCGACTGTACGTTTACTCCGTTCCTACACCGAATTAATGACTGAGGCAGTAATTCCCCAACCTACCACCATTGCTTGGCTTGGCTCGCAGAGGTAAGTTTCACCTCGGTATTAGATCTCTCTCTCTCTCTCTCTCTCTCTCCTTGCTTGCTCGTATGCATACCCGAGTTTCTTTTTTATCGTTCGATCAATCGTTTATTTGTTTTAAATAACACCCATCCAACTTAATTTCAATACAATCTCTGCTAGATATCGTCACCGATTTACTTTATCAAAATGTTTCCCGGAACACAAGTTAAGTAAAGTGCATACATTCAATGGCTAGACCTGATTTTCAAACTCTAGTCGGATCGTCTATCAGCATTTTAACACAGAACACGGTATTTAATTCTTTTCATGAACTGGAGCACGAAAATATAAGCTGTTCGTGCATTACGGCAAAAATGAACAGTTTCTCATAAGGTGGATGTCGTAAAAGAGATTCACGACAGCTGAGTTTGGATTCTAATAGAGCTATATGGTTGACGGTACTTAGGCGACAAGATTTTCAACCAGCGTGGGTACTGAAAAGACTATGTTCAAACAGCACTTGAAATCCGTGGATAAATCGTATTTTGCAGAACTATCGCACATTAATGAGACCTGACTGGAAAGAAACTACCCAGTTCTACCGCAAAAGACAAAGAAGATGGGTAATTTGTCAGGGCTACACATATTAAGATCTACATAAAAACGTGCAGAAAATAAATTTCCATAAACAATGTAACAACTGAATATCTCAAGCGGCACCATTTTATCTACAAATCGACGTAAACTCGATATTCATGGTATATAAAATAACCTAAAAAAATATACCCGCTATATATTTTAAAGAAGGCTAGAACTTTTCAGACTTTAAAATCATCAAACTTTGACCATCAGCCAATTAAATGTGTTGTTACAAATGTAAAGTTAGCTGCAACTGGTTGTGCAGAAATCTCAGATTCACACAAAATCAGAAGTTTAACATTACTGCTCTTAACAATCCGTCTCCTAGACACAATTCAAATACCATTTTAGGGTAAGAAAGTAAACAAAATAACACGAAAATAACCTTTCGTGGTTTTCTGAGGCAAAGTTTATAAAATGTTGTATATTAATTAGTACAGCTGTGCATAAGAAAATATTCCTCTTTCAATTTTAATTTAATAGCAAAAAAAAGAAAATGAAGCCAAGTTTTCCCTATATTTCGTTTCATCTACATGAACGATCAAATTGTGAGCATTATTGATCTTGATTTCCCAATGTTTAATGTTCGGGTCGATAAATGTCTATTCTTTTCTCAATACGTACTTTAGGCTTGAATTATGATTTAACCGCACAATGGGTACTAGGTGTGTGTATCGCCACTGTTGTTGCGATACGATAAGTAGTTAAGTAGTATGAATACGTAGATCCCCATATATATATATATATATATATATATATATATATATATATATATATATATATATATATATATATATATATATATAAACATTTACAATACACAGGTTCTCTTTGCAGATACAGGCTGCTATGAGCAATTTTTATAAGCTACATAGACAACAACAGCTACCGTGCAAAACCTTTTTCAAAGTTCTCGGGTTGAAATTTGTTAAAAATGATAAAGTCTGCAACAAGGGAGTGTGGAATGACATTATCTCCAGCATGGTCCTAAGTCCAACATTGTATACCTTTCTTTTACTAGTAAGAAACTATACCATAACCAAATTTAAAATTGGCGACATAGCAAAGCAGTTTTGTAGATTACTGACCTAGTGGCACACTATAGTCACTTACGGAGAAAAAAAATTTGCAAAAAATAGAACGTTGACTCTCCATCTTTGTTCCAGTAAATACGACTGTGAAAATTTGTTGGTCAACTTCCAGCTCAAAAAGTTAGTATCAGGTGTGGATAAATTTAGATCATGTATCAACCAAAGTTGTAGAAAATTCAAGTTTTTATTTGTGTTTCAAATTTTAGCTCTGTATCTTAGTGGGTGTTGAAGCTATGTCAATCTCCAGTCACCCCCTTGCAATTTTATTTGCGGTATTCAAAAAAGGAAAGTATCCTTGTAAGACCCCTAGCAACGTCATCAGCGGAACTGGATGAGTCAAAATAGGCAATAGAATTTTTTTTTTTTTTCTTTTTTATCTCTATTTTTTTTTTTTTTTTTAAATAAGATTTATTCAAGTTTGAGGAATAGGGAGGACATAA
The DNA here is from genome assembly GCA_029931535.1 of Margaritifera margaritifera. NCBI lineage: Eukaryota > Metazoa > Mollusca > Bivalvia > Unionida > Margaritiferidae > Margaritifera > Margaritifera margaritifera. Next base: position 520,244 of record JAQPZY010001678.1, read on the forward strand.
GATGACGGAAACATATGGAACATAATATCTTCCTGCCACAGCCCTTGGTTTATAATTCAAAATTTGGCCCAATACAAACAGGACACTACACGGTGACCGTCGGATAAGAGAAGAATTATTTCAAAACTGTGGATGTCGCGCCTTGCTGGTTTAAGCTCCGATGACAAAATATCAATCTACTTCATTTTGACCTAGAAAAGGAGTAGCAAAAGTGCCATCTATTTCCTAACATAAAGTGATGTAACCGCAGATTATATCCCGGATAATTCATTATCTCCTTATCAACAACAGCCACTACCTTAGTACTAAAACCAACAAGAACTACAAAAAAAACAGTAATGACAGGTAAGTGAATGAATAATGAATTAAATGAACAAACCTTGTATACGTATATATGTAAGTAGTAGGTCAAAACCAACAAAACTGCCATCTTACAATTATCTTAGTGGTTTATGACCTGTCATTTTTTTCATTACGTGTCCAGGAATTTCTGAAGTTGTACAGGGGTTTAGTATATATATATATGTGTGTGTCTCTCTCTCTGTGTGTGTGTGTGTGTGTGTGTGTGTGTGTGTGTGTGTGTGTGTATGTATGTGTGAAAACCTTACATGTGTGTTGTCATGGAAAGTATTTTGATAGTTAAACTTCTGAGACACACATTTAATAAGGTTTATCGGTACCTGAAAAGTTGTACAGGGGTTCAGTATATATATATATATATATATATATATATATATATATATATATATATATATATATATATATATATATATATATATGTGTGTGTGTGTGTGTGTGTGTGTGTGTGTGTGTGTGTGTGTGTGTGTGTGTGTAATGGAAAGTATTTTGATAGTTAACCTTTGCTTTTCTTCACACAAAATACTGACCCATCAGAAACTTTGTTTAAGAATTTTCTTATGATTGCGTTAATTTTTTGCTGCAATGTGTAGGCTTTATTTCCAAACTATTTAATGGGTAATGATTTCAGCACGAAACTTCAACGTTCCAACTACATATATTTTAAATTGAAAACTGCATTTAAAATCTGACTGTTAAACAGATTCGACCGCACAATATTATATGACTGTTGAAGGTAATCAAAATGTTAACAATTCTGACTTTGGTCGCCGGCTCATATTAAGTAGACTTTTCAAAACGTGGAGCATCACATATGCATCGTTGTAATGGCTCTACTTTGAGTGAGCTTTAATTTTTTTTTAAAATTCATATAAAGTGGACTATACACTATATTATGAATGCAGAGCGCTTTTGTTTTTGTCAGCCTAAAATAGGCTCCATTCCTCTTTTTAAACAACAATACAATTTACAGATATATGGTGATATGGTCCGAACATATTTCTTGTTAGCGCTAAAGCCTCATTCTTTTCCTCCATTTTTTATCTTGAAAGAACTTAAATAATGGGTCCTATATTTTTACACTTTTGACCTCTTGTTGTTTCCCTTTTTATTCATTACTTATCTTAAGGATTGTTTTCCCCGTATCTTTGAAGAATGAGCATTGAGTATGTAATGCTACCGTTAGGACCCAGAGTGTATGTGTAGTGTTTCAAGATTCCTCCTACATCGATTAGATACTATGTAATGCTTTACTGCGCTATTTGCACGCAATTCAAGGAGTCTACCGTATATACTGCAAACTGCAAAGACCCAGATCTGCCGTCGCATAATGCGCCGGCAGATCTGGATCCATACTGTTTGCAAGGACTAATCAGTAGAACAAACAACATCGACCCTGATCTGCCAGTGCATTATGCGACGGCAGATCAGGGTCTATGTTGTTTGCATTTGGGTACGGTTTATACGCGAGTATAGATGGTCATTACTTAAAGGAGAGCAACAGATGAACCTGAGGTAAATATAGAGGCAAGGGAGAATTTTATAAGTGAACTATATGAGTCTTCAGATGTTATGACTGCGTTATTGCTTCCTGTCCTTCGCGAAAGATTTCATAGCGCCAGTCTACGTATGCTCAAAGTATAAGCTTATCATTCTGATAAACACCAAATATCCATCTTTGATTATAAAGTACAGGCTGTAGCCCTGTTTCCGATAGTTGAAAACATTAGGTTTCTTCAGGTCCTTTCGTGTATCCTTTCTTAAACTGAAATGCTAAAATAATAGGATTTCTCAAAACTGATCTTGGAAAATGTTGTGAACATCCTATTTGCGATAAATAATTGGTCCTAAAACAAAAATGACATTCCAGAAGTGTTATCCATCAGATAGCTCAACTGACCTAAAGAGATAAAGATCAAGTAGATTGTCAAGAAAATAAAAATAGCATGATAGAAAAAGTATGTATAGCCACAAAACAATAGTGTACCGCATCTAATCTATCAAAACTGCCGCGCGATTTTGCGAAGCACATGTATACAGCAAAACATCCACAAAGTAGAACAAAACAATAATGTTGTGACCTTCACTTTGAGATATATTTTGTTTTCGAAGGTGTGTGGACATCATTAGCTACAGAGGAGTATATAAATAAATGTAATTACCCAATGAATGTAAGGCTGAGAACGGGTAATGGAAAATGTCATTTTTATGCATGAAAATCTCGCCTAAATATTCAAATTAATCAGGTACAGGTCCTTATAGAATACAGTCACAGAGCAACTTATGATTAATAAAACACACAAGAAGAAACTATATTTCTAACACAGATCGAACATGCATGATATGATGAAGCACGTGGGATCCATTCTTCAACTACGTATGCATGACTGCTTTAGCACCGTGTGAACGCTAAGTCACCTGAAGTTCATTCCACCTCGGTTCTTCCCAATTGCTTACAATTAGTTTCGGTGAGTATTTTGCTGTACCTACGGAACAGAACATAACATTTTACATTTGTAGAATACTTCTTTTATGGAAGAAATGAAAGAAATATACCTTAAAAAGATCAACTAGATTATCCATAGAATTATCTTCACTCTAATTAAACAAAATAAAGTCTCTGTAAGCAAATGCAATTTCAAGTTATCAGTCCAACAAATGCGATTGCATTTTGCTCATAGGTATCTAATCTCCAGAATGTTATTTTTCAGCCATGCACTGTCGTGCGTGTGATTGTCAAAGCTCAATATGTGTGACAGACAGCGTGTCAGTTTTACTTCTAATTGTAACTCCTCTCTACGTCGGTTTGAAGTTTGTAGCTTTTTTGGTCCATCTGCACATGACAGAATGTGTCAATCGTACATGTTAAAAAGAGAAAGCCGTAGAGAAAGCGTTTCAAATTCGAAAAACTTGTGAAACCGGTCATATTTCTGTGAATACCAATGGCCCTGTTTTATCCTTAAATAATGCATAGAGTTTGGGGCAGTTTTCAAGGTATGCGGTAAACGAGAATCACATTACCGAACTATTTTCTATAACAATTTTCAGAGACAAATAGAGTCACAAAGGAAACAAAAACAAGTACAGTGCCTTAGAATAGTTGAACTACTTGTATGAAAATATACACATGGGGTACGATACCTTGAATATGACGTCGCAAAGGACTAAATCCATTCTAACCAATAAAATTGAGAAATCGGATTGTAATTTCAAAGAAATCACCATATTATCTGACAGTGTGCAGGCAAGCGAATTACATATTTTACTTTCATTTTGTAAAAATAATGTGTTCTTTTCACATTTTGCTTTTACTTTCACAGATTTAAATGGGTGATTTCTTCGAATCTTCAATCGCATTGCCCTTTTTCTTGTTGACGATGGATTCATCCCTTACCACGTCATACTCAAGAGACAGTACCAGATCTGTACCACTATACATGACTCATACTAACGGCCCATTTTCTCCTTCCAACCTATTCAGTTTGACATCTGATATATACACTATGCGAGCGACACAAAACCAGATATATAACTTTGTCCTTATTTTTTACCTTTGATGGTGAAACAAATCAAATACCGCAAATAGCAGATTCCCAAGATTTTTTCCAAGATTAGTTTTGATAAATCCTATGATTTGGGCATTTAAGTTAAAGAAAGAATACACGATAATGCCTGAGAAAACCGGATGTTTCAACTCTCGGAATGATAACCTTCAATTTGAGCATAAATAGACTGGCGCTATGAAATCTTTCTCGTATAACTAGACCTTGAAAGGTGAAGCAAATCAATGGACACCCATTCATGTATGATTCAGACTCCGTGGAAATATTACAGTTTGCGTAGTATTTATTTTACGTCGCTTGCACAGTAAGTTCATAATACTTACGAAGTGTACTCGTTACGGCTCAGCTGCTGGCATGAGACGGTTAATGGTGTGAAGCAAACCGGAGAAAACAAAGGAAACAACTAACTTTAAATAGCTGATCGTATACCCCTTACCTGTGGGATACGGTGACCAAAACTGCGAGAGAAAAATTATTCTTATTCCCCTCCCCTTCAATCCCCCCCCCCCCTTTTCTTCATGGCACAAACACAGATTTTAATAAAATAGAGAAACCGTCGCCAATGACCGCATTGCTTTCCCCGTACTCCCACCCCACTCATGGGGTTGTGCACTTAATATGATCGCCTTTTATCAGTCAGTGTGTATGGAGTTCAGGTTACGACAAGGAGTATATTTTACCTGTGAAAAAGTGATCACTCACCACCGCCCCTCCTCCCCCTGGGGATGTATTTTAATGCAAAAGAATATTCGCTAAATTGCGGATATGAAAAAAGCACAAAAGAAATAATGCCTTCCAGATGGAGAGCATTGTGGCCGTCAATACTTCTCCCTTTCAATCAACCTTTAAGGATGTTTGCAATAACATTCTGAACGACTGAGAGATAGAAAATGAAATTTGAAAATTGAAAATTAAGGAAAGTTCGGTTATAGTTGGATTGATAAATAAATTGTTTATAAATTCTAAGAAAATTTAGTCTTTCGTTTTGACAAACGTTTTTAATCACATGTATATAAATTATATGCATCCTGATGAATGGGTAAATGATACCATATGCTATGTTCCAAGTAGGGTGACGCATATAATGTTGAAAATTATCGTAGGTAAGAGTTTTTGCTAAGGCATTTTCAATTGTACTGAATGAATCATTAGAAAAGGGAATCGAAGAAAATTCAACTTGGTTTTCGGTCTCACAAAAGTGCAATTTATTTCATTTTTTGTCCTTTACTCTATTGTGAGCAAAAAATATTGTCCCCAAATGAGAAACTGTATGCTACTTTCATCGATTTACGAAAAGCCTTCGTCGATATTCTGTATCCAAATGGTATAGGATATACATTACTGACAGCTGGTGTAACAATTAAATTGTCAATATACCTTTATATATATATATATATATATATATATATATATATATATATATATATATATATATATATATAGAGAGAGAGAGAGAGAGAGAGAGAGAGAGAGAGAGAGAGAAGTACGTGTAATGTGAGTTATTTTAATTAGTATTGCGATAGTTACATGGGTGTTAAGCAGCGTGAACCTATATCACCCGTGCTCTTTATTTTATTTATCAATGATTTAAGTACGTCATTAAACTATGGTAATTTCATTGCATAGAAATCCATCACATTGATAGTTTTCTTTTGTCTGTTTGTTGTTTGCTTTTTTTTTTTTTTTAATCACGTGAAGGTTTGCAATTTCTGCTTAATGAATTGAAAAATTAATGTGATCAAAATGAAATCAAAGCAAATGCAAACAAGAAAAGATGTATTTCAGATATGGACTATGGACATGGAAGCCCAGATGCAAATGATTTTTTCTATGGAAAGGAACCTTTGGTATTAGTAAATACAATAGTCATATTTACGTGTAATTGTAATGTTAAGTTATATTGGAAAATTTGCTGTTACACAAAAGAGACTGGAACTCAGGTAAATGAAGGCAGTGCGTGTTCAGTTTCTTGTCTTTTTTAAAAATAAATCAAGCATGTCAATGTAAATTGAATATATTTATTTGATATAATAGTTTTGCCTTAATTACATGTAACTGTGAGATGGGGGGGGGGGTCATTGTGCAAATGAGGTTGACAATATACATTTGAAATTTCTAAACAATATTTTATGTGTAAAACCACAGACACCAAATGCAGTTGTCTATGATGAACTTGAAAGGTATTCTCTTAAAGTTAAGAGAAAAAAGCATTTTGAAATATTGGTAGACAAATTCTAATTTACCAAACAGTCTTTTTTTTTACAGTTTTTGTAGATAATTTGACAAACATACATGATGGTTTTCCTTAAGTTTGGGAAAGACAGAATAGTGATGATGTAAATTTTCCTTTGGTAACTTTTTTCTAGAAGAAAACATGATCGATATATTCAGAACTGGTTTTCTAATGTAGTGTATTTTCCTAAACAGGAAAGTTATAGACTCTTTCATACTGCATTTACATTGGGAATTTTATTTATTATTTTTTTTTATGAGGGAAAAAAGTATGCAAGCTTCGATAAAATTTAGATGAAAGTCTGATAAACTCTGAACCTGGAAGTTTCCGAAATATAGAAAGATGAAGTTTTGCTCGTACACCCAGCACTTAGCCATAGGAGAAATTTGTTACCAGGATATTATCGCACGAAGCCTAATTTGGCAAAATGTAACAATTTGATTGGAAAATTTATCAACACAGTTACTTAACAAACTGGCAAAATATATGTATCATGGGATGGAGTCAAGAAAAACTTTCTTCCACTGATCATATGTATTTGCGATTGTGCATAAAACAGAAAAAATATGCATGATGTGAAAACTAAAAAATAAAATTATTTGACAAAAATTACTATGCACTGGTTATAATAATGACATGCATTTTTTTGTTTAATTTTTTTTTTTTAATTTTTTTTTTTTTTTTACAATGAAAATTCATTTTTGCTTAAAATGTTAATTTCGGTTGCTCTTTTGATTTATATCTATCCTGCACATTCGTTTTGATTTGGCTATAAGCCGACATGGCTAGAAGCCGATTTTGTTAGAAGCCGACTTGGCTAGAAACCGATTTCGCAAAAAAACGACTTGGCTAGAAACCGATTTCGCAAAAAAACGAGTTATTGTCTTATGGGCTTATTGGCTTTTAATAACTATACATCTTATGTATTTTAAAACGAGTGCACGGTAAACATTTTACAGGAAAATGCTTTTTTTTTTTTTTTTTCTTTTGTAATTTTTTAATTCGCTCGTGACAAAATGCGGCAACATATAAACTTGTGATGTAAAATCATTTGTTCTAAGAGACGCTAAAATCTTCTGTGTGTATTTAAACATTAAAAAGCATCACCATTTAAAACAAGTACATTTACCGATGTCTATAAACCCTTTTCAAATATATTTCAGTTACGTACGCTGTGCGTCTTTCATAATACATATATGAAGTAACTTTAAATAGATATTGCAGCGAGACGATGTTAGAACTTAGAAGTACTTTTAAGGCTTGAACAAAAAAAAAACAAACTCGAATTTTTCTTAACCAAACCAAAATATTGATGTGCGTCTCTGATGCACACCAATAAGCAGATGGTCTGTATCCATTGCCAGTCTGCAAGGCGCTTTTACAATTCTTTCTGTAAGTTGAAATTAAAAATAAGAAATTTTACTTTTGGGCGATTTTCAAGATATTCAGAGTTGTTTTATGTAATGTATATCAAAATATTTTGTCTTCCGGAAATTTTATTTTTGGAGTTTGAAAACGGGTCGCGTAAAATGTGACCTTGTCCTTGTTCAATTAGAAAACAAGTCTACCTTTCAAATTAGGTCTGTAAATATAGCTCCAAATTATTATTGTTATGGCTCAGTGTGTGTGTGTGTGTGTTTCTAAGAATTGTATAAATGTTCTGGGTTAAAATTAAATTATGCTTACGATACAAATATCAATACTGACAGCGATGTATTTTGTAATCTTGCGTCATACAGTAAAACCTGTCCAAACAGACCCATGATTTGGGCAAACAACGTCTCATAACAGACAGATTTCATATACCATTTTTATCAGTATATACTATATTATTCTTGAATTAGCGAATACCTGTTAATACTGAGAAAAAAAAGAGTAAGTCTCATGAGTGTGCGCAAAGAAAGATTTTACTACATGTAAACATATTGATGCCAAGGTAAAATCTGTTTCAACAATATATTGTGTTTGTACATCTAAAGACCTGATTCAATAATTATTCCGATTTTCATTCAAGTCTTCTTCGCAATTTTTCAATAAGTTTGACAAATTCAGTACAGTTCGGAAAGTCACAACGACACAAACATCAATTTTTTTTATGAACGGTGATTATCGGTGACATGCAACATCAACTTTGAAAATTGCATTTTACATCGCAATGAATTATATATGTCACGTCACTCTTGCCGTACGAAGGATTACCTCGAAGTAATCTTCAAAGACTTATTCCCTCTAAGAATAAGATGAATTTAATAGCAAACCCTGTACCAAATGAAATGGAGGAGATTATATTAAAGTTCCAAAAGCAAAAAAAAAATAAAAGTTTTGATCTCACTCTGCTACAGAAATAATTTAACGAAATATTTTTTTAAAATATTAGTTAAGACTTTCGTTTCAAGGAAAAGTTCCAAGCAGGTGCGCAGCTGCACGTCCTCTATATTAACAATGGTAAAAATAATAAAAAAATTTAAAATTAAAAAAAATTGGAACTTTTGTCCGAGAAATAACTTTCCCGGTCACCAAATGCTCTCTGTATCTTTAAGCTCTCAGATGGTGATTTAAGAATTGGAAGACACTTTATTTCTTACAGTTTTCAAGCAGGTTTTTTTGTCAATCTATAGGCTGCTTCCGATTCGAAACATCACACCTACTCATGCTTAGATATGCGGGTCGTAAAACAAAATCCGTGAACATTGGTTTTTGTATGGTTACTTGACAAAATATAGAACTAAAGATAGCGCAACTTTTTCAAAACAGGAAATCTACATAATTTCTAGTATTCTGGTATAGGGAGTATCAACTAGCCTGCAAGGTGATCGATATATGGTGTGATGTTTTGGACCAAAGTTCTTCGATCGTCTGATCAATACCGAGTATTTGCATGAGAAAATTCGCCACTTATTATTCTAACTATTCCAAGCATCCAATCTCGGCCTGTGAGGATAGTAAGTTATGCAACCGTTAGTTCAAATTAACGTGATAAAATTGATAACCCAATGTTTCACGTGGGACTTATAATAATAATAATAATAATAATAATAATAATAATAATAATAATAATTCCTAATCTAAATTATAACAGTAGATTATTAACGGTGGATTGCTCAGAAAGGGAGAAATTCATATGCACAATTTTTGGTTCAACCGGTTAGTAGATTGTTACAGGCGTGAAATACCGACTATAGTCCATTATTAGTAGAGTCCAACTACAAACTGCACAAACCCAGATCTGCCGTCGCATAACGCAGAGTAATGAGTAGACCAATCAACATAGACCCTGATCTGGCGGCGCATTATGCTACAGCAGATCATGGTCTATGTTGTTTCCAGTTGGACTCGACATGTAAGCGAGTATTTACGGTACATGCAGATCATCTTGATGCAGTTTGTATATAAATGTACCTCATACCAGTATAACAAAAGGTACAAACAGTACTTAACAAGTACATTTGAAATGGTTTATAAGTATCTGTAAATTTACATGGTGATGATTTGTAATGTTTAAATAGACACAAAAGATTGTTCGGCGCCTTGTGGAACAAAATTATGCCTACACCATATTTTATATGTTGCTACATTTTACCAGGAATGATTTTAAATTACAACGCAAAGAATTCTTCCTGACAATTTTTTTTACCGTTTACTCCTTAAAAAAAGGCACAAGGTGTACTGCTATTCAAGACGAGTCAGTCGAACAAATGTATAGATATGTAAAAGTCTATTTCAACAAACGGCCTGCAGAGTATACATGCTAGTTTTTAACAATCGACCTGCAAAGTATACATGCTAGTTTGCATCTTTAGAAATGTCTTATAATTATATCAATGAATGAAATTGTAACATGACATATCGATTATTCGAATGATACTGAAATATAGTCTGTAAAAATAATATTTTGTCTTCTAAAAATTTGTAAAGTTAATGTGCTCAATGTTTAAAAAGGCTTTATCTAAACTTTACACAGAATTAATCCCTTTCTCACAAATGGGTAAAAAAAAATTGCAAACATATAAGAAATTGTTTAAAATATTAGCAATATTCTTTCCCTTTAAATATTTTTTCTGTCATGATTTAGAAGCACTTCGTAGCTTCCTTTTGTGTTGTTAATATGTACAAGTTGTTATCTTTAAAATATTTCCTATCCCTACTATGGGTACAAAGTCTTTCGCAAATGTTCCTGCAATACTAGCCAACAATGACGGCGCGAGGGTTCGAGGCGCCTGGGGGCAATGTTCTTTAGTGGCGCCCCTACTTTGCTTCAAAGAACAGTTTTTAGTTTAGTTGCCAACATCCCTCCCCCGCCCCCCCCCCCCCCACACCCACACAAGTTTTGTGAAGAATTGCCTCCGTTACACTAAGGTGAAGGTGAAATACTATGAACATTTAAGCTGCAAAAAAAAGTCCCGACGACGCCCCCTTCGCCTGGCGCCAAAAAGCAATTCCCCCCCCCCCCCCTCCCAACCGACCTCACGCCGCCTCTGCTTGCCAAACTGTGTATGGTCGTCACTCCTTGACAATCAAACACAGAATCTAACAATTATTTGCAAATTAACTGGAAAAAATTAGGTTTCTGCTTGTCTAAATCTGAAATATAGTATTACCATTTCGTTAATGCTGTGTACATGACATACAAACACAAGTATACCAGTAGGTATAACAAAAATTGTGTTGATTCTGAACGTGAAATTCCGATGTTTTAAGCTGCTCGCACTGATAAGTACAAATGTTTGTTAAATACAGCAGCCAATCTCTGATCAACTGAATCCTAGTCGATGTAAATGACGTATAGGAAGTCGTTACAGAAAGTTGTGACCCTCTGAATAAAAATACATCTATAGACTATCATATTCATCGCAAAGTTTACATTTTATCAAACTTTTCAAAAATGAGGATAGACTAAACGGATTATAATACTGTATTAGTCCAATAAACTACAAGATTTAACACCAAATCTTGCGTAATGTTGCTGCTCCACATATATTTTGCAATTTACATATTGTAAATATTTTATGAGTAGTAATTAGAAATCATATGGGTACAAATGAATGGGTACAAGGAAAGTTAACGTTAGGACGCTATCTTGGATTGGGACTGTATATGTACAAGGGGAAGTATATGTTAAAAAAAAATCAATTGGTCTAACATTGTGGGGCGGTATGGGTACATGGGAAATGGTGCTGTTAAAAACGTCCATAGGTTTAACATTATGGGTCGGTACGAGTTTAAAAGTAGATGCAATGTTACAAATGTCCATAGGTTTAACAAATATGGGTTTGTATGGGTACAAGGGGACACCTACTGGCCAAAATACAGTGTAACTGACCAGCACTCACACCTACTCACCAGTACCCAAATCTAATGGCCATCACCCACACCTACTGACCAACACCCACACCTTCTGATTAAGATCTACACCTACTAACAGAGGTGTAAGGGTACTATATAAAGTAAGGGGATTAAATGGAAACCAAGCCCCCATAATAGAAACTAATTCCCTACAACCCTGTAACACCACAACTTCCTAATAGGTAAACTATAAAACCCTACAGTCCTACAACCCCTATAATCTGATATACCCAAAGTGACATGAAAGGGTGGAAAGGGGTATGAATGCTCACATACAACATAGTTATATCAAGCATAATTATATACTATCACACAAGAAAATACAGTGGAGGTAGGGGTTTAAGTTTTGTGTTGAAGGTAAAACAACAGACAAAAGACACAGGCAAATAAACAAACGCATAAAACATAAAACACATAACATTTGGAAATACTGCAATAGTATCTCTTCATTTTTCTTCTTCTCAAACTTCTTCTGACCATCGATCCATATACCAACACTCTTTTCTGGGACCCTTGCATTTCCACGTATACTCATCTTTTCCATGTTGAATTGACATACATCAGGTACTCCGGATTGAACAACATGCTGGAAATAATGGTGGAGGATTCCCAGATTACTAGCTATGATAAACTAGCAGCACCTCCCCCCATGCCACTTGTCCGAATGTTAAAAGGTTTGATATCCGAGTGTTTTCCCTCCGTTCCCCCCCCCCATGCATTGTGGGTAATATTTATTTTTTAAAAAACACACTCGAGAGAAAAAGTTATGTTCTTTTCATGCATACAAAAAAAAATTCTTCTAAACAAATAAGCGCTTTTAACCCTTTATTATGTGTATGTCAGACTGGCATTTCCTTAGATTAATCTGTTTATGAGTTGTTTTGTTTATCAACCCTATTATCAGAGAAAAAGACAAAACTTAGTTAAGGAAAAGGAAAAATGTATGTGCATGTATGCATATTTTGACTCACTTTTTTAGTATATGTATATGTTTCCCCTTTTGTTTTCGTGTGCCTGTGTGTGTGTGTGTGTGTGTCCGTGTGTGTGTGTGGTCATTTGCATTATTCCCTTGTTTTCTGAGACTCCTATGAGTTCCGATCTACAGTTATTATGTACTTCTGAGAGAGAGACCGGTATAAGGTGAAGTTGTTAGCATTGGCAACATGCACAGTGGGGAGAATGTTGGCATACCTCTATGCTACTTTCATGAACTGTGACTGAAATTTATTTACATATGGTCATTATGGAAACTATGCACTATCTAAAGCAGACAGCTATCAAACTGGCTGCCCCCATGTGCTTGAAAAATGATCTTTAACTATTCCAAAGTACACTAATTTTAGCAGTTATTAAAATACGGAAAATTAATTTTGCCAGAGTAGACAATACCAGTTTCTGAAAATACAATAAATGAATTATAAAATATATAAAAAGTATTAAAAAAAATTATCGTTTTTTTTTTCTTCCTCCAATTTACCTTTGAAGTCCATGAAGTGAAAATGACCAAGCGGAGCTAGCAGTCATTTGAGAGATGCACATCTGAAGTAAGGCCAAGCTGTATATTCTATAACCCATCAAACATACACCAAAATAAGGGAATTAAAAGCTATTTCAACAATACATGAGATATACAATGTCATTTTTAAATAACCAGAATAACCAATGAGGAAGTCATGGGAAATTCTTTGTCTTTAAAAATCAAACCCATGCAAAGTCAAAAACCGTAGAGGGGAGCCATGTGAATCCGTCTTCCTCGTGTGACGCCTTGGTAGCATAGCCTGCTATCATCCTCACCCTTAATTTAAGGGATATAACTCCCGGTTTCATTGTGTTACATCGGAGATGTGTTACGAATTTTTATGTTAGTGTTATATTAGTTATTGTTAGTTTTATTTGCTTTTTGTTAAAAATGTATATTTTTTTTTCTTTTCTATTACCATCTATACCTCTTCTACCGTTTTTTTCAGAATTGTTCGACAGGTCTTACTACTTGGTGAGTGGACTTGGTCACCTCTTCTTGGGAGTGGAAATATTTTCAGCATGTGAGGGTGGGGGATGGCCCGGGTCAAAGCACCAACTCCAGTAGTGGGAGTAATCAAATCAACCCCTTCCCTCCTGGTGGCCGTACATCTTTCCACCCCATTCTTAGTTGACTGAATCCCCTCTTTTTCCACAAGGTTAAAGAAAAAGAAAACAAAAATTCACACTGATTTCAAAAACATCCCGTCCAGTTTACTTATCTTTTACTTCTAAATATTGTGCATTTGATTTTTATGTGAAAAAAATAAATTGATAATATCGTTATTTTGTATTGTTAGGTTTACGTTTAATGTTGTCATCTTTTTTTTTTTAATATTGGTTTATATTTGTTATTTTTGTTTTTGTCATGTTTGTTGTGTTTTATCTAAACGCTGCATTGTTTGTTCCTGCTGTTGTTTTTCTGTATTGTTATTTTGTCTGTTTATATTGCTCTAATGTTATTTGTTTTTTCTTGGTTGTCCCGAGTTTGCATTTCTTTGTTCTGTTGGAACTGGGGTCTCAAAGTGGGGTGTTCCTTGCTATGGTGGAGGATTCTACAATAGTCCATATCTTGGCTTGACTTGAGAACGGATGACACAGTGGGTGAGTCCTTTTAAAGACTAGGCCAGGATCGAAACTGAATTTGAGTACAGCAATCAGAATGCGTGTAACATATTTTAGATAGCGGCATGTACTGCATCTACCAATATGAATGCAGGAGGGTGTGTGACATCACTTTCGGTATATATATATATATATATATATATATATATATATGTGTGTGTGTGTGTGTGTGTGTGTGTGTGTAACAACCGAGCTCGTTCCATAGCACTACATCAGAGTATGATACCAGGGATGAGTATGTTTCTTACAAGATGACTAAGAAGAGCAGAATGCAAAAAAACTCGAAATCTTGATTTATTTTCAACCATAACACAAGATGATTTATTTATGAAGAAAACACATCAATAAAGTTGCAGATCATAACCATAAAAGTCTTCTTGTTTTTATGCAGTGTCCAGAATAGTGTCATTGTCTTAACGTACATGATGTATGTGATAATCTCACACAAGGTCATGGTAAATATTAGCAAAATATTATTAATTCATTATATCAACACCACCTTTGAACAATGAAAATTGTACAAGATTTACTATATTGGATTAAATTGCAATGAAGTTAACTACGGAAGAAAAATAGGACTTTTTAAAAATTTGCTAACTGTAAAATCTGCAAGGAGAACACTTGCTTGACGATATATTTCAACCATAGCATAGTACTTATTTGAATCGATATAAAGGATTATGGGACAATTCGGCCTATAGCAGAGTTGGCCCACTAACGTTCTCGGCCCATAACGAACTCGGTCTACCCAAATCGGCCCATAGCGTACTCGGCCCCATTACGTACTCGGTCCATGATTTATATAATAGTAATGTTGATGTAATGGTTTTTTTTCAACAGTCATTTCATTTGTCTTTTAATCTTTGCACGTTTCTTTATGTTTAGTGCATCTGTGTATGATTTTTACACTTTAATTAACTTCATGAAAAAACAGTTGTCAAAAAAATTAAAAACATGTGATACTGTTACTTTTTATTTAAGTTAAAATCGGCAATAACAATAAATTATTCACGGAATCAGTCGTTTGTTGGACCATATATATGTGCACACTTCTTCAGTAGTTTCGAAGCATTGATCTCCCCTTTGGAATATTCCGCCCAGAACTGGTGAAGTCGGCCCTCATTGTCCCTATGCCGGCTACGCTGCTCTCTGAGTATATGTTCTTCGCCCACCAGTCTCTGTTGGATGGCAACAATGCTTGCCTCGCGGCGTAGGAGTGGCACTAGCAAATAAAATGTCAGGTTGGCTTTCCCAGCGTCTTTATTGATACGGGTATGCCAGCCTAAAGAAAGGAGCAAAAGAAAATGCTTAGAAAAGAGGGTATATCAGTAATTAAGACAACATTAAAAAAATTATGATAATAAGCTTTAAAAATGTACAGTAGAAACTTTAGGAAGTGTAATTAAATTATTGATGTTGATAACCTACTTTCATTTGTGTATTGTTCTTAATTTGATCCCTTTTGACTAGTTCATTCATATTAATTACCTTCAACATCATTGTTTGTTCTGATGCTGTCTTGGAAAATATTCCAGTTACGGGGATACCACACAGGGTTGGTCAACCAGTTGTTCTGTATGTATCGTACTAGCTGCTGCAGTTCAGTAGAATTTGCCCTTGACTTCAAATGGTCAAAGACTGGTTGAATGTATGCTGCTGGTAGGAACGGGAGAGCCATTAGAGACCTTACGTACCGGTACTCTGGACCATGCATGTCACATGTTGTTTTCAAGCCCAGCTCCTGGGTTTTGCGCCAGACTGCTTGGTTAAAATGGAATGCACAACCTTTGATGAGAGCATCGGGAAACTCCTGGCATACAGCTTTCCAAGCACCTGCTAGGTTCATCAAGTCTCATGTGTGCACGCACTCTATTGGCAAGTCTTTTTAGGTTGTTGACTTTGGGCAGGTTATGATCATCAGGTTGGATGTTGTTCAACACAACGTCTTCAACTATCTGTCATGCGGGGTGGTGAATATATTGAAGAGCTGAAGCTTTAACCTAAGAAAAGATATCAATTATCAGCAATGAATATATTCAGTTATCATGCAGTTTTTGCAAAGAGACATTCGAATTACAAGTAAGAGAGTTCTTTCTCTAGTGAAATAAAAAACATTCTGAAAACTTTAACTATACAGAAGTATTAACTGCTTAATCATTTATAAAATACACAAGCAAAAACATACCTCTTTTCTTACAATAACTTTCTTAAGTGCACCATTGTCTGCCTGGTGGATGTGCGGTCTGAATTTCTAAAACAAATACTGCCTTTCTGTTGTGCACTTGATGAATTTGGACCGTTTGGATCACCGCCAGTACGTGAACTCACCCTTGGATACCTATGAAAATGATTTTGTGTCCATTAATGTCTTTAACAAATGTAGGTTACAAAAACAAAAAACAAATATATATTAATGCCATTACGTAAAAATGTTTTATTACATGGAAAACAAAAAACATATAATATGTTTGGGAAAAAAGAATGATATAAAGCAGTTTCTCTATCAATTACAAAGTTATCAAACCTTCTTGGTGTATTTGTAGCCATCATTGCTGACCAGCTTGACCCTGTTGCGCTGTGAACCCAGCTCCACTAAGGTGTAGGTGACTGGTGCATCTTCTAGTATGGTGTCTAGTAATCCAGGCTCCTGTATAGAACTGAAAAAAGAAAGCATACTCTAATATATGTGCTGGGAAAATACACATAAATGTACTTACGAGAGAAGTTTGATTCATGTAATTTCTAATATTCTGTTGAAGGCAGCACGTGTCTACTCTACTACTTGTGATTGTAAACATGTGTTGACACGTGTGAATCTGATTACGGTCGCACTTCCCATCTGTATACCATAAATTATTTATCAACAGTTAAATAGATTTTTTTTTTTTTAAATTAGTATAACATTTTTATCTTTGCCCTGTCTAATTCCTTCTCTCAGTACTAACCGTAATTAAATATTTTATTTATATAAATTTTGTGCAATGAGACATTCGAATTACAATTAAGAGAGTTCTTTTTGCAATCTTTAGTAATTATGGCCAAACTTAGTCATGGGCCGGCTCCGTTATGGGTCGAGATATCCAGTCACCATATAAAGCGGCATTAAATTGAATGTGTCTAATCGGTGAGGATAATACTAACAATGACCTGAACAAACTGGTAAATTATGAAAAACTTCATAAATAATCGAGCATGTCAAGTCGGCGAGGATAACGCTCACAATGACTTGGACAATCGAGCTTCTTATAAAAAAAATCTGGAAGTAAGTTTATGAAGTGTTAGATTAGGCAATTATTGAGTTGAATTGAATCTGGCATGCCAAGTCTGTGAGGATAAAGCTCACAATGACTCGGTCACTATAGCTTCTTATGAAAATTCTGGACTTATGTTTATGAAATATTCGGTTAAGCAATTAATTAATTGAATTGAGAATGTACAATTGGTGATTATAACGCTCACATTGAATTGGACATTCTATGTTCTTATGAAAATTTTGGACGTATAATTCAAGGAAATATATTATCTACTTCCAGCATAACGAAACTTCTCATATATGGAATTAAAACAAAAATTGATCCAATTCAGCACAGAAAAACAGCATAAAGATGCATGTAGTTTCATAAAAATAAAAAGACAGAATTTAGAACATAAATAAATAAAATTATTGATCAGTGATGACAACACTCATGTATACCATATAACTCAGTTCTTATAACAAATGATACAACAATCTAAAGTTTGCTTATAAGATAAGTTAAAAATGAATAGAATTCATATAATTTGGAAGAGAGAAAATCATGGAAAATTCCCTAAATAAATATTACTTTGAACTTAAATAATCTTAAAACGAAAATTTACTGTCCAATATATTGCCTAAAGTTCCAAAACTTTATACAGAAAAGAAAAAAAATAACAAAAATAAATAAATAAATAAAACTCACAATCTAAAAGAGATACCAGTACCACTCACTATTGCCAAATCAAAAACAAATACCACCTCTCTCCAACAAAAATGTGTGTGTGTGTCTGTATCTTATGAATAAAAAACAAATCAAGATAGTCTTGAATAAGATCTTAAATAAGAATCACAACACATTTCAAAAGTTACTTAACAAAAGTCAATTTTTTTTTCATCTTAGGAATGTCTAGATTGAGTGAAATTGGTCTTTCTGTTGCTTTTTCTGCTTCTGAAATTTCCTCCTTTTTCTCTTCCTTAACTTTCCTTTTCAATGTCTTAGAGGGAGTGGGTTCTTCTGTTTGTTCTGCTTCTGAAAGCTCTCCTTTTTTTTCTTTTGCTTTCTTTTGACATTCAGGATACTGAAGACCAATGTCCTTTTTCTTGACAATGATAACCGGTACCTTTACTTTTGTCTTGGGGTCTGATTTCTCCTTTCTTGGAGATTCCTTTTCTTTTTTCATTTTTTTGTGGATATTCTGTAGCCCAATGTCTTTTCTCATGACAGACATAACTATTATCTTCTATCTCAAGATAAATAGTCTTCACTATCTCAATAGTTCTTGTTGGATGTGCATTTTTGAATAACTCTGACCAGAGTATAATCTTGGGTTGCTCCTCCATCTTCACAGGCTGAATGAAGAACTAAATGATACGATCCTCGTTCGTAGGGTTCTCTATATATAGAAAGAGGTACCTTAGTCCAATGAAACTTGCATCGTTCACTGTCACGAAAAGATTACACCACTTGTTCTGAGTCACCTAATACTCTCAAAAAAGTTTTGACATTAGTTCACCCTAGCAATTTTGAAGAGGAAATGATTGATCTGTATCCAACGCCTTCATCATCCCCCTCCACAAGACTGAGAGTCAAGATCATCCGAGAAAGAATGTCGTTCAGTAGCTCCTGAGGGTTATTTTCACACTGAAACCACTCCCAAAGTTACTTCCAGAAAATGTAGAACAACCACTTACACTTACACAGTCAAATTTAGAGTTTGAGTCCCACATGCCTGCAGAGAAAGTGGCTGCATTTATTATGGAATTATTGTTAGATGAGCTGAAATGGCAGTGCCAAGCTGAAGATCAAGATCATTTCTGACTTTCAGTCACTCATGACAGTTTTAATTTGGGATTGAATTTAGTACACCTGCGGAACTAACATCTTCCAAAATCTTGGAGATACTTGAACACGTCCAACAATCCAATGATGAGCTTGACATTACTGATAGCAAAGCCACCCTGCATTACGACAGGTTTCAACTCCATTGGGCAGCACAAAACGCAAAAAAAGTGATATCTTTGGATCAACTCCTGACTACTTAACAAAGTATGGTCAAGATCAACAAAGACCTAGATCACATGTTTAGCCTGCGCTATTGTGACAGCTAGAGCTTATGCAGAGAAAACCAATGTACCAGAATGGGAGTGATTATGGGGGGAGGATTAGAAGATCACACTTGCCTCAATAATGAAGAGAGGCATTGACCCAAAAACCAATACCGGTAGACAAGAATGGAAGTGATTTTGGGGGAGTATGAGAAGATCACACCCCATCAATGAAGACCTCATGAAATGCAGAAAATTCAAGACATGCTACCCCCTCACTATACATTGAAAGTTTATCCTCAAGTCATGTGTGCATATCTCGTGTTTCCAGGACCCCATTTTCCAGACAGAAAGTACATTCATGTGTATGATCACAAAAATCGTCTCTATGCCATTACCACTATCACAGCATTTCTCAGATACAGTTATTATGGTGACAAATGTGACCAAGGATTTAACAATCGGGGAACAACATACTTATTGTGTTCATTAGTGTTTAGCGTTGAGATCCTGTACTCCTGAGGGAAAAGAACTACAACGCTTCACCTGCAAAGGAACATGTGTGAGTCAGTCATGTTACACCAGCATCAGACAATCCAGAATTATTACAGGATATTTTTTTTAACGCTCGACATATCATGGATGTGATTTCAACTCTTCAACGATGACTGTCTGCTATATATAGAAACCTTTATTTTAGGCTCTCACTTTATCAATGATTTATTTTGGGATAATTTTATTGCATACAAGTTGATCCACTTTTTTGTGAACTATTTTATATTGCAAGGAAAATGCAATGAAAGGGGAAAAAATACATCTGTAGGTGTTTCATTGAGTTATCTTCCTTACACTGTACATGATATTTCAAGTTTAAAAAATCACATTTTCAGTACATGTTTTATGAAAATAATATGGTTTAGTGTCAAATATTATATTTGCCGTAAATAATGATGCAATTTCAAGTAAAACTGACAATTTTTCATGGCAAAGTTTAACAAATTTAAAAGTTTATACTTTTTTTTCCTCATTCCTAACTTAAGCTAATTATTTTTAATTTCATGTGTAGGACTTATAAAAATTACATCCATCTATATGATTTAAATTATTTGTCTTGTTTTTTCAGATGGCAATGCACACTGCTTCACTAGAGTTTTTTTTATTGTTTGTAAAGGATGTAGCAGTACAGGTGCCTTGAGATTGTCCCTGGACCGATGGAGCACTGCCTCCAAATATTTGTCTAAGGTAACGCAAACAAACTTTCTGTTCTCAATATTTTCTTTGCACTTGCATCTGTTGATATTTTTATAATAAGCTACGTCTCATTCGGAAGCACATTTTCCTTGTGTTTTTTTTCTTCTCCCTCTCACTTACTATACTTATTTTGTTTTCCTCTTAATTTTTCTGTTTTTATCCCAAACTTTCACATCAGATTCAAAATAAATGATTAAGAGCTGTGATCTTTATTTGGCGAGAGAGTCACTTATTTCCTGAATTATATTCACTACCACAGAGGAGGAAAACTTTCTGTTCATGCTACAGAGAGGATGGTAGAGGGTGACATGTTAGCAAGAATTGGGGTTAGTGACCTCATGTATCTGCAAACAATGAAGTGTTGAAAGCCTGTGCTTTGTAATAAGACTGGACCATGTTCACCTGTCAGTGATATCAAGTTCTGTGTCTATTAAACACATATAAAGTAGTCCTTTATGTGCAATTAAATCTCTTCTTCGAAGTAGGAGTGGTACAAAATGATTAGTACATTGACCTTTGACCTGATTATTATATAATATGATATATGTAATTGATCATATATCACCAAAGTGAAGTTTTATATTGCTGATGTGAATAAAACACAACTCAAAGTTAAAACAATTGATCTTATTCAGAAAGATGTTTTTGTTACTAAAGTGCAATTATGAAAACAGCAGTTGAAAGAACTTCATGACATTTCCATACACATTGATATACGATATAGCTTAGTACCTCATGACATTTCCATACACATTGATATACGATATAGCTTAGTACCTCATGACATTTCCATACACATTGATATACGATAAAACTTAGTACCTCATGACATGTCCATACATATTGATATACGATAAAGCTTAGTACCTCATGAAATGTCCATACATATTGATATATGATATAGCTTAGTACCACATGACATTTCCATACACATTGATATACGATAGCTTAGTACCTCATGACATTTCCATACCAGTGTTCAAAGAAAAAAAATTTCAGACACAGGCCCAGGGCTGGTGCCTTGAAAAAAATTCACTAGCCCTGACTCCAATACCATGTGCCCAAAAGGGCCTTATTTTTTACTATTATTTTCACACGACGTTGCACATTGCAATTGCTGTTCTTTAAACACCCCTAGCATCTGCAGCCTTTAAATCAACTATATCGACCAAATCAGTCTTCACTTCTTTTGAACATATGATACACATTGATATACGATATGGCTTAGTACCTCATGACATTTCAATACACATTGATATACGATATAGCTTAGTACCTCATGACATTTCCATACACATTGATATACGATATAGCTTAGTACCTCATGACATTTCCATACACATTGATATACGATATAGCTTAGTACCTCATGACATTTCCATACACATTGATATACGATATAGCTTAGTACCTCATGACATTTCCATACACATTGATATACGATATAGCTTAGTACCTCATGACATTTCCATACACATTGATATTCGATATAGCTTAGTACCTCATGACATTTCCATACACATTGATATACGATATAGTTTAGTACCTCATGACATTTCCATAGACATTGATATACGATATAGCTTAGTACCTCATGACATTTCAATACACATTGATATACGATATAGCTTAGTACCTCATGACATTTCCATACACATTGATGTACGATATAGCTTAGTACCTCATGACATTTCCATACACATTGATATACGATATAGCTTAGTACCTCATGACATTTCCATACACATTGATATACGATATAGCTTAGAACCTCATGACATTTCCATACACATTGATATACGATATAGCTTAGTACCTCATGACATTTCCATACACACTGATGTACGATATAGCTTAGTACCTCCATACACATTGATATATGATATAGCTTAGTACCTCCATACACATTGATATACAATATAGCTTAGTACCTCATGACATTTCCATACACATTGATATACGATATAGCTTAGTACCTCATGACATTTCCATACACATTGATATACGATATAGCTTAGTACCTCATGACATTTCCATACACATTGATATACGATATAGCTTAGAACCTCATGACATTTCCATACACATTGATGTACGATATAGCTTAGTACCTCATGATATTTCCATACACATTGATGTACGATATAGCTTAGTACCTCCATACACATTGATATACGATATAGCTTAGTACCTCATGACATTTCCATACACATTGATGTATGATATAGGTTAGTACCTCCATACATATTGATATACGATACAGCTTAGTACCTACATACACATTGATATACGATATAGCTTAGTACCTCCATACACATTGATATACGATATAGCTTAGTACCTCCATACACACCGATATACGATATAGCTTAGTACCTCATGACATTTCCATACACATTGATATACGATATAGCTTAGTACCTCCATACACATTGATATACGATATAGCTTAGTACCTCCATACACATTGATATAAGATATAGCTTAGTACCTCCATACACATTGATATACGATATAGCTTAGTTATACCTCATAACATTTCCATACACATTGATATAAGATATTGCTTAGTACCTCGCAAAATTGTTTTTGACATGTGAGACTAAGTATACTTGTTACTTATACAATCTAGAGCTATATTAAAGATTATTGAAAAGATTAAATTTTACTGTGGGTATAACAGTACCAATTGCACAAGCCCAAAGGGGTGGAGTTAATGATGTAGGAAACATTGTCTTCAGAAATAAACAAAAAAACTAGCAGTAATTGCTCTATTATGTAAGAGTTTTAGTTTCTGTCAGGCTTAAAAAACAAAGCAGAGTCTCTTGGCAACATGTAAGATTAAGTTAATTTATATTTAGGTCATTTATTTTATTTTTTAATGAATTTTTTGAAAAGTATGACACATCAGTGAAATTGTATCTCTTGTGACAGGATAACTCTCACCCCTGTCTATTTCCACCAGAGTTATCTCTCTTCAGTGCTGTAGAGTGTACATGGTTCTGTCATCAAATTGCAATCTGATTGCTCTCTATGACAGAATGTGACACACATGCTAAAGTAGGACAGAAGCTATGTTTATTCACCAAATGTTAGCATGGAGGTCTATAGAAAAACAACTGGCACCATGATACATGACAGAAGAAACAATGGGGGAGTTAATCACCACAGTCTATCTAATTGTGAGAAATCATAGTTCAGTAAACAAACATTAGACAATGCTGGAACATTGATATACTGCTGTGTGGGACCATACTAAGCTTACAGAGTGACACATCAAATAAATCCAATCAGTAATGGTCAGTAAAATTGACTAAAATGATAGTAAATTGCAAGAAAAGATACAGGGCAATTATCAGTGGAAAATTTAGTTCAAGAAGGGACACATTTCAACTGCTTGGCTTCTAATAAGTACATACCACAAAACTTAACTCTTGCTGAAGCTAAGTCTATCCGACAAAGACAGTCTCATGTGTGCTTGGATCAGGATGAGCTCATAAAGGCATATTCACAGAAGGCTGTGTTCCACATACTGGCATTCTGGTAAACATAAACTATCTGACACGTAGTAGCAGCCTCTTCATCTCTGAGAACAAAATTAAATCATAACTACTCTTAGGATGCCTGCTATAACAGAAACCTTGGATCAGGATGATCGAGTATCTGGATGTGGTTCAAGCTGGTGATTCTATCAGTATGACTAATACAGTTAATCCTAACATTCTACAATGCAAATTGGAACCCACAAAACAAAAACAAACAAGTGATACCATGGCACTTTCATCACTCAGTTAAAACATGTCAGTTTCAGAGGAAAAACTGTATTTTTAACATAAAAAAATTTCTGAACTAACCGGAGTGTTTCAAATATTATCCATGAATGTGAAATTGTTTTACCTCTTGTTAAAATCCATAAAATACCAGGCATTTGCCTTTGCCGTCAGTTGCTAAAGGCACATCAGCTCTGGTTTTGGCTAGAGCAATCAGTATATCTATTATAGGAATGAATGATTTACCCTTTTGACAATGTACATCTATGAATAGAATTGTTGATGCATTGCCTTGAGGAAATTGATCTTTTGGTACCAAAAAAAATTGGTATACTAGACGAAAGAAGCAATATAACATGAACCTTTACACAACTTCATCTTACATACCTGCTGAACCCTGAACAATTGATATACATACAGCATACACCCAACAGTTTCATAGTTACCTTGTAGGATACATCTGGTTTACCATTAAGCATTATGTCCAACACATTCTCAATTTATTTTATAGCTTTTCCTGAGGATATTGATCCTACAATTTTTAACAGATGGATGCGTAACGTTGATACATTTATTATTGTGGCTTAGGCTGATAGATGAATCTCTGATGTCAACTTTACAGTCGGGTCACAAAGGTAGAAAGTAAGCCAGTGTACTAAAACTTGCCTTCTTCTTTTCTGAAACATGGCCTGTTAGATGCCATATCCATCACTATTTGTAAAACTGTTCCTTTGGTGACATTCATCATTCACAACAGTATGTTTGCTTATGATTTCTGTGATGTGCGTCTGTTCCTTTGGAGATAAATTACTTTGAAGAATGTGACAACATGTCATGTAATGTTTTTTGTGTCTTTATTGCAACATGAAAAATATTCATTACAATAGGAGTGCAGAGCTTGACACTTACATAAAAAGCATGAAAATGCATTATAATCCCCATTATTATCTTATATCTAGCAAGTTAGGTCCAGAATATGCTACTTTGTCATGTGGGCTGTTCTATTTAAACATACATTGTACCCAGGGAAGGCAGTTCTTTTTAAAAATATATGCCAGGGTACTCTTATTGCTCAAAGAGTTCGTATTAAAACACAAAATTCTAAATTGCATCTATGGGTGACTATTCCAAATTGAACATGCCTTCGCTGGGTCCCAAGTATGTTTTACTGGAACAGCCCTGAAGCAAATATATAGCTCAAGCATGGAGGTACAAAAGCAAATATATAGCTCTAGCATGGAGGTACAAAAGCAAATATATAGCTCTATCATGGAGGTACAAAAGCAAATATATAGCTCTAGCATGAAGGTACAAAGCAAATATATAGCTCTAGCATTAAGGTACAAAAACAAATATATAGCTCTAGTATGGAGGTACAAAGCAAATATATAGCTCTAGCATTAAGGTACAAAAGAAAATATATAGCTCTAGCATGGAGGTACAAAAGCAAATATATAGCTCTAGCATGGAGGTACAAAGCAAATATATAGCTCTAGCATGGAGGTACAAAAGCAAATATATAGCTCTAGCATGGAGGTACAAAAGCAAATATATAGCTCTAGCATGGAGGTACAAAAGCAAATATATAGCTCTAGCATGGAGGTACAAAAGGAAATATATAGCTCTAGCATGGAGGTACAAAAGCAAATATATAACTCTAGCATGGAGGTACAAAAGCAAATATATAACTCTAGCATGGAGGTACAAAACCAGATACCTCACCAGCATTATATTATGAAACGAAAAGCAATTAAGAGGGGTATGTGGTTAAAAGACAAAAAAAGTTAAGGTAATGAGGCTAATGCATAATAATTATTTACTTACATACAGAGAAACAGAAAAAATAGTAGATGTGGTTGACTGCACCAATACAAAAAAGCACTTAGCCTTTAGGGGGCTACAAACAATTGTTATGCAAAAATCTGATGCCGCATCTACCTGCCTAATATAAAAATTCATTTTTTTTTAAAATAAAGCACACTAATGTTGCCAGAAAGAGTCATATTTTGGGATGACAATAATAAATTTAAAAAATAAGAATATATTTCATTTCAAATGACAAGTCAGTGGATGCTCATAGCAAAACAATTTTATTCACCCCAACCCAAAATTCACACATGCATTTTTTCATGCCCGAAGGTTATCTTTGACACAGAGTGATACAAATGCAAGTCTCAAAAACAAATGTGTTAAATTTGATAAACATATTGTGCTAAATAATTTGATGCAGTTCAAAATAGTTACCACCCAGGCCATTTTTGCTATATATTCTACTTTGCATGAACACATCATGTCTACTGCTATGGGAAGCTAGTTCTGATTACTAGCTGACTAGTAGTATTTCATTATCTAGATACTCACACCCTTCATAGTTCATACTCTTTCAGAATATATCAATGCCTGAAGGCTGTTTTGACCCTGGGGTCATCTAAACCTTAGTACATGTACAGTGGCCTTGTGCATTAATACATGAATACATTGACTAGATCCTATCTTTTATCTATCATCACAAATTGAAATCCAATCAAAAACAGGAATTAAACAAGCAGACTTAAAGGCATTTCAGATGCGCTTCATTGTGATGTTATCGATATATTGTGACATCTGCCGTGTGTCACTTTGTAACGTCATCAGCCCTGTGCTTCGTCACTGCTAGTAAAGAATTCCTGGCATTTCCTTCCTATATATTAGGTAAAATCTTCACATTCTGCACTAAAATCATTGCTGAGAATAGGTCACAGTAAATATGATATAACTGAGTGTGATGTAGTTCTCAAAGCATATGGTTTTCTCCGGGTGGCATTTTACCACCAAATTTACATCATTGTGGCAGTGGCATTATCCTTGCAAAGGGAGGTAACCCATTGTGAGGCATATACTAGATACTGTAAAGTAACTAAGGTCTCACTAGACAGTTTTTTTGTGAATTTTCATCGCATGGTGACCGATTGCAGAAAAATTAGAATATATTTACATCAAAGATACAAATAAAAACCAATGATATTTACAGACAGCATCCTTTTAAAAATTTGATTAAGGTATTCAGCTTATTTCCTTGTACAACTAATAACTTTTTCACTGTTTCCACTGAACTAACACTAACCTCAACCCTCTTTTATAGCGTTAATTTCCAACAGTCAAGGTTCTATTTTGAATATTTCCTCTGACAAGGCAGCTTGAACAAACAATGTGGGCCCTCTGCATGATTGAAGTTCACTCTTATCACAACAAATTGGCATGGTTCTCATTACCCCACAACCATTTTCATTGTTTGAGACATTTAAACCAAGTCTGGCTGTTCATTGGAAGCCTAAGTTACGCATTTGATCTCCTGTGCTAGTCTAACTGTCAAAGGTTCTCACCTAATAAACCAATCCATTTTCAAGCGTAACTCAAACTAAATGTAAACCAAGTTACAAATTTAGTTTCTGTGTGAATTTATAAGGACAAGACTCATGCTTATTATGTTCACGCTCTCGTGTGATTTTCAACTCCAAATGTGACATTAATTCCAACACAATGTAGAAAAGAAGAGGACTGTACACATTTTATTGTGGCAAATATGGGAAACATGTTGACTTTTTGAGATTGACACAGTAGGATGGTGCAAGAAAACTAGAGATGATGCGCTGTTAAGTTTCATTCGTTTCCCTCTTAAATGTGTATGAATCATTCTGCACCCTGCTGAAGTTTTGGGTCCAAGTCAGTTTTACACATGCCAAGTTTGACTGTTTTTTTTTATACTTAAAATGCCATAAAATTGCTGCTTTTCATCAAGCATTAGATTGCTGGTGTATACATATGTCATTATAACTTCAATTTCTGTAAATATGATAAAATCTATGCATTTAAATATCGCAGTAGGTGTAAATAAGAATGTAAAGGCATGAAATTAAATTATTCATCATTAAATTAGGAAAATATAGAAAGTATATACTGTAAATATTGAGAAACTGAATAACCAAGAAAAATAATTCAATTAAACCACCTTGTATTAAGTTTACATGTTAAAGATTTAAGTAGTTCATTAGTAGAATGTGTGAGAAGTGACCCAGCTTTGCTTTGGCATTGTTGAGTTAACTCCCTTCTACTATATTTTATTACTATCCAATCTATAGGAAGTGTGTGTTCAGAATATCTTACTATGTTAGATTCAAGCTACAGAGGTAATGAGGAAATGATTTTTGGCACAGTGAATGAGATTTGAGAAGACTGAAATAATGACAGATTGCAGAAAAATGAGAATAATTGTACATTAAAAGAAACGATTGAAACCATACCAATGATTTTTACAGAAAGCATGCTTGTAAGATTTTGATTAAGATATTCTAGTTAGTTTTGTGTAAAAGTGATAGTTTTTACAGTGAACCAACTCTACCCCCAACCTGCTTTTATACTTGTAGCATTAATTTATGACAGTCAAGGCCTATTTTGAACATCTCCTCTGACAAGGTGACTGAAACAAACAATATGAGCTTTATGCATGATTAAAGATTACTGTCATTATAGCATGTTTCTCATTACCTCTCAAGAATCTCGATTATGAGATATTTGCATTTGTAGCAGACGTACATAAAAATATAAACCAAGTTGGCCATTCATTTGAAGCTCAAGTTACGCATTTGTGCTAACTGTCAAAGGTAGTCAAAAACAAGCCGATCCATTTTCAAGCCTAACTCAAAGAAATGTTAACTAAATTATATATTCACTTTCAGTGTGAATTTATAAGCACAAGACTCAAGCTTATTAGGCTCATGTCCTCTACCTTAAACATTACTGGAATGTTCAAATACAAAACTGTTCAGTGAGACCCTTTGGAGGTGTAAATGCCATAAATCGGTTTAAAAAACAACACAAACTCAGAATATCTAATTCACAGATATATCCATATCTTTAATTATTAAACAGTAATAGCTGAAAAATTCATATGATAACCTTAAGTTACAAAATGTATGTATTTATGAAACTATATCTTGATTTTCCTCAATATACACCCTACAGAGAGAGGTAACCAATGTACTGTGAGGAATGGACAGTAGATAGTAAACAAATGTTATCTATACCGAGTTTTTCTTATTTCAAAAGTATGTTTTCTAATTATGGATAACAAATTTTCGCTATTTTGAAAGGTTTTTTTTTTTTTTGTTATTATTTTCAAAAGTATGTTTTTTGGAATAACCAAAAATGTTCTCTTCAAATAAAAAATATACTTTAAAAAAAATCATTATTTTGTAAAGATAACAAAAATATTGTTACTTGTACTGTCTGTATAATGCTGCCATAGATGTTCCCTTCTCATTATTTTTTTTTTCCTTTTTTTCTTCTATTCCTTCTTTTATTTTTGTTTAAAACTATTATTTCAAACTAGCATTTGCTGTTCTAGATGTAAATAGACTAATGATCATACTGTAATTTAAATAATTTGACATGAGATTATTACACTTTGTTAGCATTCTATAAGATGGCAAAATATATAGAAAGTGTGTGTGTGTCTTTGTGTGTACACATTACCTATATTAGGAGGAAAACTCCATGGTTACACATCAACATTTGGAGGACATCTGACATTAAGTGTAATAAGATGTTCTCCTAATGCATGTAGACTAACATGTACAAATTAGAATTTTGGAGAATCTTGAGATTTGATCTTAATAATTTTTGGTCATGCAGGCAGGCCCCAAAATCATCTAATGACTTGATAACAGACTTTAAAAAAAGTAATTTTTTTTTTTTGGCGTCGGTTGTAAGAGCTGCCTTAGGAGGACCTGAAGTAAATGCGTAAAACTTGTGGAAGAAGAGACTAGTTAAAGATAGCTCTAATAGCAAAAATTATGCAGTTATTATTTTTCTAAGATTGAAGCTAATTGATTTATAAATGAGAGAATACACACCTATTTTATGCAGTCCTCTAAAAGTTGGTGTGTAAACATTTTTTACAATAAGACCTCACAATGCTGATGTGTATGCAGTTAACTATTGATGCCTCTCAATATTGATGTTTAAACAAGTCATATGATATGATCTCTCAAGGTCGATGGATACTCTGTTCAGCTCAGATACTCAGCTGTTGCATCAGAAAGTTATATTTCACTCATCCAGTATTTTGCTGACATACCGTTAAACACTACATACATACATACCAACTTGCATTTTACAGGCATAAAAAAATACTTGTAATAAAGTGTGATTGTGTTTAAAATGTTTTAAAAATCTTTATAAATGTTTCAGAATCCATATGGACCTGTACACTATCAAGTGAAATAATCCAAGTATAATTAGGGTTTGTGCTAAAAGGCTGAGAAGTCTGCTGACATCAGTGTTTTGCTGGCCAGTAAAACCTGCTGACCAAATGCTAAAATGATAACCTGATAATCATTGTAAATGTCCAATTATTATCATTCATTTGCAGATTTTTCATTTTTTTTTAAAAATACGGCTTGCACAATTTTTTATCCTTTGATAGCAAAGGTCATAAAATTATAGATAAAATAATCAAATTTCAAGACCCATTGAGGTAAAACCATTCTGCTACACGCTAACCAATCCATGGTACAACTGGTGCAATCTGACAGACTGTTTAACAACGGTAGAAGGCATGATAACCACCTGGTAAGTCATATTTATTCTAAATATTATACCTACATGGCATTATAATTAAATACTAAGGCATATCTTTTCAAATATACAAACTAACACCAATAAGGCAGAAATAATATAAAATTATGATTTTTTAAAAAAAATATTTGTTAGCACCACAAGAAAAATATATTTTTTTGTTCCATTATTAATAATAATAATAATAATAATAATAATTTTGGTTTTCTACTGACCAGCACCCACCCACACTAACCAACACCTACATTTACTCACCAGCACCAACACTTACTAACAGAGGTGTAAGTGTAGGATGTACAGTAAGAGAATTAAATAGAAACCAAACTCCAATAATCGAAAACCAAAGCCCTACAATCGCCTACAACCAATATAAACAAAATATAAAACTATACAACCCCTATATCTATAAACCCAAAGTGGGGTGTAAGAGAAGAAAAGGGTAGAAATGCTTACACTAACACACAAACACACAAACATGCAATCGTACATAAGTACTATCACACACTAAAAGGACAAGAGTGGAGAGACCATAAGTTTTGTATGGTAGGTAAAACATTAGACAAAGACATACAAACAAACAAAAACACATGAAACACCGGGGGTGGGATGGGGGGAAGGAATATTGGAGAATTATATCTGCTTCGGATGGATCTGGGTGGCCTTGAAAAGGACATTTGGAGGTTAACAAAAAATTGGTGCCACCACTTCACTGTTCTTCATCGCAAGCCTCTCCACACCGCAGGTCCATACACCAACACACTCTTCGAACACCATTGCCTTCCCGTGTATACTCTTGTTTCAGTAGGGCAGTGTATGTGATGTAGTTAATCGCCCACATTGACTTGACATGCAATGTGTATCCATTATTAAACAACATGCTGGAAATAAAGGTGGAAGATTCTACACATTTATCTTATTGGTTGTCATGAGAATGGACGACACAATGCTTGAACGTATCTCTATATATACGCTAGATCTTGATCGAAACTAAATTTTGAACTTTTGGTGTGTGTGTGTGTGTACGCACAAAGACTTTGCGATTCCCCGTGAATTTCAGTGAATTTTACAAAGTATACAATTTTACATCACAAAAGTTGCCTCTTGTATCCCTGTTACAGACGTTCAAATTGAGTCAACTTAATTTAAGACGATACCCTAAACCTCATTTGTTGCTTGGACGATAAAAAAAAGTAATAGGGATAGGAAATGATGTTTTGGAAATTATGTAATTATTTTTGTTAATAAGTAAATAAAATTAAGGACATGTCTATTTCTGTATTTCTATTTGTATATGTTTCTGTGTTGTATATAATACAGTGTATGGCACAGACAGAGAGAGATGTGAAATTATGTCACATGACACTTCAGGTAGTTAAATGGGTAAGCATATATATCTAAATATTGTATCGCCTATTGCTACTATTATGTAAATAAAACTGAATTTTACTTACGTTATACTTTACTATTTGTTATATCCATATAGCAGAGTTATATCTGAGCGTCTTAATCTAGCAATCCATGATGGAGTCAGTGCTGATCTGTTGATAAAAACATTTATCAAATGTATTTCTTGTTCTATTTTTTAATTAATCATATTTTAAAAAGAAACTTGTGCATTCTCTCTTGTTATACTGTGCTTGGTTGTTTGGGTTCTTCCTAAACTATAAACTGCCTACATAATAATATCTTGTACTGAATATTTTGGAGGACTAGTTACTTGTAATTATGTTTGAGAGATTTGCGGTTCTATGCTACACAGGCACAACGTAGAAGCTAAATAACCATCTTGGAAGGTAGAGTACCAAACTGTCAAAGTTTTTTTTCTTACAATAAAAACTCAATGCAAAACTAAATTTTCACTGAATATCGCATGTAATTTAACTTAAGATGAATATATATATATATCACTTTTCTTTTTTCTCACTCAAATAACTTTTCATTGAAACAAAATATTTAAAGGTGGGTGTTGAAAAGGTTTCCAAATAGATTTTCTTTAATATCGTTTAGCAGTGCCCAAAGTCAATCAGATACTTCTTGATGCAGTAAAAACTGCCATATTTGATTCTATAAAGACAGACGGGAGAAGGGATGGAAAAGCTGAAAGAGAAATTGATCGAAGGGAAAGCAAGAAAAAGGAGGACATGTGAATTACTTGATATAATATGCAAAAATATATATATAAATCCACAGCACCATAATTTTAGAAATTATATTGGTTCCTATAATTTTTTTTGTAATAAATAAATAAATGTGACTTATACAATATTTTGAACTTCTGCAAAGCATGGACTGACTAGCATTTTGGTTTACTTTGAGATACTTGTTTCATTTTAAACATGAAGTCCCACTTTATTAATAGTTACAAGTATTAGCTTTCCATGTTTGGATAATCCATTTTGCTCTAAGTCATTGCTTAGTTTGGAAAAACAAAATATCCCCCCCCCCCAATCAAAGAAAAAGCAGCAATGACAAAAGCAAAACAAGTTTAGTGGGCAGGAGAATGAGGTATGGTAATATGTTTGAAGCAAGGATATGCTTTTTATATTGAGCAGGTTAGGATAACATTAACTTTATGGGTTTTTTTTATTCTTTTAAATCTTATTATTGTTGAGCGTAATTCCATTTCTTGAGCTACAAATCCTTACATCATGAAATATCAGTGAACAGATTAGATTGCCTCTCAAAGAGAAAATGTTGCAAAGTAGATGTAGCCAAACTGGATCACATGCATGTGCTTTTGATATGAGTCAACTAATGCAATCTGGTTTCCTTTGAAACATTGCTGACAGAGAATATATCTAATTCTTTATCGAGTATCACATAACCTAGAGTGATACAAAGTGTTTTCAAATTTTTATGCATGGACTGATATTTTATTTACTTTACTGTATCACATCCATCTGACAAGCTATAAGAGTAATGGACTTGGAACTTTTTTTTCAAATTGAGGTGTAAAAACGCACATTTAGTACCATGCTTGCATGCATTTTAGATAGTGGACCATTTCATGAGGATCTAACTTTAGAATAGTACTGCACACCATATTTTTCTCTTTGCCATTTTACTTACTCTGGAAACAACCTGCAAACTGTGGTACAGGAAGAAGTTGTAAAAAAAAAAAATTCTTTTTCTTATTTTGAAACAACTTGTATGAAGATACATAGTGAATTCAAATAGTTGCATGAGACTTGTAATCAAACAAGCTAATGCTATCACAAGCTGCCTCCTTTTCACATCTAATGACTCATGATTACAGTTATCGATTAAAAATTCTCCAATGCAGATCCTGTGGATTGAATCGCATTAAAAATCAAGATACACAGAACTTGCTAACTTTTTTAATGGAACGTAGACTGAGATCACATGGTCTAGTAAATATGCATGGTTACATGTAAGTGTTATTATAGTGCACAAAAATATACACATTTAACAATTTGATCCTACACCGTTCTGCGATTGACATCAACTTAGCCAACTAAAATGGGGGTTAAACCACCATTAATTTTCTTATATATTACATATATTTCTCCAAAATGAACTCTGAGCAACATGCGATCACATTAGGATTCCAAGGGGTGACAGTTCCATTTTATAACATTACACACACCAAGACTTGACAGCACTTGTCCAACATATTTAAATTGAACAGTTGATCAAAAGGACTCTGATCAAAATTATTTTCCCTGTATAGTATCTACATTTGTTTGTCAGTACTGAACTTTTCAGTGTGTCAAAATCCTAGTAAATCATAACTTTATCTTACTGAAAGACGATCTCAGTGTTGTCATAGGTTAATCAGCATTTTTGAGAGCCTGAAATGTAAACAAAATAATGCGCCATGGGTCACAGATTTCACTTCAATGCCTGATTATACACTGTGCACTGTCACCAAAATACACAGAGAATCACACCATAATGATCATATTCTAAAGCACAAACTCTTTCCTTCAAATCAATACTAAGAATGCCTAAATATAAGTCAAGGATCACCACCAAAAAAAAAGAGAAGAGAATGTTTTGTTATTTTCAGTCTCTCAACACTTTCCCTTATTGAATCTTTATATCATTTTTTTCCATTGTATGTTTGTCCTTGTAACTTGTATCATTAACATCATTACTCAAAGTTGTTGTTCATTATCATTACATGTTGCCAACAGTAATGTAATTGTTGGGGATTATTCTTGGAAATACTTATTGTCTGACCTAATTTGGGGGCATTAATGAAATATGGTTAAAAACTGAAATTTTGTTTTCTCAAGTAAGTATTCCATCTCCACAAATCCCATAGTGCAGCAAGTAAATACACATCGAAAATCTCAATTATTGTATCAATTAAGAACAATATCATTTGAATCCTGTTGAAGTCAGTGCTACTCTATTATAGAATCCTTCAGTTCTGATGAAAAAATGGAAATGTTGAAGGAAATAAAACAAATCATCAAGTCTCATTGACATTGTCTTAAGTTATAGCCGAACTCCAGGCTGCACAAGAGGTAAGAAAAACGTTATACCAAATAATCCTCAGACTAATTCATTATCTGACTGACCAAGAGACTCACTGACTCATAAACTTCCTCATTCACTTAGTTATCTACTCACTCACTCACTTACTCAGTCCATTTAGTCAATCAATCACTTGCTCACATGTGTACTTACTAACAAACTTACTTACTTGCTTATTTACTTGGTTGCTTACTTGCTTATAATTATATACCTCCCATCCCCTCCCCCACCCTTCCATCAGATGTCACATTATGAAATAAAAGGAGACAATTAAGTAAGAAATTTAGGCAGGTATTCGTATGTATGTATAAGTACTCTTTTTTATGGAAAATTAATATAGATAATATTTAAAAACCGAACAAACCAACCAATTGGGGTTGAAAGGGTAGGTACTACGTCATACCCATGTATTGTGATTGATGAAGTAGGTGGACCTTATTTGTTTAATATTATCAAACAAGGTGTGATAAACCTTACATCTATTTCTTAATTTCAGGGTGCATGGCATCATAGCTAATTAAGTTTGTCTCTGCAGCCAATTGGAATTGGAAGGTGATCAATCAAGTTTCAAACTTCACCTGTCAATTGCTGTTTCAAGCAATTATTGTCACTCTCCAACAAATCACATCCCGGTGGTGAGCAACTTTTTTTGAAGGCAACCTGAACAGGACTACAGGAAATTTGACCATATTTATTAGAGTGCAGTCTTGACCTTCTAGATATGTAGATATTATAAGAACTTGGCTGTCAAATGAATCCTGTTTTAAAATTAGAACGTGGAAACCGATTCCAAATCTTTTATTCATAAGCCTATTTCCACCAGAAATTTGAA
Organism: Margaritifera margaritifera; assembly: GCA_029931535.1. Taxonomy (NCBI): domain Eukaryota; kingdom Metazoa; phylum Mollusca; class Bivalvia; order Unionida; family Margaritiferidae; genus Margaritifera; species Margaritifera margaritifera. The sequence goes on from JAQPZY010001678.1 coordinate 556,638, forward strand.
TTATTTACAATAATTTTGATTACGATTGTTTCTTTGCCATTTCTCACATCATATCGACAGAATTATTGGTTATCGAGAAACAGAGCATCCCTTTGTGAAGAACTGCAAATTGCTGAACAGAGAAAAGCCTTTCTTATAGAAAGGTCATCAAGTAACACTTTGCAAAAGAGTCTGGATGCCTATAAAAACAAGCAGGACACATATTGGCAACTGAAATATTGGAAATTGGTGGCCGAGAAAAATAAATTCAGACAACAACTGAAGCAGGTAATTTTTTTATCACTGTAGGCATATTTCAGGATACATGTACGCATACATACACAGAGAGAGAGAGACAGACAGACAGACAGAGAAAAAGAATTTGATGGTATCACAGTACCAATTGCGCAATCCCAGGGGGTGGAGCTTAAGGTGTAGGAACATTGTATTCAGAAATAAACAACAAAACTAGCTGTGATTGGTGTATTATGTAAGAGTTGTAGTTTCTGTCTGGCTTAAAAAAAAGTTGAGTCTCTTAGCAACATGTGAGATTATGTTAATTCATATGTAGATCATGTTTTGCATTTTTTATAATTTTTTAAAAATGTGATGCACATCACTGAAAATGTGTCTGTTGTGACTGGACAACTCTTACCCCTGTCTAGTTCCAGCAGAGTTATCTCTCTTAAATGCAATGGAGTACCTGGTTCTATCACTGTCAAATTGACAATCTAACATTGCTCTCTATGACAGTGTGTGACATGCATGCTAAAATAGGAGATAAGGTATATTTATTTCACCAAATGTTAACATTAAGGTCTATGGAAAAACGATTGGTACCGTGATACCTGATGTGATGCGTTTCATTCCATCTTGAACAAATTTTCATTACGCGGAGCACCTCAACACTCTTGGTCCAAGATTAACACCATATTTTTGAGGCATTGCTCATCCGGCGGATGTAGTTAATGTTAGTATACATGCACATTGGAAGCATAATCCTGAGCTTTGCTGAGGCTGACCTAAGTGCTGTAATTGGTCAAAAGACTTTTGGATCGTGATAAAAAGTTAAACTTTATTTGTTTTCCCACTAAACCTTGATGAAATATATTTGAAAGGGGGTTGGGGTGGGATAAATACATACTAAACTGATGTTCCTAGAGCTGCCATGACATACTCCAGTGTTTAATCTGGTTAGATTGAATTTATTACAAGTTAACGATTGTGGTGGACTACCCTCGTTACAAGGTGTCCGCTTTATTTGGTTGGTTATCGTTATCTAGAGGAAGATCGACCTTGGTGTTATTGCCCGGATCGAGTAAATAATAATATAAACTATGAAATTTATAGATGGATTAAACAGAGATCTGAGCAGATATATAGAACAGAATAACACGACCCCCCCCCCCCCCCCGTACATGAAATATAACAATTTAATCAATTACATAAAACAAACTGAGATAATACATTACATTCGGAAGATACACTTCTTTTAGAAATAAATCATTTACCGACTTTCAAACACAAATATACTTATATAAATAGCAGATCTGTTTAAACGATAGAATTAGTTCATCATAGAATCGAGTGAACAATCGAAGTCATTGCCCTGAACAACTGCATAACCTGCGATAAGCTGTTCACTCCAACTTCGATGCTGCTGTCCAGTCAAGATTGATGTTCTCCTCTTTTTTCCCTTCTCCTCTCTCTTATCTCGCCTCTTTCCGGGCCTCAAACTTTGTGTGGGTAGGTAGATAGGTAGGTAGGTGGATACGTAGGTACGTGGATGGAGCTATTTCCCCTTTCAAAATAAACAGACAAGCAACCTAAATCTTCCGTCAAATATCTTACTGGGAATAGAACATTACTCCACTCTCGTTACGTCAGATATCGTCCTATTGGAATTCAAACAGATACCAAAGGCTATCTGGTCAGGCCAAACCTGGCAGACCATAAACAAACCTAGTTTCAGAAGATTAATGCATTTATAACGGCTATTTCATCACTGACTCAAATTAACATCACACGAGACATAACAGTTTCAGTTCACATCTTAATTACACAATGAATCAATGAAATTCACTTCATGGCTTAACTACATTAATTTCAGTGAATATTCAAGTCTTTATCATACATGAAATCATCTAGGACAACTTGTATCAAATAAAGTAATGCATGAAATTCTTAGAATACATGATTCCTATAGCAATCAAGACGATAAATTCAAACAATTCGTCAAACTCATATAAAGAAAATTATTGTACGAATTCAGACAAATGAACTAAAAAAAATAGTTATACTCATATCAAGAAAATTGATCTACGAATTTAAACAAATAAATTCATGCAAATATAAACAAATAAATTCAAGCAAATAATTATATTGGTATCAACGAATTACATGAGATTGATGCAAATACCTTGTGCTTTCGAGCCTTGCTCGCTTCTACCACCAGAATTGTGTCCGTCAACTTTCCAGACATCCAGTCCCTTGAATAATTGTTTTACGAGAGAACTTCTTCTAAATTCAATCTCGGAGTCAAAAATATCTTCCTCTTGCAGGAATTTAGACTAACTAAATTTTGCGATGGGGCATATTAAAAACCATGAAATTCCGTGTGGGAAACACGCCCCTTATTTAGCGTAGCCAGTCAGGATTAAATATATCTACCGCCTTTTATAAATACGCGCCAAAATTCGGTCAGCGTAACCCTCTAGATTTTTTAATAACCGATTCTGGAGAATTTCACAAAGATAATGCAACTTCAACTAGCTAACAAATGGTTTATGTACCCTCTCAACTCTGACATTTTCGATACCAAGATCGAAGTTAACCTTTTCCTTCCAATTTGTCTGACCGTTAAATAAACGAATGCTTAATTAAGAATCAATTTCTCCCACAACAGGGACATTAAAACCATTGCAGTCTAGCGATTCCATACGGTACCTTCCCTCATAAATCTAATTAATTGTTCTCTGTCAAAACTAATGTGCTCTTTATAGATCGACAGAAATTTGCACCCTTACAACGATACATACAATATAATGTATAATACAAAGTAAAAACTGTGATTATATGATCAGTTATGAAGAATGACAAAAGCAAAACAAGTTTAGTGGGCAGGAGAATGAGGTATGGTAATATGTTTGAAGCAAGGATATGCTTTTTATATTGAGCAGGTTAGGATAACTTTAACTTTATGGGGTTTTTTTAGTTGTTGTTGGGGGGTTTTTTTTTTTTTTTTTTTTTTAAATCTTATTATTGTTGAGCGTAATTCCATTTCTAGAGCTAAAAATCCTTATATCATGAAATATCAGTGATCTAGAGTTGATTTGCGGACTCTGCAAATATAACTGTGTCATCAGCAAAAAAAACTTTAAAAATATGGCCAAGTGACTAGTGTACAATATTGCTGTCTATTGGACAACCATCAGAGTGCTTTGACATATTTTGCTATCTATTGGACAAACGTCAGAGTGCTTTGATGTATGTTGCTATCTATCGGACAACCATCAGAGTGCTTTGAAATATGGTGCTACCTATCGGACAACCGTCAGAGTGCTTTGACATATTTTGCTATATATTGGACAACCATCAGAGTGCTTTGACATATTTTACTACCTATCGGACAACCGTCAGAGTGCTTTGACATATTTTGCTACCTATCGGACAACCGTCAGAGTGCTTTGACATATATTGCTATCTATTTGACAACCGTCAGAGTGTTTTGACATAATTTGCTATCTATTAGACAACCGTCAGAGTGCTTTGACATATGTTGCTATCTATTGGACAACTGTCAGGGTGCTTTGACATATATTGCTATCTATCGGACAACCGCCATGACATATGTTTCTATCTATCGGACAACCGTCAGGGTGCTTTGACATATGTTGCTATCTATCGGACAACCGTCAGAGTGCTTTGACATATGTTGCTATCTATTGGACAACCGTCAGAGTGCTTTGACATATGTTGCTATCTATTGGACAACCGTCAGAGTGTTGCTATCTATTGGACAACCATCGGAGTGCTTTGACATATATTGCTATCTATCGGACAACCGTCAGAGTGCTTTGAAATATTGGACAACCGTCAGAGTGTTTTGACATATGTTGCTATCTATTGGACAACCTTCGGAGTGCTTTGACATATTGTTACTCAGATCATTGAGGATATCGCAAACAATTAAACTGACAAATTTTCACCTTCTCTTAGACCTTTATTACCAGAGATAAAGTAAGAGGAACATTAATCCAAGACTGTAATCAGCTGTAGAACAGTCTAAACACTCTGGATCATAGGTCATCAAGTTAGGGTGCTTAGGGTGCGAAGTCCCCTCCTACTCCCCTTAGTGTTGGCATAGCGATCACGTGTTATATATATATATATATATATATATATATATATATATATATATATATATATATATATATATATATATATATATATATATCAGCTACCCTTTACAAATGGTTGTTGAGAGAGATAGAGAGATATTTAATGTTTACGTTTGATATTTTCACTAAATAAAACAGATGTTGGCCTCTAATACCTTGGATAACTGCAGCAACGAGCTAAAATATGCATAGTCAATGGTTTTTATATACATTGACTTCATTGACCTATGATAGTTGTGTATTTTAATCCTCTCAAGTTTTGTGACACGCTTAAATATTCATTTTAGCCAGACAACTTCGTTTCCCAATGGAATTAAAACTCACGGGCAGATTTAGAGGCGGTTTGAAGAGTCGACTGAAGCCCATTTTCCTGTAAAACTATACCACTCTTCAAATGTTAAAATCAAAGAAATGTGGCCCTGTTAAGAAAAATGATCCACACATTTTAAGCTTGAATCTCCCTAAAAACAATCCGGGATCTGCCTGTTAAAACTGACGATATTGGTGTTTGAAATTTTTTTTGACAGGGCTTTCTCAGGAGGGTGACTCCCTCTTTGAATATTGCACCCCAAGCAGAGAAGATAGTGACTTTGCCAGGAATTATAACCGCAGTCATGGAAAAATCCAGGACTGCAAGCAAAAATCATACAACATCTACATGAAGTGTATTAAACCAACAACAACAAAGTCAGGACGGGGTCTAAATCTTAGGGGAGCTAAATTGTATCAGTTTATAGTCTTATTTGTGCCCACGTTCCTATGTACATATGTGTTCACTGAAGCTTAGATATGGGTCTTTCTTTGTGATAACAAACAAGCCCAAATTTAATGTTTAGAAATGGAGCAAAATCTGAAGGCGCAGACTGCTTGCTCTCAGAATCGCCTAATAGACTCATATGTAACACTGTATACAGCACAATCATGCATGAGAAATAAATGTAATGACTTGCATACATCATCCGAACAAGCAACTCTCGGATCAAGACCCAGTGGTCTAAAAGCATACGAGTACTGGTGCTTGCTCTTTATGGTGGAGGAACTCAATATTGGTAACATTGACGCAAATGATTCACCGAGTGTGTGCAGCTTATACTTTCTCTTTGTGGCAATACTCCTGAAGTTGTTGCTGAGTATGTCCCTAAGTGTAATAAATTCTTTCTTGTAAAGTTGTACAAACCTTCATTGAATTTCATCAACCGTTTTATTTTGTTTTTCTGGTGCAAACACACACATATAGGAATGATAACATAAATACTTGTCATGCCATCGTTGCAAAATTCATTGATTTCAGGCACTTGATGCTGTATTTCATCCATCACATTATCTGTTATAGACTGGAAAGGATACTTTAAAGGTATTTAGTGTGTTTAGATAACAGATCCACTGCTTGGAATGCATTTTGGCAAGTCCCATTTGTGAAGAAAGTTCATAAGTATGCTAATGAGGATATCGCTATCAGTAGACATCGGGATTTCCTCGACCTTTTTACATCGCATGCTAGGAAAAAGAGGATTATGTCTCTGTCTCTTCGAACATAAGTCTGTTGATCATGATCTCTTTTTCCACCTAAATATGATTCTAAATTGTACAGTACACGCAATATTTAGTACGCAGATATCTCTTTCCGATATGAAACAGAAAAATGCGTTATTTAGTAGGAGATAGAAAAGGCAAAGAGGCTCTGGCTAAGCCATCTCATATCGCAGAGTGATTGACCTTTTAATTCGTATTCTTGTTATATTTATTTTTCTTTCTAGGACAAGTAATCAAGCAGAAGTTCATATCAGAAGATGGGTAGTGGGCCTTTGGCTGGACAAGGAGAGGAAGGTTTTTCAGACAAATCAGGGGATTCAACCCCTCTTTATCTCTGAGGGCAACCTGAGGAGCCTCTGAGTTAAAAAAGAAAAGAAAAAGAAAAAAAAAACAAGCAAAAAAAACCAAAACAAAAAAAAAAAATACAGCTTTGTATATTTGTTGTAAATATCTCAGAGTCTACCTTACAAGATTAGACGTTGCTTCCCGAGAAAATGATTTTCACTATAGATTTTTTGTTCAGTTATTTACAGAGCAACTACTTTGCTTGAAGACAAATAAACCGTATTTTCATTCGGGATGATGATTTACCAAATATTCGTATGAACCTTTTTTGTCTCGTAGATTTTCTGTTGAGTTATTTACAGTGCAACTAATTTGCTTGGAGATAAATAAACCATCTTTTCTATCAGGACAATGATGTACCAAATATTTGTATAAAATTATTTTGTCTCATATTTTGGCTATTAGTTATTTACAGCGCAAATACTTTGCTTGGAGACAGATAAACCATTTTTCAGTGAGGACGATGATGTACAAAAATTATTTTGTCTCATATTTTTGCTGTTTTTTTATCAACAATATTGGTGTTCAAAACAGAATGAATAAATTGAAAATTAGAAATAAGATCTTTTTTTGTTTGTTGTTAGTATTTAATGGAACTTTAGGCCTGAAAATTAGTACTAATGATAGCCTTATATTCTGTGTATTGATGACTTTCTCTAAAATAAAGTATCTCATTTTAGAGAGAGAAAGTGATGCAGCAATCAGTTTTAAATGAAAGAGAGTTTTTATACCGTGGATAATGGACCATCGACCCTGGAAGTCCAATCTGTGAACTATAATTTTATACCGTGGATAATGGACCATCGACCCTGGAAGTCCTATCTGTGAACTATAATTTTATACCGTGGATAATGGACCATCGACCCTGGAAGTCCTATCTGTGAACTATAATTTTATACCGTGGATAATGGACCATCTACCCTGGAAGTCCTATCTGTGAACTATAATTTTATACTATAGGGTAATTGTATTTTTATAAACCTTTGTAAGAGTAGCCATCTAAAACGCTACCATTTTCTAGCATTGCGTAGAGTGCCTATGAGATGAAACATCGTGTGACAGTCCATTAAAAGTCAGAATCGAGACGCTTAACCGCCATATCATATGGTTAGAACAGTACGAGGTTCCTATTACACATTCCTCTGTATAATATTAAGGTTTTGTAGGTGTTATATAGTAATCAAAAAAGAATGTCATTATCCATGGAAGGAAGATGGATCTTATCGGTTCAAGATATGAAATGCATAAGGTATCAAGAAGGCTGTAGCCGAAAAAATGACTATACATGCCGAAATAATGACTATACATGCCGTAATGACTATACATGCCGAAATAATGACTACACATGCCGTAATGACTATACATACCGTAATGACTATACATGCCGAAATAATGACTATACATGCCGTAATGACTATACATGCCGTAATGACTATACATGCCGAAATAATGACTATACATGCCGAAAAATGACTATACACGCCGAAATAATGACTATACATGCCGTAATGACTATACATGCCGTAATGACTATACATGCCGAAATAATGACTATACATTTTGAAAAAATGACTATACACGCCGAAATAATGACTATACATGCCGTAATGACAATACATGCCGAAATAATGACTATACATGCCGAAATAATGACTATACATGCCGTAATGACTTTACATGCCGAAATAATGACTATACATGCCGAAATAATGACTACACACGCTGAAACATAAATTAGTCTTCCAGATATGTTGTATAAAAACATACGTCATAGAAAAACAAAATGGAGGAAAAGAGAGGAAATAATTTCGAGTAGCTTATCATCCATCATTACAAAGATTTGTTTATGTTTTGTCCCCTTACTTGCTCTTTCTTTCCCTCTTGCTGCTAAAAAGTGCAAATATAATTGCCAAATCTGGAATCATTCAATCACAAATTTAATGAAGACAGATCATAGAATGGTCAGATAAGTGGGATTATTTATTTCCAGGGTACAAAATAGTGCAATAAATGAATTGGCATGCAAAAAGCATTTATACTTTACAAAATGTCCTATTTTACTATATAGCCATTTATTTTTAGCAGTGTTCAATTCAGCAATTGCAGTAACAAGGCTTGAGAAATACTTATATTCTCCACTCACACTTGCGTCTTTTTAATTGCTTCGGGACTCGCTGTACTAATGCAGCTCCCATAGTAAACCTATGGAAACATCATGATATTAAAAATTCAATAACTTTACATTTCTGAATGCTCATGATCAAACCTATATTTATCAGTATAGACATATCTTTCATGCAAGCTTCTCTGTAGAGAAAACCTTATGAGCCGCAGCATTTTCTGGATATACATGTGTTTGAAATGTGTTTTGAATTCCACACCATAGAGTCAGGTTCTAATTTCAGTAATGAGTTTTCCAAACTCGAGTCTGTAAAAGGACTGAAATTCCATCAGTAAAACATGGTATCTATTTTTTCGGGCTAAAACTAGGATAAACTCTCAAAAGATTCTTTTCACAAATATTTTACTTTCATTATCAACCAATCCTGACCAGCCAAAGCCATATATACTCTATTTTATGTTCACCCATTTCTAGACTGGTTCTCATTCTTCCATGTCATGAGTACCATGAGTCCTATATCAACCCTTCATTTACTTGACAGACCTATGTATGGTAGTAGAATGTAGAAGTAAACAGTGCGCATATTTCTGCTTGTCAAAGATTACATTAGTGTATATTAAATTATATTCCAAGTTCATACATACCAACAATAGCAATAGCAACAATACCAACAATAGCAATGGTGCTTTTCAGGCAACATTTAAGTATCTGAGCTTCATTTCAGAAAAAATATTAAAATCTGTCTAATCAAGAGTTACCTTGTTTGCTATCACCATTTATCTCTCTTCAATTTAAGATTGAAATATATTATCAGCCTTCTCATATTATGCAATGAATAAGTAAAATGTCAATGTGACCATCTATATGTGCATGTATTTCTTCAGAAAAAGATATTTAAATGACAGAAATTGCTTAAAATTTCTCCAGAACACGTACAATTTAAAACTAAAGTAAGGTAGGCATAAGCCAATTAAAATACAAAATACGAAGTTCCAAAACATTCACTGAATTAAATGGGTGAGACACAAAATCATCAGGGGTCTTCGGCATTAATTATGATGGTAGAGATCTAAGTGATCATATCTGAAGCATAATGTTTCAAAACACAACTAGGAAATATCAAATTGGTGACTATAATTACTCTGTAAATGGTAAATTGTCTAAACTTGATACATTTGATTGCATAGATATTACCCAATGTGCAAAACACCCCACCTTGCATAGTCAAATCTACTCACTCTATACACTGTATCCCCACCCCTTTCATGGCAACAGTTGCCATATCTGAAAGCGTGTTTAATATCCAACTGAAAATCATTCTGAGGTAGACAAAAGGTATTCATTTTGCATGTTATCCGCAGATTGAACCCGAATTTTACATTCATAGTAAAGTTAATTGTAGATGCATGTGTTGGACTACTGTAAGGCTATTGTTCTCTATAGTTCTCGCGATACCAATTCAGCTCCCATAGTAAACCTATGGAAACATGATATTAAAATTCAATAACGTGAAATTTCTGAATGCTCATGATCAAACCTGTATTTATCAGTATAGGCATATACTTGATGCAAGCTTCTCTGTAGAGAAAACCATATGAGCCATGGCATTTTCTGGATCTACATGTATTTTCAATTACACACCAACTTTCTTTCACCTTAGGGATGCCATAAATCCTCTCCTCTCTGTCTGTTTCTCTCTCTCTCTCTCTCTCTCTCTCTCTCTCTCTCTCTCTCTCTCTCTCTCTCCACACACACACGCGCGCACACACATATATAGAGAGAGAGAGACAAACAGACAGAGAGAAGAATATAAAACGTAAAACAATCACGTCTACACTATAGGTGATGTATCTAATTCCTTTTTTGATATATCTTTAAAGACATAATATCATATTGCATCTTTGTTTACAAGTTGTAGAGAATATTTGCTGTACTTGCGACGTTAGATGTCCTATCCAAAGTCTGTCCTGCACGAAATCTTCATTTCTGGCTGAAAAAATATACATATATTAAAAAAAGACACAAGAACAAAATCGGCTCAATTGTCATGTTTCTGAGGCACTCCTAAGAGGATCTGTGTTCCTTATGTTCTAAAATATCTTTGTTGTACTACCTGAAAATAGTTTTTCAATATTTTATTGTTTCCTCAAACTAAATAGCCAAGCTGTCATGCTCTACAAAAACTTCTAGTAGGACCTTTTTTGACTAATTTGAATAGTGTCTTTTTAGTGGAAGAGAAAACAATTGGCTTCGGACTGAAATTTCCTTCTCATTGCACATCGTATCTTTCCTAAATGATGCAAGGTATGATTTCACTAATTAAATGTTGGGGGGGGGGGGTAATATTGCACTTCACAAATATGTATCTTGGAAAGTTGATAACCATTTGAGTTGTAGGATGGATGCTTTTGTTTAACTCCTTTTTGAGTAAAAAAACAAGAGGCTTTGCTTGCAGACTGTCTCAGGTAGATGTACCCTTCTCCTCCATCCATTAAAGTTGCTGATGCTTGACAGTTTATAGTATGACACCTCTTACAGTATGGAAAAGCAACTCATTTTTAAATAACTAGCTGTCGATTTTCATCAGAAACTCTTCATTTGAAATAAAATTGGAGATTTGTTTCTGAATTATGCATATAGTCTATTTATTTGGTTTTGACTGGCTGTTGAGCTGAAGAAGCATACAAATTACATGATAAATCTATTACTTGTACATCTTATTTGCATTAAATTACAAGTTTTTACTTTGGCATGTGAATCTTGCAGTGTTTGAATTTCAAATATTTATTTTGTTTCTTTTTTATTTAAAAAAAAAACAAACTTTATTTTGATCTTTTTATGTGTGTCCATCTCAACTAATGTCCATACAGAAGGAACACCCAATAAAAATGATTACTCATCTCTAATAATAGTAACTATGTGCTTAGTGTAGGTGAATAGGTGAAATGGCTAGGGTCAGCACTAAAATCCCATGCACGTCATGACAAGTTAACAGTTGGTAGCAACCCACTTCTGCCGGTAATCCTTATCTTGTTAAATCTATTCAGTAGAACCCTTCGGGTAATTTATTTTAAACTACTTCTTGATAAACTATTGCGCCATGCACAATAATTAAAACAATATTTCTAAAACATTGTGGGAAAATTATATTCGAGTTAGTGCAATAATCACCTAAAACTTGAACTGGATCATCTAGAAATTTAAAAAAAGAATCTTAATAAAAGTCAGTTGCATTGCCAGTTAAGGGACAGCAAACAGATTATAGGTTGATTGTCGAATTCTGACAATGCATGAAGTCTACACAGAACCAAGTAAAAGGAACATCATGTCTTGCTACACACAAAACAATAATGCATGCTTACGGATGCAGTAACCTTCTCAACGAGGTCCTTTAAAAAACGACAAAAGCTGCACCTATTTGAAAAGAAAAAAAAAAAGATTTTTCTACATATTTACCAACACTGAAGCATAGCTGCAGTTTGGTTGCATTTTCATCAGTGTTGTTTGCTCAGTAGTAAAATGTAGGTCATCGTGGTCATGTAGGTGCATTTACTCAAATTAAATATTATTGTTCTAAACTTTAATACTAATATAGTTTAACCAAAGTCTATTCAATTCTGATTGTTGAATGTTCTGCACCTTAAATGTCATCAAAAACTTCCAGACGAAAATTATTGATCACTGAATAGAGGACGTCAGGACTACCATAACAAGGAACAGGGAAGTACAAATGTTTTTCAACACGCGCAGCATTTATTGTGGATCACACCTTTTAGTTTACCTCGTCCAAAATTGTTCACATACTTTAACATTGATTTTGCCTTTTGTGTGTCTTGGGGCATGTAAATAAAAAACCTTCCAAAGAATATGGATGTATGAGGATCCAAATAAAGTTAATAATCGCTATTAAAAGGTATGTGTATTCAAATTCTAAAAGAATGACATACATAACTGAAATAGTCGGTACTGAAAGCCTACATGACCTGTATGACTTGTACTATAAAAGACAGCGGTCCACGTGGGATGGAATGTGATGCACTTTGTGCCAAATGTATGGTCCAAAGATAGAGACTTGCTTAGTGCCAAATATGTGGTCCAAATAGAGAGACTCACTTGGTGCCAAATGTATGGTCCAAATACAAAGACTCCCTTGGCGACAAATGTATGGTCCAAAATATAAAAACTCACTTGGTGCCATATGTATGGTCCAAATACAGATACACTTGGTTCCAAATGTATGGTCCAAATACAGAGACTTGATTGGTGACAAATGTATGGACCAAATACAGAGACTCGCTTGGTGACAAATGTGTGGTCCAAATACAGAGACTCACTTGGTGACAAATGTATGGTCCAAATACAAAAACTCATTTGGTGACAAATGTATGGTTCAAATACAGAGACTCACTTGGTGACAAATGTATGATCCAATACAAAGACTCACTTGGTGACAAAAATATTGTCCAAATACAGAGACTCGCTTGGTGACAAATCTATGGTCCAAATATAGAGACTTGATTGGTGACAAATGTATGGTCCAAATGCAAAGACTCACTTAGTGACAAATGTATGGTCCAAATACACAGACTCATTTGGTGACGAATGTATGATCCGAATACAGAGACTCAATTGGTGACAACTGTATGGTCCAAATACAGAAACTCACTTGGTGACAAATGTATGGTTCAAATATAGAGACTCCCTTGGTGACAAATGTATGGTCCAAAATACAAAAACTCACTTGGTGCCAAATTTATGGTCCAAATACAGAGACTCACTTGGCGCCAAATGTATGGTCCAAATACAGAGACTCACTTGGTGACAAATGTATGGACCAAATACAGAGACTCGCTTGGTGACAAATGTGTGGTCCAAATACAGAGACTCACTTGGTGACAAATGTATGGTCCAAATACAAAAACTCATTTGGTGACAAATGTATGGTTCAAATACAGAGACTCACTTGGTGACAAATGTATGGTCCAAATATAGAGACTTGATTGGTGACAAATGTATGGTCCAAATGCAAAGACTCACTTAGTGACAAATGTATGGTCCAAATACACAGACTCATTTGGTGACGAATGTATGATCCGAATACAGAGACTCAATTGGTGACAACTGTATGGTCCAAATACAGAAACTCACTTGGTGACAAATGTATGGTTCAAATATAGAGACTCCCTTGGTGACAAATGTATGGTCCAAAATACAAAAACTCACTTGGTGCCAAATTTATGGTCCAAATACAGAGACTCACTTGGCGCCAAATGTATGGTCCAAATACAGAGACTCACTTGGTGACAAATGTGTGGTCCAAATACAGAGACTCATTTGGTGACAAATGTATGGTCCAAATACAAAAACTCATTTGGTGACAAATGTATGGTTCAAATACAGAGACTCACTTGGTGACAAATATATGATCCAAATACAAAGACTCACTTGGTGACAAATGTATGGTCCAAATATAGAGACTTGATTGGTGACAAATGTATGGTCCAAATACAAAGACTCACTTAGTGACAAATGTATGGTCCAAATACACAGAATCATTTGGTGACGAATGTATGATCCGAATACAGAGACTCAATTGGTGACAACTGTATGGTCCAAATACAGAAACTCACTTGGTGACAAATGTATGGTCCAAAATACAAAAACTCACTTGGTGCCAAATTTATGGTCCAAATACAGAGACTCACTTGGCGCCAAATTTATGGTCCAAATACAGAGACTTGATTGGTGACAAATGTATGGACCAAATACAGAGACTCGCTTGGTGACAAATGTGTGGTCCAAATACAGAGACTCACTTGGTGACAAATGTATGGTCCAAATACAAAAACTCATTTGGTGACAAATGTATGGTTCAAATACAGAGACTCACTTGGTGACAAATGTATGATCCAAATACAAAGACTCACTTGGTGACAAATGTATGGTCCATATATAGAGACTTGATTGGTGACAAATGTATGGTCCAAATACAAAGACTCACTTAGTGACAAATGTATGGTCCAAATACACAGAATCATTTGGTGACGAATGTATGATCCGAATACAGAGACTCAATTGGTGACAACTGTATGGTCCAAATACAGAAACTCACTTGGTGACAAATGTATGGTCCAAAATACAAAAACTCACTTGGTGCCAAATGTATGGTCCAAATACAGAGACTCACTTGGTGCCAAATGTATGGTCCAAATACAGAGACTTGATTGGTAACAAATGTATGGACCAAATACAGAGACTCGCTTGGTGACATATGTGTGGTCCAAATACAGAGACTCACTTGGTGACAAATGTATGGTCCAAATACAAAAACTCATTTGGTGACAAATGTATGGTCCAAATACAGAGACTCACTTGGTGACAAATGTATGATCCAAATACAAAGACTCACTTTGTGACAAATGTATGGTCCAAGTACAGAGACTCGCTTGGTAACAAATGTATGGTCCAAATACAGAGACTCAATTGGTGACAAATGTATGGTCCAAATATAGAAGCTTGATTGGTGACAAAAAAAATGTATGGTCCAAATACAAAGACTCACTTAGTGACAAATGTATGGTCCAAATACACAGACTCATTTGGTGTCGAATGTATGATCCGAATACAGAGACTCAGTTGTTGACAAATGTATGGTCCAAATACAGAAACTCACTTGGTGACAAATGTATGGTCCAAATATAGAGACTCCCTTGGTGACAAATGTATGGTCCAAATACAGAGACTCAATTGGTGACAAATGTATGGTTCAAATACAGAAACTCGCTTGGTGACAAATGTATGGTCCAAATATAGAGACTCGATTGGTGACAAATGTATGGTTCAAATACAAAGACTCACTTAGTGACAAATGTATGGTCCAAATACAGAGACTCGCTTGGTGACAAATGTATGGTCCAAATGTGGAGACTCAGTTGGTGACAAATGTATGGTCCAAATATAGAGACTCGATTGGTGACAAATGTATGGTCAAAATATAGAAACTCAATTGGTGACAAATTTATGGTCCAAATACAGAGACTCACTTGGCGCCAAATGTATGGTCCAAATACAGAGACTTGATTGGTGACAAATGTATGGACCAAATACAGAGACTCGCTTGGTGACAAATGTGTGGTCCAAATACAGAGACTCACTTGGTGACAAATGTATGGTCCAAATACAAAAACTCATTTGGTGACAAATGTATGGTTCAAATACAGAGACTCACTTGGTGACAAATGTATGATCCAAATACAAAGACTCACTTGGTGACAAATGTATGGTCCATATATAGAGACTTGATTGGTGACAAATGTATGGTCCAAATACAAAGACTCACTTAGTGACAAATGTATGGTCCAAATACACAGAATCATTTGGTGACGAATGTATGATCCGAATACAGAGACTCAATTGGTGACAACTGTATGGTCCAAATACAGAGACTCACTTGGTGACAAATGTATGGTCCAAAATACAAAAACTCACTTGGTGCCAAATGTATGGTCCAAATACAGAGACTCACTTGGTGCCAAATGTATGGTCCAAATACAGAGACTTGATTGGTAACAAATGTATGGACCAAATACAGAGACTCGCTTGGTGACATATGTGTGGTCCAAATACAGAGACTCACTTGGTGACAAATGTATGGTCCAAATACAAAAACTCATTTGGTGACAAATGTATGGTCCAAATACAGAGACTCACTTGGTGACAAATGTATGATCCAAATACAAAGACTCACTTTGTGACAAATGTATGGTCCAAGTACAGAGACTCGCTTGGTAACAAATGTATGGTCCAAATACAGAGACTCAATTGGTGACAAATGTATGGTCCAAATATAGAAGCTTGATTGGTGACAAAAAAAATGTATGGTCCAAATACAAAGACTCACTTAGTGACAAATGTATGGTCCAAATACACAGACTCATTTGGTGTCGAATGTATGATCCGAATACAGAGACTCAGTTGTTGACAAATGTATGGTCCAAATACAGAAACTCACTTGGTGACAAATGTATGGTCCAAATATAGAGACTCCCTTGGTGACAAATGTATGGTCCAAATACAGAGACTCAATTGGTGACAAATGTATGGTTCAAATACAGAAACTCGCTTGGTGACAAATGTATGGTCCAAATATAGAGACTCGATTGGTGACAAATGTATGGTTCAAATACAAAGACTCACTTAGTGACAAATGTATGGTCCAAATACAGAGACTCGCTTGGTGACAAATGTATGGTCCAAATGTGGAGACTCAGTTGGTGACAAATGTATGGTCCAAATATAGAGACTCGATCGGTGACAAATGTATGGTCAAAATATAGAAACTCAATTGGTGACAAATGTATGGTCCAAATAGAGAGACTCCCTTGGTGACAAATGTATGGTCCAAATACAGAGACACCTTGGTGACAAATGTATGGTCCAAATATAGAGACTCCCTTGGTGACAAATGTATGGTCCAAATACAGAGATTCCTTTGGTGACAGATGTAAGGTCCAAATACAGAGACTCGATTGGTGACAAATGTATGGTCCAAATACAGAAATTAACTTGGTGACAAATGTATGGTCCAAATGCAGAGAGTCCCTTGGTGGCAACTGTATGGTCCAAATACAAAGACTCGCTTGGTAACAAATGTATGGTCCAAATACAGAGACTCGCTTGGTGCACATGTATGGTCCAAATACAGAGACTCCCTTGCCATACGCATCGAAATATTAAGCTTCCTTGATATGTTTGAGCTAGTTAGAATAAGTTTCTACCAACAAATCATTATTTCATTTGTATAGACCAATTTTACTTAAATATGGTATAATTTTAAATATTTATATATTCTAGAGGCCAAAAAACTATATAAATTGTGCCTAAGTCAAAATGGTAAATGTATTGAGGATGAATATACATTTGTGTGTGCCTGCAGTCGTATATTTATTTAAGACAAACATACATGAACGAATATTAAAAATAAATCTTCCATAGAAATACTCCTATAAGTTTAACGTGTAATAAGAAAACATTTGTGACTTTTACTTTTTTATTTTATGCTATGTTTGTGAAATGAAAATATGATTACTTATGAATCTGTAGTATTATCTTCATGAGGTGTCTTTTAAATCTTTGTTCTGTGTAATCTGTAGTCTGGAACAGAGGCCTACAATGCCAATTAAACCTTATATTCTGTTCTGTCCTGAATAGTGAACTCCACCTAATGTCATAGCAGGATATAAATAGATGGGAAAATTTTAATGAACAATTTTAGCCAAGAGAAACACTAATCATATAATGATGAAAACAACAGTGACGATGATAATAACAATGCGATGGTGGTAGCGACTATGATAATGACTTTGATTAAGACGACGCCAATGAAACTACAAAGAAGTTCATAGCACTTTAATGTCATAAAGTGCAGCATTGCCACAACCTTTTGAGGAACAATTGTACAATTTTAATTGTAATTAATTATGAATTAATCTATTCGTTTATTTCAATGGAAATGTTAGAAAATGATTTGGAGCTCATAACTTCTTTCCCATCAGTTTAGGACCTTTCTTATTATTTTGTAATTTATCGGTATTGAGTCAGTATTTGTAGTCCTCGGTTTAGATACCTGACAGTGATTGTTCAACTTGGTCAGTCGGACATCAATTATGAATGAAAGATGAAAACTGTTCTCTTACTGGTTGAACGTAATTCACGCATTTCATTTCCTTTTCACTTTTAATATCAAAAGACTCACACAAATATATGCCCTTATATAGTGCAAAATGATGTAAAGAATAGACATTATGCCGTAAAGAAGAGACATGAATAACAAAGGTAGCGAGAAGACCTCAATGACTTTATGCCGTAAGAAGAGACATGAATAACAAAGGTAGCGAGAAGACCTTCATGACTTTATGCCGTAAAGAAGAGACATGAAATACAAAGGTAGCGAGAAGACCTCAATGACATTATGCTGTAAAGAAGAGACATGAAATACAAAGGTAGCGAGAAGACCTCAATGACATTATGCCGTAAAGAAGAGACATGAAATACAAAGGTAGCAAGAAGACCTCAGTGACTTTATGTCGTAAAGAAGAGACATGAATAACAAAGGTAGCGAGAAGACCTTCATGACTTTATGCCGTAAAGAAGAGACATGAATAACAAAGGTAGCGAGAAGACCTCAATGACTTTATGCCGTAAAGAAGAGACATGAATAACAAAAGAAGCGAGAAGACCTTCATGACTTTATGCCGTAAAGAAGAGACATGAATAACAAAGGTAGCGAGAAGACCTCAATGACTTTATGCCGTAAGAAGAGACATGAATAACAAAGGTAGCGAGAAGACCTTCATGACTTTATGCCGTAAAGAAGAGACATGAAATACAAAGGTAGCGAGAAGACCTCAATGACATTATGCCGTAAAGAAGAGACATGAAATACAAAGGTAGCGAGAAGACCTCAATGACTTTATGCCGTAAAGAAGAGACATGAAATACAAAGGTAGCAAGAAGACCTCAGTGACTTTATGTCGTAAAGAAGAGACATGAATAACAAAGGTAGCGAGAAGACTTCATGGCTTTATGCCGTAAAGAAGAGACATGAATAACAAAGGTAGCGAGAAGACCTCAATGACTTTATGCCGTAAAGAAGAGACATGAATAACAAAAGTAGCGAGAAGACCTTCATGACTTTATGCCGTAAAGAAGAGACATGAATAACAAAGGTAGCTAGGAGACCACTATGACTTTTCGATATAAGACTCTGCAGCATGCCCATACAAGAAAAATATTTAGGCATAGAGTAAAGTCATGGAAAAGTTTACATTTAACCAACATTTTGGTTCTTCTGTGAGTGGTTGACTTCGATGCGTACATGTTTGAAATATAATAATAGTATATCTTTCTCCCAGAACTACATCGCATCGCCAATATTTTGATGGACTCAAGTTATTGTTCATGAAGACCTACCACAACAAATTCTTTAAAGACAATAGGGATGAAAGAATATATTCATAAAGAAAAGTTATTTGTCCCTTTATGATATAAATATATTATCTGTTGTCCTAATCTTTAGAATACTTGTTGCATAGTTTGTATACCCTGAGATATCGGTGAAACAAGCTGGCCATTCCTTCATCACCTTTTTAATTAATTTGAGATAGAGTGCATTTTCGTCACGAAAAACCCCACAAAACCTAATCAGTTAGGCAACAAGTCAAAATGTGTTTCAACTTTCTTGACGGGATTTGCAAGAATAAATGGGCTGCATGGTAAACATCAAACGTTATTTATAAAACAGCATATTTTTTAGTGTAACTAGATACCATAGTAACGTACGTCAAAATTTTCAAACTATTTTAATTATAATGAATGAAGATTGAAAGGGCATATTTATCGCATATCATCTACCTCCATTGAGTAATAACTATCTTAACCTTTTTTT
Source organism: Margaritifera margaritifera (assembly GCA_029931535.1). NCBI lineage: Eukaryota > Metazoa > Mollusca > Bivalvia > Unionida > Margaritiferidae > Margaritifera > Margaritifera margaritifera. Next base: position 576,463 of record JAQPZY010001678.1, read on the forward strand.
TTTTTTTTTTTTTTTTTTTTCGCACACATTTTTGCCAGGCTTGACAAATCTATGGGCTGAACAATTATCCATTAAGGAAGCCGTTTCAACATTCTTGCTAGGCTTGCCCAATCTATGAGCTGAACAAAATGTACAATATCTTTTCTTTTTTTGACATGTTGCGTTCAGGAATCGGATTAAAGAATATCTTCGTTCTAAATCATTGCCACAAGTAAGGGAATACAAGTGAAAGTCATACTTATATTTAGTTTTTAAAATGGAACATTTCCCAGGAACATCATACTTTGCAAATGAAAATGTTTTAAACTGATGTGAAACAAAGCTTTCTCTGACTGTATAATTTAACAAAAGTGTAAGTCGTTTGAAACTAGCCATTTGCAAAGAAGTGTTTATTAAATTATTGAATTTTTATATTGTCACAGGATGCACAACTTTTATTGAAATTTTTAAATAATTTTGGGTTAAGACTATCAGAGTATTATTCTCTTTATTATGAAGACTGTTTTCTTATTTAAAATGGGTCTTTTGATTTGATATTAAGTCCATAAATGTATGCTCTTACTAAATTTTATTTGATTTGGTTTAACAGACCTTCATTATATTCCAGGTTATACAGAACAGTCTTCCAGAGAGAGGGTAAGGAGGAATCTGGGACTATCCTTAATAAAAATTGCGGATAAGAAAATTAAGTTAATAACATTAAAGTTTGATATATACTTGGTTGGCGCTAAAGTTTAAACAGAAGGAGTCCAAAATTATTAAGATATACTGTTTTTATTAAGTTGGAAAAGGAAGCCAATTGCAATTTTAGAGTCTTCTAGAGCTTATGTAGTAGCTCTTTTGATTGGCTTCAGAATAAAAAAATAAACATTATTTGTTTTCATTGATGCATACATTGTGAATCATGCATTCTTAGGCATAATATAAGATCTAAAATTTGTTCTGGCGAACGATAAAATCCGAGGCGGAACAAAATATCGGGACCGGGTTTTTTTCTGTGGCTCCACCTATTGGAAAAATAACTCGCTTATAACAACCCCCAATACAATGCTTTTTTACCATAAAGGAGATGAGATCATTACATTATATTTAAATCCGTTTAGTTCAGAGACATGGTAGCCGCTGATTTTATTCATACGGAGTGAGTGTTTTCTGTAATTGTGACACATCCACACTACTATCACACGACACTAATTACAAATTTGTAGCTACTGTTTTTGCCGATTGATATTTTTAAAAAAAAAGATCAATGCCTCGCCGACTTAATTTTCATTTTCAGCTTTGATAGAGAATCTTGGAGATTTTTGCAGCGTTCAGAAAACGAAATTATTCCAAGACCCATGAATACGTATACAGACAGATCGTGATGAAATACAGACTGTGCATTGACCTGAAGGCATACAGTCAGAAACCGCAAGAGCAGAGTTGTATATCACAATTATTTCATAATTTACCACCTGATCATGCAGAAATTGTGAAATTGTTGGAAACCTCGTTGGTTGTCAGCCCCTCTTCAGCAGAATGTGAACGAGGGTTCAGTGGCCAATATAACAAATACAAGGGACCGACCATTTAATTTTTCTGGAAGGGGTGGGTGTGTCAAAATAATAATAAAAGCTATGGTCTTCTCGGGCAAATGGATTTTAAGTCAGAGAAAGTGATTTTTTTAGTTTAAAGAGACTTGCCATGGACCTGTGTCTGACAAATTCGTTGAGCACTGGAGCGATTGAACAATTGTTGACATCAGGACCTGGAGGAAAATGTTGCTTTATGTCAAATATTTTGAAAGGCTGATAAACACGCGAGTTAATTTAATATGATTTTTGTTTATTTCATTTCTTATTTAAAATGCAGCAATTTCATCGTTGAAGTAAAATAATAGTAAAGAAATAGGGCCCTTTCATGCACATGGAATTTGAGTCAGAGCTAAAGGAATTTTAGTCAGGGCTTGTAATTTCCTGGGGCCTGTGTCTCAAAAAAAATTCTTTCAGCACCGAAAAATAAATACACTGAGCCTCTGTTTAATGTTTTTCCACATTCACATTTAGTTCTCTTTTCATTTTTTTTTTTTCTCTTTAGTTTCTTCGTTTTATCTATTATAATACCAGATTATTAGTTATATTTACGTTTGTAAGTACCTAACACAACAGAAGATGTAGACTCTCCTAAACCTTGATGTATGTTATTCTGGCCCATTATATATCAAGTATTTGTTTTCTCGCTTGATGTATCTCCAGTCATGACGTGGTGGAATTCTTCAAAATTAAATTGCTTCATATCAATGCTGTTGTTATTTGTTTTGAATGCGTCGTCATCAAGTAAACGACAGTGTTCGCATCTGGAAATAAACATGAAGTATACTAATTTGACTACCCCTTGTATGTTTTTGTCTCTGAAATGCAAGAAAAGAATCCCTCAACCAGACGTTGCCATTCACACAGTCCAGTTTAATTGAGTCTGCCAAAATGTGATGCTACATTGTGATCTGTATCTTTTCATAAAGGCATCACTGTCAACGTTTAAAGTGAAGTTATCAAAAATATTTAATGGTTCGCATGAAAATAACTAAGCCTCAATAGAGCAAATTTTTATCTCGTTAAATTCATTTGATATATTGACTTTGATAAGGTGAGTTAACCAGTTTAATACATTAAATTGAGTAGCATGGCAAGGGAAAGATTTTGTTAACGTTTTCAATCTGGACTCCATTTATCAACCATAGAGCACTAACCTTGCTAACATAAAAATGAGTGTGTTGCACAATGTTTACCTATACTTTGTATATGGAATTTTCTTTTCTTGTGTAAATACACTGAACCTCTATTTACTGTTTTACCACATTTACATTTTGTTATCTTTTCATTTTTTTCTCTAATCTATTCATGTTCTCCATTGAAATACCAGATTAATATAATTTCCTATACACCGTCTTCGTATCTCTGGTATTTTATATTTCATTTTTTCATTTCCTTTATTAGTTTTCTACGATGCATTTGTAAAATTTAAAACTACTGTATCTTTGTTTCTTTAGGACACGCCTCCTCTGAATAGGACAATACCATTTATTTCATTTATTTAAGTAATTTAATTTCAATTACTATTAAATGAAAGTTCTCTAAAAACTGAATATTCAAAATCTGTATAAAGCACACTATGAAAGGTGTACCGGGTTTTACTTCATCCCAGTGGTGTAAAAATTCTTCCCATGTCAAGTGGTTAATTTGGTGGTGATTCTCTGTGACTGAAGGTTTTATGGATGAGTTAAGATTGTTCATGGTAATAATCTGGTCCTGGGAAAATGCGTAATGTGTCGAGTATAATGCATAAATCACTTTAATACCTTCTTTGGAAGAAATTTTAAAAAGTTTAAATGTACTCCAGAGTGAATCAACATCTACTAGTATATGATCTTTATTACCTTTTTGCATTCACATTCTCATAGACAAACTTCATATTTATTATGCTATCTATTTTCATTTCATCTGTAATGTCATTTATTACAATGTTATGACATTGCATACATGTTATTTGCCGTATCACGTTTTTCATGTGTACCGTTTTATTGTTTAACTGTTATGTTTTACTATGTTCTTAGTTTTTTCCTTCTGGATTTGCAATCAATACAAATTCACATGACATGCGTGTTTTAATTCCTGCATTTTCTAATACGCCCGTTTGTCTACATTTGTCACATTCTAGATAATCCTTATGTTTCACAAACTCAAATTTGTATGCTATATGCTCCAGTAGACTGATATAAATTATTACTATTATTATCAAAGATTTCGAAAATCTAAAGAAAAAAAAAACAATATTTATATCATTAAGTATATTTATATGCACAAAAGTTATTCTTGTGTTAATGTCTTATCTTTATCCCTGAAATCCTTAATCTTTTAAATTGTCTCGTAAAGACAACTGATATTTAGGCATCACTGGGTCAATTATCGACTGCAGTATGGCTTATAGTAAAGCAAAACAAATGTAGGAAAAATCAAGATACTTTTATATTTGTTATGGTTTTTATATGTACTACAGCAGCAAACCTTTCAAATATAATTCAATAAAATAATCAAAATTTACTGAACAAAAGAAATCCTAAAATTGTGCCTTGTACAAGGTGGAGGTAATTCTGCAAAGTCTTCTCAAGTTCAATGTACTACATGTGTGTGAACTGGTGTCCTCCTAGTGTATGTCACTTGACAGAGGTGTGTGGTCCTTCCAATGTATGTGCAAAAGACACAAGTCAATCAAATAGAAATTTAATCATTTACAAAATATTGACCCCAGAAACATGTTCTTGCGTAACAGCAAACAAAATCCAAGATTAGGGAAGCGTATTAACGCTTTCCTTGAGGTGAACCTCCTAATAAATGTGGATTTACAAGGTCCTCCTAGTGCAGGCAATATGTGTGTGTATGTCTGTCTGTGTGTGTATGTGTCCGTATGCGCGTCGGAAAGTAAAGTCTGAACAGGTAACATGCTGTGGGATGATTAATATCTTGAACATTCACTGTTTGGTTAAATTAAGGTTGTACTGTTGATGTACATGTATGTCGCATCCTAGTACTGTACTGTAGATTTGTGAGGTTTACTATATGAAAAAGGTGGTGATATATATATATATATATATATATATATATATATATATATATATATATATATATATATATATATATATATCTGATTGGTAACAGTATTACACAATAGTAAGTGAACTGCAATGATTTTAATCCCGTATCTTTCACATCCCAGTGAGAAATTCCAGTTCTGACATTTAGCGGGACGCTTGCTGGACAACGTGTAATTCCGATGTACTTCTGTAATATTTGTCCGCCATATTTTGGGTCAGCCTTCCGTGATATTATTATTAACACGTATGTTAATTTTGTTACATATTATAAGACACGGACAAATAAATACAACTTATCTTGCAATTAATAATACAATATGTGTACAGAACCAATCTCATTTACAAGATGAGACATCAAGATAAAACGGAGCCGTTTAGCTCTTTCCTCGGTCTGAATTTTGGTCCATATCGTCATTTGATTGGCTGTTACACATTTTAAACTACCTTTTATTTTAATTGAGAGTTAAGGCTTCACACCTAATTGACCACCTGTCAAGCTTAATTGGCTACAGTGGAAGGCGAATAAGCTTGCTATTGATTATACCAATTGACCAATATGTGTTTTCTTATTCACACAAACTTTAATACAGTTAGGTAACTAAGTTGAACCTATTCTATAAATCATAATTCTTATTAGGCATATGTTTCCTACCACTTATTAGCAACCGACCAGGTTCAGCAACCGACCGGTTTCAGACCTCGACCTTCAAGGTAACATTTTATAGTTCATTGTTAGAAATATCTGATGCAATTTAACTAACTAGAGAAAGATGTCTCGACGGATTTCATTCTGATTATTGTTTCACACCTCTTTTGGAAGCATTCAAAAGCATACAGAACCAATTCAAAGCTTCCATCATTTAAATCAGATATATGTATTAAGCTAATGTTAGTCTTCAAATAAAGCAATTCATCGGATTCCGTACATGTTATGCAAGTCAATAAGCGTTTATTATATTTTTGCCGATTTTCCAACCTAATTGCTTATCTGAGAATGGAAACAAGCCAAGTTCATAATCTTTGGTAGTACAGAAGATAAAATAAAAAAAACATCATCATCATCATCTTTGCTTCATTCCGAAGACGTTTGATTGTGTGAAATATTCAGTTCAAGAAAAAAAAATTTAAAAAAATTAAAAATTATTAAAAAGTGTGAACCTGTCCTAAAGGCCAAGACGAAAATTGTATTTCTACGTAGAAATATTAAAATATGTAAGGAAAAGATGCGAAAGATATAAGCATCTTAATTATTTATAATAGAGGTAAGTTCTTCTGCTACAAATACGACATACCCTACAGAGGCATAAGTAATATATATATTTCACAGATAGGTTATTTTGAAAATTAATCAAACTTGGAGGATTTGAATCATGTGTTCAGTGATTATTTCATTAGCATACAAACCATGATGATACTATTTAGAAATGGCATTTTTCGCTCTGACATACAGACAGCATACTTTTAAGTTAAATAAGTTCCGAATTCATTTAACTAATTGGTACAACAGATTTGCGATATTTTTCAAAACATTATCCATAAAAGGTGGAAATAAAAGTAAAGTATTATCAAATAGGTATCCTCTTGAAATTTAAATTTCTCTACTTGAATATATACACAGCTCAAAAGTTTTTATGTTCATATACTTTTATAAAAGTTAAATTCATGAAAATATCAATATTTTTACCTTAAATTGATTGGTTTGTTAAAAGGATATTGCTGAATGCAACATATCTATGCAAATATTTATACTGTCAAGCATATAAATTGGAGCTCTGTGAATATACCCAAAGAGAAGATGTTTCAGGGAAAGCAGGGAGATTATTTGTCATTCCGTCTTTAACTTTTGTGTATACATCATTGTAATTATCATTGTGATTACATCAAAAGAACACACGAGTTAGTGCAAAAGATCAATCACGTTTACCACATTGTGGATTTTTCTACAGAATGTGATGGCCTGACGGTATACGATCTAGTTTAGGCAATGATATTATTTTCAATGACGTAATAGACGTTGTACGTCACGCGACGTCCTGTCTGTTTTGACGACAAATTTGGATGTAATCAGATCGTCTTCTTTACAATAGAGAAATGGCGTCTGATTCACACGTCTGGGTGAAAAACTTGTTTCTGTATAAGTTTTTCAAAATATGAGGTAAGTTGTTCCTTCATACTTTGTAAAAAATAAATAATTAAGATCTACTTGGTTTGCAATGTTGAAACTTTTTCCGATATTCGCTTCCCATGGTATAGAAAAATATTGAAAGTAAAAAAGAATAGTTCAGATGCATGTGAATTTACATTAATAACAGCATTGGTAATAAATTCATAATGTATTGCGGATGCTCTTAGGGTAATCCGTTCAGAGAAACATGGTCACTAGCACCTGCTATTACGAGTTTATAGGTATCAATCCGTGTATACAAATTGTCCCGGAATAGGAATTAACATTAATGACAGGACGAATATGGAATTTATATGAATGGCCAAAGCAGTAAGAAATTATAAATATTAACAAAATAAATCTGAAATCCACATTTTACGTTCACAAGATATAATGATTCATAGCAAAATTATTGTTATTTTAACTGAACATACATTCCTGTTATTTTGACCTTCATGTCAATAACTCCATGGCATGAGAAATCAATCTAAATCGGTAATGTTCGCTGCCAGTTTATGTATCGTTCAGATAATCAAGGTATCTGATGATTTAAAAAATGAGTGTATACGTAAAGTATTAAAAACGTTAGATATTTAAGAGCCACATCATGAAGTCCGTGTAGCTATGTGATTTATCTCCCTTTCGCCTATCTGTGCTTGTTATTTTGACATTAAAGATAACGGGTGATCCGTAAGAAACAATGCATGCAGAAAAAGTTAGGTTACATTAGTAGCGTACACAAAGTTTGAAATGAGGCGTTTAAAAGCAAGATTAAAATACAGATCTCAGTGTCATAATACGACTTCTTTGCGAAATCAATGTTTGAATTTTTTTTTTTTAAATTAGGTGAATGTAGGTTACATTTGGTATATTTTAATGTTTTTATAACTAAAGGGGAAAAGGAGAATTTGTTATAACTAGCGGCTTTGTGAGATTTGCTTGAAAATGAGACGGTGGTTGTCATTCTTGTAGGGGCGTACAAGATACAAGAATACATTGAGTTTTTACTTTGGTCATAATGGGAGATATAGAAGGGGGTGGGGGACCAGATATGTGTACATAAAAATATGACAATGGAGATAACTTGCCAGGACACTGTGCCACACCCAGGGCCATCAGAAGTTTGCGCTGAACGAAACGGTGCCCCGGGCAAGCGTCGCCTTCGGCGCCCCCCACTCAAAAAAAAAAAAGTACCGCAAACTCCTCAAAATGGCGTCCCGGGAGTTCGTACGTATCGCCCGCCCGTTACGACGGCCCTGGCCACACCACTGCCTTGTTCAAGCGTCCGTTCCAGCAAATACAGACAACTAAGATAGATATGACTTACGCCTATAGATTCGTCAAACATTTATTTCTTTATAGCTGCAATTCCATAACTGTAAAATCTTGTCTGCAAGGTTTAATTTTTTAGTTGTTAATGATGAATTGATGTGTAACATTTAAGTTCCAGCGAGCTCGTACCTTAACTCCGCCTTCAGCTAATCTGACTGGTCGGTCATAAAAACAATTTAGCCGGTTTATTTTCATATAAAAGAAAAAGAGCTAATGAACACGGGAAATTTGAACAATTTCGAAGAACTATATGATTTTACATTTTTCCTCTTCGATTACTGTACAAAACCGCTTGTACAATGGAAATAAGGTTTGGTATGCATGTTTATGTTCACATGTACACGGCCTGATTAGATTTGTGTGTCATTTAAATGATTTTTGCAGGTTTTGTCAAGTTTTCGGACTTTCTGGACTTGACGGTTCTGTCTATAATGGGAGAAAACATGTTCTTCCAATACAAATTTAGTGTCGTGTAGAAAACGAAAATCGATTCTTCAGTGTATAATACTCATTTGAACAGTCCTGGACAATTACCCTGTCAGACCAAGAAAAAGTTGAAAATTCGAATCATTTTGGTTATTTTTCCACTAATATGGCCCATTTTATTTGCGCATATTTTTCTGCAACCACTAGACTAATTTGTGCTCCATACTGGTTTATTAATTGTACATAAGCATCCCACCATGAAAATCTGATCTACCGTATATATTCGCGTACAATTTAAGTCCAAATACAAACAACATAGACCCTGATATGCCGTCGCATAATGCGCCGGCAGATCAGGGTCCATGTTGTTTGTTCTACTGATTAGTCTTAACAAACTGCATAGACCCAGATCTGCCAGAGCATTATGCGACGGCCGATTTTGCTCTATGCAGTTTGCAATTGGTATCGCTTTATACGCGAGTATTACGGTAACCTATTTTCTTCTTGCATATGATAGATGCTGCTACTGAGTGTGCACCAATCAGATATGCAACACGATGGTTAGGGAAGATTTCGGTGTGCGACTTTTCTTCAGTCTGACCGATGTTACAAATAGGATTAAAACAAAAAGAGAGCAAAAAATGCGGGTCATTGCTAAATTAAAGGCAACAGACGTTATTAACTCCAAACCGTCAATGGGTATACGGAAAGAACTTCACAAGCTTCACAACTTTAAAGCTATGAAATTGTGAAATTTATTGTCATAGTGCGTTTTCCCTAATTTAAGTGATATTTTTTCTATATTTATTAGTTTCGTGCTCTAACATGATTTTTTTTTTTAAATCACTGTTGGGATTAGTCCTCTTCAATTCCACTTTCCAGTTCTTTTTCGTCCTCTCCCACTCGCTGTCGATTACTCCAACTCCTCCTCACCTGCACGCGCAATGATCTATCCACCTCACTCTAAGATCTCTCCAACTCGCTCTATGATACCTACAGCTCACCCCATGGTCCGTCTAGCTCCCCTAGTGATCTTTCCAGTAATGTCGGATCCTCCAGACCACCTATTTTACTCTTCTGCTCGCCCTCTTTCTCCAGGACACCCTGTGATCTTTCCAGCTTGCCGTTGATCTCGATTACATTTTCTCATCACTTTTTGAGCGATTTGGCGTTCCATATCACAACCAGTTCATGTATATTTTCGTGATATGTGACAAGGGGAACATCATTTCGCCTGTTGACCGGTAAATAAGAATAGTTTGCATATCTGTAACACTGCTATGAAGCCGCAGTGACTCAGCGGTTAATGCATTGGAATCGTGACCAAAAGGGTGCGTGCTCGATTCCCACCATCAAAATAGTCCAGATCGGCTACCGTGGTGTGTCCTTGGGCAAAGCACTTTAATCTACTTGCCTTGGCATTATATTACCTTCAAAGTGTTGATGTGCCGTAAAACGCTCCCCCTCCCCCCAACCCCCCCAAAACCAAAACTATAATGCTTTTATATGTCGAATAAATATTTTAACCCATCAAACCATTTCTTCTTCTTCTCCTCCTCTCTCTCTCTTTCTTTCTCTCTCTCTCTCTCTCTCTCTCTCTCTCTCTCTCTCTCTCTCTCTCTCTCTCTCTCTCTCTCCACACCAACTTTCTCACTGTCCACACCAACACACCAACACACACACACACACACACACACACACACACACACACACACACACACACACACACACAAGCTCTCTGTATGACCAAAATTCTCCAAAAACTGAGTCCAGTATATAGAAAACTATTGACAATTAATTCAAACAAACAAACAAACATACAAACAAACAAACAAACAAACAAAAGAAAACGGAGAGTCCATGACCAGAACTTGGAGGTCCTGGAAGCAAGGACTCTCACTATCGAGGGCTCTGTATATAATCACCTAAATACTGGAAGAAAGAAAAAAAAAATAAAGAATAAAAACATAAAAGGAGTACGATGGAATGCTTACCATCGGAATGATTATATTCAGCTTTACAAGTAACAAGTCAGATATCATTTGTAGTGTTCCTTTGGCGACATATAAATAGAGCGCTATAGAAAAATATAAACATTTTTTTTTAAAATTGCTATCTGCTTATTTATGATTGTCAGTAGGAGCTTAGTTGTAACTTTTTGCCAGTTTTTGTCTTAAATAACTAATTTATTTAAGATTAAATTTTAGAAATAGGTTTCCTCAGTTTGACCGAGAGCTCCTAATTAAGGTAGATGCTTCAATCCCATGAATCCCAACAAAAATGTAATTATAAATTAGTCATGCCTCTCATGCCTTTAATGATGCTGCTCATGCCTTTTTTCATGCCTCTTATGCCATTAGTCATGCCTCTCATGTCTCTCATGCCATTAGTCATGCTTCTCATGCCATTAGTCATGCCTTTCATCTCATTAGTCATGCCTCTCATGCCATTGGTCATGCCTCTCATGCCATTAGTCATGCTTCTTATGCCATTAATCATGCCTCTCATGCCTTTCATGCCATTAGTCATCCCTATAATGCTATTAGTCATGCCTCTCATGCCATTAGTCATACCCCTCATGTCATTAGTCATTTCTCTCATGCCACTCATGCCATTAGTCATGCCTCTCATACCTTTCATGCCATTAATCATGCCTCTCATGCCATTAGTCATGCATCTCATGACATTAGTCATACCCCTCATGCCATTAGTCATGCCTCTCATGCTGCTCATGCCATTAGTCATGCCGCGAAAAAAAACATGAAAATGAAAAATTGCTTAATTATTCAGAACTAAGTGATATTAATGCATCTGTATTGACCACTGAAAGAGTAAAGGTTTTAAAAACAATGGATAATGATATAAGTCATTGTTCCCATATAAACTATAATCTTTGGTCATTGATATGTGGCCATGCTCTTCTGTTGTGGCAGGGGTACTGATGCATCAGATTTAGTAACTTAACGACGGACGTCAGCAAGAAGACCATATACGAATGACGTGTTGCAATGTAACGCTAGGTTAGTCGTGGCGATAGGCATGACGTAGGTGACGTTACGTTTGGTTCTCAAGGAATCTCTAATTGCTAGAACTCAGACCCAAAACTGAAGAAAATGGACTTTACTTTTGGAAACTCAGCTTTGCATTGAGTGATATCAATAAATGGAAGAAATTATCAACTGAGGTAAAATTTAAATAACGCCCGATAGTATGCCAAACTCCCACTGTACAGATGTAAATAACGCCCAAGTAAGTCAAACTCCCACTGTACAGATGTAAATAACGCCCATTAGTAAACCAAACTCGCACTGTCCAGATGTAAATAAAAAACTCATTTCATATTGTTACAATCAAAAAGATATTTGTCACACAAACAAACTAGCATATATGAATATATTTTTGAAACCTTCATGAAGACCGAAGAAGTTTTAACTTGCTACTGTCTAATCCACAGTAAGGCAACAAGTAACTCTTAACTATTGTCCTCCATTTTGTTATTTATCCTCCTAGCAGGGTAACGCGGGCAGAATATCGTTGCATTGGTATAAAACTTAATTTCAGCGATTGTGCCAGGTATTTTTCCATGAAGTGTTTGAGTTGCTCTTGTGATCAGATCATTCGTAATGTTGTTGTTAGCAATCTCATCCCTGTACATTATTTCTAAGATCTGAATGCGTGTACTAAGGTCTTCTTTGAAATAGCCTGTATGTTCTCTCTGTACTGAGGCCTTCTTTGAAATAGCCTGTATGTTCTCTCTGTACTGAGGCCTTCTTTGAAATAGTCTGTTTGTTCTCTTTGTACTGAGGCCTTCTTTGAAATAGTCTGTATGTTCTCTCTGTACTGAGGCCTTCTTTGAAATAGTCTGTATGTTTTGTCTGTACTAAGGCCTTCTTTGAAATAGCCTGTATGTTCTCTCTATACTAAGGCCTTCTTTGAAATAGTCTGTATGTTCTCTCTGTACTAAGGCCTTCTTTGAAATAGTCTGTATGTTCTCTCTGTACTAAGGCCTTCTTTGAAACAGTCTATATGTTCTGTCTGTATCAGGCTTTCTTTAAAACAGTCTGAATGTTATGTATATACCGATGCCTTCTTTGAAACGGTTTATATGTTCAGTCTGTACTTAGGCGTTTTGTTAAATAGTCTATATATTATGCTTCGGTTTCTTAATATCAAACCGCCTGTTCTTAACTCAACTTTATTCATTTTAAATCGACTGCAAACAAGCTTTTGTAACTTATGTCAATCGCTCTCAACGGCTCAAATGTTAACAGCATGCTATCCTTATAAGGAAAAAACGGAGAATTAGAAGAAAACACTGACCTCAGACGGACGACAACATTTTCTAACACTTATCGGAACCGGGGATCGAACTCGGTACCTGAGAAGTCATATGTCTGCTCTGTTGATTTACGAATTGTATTTCTCCCTGTCTTTCTATTTTCCTATCTATTGTGCAAAAAGGTAAGAAGGACATATATTTCATTATTGCAGTAAATGTAAACTTAATTTTGGTTACTTAACATAGCCTTGTCTCTCATATTCATGTCAAGCAGAAACGAAAACAATAATTGACTTAATTTACTAAATAGCGTGTTACGAGCTGGCAAAACAAGTGTTTAAAAAGGAGTTATAAAGCATGGTTCTCTTGTTGGACAGTAGTGGACTTGAAAATATACCATCAATCACATAAGAAAACCACTTATGTGTCATAGCTCATCGTTACAATTGTAACTATCGAAATGACAGTGACAACGTTTAGTCACCAAAAAATCTCATTTTTATTATAAGTATTTCCCAGTATTATTTGAGTAATGTGTAATAACAAACACTACAAATCTTTTAATCACTTGTGTTTGCATTTTTGATTGACATTTCCTGGCGACATAAATGTCTTCTATTCTAATTGCAGTCTCGTTTGAATTCCAATGATCTTAAAAAGAAAGCAAGATCAGAGTAATGTGAAGACGAATCTGGTCGAACCTTTGTTTGATATTACATACGAAAGTAAATATAACCGTTGTCTGCTATTATATAAGAAAGTAAATATCTCTGGTCACAACCCAATCTTAGTGATTCAATCAATTTGTAGGCATCCTAACGTCTGAAAAACGCTACCTTAGGATCACACACCACCATTAGATGTCTATATAATGATGAAGGAAGTCAGTTGCGTAGCGAGGAGTGGGGGTGGGGGTGGGGGGTGGCGAAGGGGGGCGGTGGCCCCGGGCGGTACTTTCTAGGGGGCAGCAATTTGGTAAGAGTACCATATATATCATAAATAATATGAATGGAGTGGGGGCGTAATTTTGGTTGTTGGCCCTGGGCGGCACTTTGCCTCGCTACGCCACTGAAGGAAGTATCGTCGAAACACAAAGCTGTAAACATACGGAAGTTGTAATATACGATTACGTAGCATTCATTTATAAACCACATAACAGATAAACGTTTAAAAATTCTATCAAAAAAGTTGTGATCGTAATTAGTTTGTGGAGTATTCTCTGTTGATTTTTTTTTCCAAGCACGATTGAAACAAAACCTGGGGTACGGGGCCCCCCAAAGTATACCCCAGTTTTCTGCAATGATCTGTACCCATAATATTTATATAAATATTAAATTTAGCGTCGTCTTTTCCGGTCTGTCTGCACATAACTTTGTTGGAGGTTATTGCCCCCACCCCCCGCTTGTTTTTAAAACGAGGTTTAACCAAAAACAATTGAGTAAAATATACGCGACGCAACTCCCCCATGTATGCATTTATATTTAAAGAGATTAAAAAGCAGCATTGAGTTTTGTAAATATATGCAAACTTGACCTCTGCTTCGTTTTATTGACTGAGAGAAATGCACCGGTTATAACTCTCATCCGTGCCGTAGTGAGGTGTCGCTGTAAATCTACCTGCCGTCTACCTGTCCAAGATATCTAGCTACCATGAACTGCAGGGGATTAGGACAATATTTCCTGTTACCTGTGCAAATACCAGCAGTACAGATGTAAACTAAGTAACGGATAAGTGTTCTTGTTTAATGAGGTGATATTGAAGGATAAAAATGATACGTTCAAATGCTCGTGATTACATGCCGAATCGTCACACTTCAGGTAAGTTTGTCTTCCTCTATAGTGATTGAATGTAGGGATCTCTCTCTTCGGTCTCGTCTGGCCTATAATATTATCAACTCTATTAATGTAATTCTTCATAACCCCTCTCCATTTTCAAAAAGCAATTATCTGATAAATATAACTTTAAAAAAGAACTATTCATTACCACATAATAAGAGATGATTTGAACAAATGTGACAGATACTAAATACATGAAAAGCAAATGTACTCATAGAATGAAAAGCTAGCAAGACATTTTTCCCCCGGAAAATAACGCAATCAGATTACAGTTTATTTATTTTTGGGAAACAATTTTAGCCTGGATTTTACAGAGAGATAAGTCAGATCTATCTCCTCTTTTTCATCATCTTGTTTATTCTCATTGTTTTCCTTTAATTTCTTTCTCAATTTTCTGTTAACTTCAAGTAATACGCCATACAGCTAGCATTTTATTATGAAAAAGAAGAAGAAAAATAAAGCAATGGAGATGGATACATCAAAGTTTAAGATAATATGACATTTTGGTAAATAGTTCTCATGTCTGAAGAGTACAGGATAAATAAGGGTTGTATGATATGAATCCTGTTTTGCCGGGACGGTGAAAGATTAGGTAAGACAAATTGCTCAGTAATGTGTAGTTTTAGGCATAAAATCAAATAGAGTCCGCCTCTTATTTTCTAAAATATCTTTTCAAAAATATTCCTAAGTATTTTAAATGTAATGTCATTTATATATGATATGTTAGAATGTCAATTGTATTTTTTAAAATCAAATAAATAGAGTTGTAATAATTGAATAAGGATGGAAAAACTAAATTATACTCTCTCTCTCTCTCTCTCTCTCTCTATATATATATATATATATATATATATATATATATATATATATATATATATATATATATATATATATCTCTATCTCTCTCTCTCTCTCTCTCTCTCGGTCTAGGTTTACAACTTATTCATGGTTTTTAAATGTGATATCAATGTTGTTCTGTTAATTATTACAGTAATTTGTCACTTAAAATCGACAAATATTTGCTTTTCGTGAGTTGAATCAATGATTTGAATGCTTTTGTATAGCCAATGTGCCATTATTGACAGAATAGACGGTACTCGAGTTTCTCCGAGTGCTTATTCACCTCTCTACTTGTACAGGTAAAGTTACATTTTCAATATTATCTGCACCTGTTTAAGGGTCAGCTCACCATAAAGAAGGGGTATACAACTTTGCACAGTGCAAAATATATGCACCATAAACATATTTACTCAATACCTTATTGGCAACTGTACTTATTTTTGAAGAAAAAAAAGAGTTTAAAAAATGTACAATTGATATTCTAACATATCATATAAAATAGACATTGGACTCGGAAATATTAATGAAAAAAATATATGGAGAAAATAAATTGCGGATTCTTTATGATTTTATGCTGATAGCAAGACATAAAAGAACAAGTGAATCGTTCCTAATCTTTAGCCTTCCCATCAAAACAAGATTCATACAAACAAGCTTCCGCGGACAGACGCCGTCAAAACATTCCGAGCCCCTGGGCAGAGCAGTCATGGGCCCCAAAACTAGTTTAATTTTTTTTATATATAAAAACCTGTGTACAATTTTGCATATAAATCTCTAGCAATCTACCATAACTTTGACTCTTGGAAGGAACAAATTTTAATATTTATTGCAAATATTAATTTATTTTATAACTGAGTTGACGACGGGCCCCTGGGCAATTTCCCCCAACCCCACCTCTTTCGGTGAGCCTGTCCGTGGAACTCGTTTCTCGCCCGTTAATTGCGTCTTTGTTCCGCTTAAGCAAGTGAGACAGGAAAATCCTAGCACATCATGTAGAAACATTAGTTATATTATACCGAAGTTTCAACTTAATTCAGAAACTGATGTGAGACCGTTGATCTTCATCACCTTAACACATAACCTTAACATTGATGACGCCAAAGCCGTCGCCTTCTGAAACGTTTTACATTTTTCGTGGCGTACGGAAGCCTATTAAGGTCACATCAACAAATAATAATAAAAACTCGAAATATTTACTACTAAGGTCACAGAAAAAAAAGAAAAATGCAAATATTCGAGGAATAAAATACCTACCTTATTTCGAGATAAATAATAAACTTTCGAGAAAAAACTCGTTTTCCTTATTTAGCTTTGACCCTAATAGGTTTCCGTACTGGCAAGACAAATGTTACAAAAAAAAACTTTACAAAGTGTTTCTTTGTTTGAACTTGACAAGCAAAATGATAAATCGAGTCAGTTGTACGGACAAACATTTGAAGCACACCTTGATCATTGTACTAGAGGATTCTCCCACTTATGAATTATCTTTGCATGTAATATCAACGAAAAAAAGTCACAGTATTAAAACGTGTCAAGGTATACTAGTACTTTAGTTTATATATCAAAGACTTGGCTATTTATGTATTCTTTAAACCTGAATTTAATTGGCGAGTTTCACATGTATCATACCCATTTTCTTCCATTCCATTCCAAGGACAGGACAATTTCATGTAATTATTTTATTTTTCTTTCTTTCTATTTACTATCAAGATATAACAGCAATGTAATTATTATATTGTTATAGCCATAAACCCGTAACTCGATAGCATTTTTTCTGACCTTTTGAAGCGATTCTTCGCATGCACTCAAACGTAAACGTGATGTCCCTTTCTCTTCCGCAATTAAGGCATCTTGCAATTGATACCAAAAACATCATTTACACTGACATAAACCATAATTTGATAGTTTTATAGCTAATATCCGTTGCCGGCTGTTATATCAATATTCTAAATAAATAAAATATAAAAAGGAAATCACGTAAATATCGGATTTGAAGTTTCATTGTACATTACTTGTATTCAATGTGATTTTACGCTGATACCAATAAAAAAACTACTATCTTCTTTTTTTTTTTTTAAATCAATATCAGTTCTCAGCGAAACTTATATATATATATATATATATATATATATATATATATATATATATATATATATATATATATATATATATATATATATATATATATATATATATTGGGGAGGGGGAGGAGGTTGGGGTGGGAGGAAGAGAATTACATCCATTTTTCTTGAAGACCATACTAAATAGCCGTCGCTCTGATAATGTTTTTTAACTGGCTATAAATATTACGCCTGTAAGACAAGACTAACAAATTTTCTATGTGTCTATGGTTTAATATAACTGTTTAAACTGAATGATGCTCGGATTTTGTTATTTATTTTTTATTTTTTATTTTTCACGTTTCAAAAGACACAGGATCATTCGGGCTTAAGACGCTATTGAACAAAAAAAAAAAAAAAAAAAAATACATATTAAAAACAATGACGATTCTCCATGGTTATGTCTACCATAACCCAAATGTATCTATTTTACACCCAGTTTTTCAGAGTTTGTGATTTTCCACTCCAATTGCTATGAATATAACATCTTGCCCACCCCGCCCCTTTCCAATGATATGCGCACGAACATACTGTCTACTTATTACAACTGATCTTAACAAATTGCCATTGATTTTCAGACTATTGTTATCGTGATACTTATTTTGGTAAATGATTGCACATATTATTGCATTTATGGTTTTCTATCTCACTTTGGGACGGGGGGGGGGGGATACTCTATACAGCATCATGTTATCGCGTACAAATACTTTCCCGATAAGTATCGGGATATCGTTAAACCTCTAGCTAAAACGCATGAGTTGTTCTATCGATATTCATTTTGAATGATCGACAATTGCACAAAAGGTCAATGTTGGACATTGTCATGTCAAATGGCAAGTTTTTCATGTTTTTAAACTACAAGTAAAGAGCTGCGAAAACTATTCTATTGAATATGAGAATCCTAACTGCACTTGAAATTGGGTCAAAATCTTTACAGAAAACGGAATCTTTGTCAAATATATGTTGTAGCTGATATGATTAAAGGTCTGACTGATAGGTAAAAAAAATCATCAGCTTCGATTGTAATTCTAAAGGTATTTCAATGTTGATTTTCCCACCTGAGGTATTCATGTTGAAAAATGTTTCTTACCTGCAATTTGAAATTTTATAGAAGGATACAGTTATCTAAATATTTACACACGGCAATCCATTGGAGATAAAACAACCAGCATGGGAACTTGAACTTAGAAAAAAAGTTATTTGGTCCAATTTGAACCCGCTAACTATCGTAAGAAGTTCATCCCGAATGATTATATGTGATACCAGAACCCAGATCCGTTCAATTCCTCGCACTGTTGTAAGTCTACGTATCTTAGGATGTGATATAAGGCTTTAAAGAGAGTTTTATTATGTTCAAAGTCCTTCTATATAATGATCTTTTCTGTTTAGAGTGGTACTGTACTCGATAATGTAACAGGGGAAAGAGCAAAGAAGGGAGTTTGTGGGGGTAGGAAAGGGAGGTGTTGTCTTTGGGTTATAATTTGGAAACTACTGAGAACTCTATCATACTGCCATATTTAAATATTCTAATGTAAGAAGACGACATCAGGTTCAAGATAAAACACCATATCCCAAAGGAATTAATCCCTGATTTATGACCTGGAAATGAAATGATAGAAATAAAATTAGAAATTATATATATATATATATATATATATATATATATATATATATATATATAAAATTGGCACATTTAGTAGACATATGAAAACACTATCCATCTGCATCATACGATGATCATTTGGTTAAGGAATGAAATCATTTTGCCCATTAAAACTTCAAAGCCACTCTTATAATTGCATATAATTGTAGAATGAAAGTGAAACAAATGCAAGGGAACTTGGTATTATTTATTAGTGTTAAGAATACTATGGCGATACAGTAATTTGTTCTAAGGGACATACGATCCAAGGTCCATACGGCCCTAGAGGGACATACGATCCAAGGTCCATACGCCCCTAGAGGGACATACGATCCAAGGTCCATACGGCCCTAGTGTTAGGCCTGACCCACTTTCCATTACAAGGGCAGATAAAGTAAATGGATGGATCTACTCAAGATTATGTCGGAGGGACCCACTCGACCTTCGTAACCGATGGCCTGCCTAATGTCAAGGAAGTTAGTTGGGCATATCAAATTGGGGACCTTGAGTCCTGCCTAATCCCTCTCTATCCCTGCCTCGGGTGTTTAGGCTTGCTTGTCAGCTTTATTAACCGGGTTGACATTTACGGGTCATGATGCTGTTTCAATAGGCAGTCAGCATAAAACTTTGGGTCCTGACCAAGGCTACACTGCGGCCATTTTGGGACGGACCACTTTAATTTATCCGGAAGAGGGGTGCTTTGATTTTTTGGGGAAAAAAATTTCCAGCCCCTAAGAAACTTGAAAAAAAATATTCTTGCTCTGATTTTTAGGAAAGAAAAGAACTTTTGATATCCATTATAAAAGTTGAAAAAGATTAATTATCTCAAGGTAAACGAAAAAAATATTCTGTTTCGAAAGAAAATCCCTGACCTATCCTATCGTTGTCATGGTCGAATATTATACGTATAGAGATTAATGGCCGCCCCACTCTTTCTAGGGAATTATCCCCAGCCACCGAACTGGGTGCCCCAAATACAAAATCATCCTGAGGCCCCTGAAATGTGAAAACGGGGAGAAATACTACCCTATTGCTAAGTTTGGAACTCGTGTGAGCTTTTTAACACCAGTTTATCTTGTCTTATTATTATACCTATTATTTGTATATGGTGGCATAGCATGCTAGGTGTAGACCTATGAAATATACGTCTGTTTTCATATGTCGCCAAGGAAAGGAAAATCAGTAAATAACAACAAGAGGAACAATAACAACAACAACAATAATAATAATAATAATATGTCTTTATTTTACAGAGGATTACATCGTCAATCATAAACTCATCCTATAAAAAGTATTGATATATAGATTCTCTAAAGGGATGAAAACGCAGACCATCTCTACAGCCTTTACAAAATAGCAAAGAACTATGAGTAAGAATCTTACAGATACAATTACTCTATAATTTTTTTTTTTTATGAATTGTTAACATTTGATAATTGTATTAAACTGACGTAAGATGTTGTAAAGTTGTGAATGAGAAATAAATCGGACCAGCAAATATCTTCAAGAAAACAATGTTTAACACCGATAAAGTTTCATGTAAGATGGAAATCTATCCCTAGGTAGGCCCTTTTTATGCAAGTCAGAAAGCAAATAAATGAGGTGCATTCAATAGCTGTAGGTAAAAGCAATTTAGCGAGTCACAACCTGACTACGAAAGTTTGTTTGTTGACTGTGGAGGCCAACACATAGATCTTATTCATACCATTACAAGTGATAAATTCCCACAGAGGTGTTCAGATCGGAGCATATGGCTTAACCAACACGCGCATAAATCTACATTTCCAAGGATCTATGTGTACAGTAAAGGATATTTTATCCGAAATCCTATTCCAGATTCAGGATTTTATAACACAGTGGGAAACAGTTTGGGTAGAAGTGACATGTGATGCTAGTGCAGCACAGGTAAATGTGTATCAATGATGATCAAAGACACCGACCAGCAATGTTCGTGGAAAGATAGAAACCATAAATATTATCCAATAACAGTAAAAAGTTCTATACAGTAAGGTATATTTTCTACTAACTGGCTGAATATATGCTTTAAATAGTTTGTCTGCTTTAACAGCTGCCTTCAATATTACATTTCGATTTATGGATTTATATGAAATATATCAATAACGCTCGTAAGTGTAAATCGACACCAGTAGTATACTCGAATGCGTTCGTTTTTATAAATCGCAAGGAGCAGAAAAGATTGACATGAGTCTCACATTATTATTCACTTTTATGCTCTCTGGAAGAAAGATTTTGTAACTAAATTCGAGATATATGCTCAAGTGGAAGGTCATTGAAGATCTATTATTATCTTTTTTTTTTTTTTTTTATCTAATGCCCCCTCCCTTTTTATTACATGTGATCAACATAGTACAGGAAACGTTCTCTTTAACTATAATTGTTTCATAACGTGGGGATGTATTTATATGTTTGAAGCCTTCACCTTTATGTCCACATCTAACTACTCTATCTTAGCAACAATTTGTGAAACGATGAACTCTGAAGAAAGGTCACAGCATACCGATAATGATGTTGCAGACCACTCGAAACAAAAAAAAATTCTAACGGAATTAATATAGGATCTTACAGTTGTTTTTGAACTTGCAGTGGCTTTAGCATATCGCTTCTCTCTCTCTCTCTCTCTCTCTCTCTCTCTCTCTCTCTCTCTCTCTCTCTCTCTCTCTCTCTCTCTCTCTCCTCCCCCCCCCCCCCATAATGTATGCATTATTATATGTGTACATACCGGGAAATATGTTTTTTCTTTTTTTTCGTAATTATGAATGTTTTAGGAAGTTTTATACTTACAAGAAGTCTTTTTTTTTTCTTTTTTTTTTTTTTTTGTTGTTTTCTTTTTTTTTACTCGCTCGCAATTTTCACCTATTCAATTTTAAAATGCATATGTAAGTATGACTTGATACTTTTCTCGTATGAATTTCGATTTCACAAGACTTTCAGATTGTGAGATATCAGACATTATATTACTGTGACCTGTAAGCGTGACTGTTGTTCATGATCTCGGTCTGTTTTAATTGCTTATGTCAATGCTGTTTAAAACGTAAAATGCTACTCTAAATTGGGCAAGAATGGCTGGCCTGAGTAAACAGTTAGGTATGTAACAATGAATAAATACTCTCTCTCAGTGGGACATTCATTGTCTGCATTTCTTATGGCAATATAATTCTCATATCACCTAGTTTCTTGAGTGTGCTTTTATGTAATAATATCTAGAGAGTATTTTCTCTTGACGTCGATGCATTATTCAGAAGTTGAAAAACAGAACAAGATGTTGATTTCAGTTTATTTTGTTACGAAAACATTGAAATACATCTTCTATAGACCACTTTTAACTTCGGCAGCGTTTTAAAGTCAGGTCAAAGCATTTAGGTTTTGTTTAGTTTCGATCTCTAAGCATTTGAAGGCCTCATGGAAGATTGGTCAGTTGACTAAATGAGCTTCTTCCTTAAATAAAGTCATTATTATTATTATTATTATTATTATTATTCCATCTAATCGTGCCTCAGTCAGAATGTTTATTGTCTTAATTCAAATGTTCATGTATTTTATATGCTTAAATATAATTCACAAACATATAATTCTTAGTTTCACTTTAAGTACACTAATAATGTACATAACCACATAATCTTATGATATATATATATACATGTATATATATATATATATATATATATATATATATATATTCTTAGTTTCCTTAGTTTCACTTTAAGTACACTAATAATGTACATAACCACATAATCTTATGATATATATATATACATGTATGTATATATATATATATATATATATATATATATATATATATATATATATATATATATAATACTTGCACATATGAATAAAACTAAAGTAGCGACCATACCTAACATATCTCGTAGTCACTTTGTAATATTTTACATGTATGTCAGTGCATATTAATAAAAATCAATAATATTAATATGCACTGACATACATGTAAAAAGTGCAATGAAACCATGATGAGGACGAGGACAGCGACTATAATGTTCTTCAGAGAGAGAGAGAGAGAGAGAGAGAGAGAGAGAGAGAGAGAGAGAGAGAGAGAGAGAGAGAGACTGGCGATAGCCTTTTTTTCTTTCTTTCGTTATAAGATTAATATTGGACGGAGGCCGTGTCCACATCTTACAAGTAGGACTGAAACTTTTGAAAGATGCTTTGATATGGATTTACTCTTCTAGTAATTATGAAAGTCATATTTTTATTTATTTAAAAAAGCAGCTAGATCAAAGTTTTCTTTTTACCCAACCGGATAATACTTATAATACTTTGCTGATACTTAGTCGACTACTAATTGATATCTACATGATAGGAAGAATACGTATCATCATCATGGAACTTTAATGTCTGGATATATATGTTGAGATAACTTAAAATGATGATGGCTGGTGAAATGCCAGAGTATTTAACTTTTGGCAAATAGGATATTTTTGCTTTATGTCGGGTTTAAAACTCTAAAAACGTAAAGAAATACAAAGGTTGCTGAGAATTTCGCTTTACTAGGTTCTGAAAAAATGTATCTCCCAAGAAGAAGAATAATTACTTAGAAATGTATAGGAAATTATACCATGTCACCCATAAATCCTTGAAAATATTTAACTAGGAGTATATGAAAAGTCTTAACATTTTAATTGCTTGACTGAACATCACACACACACACACACACACACACACACATATATATATATATATATATATATATATATATATATATATATATATATACACACACACACGTGTGTGTGATGTTCAGTCAAACAACATCACACACACTTATATATATATATATATATATATATATTTATATATATATATATATATATATATATATATATATATATATATATATATATATACGTGTGTCTGTGTGTGTGTACTTTACACATCAAGAGCAGAGTCGGTTGCCTATTGAGCTTTTTCGTAGATTGCTATTTATTAAGGCCGTGATTGTGATGCAAGAAGACAGTGGAACAGATTTATCGTATGTCGTTGTTTATGATGATTGTGTAAACTAATTTTTGTATTTTGTTCTTTATTTGTATTCTTTGCAACACTGAAGTTCCTATAGAATGTTGGTATTTCAGACCTTTTCTATTCATTATTTCATAGATGACAGATGCCGCTAGTACACAGTAATGACACTAATATCTCTAGCAGTTGATAGTGCTAAGTACCCAGTTTTAATGAATGACTTCATAACACTGGAGTAGCAATGAATTGGTTACTTCACTTCGAGTTGCGACGGAAACATGACCTTATCAGCAAAAAATATGAATACTACAATTACTAGAAAAATTGTGTCATGCTTTTATGAGAGATTTTTCATGCATTCACTATCTATGGAATTTCGATTCAAGACGGCTATTGATTTAAAACTAAAGCTTCTTACTGGGTACCATAGCAGAAGCGTCTAAAACCAAAGTCAATTATTTTGTGACATTTTTTATGCAGGAAATAGAGCAATATATATATATATATATATATATATATATATATATATATATATATATATATGAAAATACGCTCTGAATTAGTAACATCCACCGCCCTCTCTCTCTCTCTCTCTCTCTCTGTACACACGCTCTAAAAAGTATTAAAAAAAAGTAAAAAAAATTGATCTTTCACTAATCTTTCTTTAGAGACAAGGCCTCAGTGTGTATAGTGTACTAGTAACATACACTACTGTACTAAGCCATATGTCTAAAAGCAGGAATTGGCGAAGAAAGAGAACCTCATTCTAGTGCTTGAGTTCACATCAAGACCGAACGGAGGAAAATGAAGAGAAAAAAAATAATGTCAAACAAAGCGCGTGAGTCTGGCTTGAGGTCGTTGTTTCTCGTTTATTTCCAATGATCTTAAAACTGCAGATGCTATCACTGAATGGTTCTAAAACATGCCAATACCGCAGATAATTTTCCTGTAATCAAGCAAACGACTACATTTTCACGAGATTCTCATTTCACACCATCGTCGCAAGCCACTGGCGAATATCCGCTACGCTCTCTTTTCACCCTTGCCTTCCTGCGATAAGATTTTCTTGTTTCTCATGAATATGCATAAACAAAAATAGTCTTCAACGAACTAATGAAATAAGCTCTTGTACATCAGCGAAAGTGGTCTCTAACTGATCTATATGCGACTGTGTTTGGAAGAGAAAATCTTATTGGTTCACTCAGTCAGCATGAAAGGTCATGTTGCGTCAGCCTTCTGAGGAAAATTGTAAACGGGCTCGCAAAGATAGTTTATTTTTCTCGTTTATAAATATTGATGAGAAACGAGGAAATCTTATCGCAGGCATCCACGGATGAAAAGAAAACGTAGTGGGTTTTCGCCTGTGGCTTGCGACGATGATTTCGCACTTATCTGTATATGTGTGTGTTTTTCTAATTACCTCACATTGGTATGATTTATCAGTATGCAATTCTAAGCTGTTGATCAGTATTTTATGCCATGTAGCACGAAACATGCCCCAAATACCCAATCCACAGAATTATTCCTATTTCTAATTACCAAATACTTATAGGTGACAAGGTAACCATATAATAAGAAACAGAGGCCAATTTGCAAACTAACCAATGCTGCCATAAATTTCTGTGAATGCGTCCGCTATGATAAATTGTACTAATTGGCTCATTACTCGGTTTGAAAAACATCTTCCCAACACAGATTCTACATAATCAATCAAATAATCACTCAAATCTATCGAATTTATGAACGGAGACTTTAATACAAATAGCTAATATCCTGGATTTGGTACACTACTTACGTTAAGTACAGTTTAAACTATGTCTTTGACTTAATTACGTATTATTCTATTTTCTTTTTCTTTTCTTTTTCTTCAGATGGGTAATGCCAGCCGGATTGCATTGACCAATATAATGCTGTACTGTCGACTAAATCCCCTGGTCTGCATGGATGTCTCGGAATCCTTCATGGGTTACATAATTATGATCGATCAGTCACACAATTTGTACATGGAAAGATAAATTGATTAGATAAACGTCATCTGAAACAGTAAACAAATATTGACATTTGCAAGCCTAACTTGATATTCTAAAAAAATTCAAAAATAATTTTAATCAAAAATGCGACAAAGACCAAAAAGTAAGAAGCCAACAGGGCCTCTCAATCTCATCGATGTAATTAAGAGAGGATATTTCCAGCAAATTCGCTTCCTAGTTGATCTAGGGTTGGACATAGACGTAAGGGATGAAGAAAAAAGAACGGCGCTTTTGCTTTGTCCTTTCATAGAACCGGAAGCGTGGGGAGTTGGAATAGCTCGGCTGCTGATTGAACATGGCGCAAAATTGGACTGTAGAGATAAATATGCGTTAAATGCGTTTCACTACACGTGTATATATGAACGTGACGAATTAGCAAGAGTGTTTTTAAGCGCCATAGACTTTAATCTAAACCAGCAGGACAAGGAAGGTAATACTGCCCTTCACTATGCAGTTAGAGCAGGCAACACTGTTCTCGTTCGTCTCGTTACGCAGTCGCTTTTAAAGTATCGCATGCCGATCGATGTTGCTAACAAAGATGGCGAAACTCCACTTAATGAAGCGTATAGAACAGGCAGAAAGCAAATAATACAAATTTTGGAAAACCCCGAGGAAAGTAGACAACTGGAGCTACCATTACACCTGAAAATGTCACAAGAACTTACATTTGATCCAGTGTCCTCTCCCAGAACCTATAGCAGACCCAAGTCATCGTTGCTTTCCAAACGAAGCTCCCGGCACAGTTCTGTCAGTGATTTAGTTTTCTCCTATGGGCGATCTCCTACCATTTATAGCTATGATGCACAGTCTCATCGCAGAGGAGACGCAAACCGGGAAATACCCCCGAACGAGAAAAACCCCAAAAATATAATTCTTTGTGCCAGTTTGTCGGACCTGCGCAATAACCCAGACTATCTTTTACAGCATGCCCCAATACCGCCATCTACTGAAAATGGCAGAGTGATGGTGTCAAGAAGAGCCCAGTCTGCATTCGTGAGACGAAGTGAAGTAGAAGGTGGTAATGACTACGATGACCACTTCAGCTGGAGAACCGAGTTAAAGAAGCTCTTCGTCCACAAGCAATATCAGTGCACATCGTCATACAGAGATTCAGCGAAGCAACTGACGGAAAATGATTTCTTAAGCCTGGACAAACCCCCAACAACACCGTCTCTGTCTGAAGAAGGACTTGATGAAAGCGGGGGAAAGAGGGGAAGGAAAAGTCAGCTGTTAAGGCAGGGAACAAAAGACATTATTTCCCAAAAAAGCAAATCATTGGATAAACAGAAACCACCAAAAAAGGGACCAGTTAATATAGGACATGGTAAGCAACTATCCTCATCCATTGATGGTTCTCTAGGGTCAAGCAGTGAATCCATCAACAGTACAGAATCCAGAAAACGTCAACAACAGGACGAGAAGCAGGCATCTCTGAAGCCGTCTACTGACAAGGTTAGCGGAAAGGGATCAGATGATTCCAGTTCCGGGGGACGTGTCAGCAGAAATGCAAACTGCAAGAACTTACCTTCTGTGAGCGTTCAGTAGGCACGAAACACCCGGGGTAAACCTCCCCCACGACCACGACGAATAGAAATTGGAAATACTTGATGAGTAAGATGGAATGCTGGAACCAGTGTTGGTTATTTTCTTGTCTGATTTTCATCTATTTAAAAAAAAAAACGGAGCTTTAATTTTGGTAATAGATACATCTTACAATCTGGAAATGTTCGATGAAAAGTATATTTTTTCACATTGGTAAAATTGTATGAGATATGTAAGGAATCATCCATGACATCTTGCAAATTTATGGCGTCAAATAACGGAAAGTTGTAGGTAAAACGTTAATATTTCTTGTCAAATATCCGTTTATTTAATGACGTTTATTGATTGGTTTCTTCAGATCAAAGAAAGGATCGTATTTCTATTACCAAGAATATATTTGTACTTTTGAACTTATTTTAAATTAACCATTATCAAGACAAAATGCATCTTCTGACATCTCTCTTTTAATCAGCGGTTACCGCAAAGGTGACTTTGCTTCTCG
Source organism: Margaritifera margaritifera (assembly GCA_029931535.1). Classification (NCBI taxonomy): domain Eukaryota; kingdom Metazoa; phylum Mollusca; class Bivalvia; order Unionida; family Margaritiferidae; genus Margaritifera; species Margaritifera margaritifera. The sequence goes on from JAQPZY010001678.1 coordinate 604,809, forward strand.
AAACATATTTCAATTTGATTGGTCATTATGTGGGAACTTTTTTGGTAATGATATGTCATCCGTACTTGATTTGTGCTACTTGTCTACTATTGGAAACCAGGTGTGTATACCATTCCATAAACGTTAAGCATTTCCATTTCACAATCACCAGGTATTCCTCTGTTATTAAGTGCACATAATTCGAAGAAAGAAGTACTTGAACAGGTTCAAAAATCTTGAATCTGGATTCAAGATCAGATGTCTATTTATTTAACGAGCAATAAGACGTTTTTCCCCTTTTCGTTAGAAATACAAGAGCAACACAAAATACTCAATCTTTAGAAAGAATAAGTTTATGCTTCCATATGTCATCCTTAAAATATATCAATCAATCAATATGAGAGACAGAAACAAAGAAATATAATTGTATTTTGGAAGGCGAAAAGGTTCAAGTAAAGTTAACAACAAGGCGCCGCTTACTTGCAAGAAAAATTGTTCTAGATGATGTTGTTTTGGGCTATTTAATGTAATCTAATAATTTTAGGATTTTGTGACGAAATCTCCTTGAGATTCTAATAGAAGTAAATGACATGCTTAGGTTAGGTTTTACGCGTTAAAAATCTTTCATTCAATTCAATTCATAATGCATTTTATTTTACATTTGCATTTAATTTTAGATTTTTTTTTTACTCTGCTATTTTATTTACGTGCATTTAGATTCCATATTTGGCAGAAAATGTATATATTTAAAATGTCTGTGATAAGAAATTATGACAAATCAGTAATATTTTGTTTATGACATTTGTTTGACGGTGTTGTCAAAATTGTGTTGTATATTGCCATACGTTTATATGTTTGTATACACGGTCGTGAAAGTGTTATGTTAACATAACTCTAGATCTACGCAGGCCATTTGTACCAGTACAAGCCTTCCCCATCTTAAATGTTACCAGGTTCATTTAAATTTTTCATTAAGTATTTTTTTTTCTTCTGTGTTTTTTTTTTTTTTAATGATACTTAATTCCGTTTTTCAAATAATGTTCGATTTCATTTCATGTGTTCTTGGGCTCCGTTCAGTAAATGCAGAAATTGCAAATGTCGAGTTTCTGTCTGATGAGGGAACTCTGATTCATCTTGCATCTCATTTCCAACGTGTTCACACCGTTTTCTGTATCCTTTCCAACAGTGAAATCCTTTCCAACGTATTTACACCTTTTCTGTATCCTAGGAAAACACTTTTTAAGGTATTCAACCTCACCAAACATACAAATTCTAATATTCAATCAAAACTCCAAAACTTGGCACATCGTACACGTTTGAGATTTGAATGTCACATCGGTCTTTGTTTTCCTAGAGGACTAGACTCTTGATCTGAACTAAATAGTATAATCTTGCATGTCTGTCATTGTAGACATATATAATATTTTCAATATAATCATTACTAGATTCGAAGTCCCAAAATGTGTTTTTCAAAGCAATTTATAAAACAGGAAGACGCTCAGAAATGATTGATACAGTGTGAGCATAATAACTCGATGCCACGACCAGTCAAAACAAGAAAGAAAACTAAGATGAAAAGTATTGTAATCACTCCGACTTTGTCAGCATCTAGCACATGACTCTGTGCTCAATGCAGTGCGAAGACTAAGTTTACATTGTGCAACTTCTTGCATTCATTGCCATTGTTCATCGCTTCAAACGAATCAGGTTGCCTGGCCAAACATTCGCATGCATTAGCACATACTTACTTCAACGTTTAGGACATGATGATTTATATTTGTATTGTATATATGGCGCGCGCCCTCGCGCCTCCTCCCCCCCCCCCCCCCCTTTACCGGATCCGCCCCTAGAATTGCTTCAGGTTGGCATATCTAAGATGGTGCGTCAAGACTGCGTTGCTGATTGTACCGCTTCGTTACTGTTCAGTATGTTCTTGGATCAAATTGGATTCTAATATTTATTTTAACAGTTAAAGTTTGCTTACATCTGAAATAATATCTCTTGTAAAGACGCAAGTTGAAATTCAAAGATTACGTGAAGACGGTTGTGTCAGCTTGTTAAATGTAGATAGAGTTTGCTATCAATAAAATGTTATTGTTTGGTCTAAAATCAAATATCCGGTATACGTGATTGTCTGTTTGGAAAGTTTTGAAAAATGAGCAGGATAACGTTTCTTGTTCTTGTTGTTGTTGTTCTTCAAGTTTGTGTATCTTAATTTTCAGTTTCTTTATGGGTTATATTTAAGATAAGACATTGTTTTATCATCCATAGGATCCCCTAGTCATCAGATTCTTTAACATGACAAAGTAGAGGCTTCCCATGTGACCGGCGTCATACTATCACTTCACATCCATGATAGGCTTCATTGGACAGTTGACTTGTACACTGTTATAATTCTGGTGTAAAAGAAAAGGATAATTTAGGAATAGTAATATATATCTAGAGATGGTATAGGATAATGGGTTATTTAATAAAGTCTTATGAAAATATTTTGTCTCTTTAGTTGAAAATTAAGTAAAAAATACATTAATGTTAAGGAATCAAGCGGCTACAAGGAAATTTTCCAAGGCTATTTCGTGCTTGCAGATTTTTTAGAATCACTATGTCCGTTCGTGCGTCAATACATACGTGAATTCGTGCTTCCGTCTATTTATAGATGGCTTTATTTTTAATATCTTTCCATCTCTTACCACAAAGTTGCAAGTTGTTTTTATCTTATTATTAGCGCTTGTCTCACATGAAAAGCTTGTTACAGCAAACTTCTTTTCTGGGATTACTTAGTATTGTAATAAATGGTGTCAGAGCTAAATTTTAATTACATGTTACACTGATTGCCAGCAAACACGAGTAGCTCGTGCAACTTACTTTGACCTACATTTATGCGTTTACTCAACATTGTTTATTACTTAATGTAAAATATATATTTTCAAAATAATTTGCGCCTAGTAATGGTTACATGCTGACACGAGATAATATTTCGGACATATCAGCGACTTATTACGCGCACACGAGGAGGCAGAGCCCCTTGAGTGAGTACCACTAATATGTTTGATACATTGTCAGTCAGGTAACTAATGTATCCAATGACTTCAAGATTTTTTCCCCCGTAGAATTATTTCTTCCAAAGAACTGTTGTGTCACTAAGCGCACGATTTGTGCAGTTTTGTCACTTCATTCTAAAAAAGATAGACGCATTATTGAGTCATGTTAAATCTGTTAGCGATTCTAAGAATTTTTGCAGAGGATTAAATCAGAGGAAATTACTGCTTCGCAGTCTGTTGGAGTCTGCAATAGTTACATCGAGATGGTAAGTGAAGGTCTAGTACATACCAACGCGGAGTAAATGAACTAGGAAAAATGATGCATTATAACAATGAGCCTTGAAACTGAAATTATCCTATATTTTGCCAGTTACTCGGAAATAAAGACATATTCGACAAGTTTGTTCCACGTAGGTATGTCAAATTCTTTGTTAAATCGTTCATTATTCGTCCATTCTGTGTTTCCCTGACCAGAATTTCTGAAGGACCACGATGTACTTGCATGTAAAGTTCTGTACATTATTACTTCCACAATACTTTCTTGCTAATATGAAACATATACAATCTCTGTAAAATCTGTCATCAGTTTCTTCAGTAATTCCTTGACATCGAAGTATGGCTAAATTTTGATTTCTTGTAATGTTATTATGGAGTTCATTACATTCAGCAGCGATAATTTCATCAATTTTTAAAAAAAAAATTATATCGAAAAACTGTTTTGTTTTTTATAGAAGTTAGCTAATTTATTTTTGTTCCTCGTAGGACCTGAGCAACAGATAATTATGGCTATAACAGTGCGTAGGAGTAGAGTTCTTTCTGGTATATAAACGGTTCTTAGTGCGGAGGTTAGACCTGAACCTTACATGGCAAAATAATTGATATGGTCAAAGATGCGAAAGTAAAATGTTGATACCAGACAGCTAATGCTCAGCTTAAATATTCGAAATCGTCACTTAATGACCTACTTGTGTTGTTGTGCCATAAAACACCAGACCATGCCAAAGCCTAAAATAACATCACCATTACCGGATAGAAGCATGCTTACATGGCTTGCAATATTTTATCTAGCTTTTCGTTAGTTTTCTTTGTATTAATTATGAAATAAATTTGACAAATTTTGTGGTGTACCTTGTTAAACGTCCTTTGAGAATTCTCATGAGCCAACATACCCCTATCCAGTCAACCAGTTTATATGGGCAAATAATCACATATCTGATATTTGCAATATCAAAGATCTGATATCTAACCTAATCTGATGTTTCGAATATATCATTCACCACAAATCAAAGGAAAATTGAGAAATTGTTGGATAATAAAACTTATATTATAGGTGCATGTTGGGTTGAACAAGCGTTACATAATAAAATTGGATCACTGTGACCTAGGTTTAAATGTTTTCTTAGCTTGGCTTGGCTCTTTTATACGTTCTTGGCAAGAACACAAAATTTTTATGGCATATATGTGGGGTTAATTACAAGTTTTGTACCGAAAATTGGGACCCTAATTCTCGCATTTCCTGTTGGGTTAATATTACACCTCACGTCTGTGTACTTTGTTATATAAATTACCAGTATGGCAAACCTGGGTTAAGATTCCGTGTAGTTCTTTGCGTACTCAAAACGTACATTTCTTAAAAGTCATAAGTCACCGTCTACTTTTATAGAATCGTTCTTACAACATATTATGTTTTAAACTTCAATTTACACACTTTATATCACTGAAGTTTATGAGTAGAAATGAAATTTAAAAAACCCTGCCTTTTATTGCGTTATCACGATTGTTTTGGGGATTTTCTTAAGTCTTAAAAGAGAAACAAAATGAAACTTAAAGTGGCAACTTCTGAGTCTATAATATAATTTGTATGCAGAAAGAAGGAAAGAAGGAAAGAGAAGAAAGGTTTCTAGTTTACCCATGCATAGTCGCAACCGGTTGTACTATTGTACTGTAGATACGATATCTTTAGTGCTCAAGTGTCATACACCCATCTTGTTATAGTACTTCACACCGAAAATAGACTCTTATCAAAACTTTAGGGCCGCTGCAAACGGTCGAAAGAGAAGAGTATTCTAGAAAGAGTTACGAATTCATTCCCTATTTCAATGCATCTCAGTAAACCCTCAAGTTCAAATGAAACTATGGCGCCGATATGATTAGGTGCTACCCAGTTTGATATAAAATACTTAAACATTACATTTAAAAGGAAGAAAAGATTGTATTATGTCAGCCCTTCGTTGATATCCGGTCCAACAGTGTTTTGATGTACTTGCATCTTTTATGAAGTAATCCAGGGATGCATTGACGATTTATCATCCATCGCCATTGAAGTAGGTCTTTCTAAATACAATTGCATTTCTACGTATATAGGTTCATCTTCTGAAATTTGAGAACGGCAAATATATATATAGATGGGGCAAGACAAACATTTTTGTTCGTCCTCGATATGCCTAATGCTTTAAAAATAATATGCAAGTTAAAATATAGTGTGAGAAATGCTGTGTATTTTTTTTTAGTGATTTGAAGATTGATAAACATCAAATAAACATAAACAAATGCATCCACGAGGAATTTTAACAAGTCCCTGTTACTCACTGCTTATACTGTAACAGGCCAAGGTGACGTCTGGGCTACGCTCGTTACTATAAATAGACCCCTACCGCGGCATAACAAAAGTCTTCTATACACAAAACTCTGGGTATGAAAGAATCTCCTCTAACCTCGCCATAGTTTTGCAGCCGTATAGCACTAACCTAACAATAGGCCTAGAGATCATCAATTTTATTAAAACTGAGGTATACTTATCAATAAATAGATCTGACAGGTACCCATACGAAGTCATAATCTGTTGACCTTTTACTTCATGAATAAAACGACAGCTCTCATACTGCTGAAAGTGCACAAAATCATTCGGAACATATGGATGCTAACGATGACTCTTCCTAACAAGAAATGTAATGCTTTATCTAATAGGCTCCTGATGATAGATGGACATGGAATTCCAATTTTCAGCAGAACATGAAAGTTTTTCGGTGCCTGTCAGATCCCCGTTATGTCGCAGATCTAAATTTTAATCAGATTCTGAGATCATAAAACTCGGAGCTTGAGTATTGCTCACAGTCTATTAGAAGTGACTTTCCAAATGAAAAAGGTCCTTTATGATTGGTAACACAAAATCTCAAGCTCAAACACACTCTTAGAAGCTGCATGATCTCCCAGAGTTTCATGCTCGTTGTTATCCACTGATTTATGTGGTAATCTAATATATGAGCTTGTAAATCGTACCTACTACAATGTTGGAAATTCATACGTCTGTATCAACCCATATGAATACACAAATTCACATATATACACAAATAAAGAATAACTATATAAGTAACGCGCGAACATACTAAAAAAGGAACAAACGCATAATCGAACGAACCTGGTCTCATTAAATCGTCCACTGAATCAGATGATCAACATCGTAATTTTCCAAACTCAATCGCTCAGAATTCCCTGGTGTTTGGTGAATGGTCTCCCATGACACAACAAATAAATCTTTGTTAATTGAGTCAGTGTATTTGTTCACACTTCACCAGCTAACACCTGTTTTGTTCGGGTACTGACAAAGCCGTATTATTCTTGAAAACCTGTACCGCTAATGAAGCAATTAACACATACATAACACACCCTCTTTACAATTCAAACTATGTATTGGGACAATTTGTGAAATTTACTACATTTACTGTGTTAAGAGTCAACGTTTAAATGTTCCCCGTATTCTCAAAACTTGTCACAACACAAAACTCAAGTCAAGAACAAAATCCAAAATTGTGAAGCTCTTCAATCTCACTGGAAATAGGGTTTGAAGCAAGTAACATGTAACATAAAGTTTTTTTTTTTATTTTGGTTGCTCTACCTGGGTGCTCTCTTTCAGTGTCATTGGTGTACTTCAGGTACAGTCTCTGATATATAAGGTTGCAAGATTGAGCTTGATTTTTGTACATAAAAAAAATATGTTGAGCAGACGGGGAATTGATTATATTTTATGACGAACTGTAATCTGTACGATACCATCAAATTGGTGCTTATTTATTATAAAAAAGTGCGAGGTATTCATTTCGAGATTGAGTCGATATTCGAGTTTGCAACAAATTAAATAACATCAATACAATCTCTAACCAGAAAGCCTGCACGCAACTCGAATCGATTGACCCTTACTTTGGGTACAATTGAACTTACATATGGTCAAATGGTCACAAAATTACAGTAGCAAAGTCAATCGCTTTGTTCCATTGTAACTCGCATTACACAGCAGCAGCTTGATACTGCATCGAACTAGGCCCATAATATAACGTTCGACACAGATGATTAATCCGTTGTCCACATCATATTCAAATTCCTTAAATTGGTGACAGCAAACTGCCATGACAACCTCAACTATGTAAACCATTCTTAATATAAAGTCACCTTTCTTCTTTGAACATAGGTTCAAAAAAGCATACACAGCCACTTAGATTCGAATATAGGTTCAAAAAAACACACAAAGCAACTTCGAACTTAGGTTAAAAAGCATACAAAGCCACTTAGCAAGCGTGTTTGTTATGTCGTAGTGAGCATATAGTGACCATCCAGCCTCGACATTTTAACAATTTCAGTGCACTTTGATCCAATGCAGCATTTCGAACACTGCTCAGAGTATTCAGTTTTCTTCGTCAACCGGAGTGTGACCCCATATTCAGCACGACTCACCGATTTACATTAAATGAGTATTCTTACCTGAAGTTTGTTACTACACCTGGCATATATATATATATATATATATATATATATATATATATATATATATATATATATATATATATATATAGATTAGTCACATACATCCTCAGAATATTACTCTTTTCCATCTTAAATCCAAAGTGATATACATAGACTTATCCCCACAAGTGAAATATACAGTATTTCTCTGACAATTATATCAGCTACCACAAATAAAAAAGGGAAAGATCTTTCGTTATCAACGCCTTTATTTGCTACAGGCTCTCTGACAGTTACGAGTCCCCCCCCCCCCTTCCCTTGAACGTGATTCCAATGTTTGACGTACAACAGGCCATATGGCGGCTTGATCAAACTATAAAGCTCTTGGCACCAGTAGAAAGAATAACTTCTTGTGGCACACATGACACCAGGCGTTAGTGTTCGCACCATTCTCAGAGTACACTGGTTCTTTAATGATCGGATGGAGTAAATATCGATAGGCTAAAGAAAGGGTATTTACTCCATTAGTAAATTGTTGCATCGCAAATTACGACACTTAAAGTTCTGTCATAGAATATCACAAATGTCGTTGGAAATACGCTGAGACAAAAAGATAAACCAATCGATATAATTGTTTGCAAAAACATGGAAAGACTATGCGTAAAATACAGTGTAGTTATGTTTTTTGAACAACTAGGTTAAAATATTTTCAAACCGTCTCTAATTTCATGACTGATATTGTGGGATTTTGTTTTCAAACAAATTTAATAAATACGTTTCATTCAGAATTTAGTCAATTCGTTTGTCTGATAGCCAAGTCAATGTAAAGACAAACCTTAATAGATAAAAATAATGTAATTTTACATGAGAAAGTTAGATTTAAAAAACAAGTCATATGCATTTTCTGAGCAAAGAGTATGATTTTGTCCAGTGAGCATCATGTGGCTTTGTTTCAATGACCATTTTTAGGAACGTACAGAAATTATGTTGGAAAGTCATGTCAGTTACCATGTAAACAGTTGTAACAATTATTCTAGATACTTGTTCGTAAAATTAAACAGAAAATATCAAAGTGTATTTATTTTAACGGTGCTTTCCTTTTATTGTTTAACAGTCTGAAATGACTGATTTCCTTAACGCTGTCGATTAAGTGGTTCGCAGTGAAGGTATAAAATTACCCTTATGCTTATATGACTGTAAGGTATAAAATTACCAGTATGCTTATATGACTGTATTGTTAACGGTGTTTTGATAACGCTTTTAAAATCGCTACATGATGTAGCAAAATGACGAATTAAAAATTAAATCTCGTGACACGTCGTCTCTCCTTTCTTAGACCACTTGCGTTTATTTTCAATAGATCCTAGAGGAAAATTGAATGCCCTGCTATGTGGAAAACAGCAAAGGCAATACCAGTTTTTAGAAAAGGTGACATGAGTTCACCATGAAATTACCGTCCTATTTCACTTCCAAGTTGTGTAGAATTTTTGTGAAAGAATAATTTTTAACCTTTTATATAACTTCTTAAAGCATACAAGTTTGGATTTGTACCCCAATACTTCACAGTGCATCAGCTAATTGATATTAAGATAACTAGATAGTACAGGCATTTAAAACACATAGCTATATGTCCATGGTCTTCTGTGATATCTCAAAAGCTTGACCGAGTGGGCCAAAAAGGCCTAGTACTTAGGCTTCAAGAATATGGCGTTCATGGATAAATCACCTGGTTGGCAGACTATTTGTCTTTACGGAGACAAATAGGTAGTTCTAAGTTCAAAACTGTTAAATATGAAAATGATAAAAGCTGGAGTCCCTCAACGATACGCACTGGGTGCTACGTTTCTTATATATATATATATATATATATATATATATATATATATATATATATATATATATATATATATATATATAATCATTTATTATACATGTTAGAGAATTTTTAATTCGTACTCTATATTATCATTTATCATACATGTTAGAGAATTTTTAATTCGTACTGTATGGAGATTCGAACTCGGGCCCGCGGGTTACGGCACCCATCGCCTTGCATGCACGCACCATATACCCTCTCAACCATGCACACATCACCAAAAATGATGCTACAAAGTCGCTGGTATAGGCATTCGTGCGTAGTAGACACATCCGCTTATCAAGCGAGTAATTAATTCTCATCTAAGTACACACTCACTCCGGATTCCTACGACATAAATCAAGGTATGTAGAATTTATCATAGAGAAATACAAATATACACCAAGCAGAGCGGAAAATGCTATCCCTGGATCCTACAGGAAAATGTTTGATAACATGAAAAACTGGACGCAATCAATAAATGGAAAAAGCAATGACTCATCACTCTAAATCCATCAAAAACTGAAACTATTATATTCAATAATATTACTGCTACACCACATCTGAAATATGATGGTACACCAATCACATTTGATGTATGATGGTACACCAATTGCTCTTGATATATGATGGTACGCCAATCACATTTGATATATGATGGTACACCAATCACATCTGATATATGATGGTACACCAATCACATTTGATATATGATTGTACACCAATCACATTTGATGTATGATGGTACACCAATCACATCTGAGATATGATGGTACATGAATTACTCTTGATATATGATGGTACACCAATCACATTTGATATATGATGGTACACCAATCACATCTGATATATGATGGTACACCAATCACATTTGATATATGATTGTACACCAATCACATTTGATGTATGATTGTACACCAATTGCATTTGATATATGATGATACACCAAATACTTTTGATATATGATGGTACACTAATCACATTTGAAATATGATGGTACGCCGATCACATTTGATATATGATGGTACACCGATCACATTTGATATATGATGGTACACCGATCACATTTGATATATGATGGTACACCAGTCATATTTAATATAATTTGGTGCACCAATCACATTTGACAAAACCATTAAACACCTTAGGATTACCATTTTGAATGATGGCAACTGGAGTAAACACACCGATGATCTCATTCTGAAAGTTTCTAAAATGATTGCCACTCTGAATACACTATTGTTCAAATTAAGCAGACATTAAGTAAAATGTATATAGCCTTTGTAAAGACCAATACTCGAATATGCCAGTGTTGTTTGGGATGGATGTAATGATACGGATACTAATAGATTAGGAAATATCCAAAAAAGAAGCTGCTCGAATAGTAACTTATTGACAAGAAGTTCGAGATCAGAGTGTTTGTACAATGAATCTGCTGTCAATCAGTTCGAGATCAAAGTGTTTGTACAAGGAATCTGGCTGTCAACCAATTCGAGATCAAAGTGTTTGTACAAGGAATCTGGCTGTCAACCAATTCGAGATCAAAGTGTTTGTGCAATGAATCTGGCTGGCAATCAGTTCGAGATCAGAGTGTTTGTACAATGAATCTGGCTGTCAGTCAGTTCGAGATCAAAGTGTTTGTACAATGAATCTGGCTGTCAATCAGTTCGAGATCAAAGTGTTTGTGCAATGAATCTGGCTGGCAGTCAGTTCGAGATCAGAGTGTTTTGTGCAATGAATCTGGCTGGCAATCAGGTCGAGATCAAAGTGTTTGTACATCGAATCTGGCTGGCAACCCTTACAAATACTGAAGCAGTGGCGTAATAAGAGTAAATGGCGCCCGGGGCGGGGATGATCGCTCAATGGGCCCAGATTATGAGGTCCTCATATCACACCAGAGTTTTAACTATTTGTTACCGCCAATTATTGTTAAAAATTTAGACGGCAGATAAAGTCTGAGGAAAAAAACAAACAACTACGTCATTCCCTTAAATTTCAGCTAAATCATTTGGGTGTTCAACAGTCAAATTATGGAATGACTAACTCCAAGATGTCTGGATTTATTCATCTCATTCATCCTTTAAAAATCACTTCAAAGAAAACAAACACGTTCATTCATAAGTCTTGACACGAGAAAGTAGAGTTTCTGTCGTTCATACACGATTACGAATTAACTGTTCATCTCTAAAGATGGAACTTTTTGTAAATCGTATAAACGTCTATTTGATGTGCGACTGCCTTGTAGCAAATTAAACGACTTATTACATTTTTAGCCTAGAATTTATAACTTTCACAGGTGAAATATTTTATCACGATATAATCAACTACCATCTCTCCAAACAAGTCTAAATCTTCATCATAATAATTTTAAGATATTCCTCTAATTAATTGCGTATTATTAATCTAATTTGTCTGAGTTTTCAGCGTCTGTGATTTTTAATTTTACAAAAATTTAACTTTTAATGTGTTTTTCCGCAGAAGTTGCACGTAGTACAATTTTGGAGTGTTTTCCAGCTGCGCATCTAATTTAAATTTGTTAACTTTTCGTCTAGAATATGAATTTGAAAGAATTAAACATAATGCCCCAGATCAACCACTTTTTTCAACCATCCATTTCAACTTAATTTTCATCTTTAACTCGTTTTCGCCAAATGATACGTGTTCTATGTAAGATTATGCACATGCATTTATGAGAATATTTTCTTTTCACTAGAACCATGACCATGTATTTATCTACGCATTTAATGTGTCTGTATGTATGTGTGTATGAATGCATGCACGTATGTATGTATGTATGTATGTATGTATGTATGTATGTATGTATGTATGTATGTATGTATGTATGTATGTATGTATGTATGTATGTATGTATGTATGTATGTATGTATGTATGTATGTATGTATGTATGTATGTATTTATGTATGTATGTATTTATGTATGTATGTATGTATGCACGAATGTGTGTATGTATGTATGAATGCATACACGTGTGTATCTAGTTACCTATCAAAGTAATGACATTTAACATCACTATCTTTCCATCTGCACGTGTTTCCTGATCAATTCATTTACTGACGTTATAACATCATGATCTGTTATATTTGTTTGTCTTGTATGCCTGTTCAATTTATTGTTTGTATTTATGAAATATTGCGGAAGGACAATTCTAAGTTGGTTGAACATGTGTCCAACCCCTTTTTCTTATATTTATGATTTGGTAATTAAATATGTTTCAATCAATCAAATCATCGCGTCTATAAAGATTGTATGCCTTTTTAACATGTTAATACCTTATGTAGGATAGCCGTATTATTGTTATATATTGGAAAATGTTTGATTTTATGTATTTTTAGGATCAAAGAAAAACCTTTGTTAGCAGGATTACCCTAAGTCAAGCGAACAATATATTTTATCATGTGATTATATTGGTATAACATACTTATCGAGCTGTATGTTTTCAGATGAAAGATACAAAAGTAAGGCCCCAGACGTTACGTCTAGGCCAGTTACATTACAAAGCCCTGCGTAAAATTTACTACTAAATCAATTCACAAAGGCTTCAATAAGCATAAATCAATTTTCCTTTTTGTTTTTTCTCTCTCTGTCTTCTACTACGGTCCTATTATCCTGCCATGACATCTAATGTTACGTTGTCGTGCAGAGAGCTTGTGTATTGTTTGTTGATTTAATACCGTATATATGTGCATGTAAATCAATTTTTCTTTTTGTTTTCTCTCTTTCTCTACTGCAACGGTCCCATTTTACTGCCATGACACTTAATACTACATTGTCATGCAGAGAGCTTGGGTGTTGTTGCTTCACTTTTTACAATATATCGTTAGCACTCGCTCATAGGTCGGATCCAACTCGAAACAACATAGACCTAGATCTGCCGTTGCATGATGCGCCGGCAGATCAGGGTCTATGTTGTTTGTTCTATAGATTACTCCTAACAAACTGCACAGACACAGATCTGCCGATGCATCTATTCACTTTGTAGTTGGATCGGACTTTAACTCGAGAACAGATAGTACACGTGCATGCAAATCTAAAGTATTAAGTTTGAAATACAGCGACTGCAGCAAGGAAAATCGCACAACAGTTTTATACTCTGTTTGATGACAGTCACCTTCGTTTATTTTGGAGTCGACAATCACTACTTTTATCAATCATGAGCGTGTTCCCTAGTTGTCTGCTCGTGCTTATTGAGAATCGAAAGCTAGAAGGCTTTATCCTTTTGTGGGCGGTAGATGATATATTATGACATCGACTGACGTCAAACTACACGGTCACTCCAGAAAAACTTGCAGAAATTGTCAATAGGGCCATGGGTCAGGGAAGTTAGATGCTGGTAAGTCCTTTTTATTTGGCTTTTTATTTTATTCAACATTTAAACAAAAAATACATTGAGCTCATTCATTTATTTGCGCCATATTGATGCCTGATGTTCTATATCACTCTGGAAAGTGTTTTCGCTCTGTGACCAGAAAATTGGTTTTTCTATAATTTGTTGCTCGAGTGCGTTGGTAAACTAGTGAAAAGAAATAAATTCCTGTTTAGAAATTTAGCGGAACCAAGTCAACAAAACAAGTCAGTGATGATTTAGGCCGAACTATGTTTCTGATCACAAGCGCTAAAAACACATCCTTGATACGGACACGTCCCAAGGGTAAGATGAGTTACTTCCCTTGGTCTCTCAAAGCGAGGCGGTAGTTAAACAGATACAATATAAAATCAAAAGTGCAAGAAAATGAAGTAATACAAGTATAGAAATTAAATTTGAATATTACAAAATGAAAAATTACCTGGAATGGTCATATTTATATAAAATAAGCAACTCCCTATTAGTTCAACATCAAATGTCCACTTGTGGATGATCCATACATTACATTCTTATTTTAAGCAAGAGATTACAGGAGAACCGGGTCCGATTTCGAGACCAGACTGGGTCGGCTGCCATGTTGTGGTCATTTCAAAACACTTTACTCTCAATGCCAATCAAAAACTTACTAAAAACCCTAGGCAAAAGCATTAAAGCATGCTTAGCCCAATCAAACCAGAAATGATGTTGTGCGTCGTATGCACACCATCACAGAAATAATAAAAACAATTTTAAAAAAAATAATAGATTGCCTTTGTGAATAAGAGACGGCAGAATGATGAACCAAATCCCAAATTTTTCAAAACATCAACAACTAGATATGAAGGCAAGCAAATACATTGATTAGCATGCTAAGAATAGTTCTGTAAAATGAGGTTAAAATGAAAGTCTTCGGTGGGATAAATTAATTGTGTATTCCGTTAATGACCCGATATGGGGATTTTATAGAGATCGCGTGTAGTAATAAAATCTGCTATCGGGTCAGTAACAAACAACTTAGCTAATAGTATCATTCAAGCACAAAAAAATCAAGCATATTTACCTCTGAATAATTCGTCCAAGGTTGACTTACGTGGGTTGTATACTATACACGTTTAACAACGAGGATTGTATGGGATGACGAATCAATTAGACCATGCTACTGGTAATTTGGGATAGCTATGAATCCGGACCAATTATCAATTATTCAGCCTGCCAATCTGTTTGCAAACAGTAAATTTGATGCTGGAATGACAAACTTAGTTTAAATTCTATCTCCGACTCTCATCTCTCATCGCTCGTGGCACAAAAAAAAAGACGAATACATATGACATTTTTAGTATTGAACAAAGACATTCCTGAAGTTGTGAAAAATTATTGTACGCTTTGAGTAGGAAATCAAACTCAAACAAACATGTGATCTAGCATGGGATGTCAATGCCATAGCACCGATGGCTTCGTAAAATTATTTATTATGAAGTAAGCACAAGTCTTTAATTGCCATGCACATTTTAGTGACAAATACATGCATTATGTTGGGAGAACATTGGTATATATGCGCCTAGGTTTTAATTTATATGTCAATGAATTTCATTCACAGTCAGTTCGTCTTTAGGAGCCATCGGTTAGAGAATCTTTAATATAAATATACTTGTTACCGTTCGTTAGTACAGCCAGGTTATATAGACTTAAATATAAAAAGGATGGGAAAATTTAAATAGTAAAAAATATAATAAATTTATTTAGATGTTTCTCTGTTGTACAAAAATAAAATTTCACGTAGCCTGCTACAACTATCGACCTTACTGAACATCTACTAGTTTCATCTACCGAAAACTCGTAACTATTTTCCGATGTAAGATAGATGAAAAATTACATTTAAATAATGTTAAAAAGTATTTCAAAAACAAAAGAAAACCATTGGAAATTAAAATAGACACACAAATTAACTATGTCCAAAACACAAATTCCAATTAACCTTTGCAAGGTACTTTCGAAAAAGAAGACGGTGAATTTGGTAAATCCCATCTATCTTACACCAGATAAAAAAGATAGGGGATTTTGGTAGACGAAAATGATAGATGTATAGTAATGTCCATCCAATCTATGTCATCACTAGAGCCATGTCCACAACCGAATTTTGACCGTACCACTAAATGTTTGTCGTTTGGTGAAGATCCGGAGTGCTTCAATCCGGCATGTAGCCAACCCCCAACCCGCAGACCACTGGGTATTTTCACATCTATATATGCGGTGGTTCGTGGTTCCTTATTCACTAGTCTTGACACTGTTAATTTTTCAATTGGATATGATTAATTTGCATGTGTGATATTGTCAATTATCTTTTTAAAAAAATGTCCTTTTGATATTTTTTTATAGAATGGAGATACAGTTGAATACTTTTTTTTGTTTTGTTTTTTTTTTTGTTTTTTGGTTCTATTTTTTTTTTTTTTTTTTTTTTTTTGTTTTGCTCTTTTAAACAATTTCCAATCAGATTTTAAGATTTAAGAACATAATTACATAACTAAGGATCTGGTTGTGCTAGGACAGCAATTTGTATACTACTGGTAGTGGCTCCCTAAGACATTTGCCTATTAGATGGAAGTTTTCCAACTGTAGTAATATGTTAAGACCTTTTTAAAAAAAATGGATGTTTGATTTGCTTTTGTTTTGTTTCATTTTGATGGATTTATTTATTTAAAGATTTAAATAATTTCTCACACTATATCTTCAATTTTATATCGATGCATAGTAGTCTAATGCAAAGGAAATATTTTTACGGAGAAAATCACCAGTCTTGTATGGTGGCAACCAAACCCTCCATATTTAGTCCCATGTCTCTTTTTCGGGTCAATGTGGTATGATAAAAAGTTGAATACCGAAAACATGATCCTAGCAATTGATCGTACAAGGTATCCAGGATAATTATTGAATTTGGATTATGGGTACTTTTGTAGGCTATGGATAGATTTTGGCATGCGTATTCAATCAGTGAGCAGCTAGGGATGTCACTACTTCAAAGGTCTTAGAGTGGATATCGATCACAAGTCGTCCACGTGTAATAGTGTAACATGGATAAGAACAATTTTGCTCGAACACTATATGTAGCTGCTGTTCTTGTCATAGTTGTTGCTGCTTTTTAAACACTTACTCAGTTCTGAAAAAGACACAACAATTATAATGGTCTCTACATGAAATATTCCCATTAAAAATTTTGCAAGATGCAAATCAGAACAAAAAAAAGTGAAATCATTATATCTACACAAACGTTATCCATTCGTTTCTTTTTTGGAACGTTTTAGATGTGTTATGTGTCAATTTTTATACCTTCTCTAGCATAGTCTTCTGTGAGATGTTTTATATTACATATAGGCTTTTGGTGGGTATTAAATCCATCATGATAACGGTACTAAGTGCTATAAAAGTTTATAGGTGTCCAGAACTGTTTCTTATATCACCAATACCGTTCTTGTACAGCATCCTCTAGTTATGGGGTATGGTTACTACTGGAACACATACGTAATAATTCAGCGTTAACATATATTGGCAACATACAATAGAACAGCAGGAGAAGAACGACACAAACCAACACCTATAACATAGCATTGTTTTGACAGCATAATGGATTTTAGTATGTTTCGTAACGACCGATGTAACATTAGAGCACGACAAATTATAATTAGGAAGGAGCACTGCGGAGTCACAAATTCAAATGAGGACAACAATTTACAGTTAAGAAGGAGTTCTTCGGAGTCATAAATCCCTTAATACGTGCTTATAATGTTCAACAATGGCAATTGAGATAAATTATAAACTGATTCTGTTTAATTGTCCTCCTTGTTACATGCTTGATATTGTCTGCAAAGTTGTATGGGAATCTAAAACATTAACCCAAACGGACTTGGAAGACGTTGTTATTACAACTTACAAGCCCTCCCCCCCTCCCCGCCCCCTATCTTTCCCGCCTACCCATACTCCGCCCCAAAATAAATAAATAAATATTTAAAAAATTGTAGTTGTGGTAACGGTGTGAGAAATAATAAATAATAGGGGAAGAAGGTTAGTACTACATTATTTATTACTTTTTTGGTCGAGCTGTGTTAATTCACATCACATTTTCGAATCTATAGTTACCGGTTCGGACGTGAAAAACTGGGCACGGTCGGTACCAATCTTTTTTTTTACGCATGTAATAATCAGTTATAGGGTCGTGGCCATTACCAGAACCACTCTAAAAAAAAATTAAATTTTTGGTTGTTGCCCAAGGTAGAATTGGCAAATATTCCTATTAGCGAAGTTTTAAGTATATTAGGTAGAGTTTTAGGAAAGCTAATACGGGAAAACAGTTGCTTTTTATACTTCGACACACTACAAGACTTGACAGGCCTCGTTAACAAGGTTGAAATGGAACAATGCCTAATCCTACCACATAAATTTAGAAAGGAAAATATTTTGACCGAACGTACGAGAGAATACGTAACAAACAACGACAACACAGTACGGATAGATTGCTTAAGTTGGTTTGTGAATGGTTGAAAGTATAAAATCTACAACATTTACCTGCCAACTTACATCTCCAAGAGTTAACAAACCCATTAGCATACACATATTTCTGGACTGTCCGGATAGCAGATTAGCAAATACGTTTAGCAATCCTTTAGATAAAAAGCTTGGGTTAACAAAGTTCGAGTGAACTGTACAAGATTTAACGATGGCTTGGAATTACTTAGCATACAGAAGTACATTATAAGTAACTAACATTTAACAAAGTTCTGTTTAGCGATCAGTGCAAGAAAGTATTATCCCCCCTAAGGAACTTTGCATTGTTTGCAACAAAACAACAACAACAACAAAAATCTAATACAAATTGGATACTGGGCTAATTAAATGACCCCAAAAGATAACTTAGTGTACAACGTAAATTTAAAAAACAACAACAGACGACTCGAGAAATGGAAATTTTTCTCTATCTGCCCGTAAATTAAATAGAGATAACAGAACAAGAGGACGAGTCAAATTGCATAGAGATCATAAATAAATTGGAAAATCTGATATAACACGTAATTTAAACATTTACTCCTTATGCAAGACTGCTAACCGGCAAGCGCAAGGACTTGTGGGTACAGGTTTTGTTAAAGAAGACACATTTTAAAAAAAAGAAATGATAAAAACTCTTTACCCGAAAAAGAGTTAGAAGACACAAATCCACCAGATGCAGTATTCTTGTAGTCCTAAGAGAAGAAACAAACGGAGTTGGAATTAATACTGATGCAAAAGACAGAAGAGAAGAGTATTTTGTAAACGACAACATGGAAAAAATCAATCTTAACAAGCTACCTCGGACACAGTATAGATTAAAATAATTACAGGGGTTTACATATCGATGTTTAATAAACAGTGGCGACAAAGGAAGACCTAACAGAATACATACTAATGGCTGCGCATGTCTAATAGTCTTTTCTAAAGTCGGATACTTTGCTTCTTTTGCAAACAAAGACAAAAAGATTCATTTTGTAATTGGTAGATTAAATATATTTATATTAGACTTAAGCAGACGCAAATCCTCGAGGTATGGTAAACAACCACGGATACAAGATTTTTTTTTTCTTTTTTCTTTGGGGCAAGAACTATGTAACTTTAAGACAAATGGGTATGAATCTTTGGAAGTTTTAATGGTAAGAAGAATAACACGTTCTAGAATTTGCAAAATAACAACAATCTATCATTATTTGTCTATATAGATGATGATAAAGTACAAAAGGAATACAAGTAAATTCAAACAAAGGAAGTACACGGCAAGATAATTACACGAGTGTTCAGGAAACGGAAGAATTAATGGAAGTACGTGTTTTCACAGTTCAAGATATGCGATCGATAACATACATGGAAAAATTAGATACCTTTTGGAAATAAATAACGAAGCAGATATATATTTTTTTTTACAATTTGTTAAAAAAAAAAGAAACAAACAAATTAACACAGAGGTTAAATTTGCGGTTAGAGCAGACAGTATAACATTCCACCCCAACTTAAGAAATGATATGATATATCTTTGCGTCTAATAAAGTTATAGAAGACAAAGCATAAGAAGAACAATCGTGTATCTTATTTTAGCCTTTATCCGAAATAATTGCCAACATATTCTTAATAAATGCCGAGTAAATATACAAGCCATTGTAATGTTCGAACAGATACATGTTGTGGCAATTTAACATTGTACAAGATAGTATTGCAGTCCTTTAAGAGCTTAGTAATTGTATAGTATTCAATTTTTGTGTTCTATGTTATATTTTTAAAATATTAATTAAACAGGCATGCATTTTTTGTTAAATTACATAGTTTTTTTTAGAGAAGTGCATACTACGTGTATTAAAAGTGCATAGAAATGTATAGTACATGCCTTGTTGGTATGCCATTTTCCCATACATAAATATGTCCATAATGGATTGTCTCTATTGCATACTACATGCCTTGTTGGTATGCCATTTTCCCATGCATAAAAATGTCCATAATGGATTGTCTCTATTGCATACTACATGCCTTGTTGGTATGCCATTTTCCCATGCATAAATATGTCCATAATGGATTGTCTCTATAGCATACTACATGCCTTGTTGGTATGCCATTTTCCCATGCATAAATATGTCCATAATGGATTGTCTCTATTGCATACTACATGCCTTGTTGGTATGCCATTTTCCCATGCATAAATATGTCCATAATGGATTGTCTCTGTTGCATACTACATGCCTTGTTGGTATGCCATTTTCCCATGCATAAATATATCCATAATGGATTGTCTCTATTGCATACTACATGCCTTGTTGGTATGCCATTTTACCATACATAAAAATGTCCATAATGGATTGTCTCTATTGCAATGGTGAAGGTAAAGATCACTAGAAAGTCAGAAACATGTAGAACGCAAACATCCAGCGGAGTTCAAAACTTTGTCAGAGGCTAGTATGCAACTGAAAATGCTAATTATAGCAGCGATAATACAAAGCAATAGTGGCGAAATTGTTCCAAGATATAACATCAGAGCTTGGAAAGAACAAAACGGGGAAGCTTTGCCTGTGGCACGCATGAAGAACACTGCCGGGATGAAGGACAGCGAGGAGGAGATACAACATCTAGAAGTTAAGCATAACAGAAGAGAGTTTGGCAAGGTTAAACGGAACAATTACCATAGAAGAAGAGTGCATGCTATCGACAAATGCATTAGGCATAAGCCGCAAAATATTTGATAGTTTGTTTACAAAACTAGAGGACATAGATTGGAGATTCAACAAATTCTTTGTTTTGCAACAAGCTGACCAAAATCAGTTGAAAGAAATAGATGAGGCTCTCGAACAAATGGAAGAGGAATTTGAAGATGTAGAGCAAACAGAAGAAAACAGAAAAAGAAAGGGATTATGTGGAATACAGCCAATATAGATTTTTTGTTTATTGTTTGTTGTATAGGCTACATCATCTACAAGCTGGAAAATGTCGGCACTAAGTGTCCGTAAATACAGACATTATTTAAAGTTATGCAAACATTCTTTACCACGCTGCATTTGACACAGTTTAAACCCTTTTGAACAGCATACTGACACAGAAACCAACCCGTTACAAGATAGGGCCACCCTCTAAAATGTCTACCGAAGAGATACTTAAATTGCTTATATCTATTGCTATGTTGGCTATTACCAGCAGCTATCTAATTACATATAGTGTGTTGCCGATAAAATGGTTTCGTATGTTAAATACATCTGACCTAGTGCATTGTTTAACGCACTTTCGTTTTTATAAGATTTTCCGCAGTATTTGAAACGTTTAATGTCTTGTAAAAAGTCTGTAATATACTGAATTTTGTTTTGATTTTTACCTATGTACGAATTTAGTTCTTTCATACCGTTAGCGAGCCGCTGTAGCTCATTTGGTAGAACGTCGAACTCGTAATCCAAGAATCGCCATTTTGATAACCGCCCAAACCATCCCGGTTCCGCTGCCTCCATGTGTCTTTGGGAAAGGCACTTAACCCCATTTCGACGGCATGATATAGCCAATATTGCGTTGAAAGTGCCGTTAAAAAAAACAGCCAATCAATTGCAGTTTTAGTTGTATAGGATTTTACTATTATGCCAAAAGAAACAGCTACAATTTTGTCCAAATCTGTCGAGATTATATACATTGCTTGGTACAACCTAATAAAGCCATTGAAGTGCATGAAAATCTTAACATCATTTAAATGGTACTTTGTATCTATCTTACATCGAAGAAAAGACGAGAGTTTTCTGTAGATGAAACTTGTAGGCCATGTCTACAACGGAAACTAGGCCGTAACCCCTATTTGCCGATACTTTAGAATTCGGAACCCTGGTATTCGACGGTTAGACAACCCACCAGACCACTGGGAATTCCCACAGCTATCTATGCAAAGGTTTCTGCTCTCACTGTTAATTTTTCAGTGGTATATGATTCGTTTGCACTTGTATTTTGGGGAAATATCTTGAAAAGCATACAAGTCATTTTTGAGATTTTGTATACAACAGAGATACAAAGAAATACTTTATTTATTTTTTGTTTTGTCTTTAAAGTGAACAATCCATTCTTTTAGATTTAGAAAAGAAACAAAACAATCTATTAATCAAACAAAGGGTCTGGCAGCTCTAGAAACGTCAATATGTATACTACTGATAGTGACTCCCTAAGACACTTGCTATTAAATGGAGGTTTTCCAACTGTTGTAATATTTAAGACTCTTTGAAACAAATGGATGTTTGATTTGCTTTCGTTTTGCTTCATTTTGATGGATTTACTTACAAACGCTAACATCTATTTAAAGATTTTAAAAATTTCTCATACTATATCTTCAATTTTATATCGATGCATAGTAGTCTAAGACTAAGAAAATGGGTTTTATGGTGGCCGCCAATCCCCAAGCCCCCTATTGTTTGGTCCCACGTCATTTGTTTCGGGGCAGTTTGGTAAAATAAGAGGTAAACTATTGAAAACATAATCCTTAGTAATTGATCGTACAAAGTATCTAGGATAATTATTGAATATGGATTATGGGTACACGGTTGTAGGACATTGATAGATTGTGAAAGACGTGTTCAATGAGCAAACCGCTAAACATGTCAATATTTCAAAGGTCTTTAAGTGGATATCGACCGCGTGTCATCTGCGTGTAATGGTTGTAACCTGGATACCGTCCATAATCCGTAAATAACCACACACACAAAAATGTATGTGGTTGATGTTCTTGTTCTTGCTGCTTTTACAAAATTACTCCATTCTGAAAAAGGCACAAGAAGTTTAATGGGCACGTGAAATATGAAATCATTACATGTACAAAACTTTTATCAATTTGTTTCTTTTTCGAACGTTTTCCATATGTTATGTGTCAGCTTTTATGCCTACTCCAGCATAACCTTGCGTGAGATCATTTTCACATACTATCAGTGGGGCATTCTATCCATCGCGATAACGGTACTAAGTGCCATACTAGGTTATAAGTGTCCAGAAAGGCTTGCTGTATCGCCCATAGACCGATCTACAGCAATAGTCTTATCAGCTCCTAACTCTTTTCTTTTTTCATGTGTTATTTGTGTGTGGTGCGCTACCATCTTGCTGCTTTCTTGTTGGCTGCATATATAAACTTCACTGTTTTCATTTATTCCGTC
This sequence comes from Margaritifera margaritifera, assembly GCA_029931535.1. NCBI lineage: Eukaryota > Metazoa > Mollusca > Bivalvia > Unionida > Margaritiferidae > Margaritifera > Margaritifera margaritifera. The sequence continues at coordinate 628,453 of JAQPZY010001678.1, forward strand.
GTTTGTTGTAAGCCCATTCTTCTGTCTGTGGAAAGGTAGTATTCAGACCACAAGAACACTAACCTGTCAGGGAGCCGCGATGACGTAGCGTGCCGAACTCACAGTCAGTGGGTTTCTGGTACGAATCCAGCCCAAAACAACCCTGTTTGGCTACCGTGGTATGTCTCTAGACATCGCGCTTACTTCCATTGCCGCGGCACAAAATAGCCTTTAATGTGTTGATGTGTCGTTGCACACACCAACAATGCAAACAAACAACAAATCAATCGCCGAATCAATAATAAATTGCCACCAAAATATTGATAGTATTAAATTGCGACCAAATGTGCACAGAATGAACCAGTACCGAATAAATAAATTCCAATATTAGTAGATTTTAAAAACACCAGCAACTGAAGACGTGCTAACATATCGGCCAGAAGATTTTGCAGTGCCAGTGCTACAAATTAACCTACGGCATTTGAGAGAGAGAGAGAGAGAGAGAGAGAGAGAGAGAGAGAGAGAGAGAGAGAGAGAGAGAGAGAGAGAGAGAAGGGTGTTCTGGACATCCACTCGTCCTGACCGGGTATAAATTGGCTGGGCCGAGTAAAACTTTACTACGTACTCGTCCCTGGGCCGAGTAGATGCAGATTCGCACCATGAGAATAAATCTGTGTGCATTTTCTAGCCAGACCAAGCGACAAAGTTCAACATCGCTTAACATTTGGCGTGAGTCATTATTAAATAACCTATGCCTAATCTGCCTACTTGTCGTCAGTCTATAATATGTTTGCATAGGAAATTTTTTTTTTTTTTTTTTTTACACAGGTACCCGATGTAAGCTTCATATTAAAATGGGTAAATATTATGAACATAATATGTTGCAGTTTCATACTTAGCACTTGATTTCTTAATGGTATTTGCTTGTATAGTGACACTTTTCAGTAATTTAGGGGTCATTTGTTATGTGGAGAAAGTTTCCCTTTCAACAAGCTATCACACATCTTTATGAGTCAGAACTCTGAGACGTTAAGAGACAGAGAATGTCAAAATATTTTCATCTGATCAGTCAATGTTGCAGTTGTCCCAGATCATCGGTATTTTCAAGTACGAAGCTTTATTGATACATTGTTATGCCATACGAAAGATGCCAGTAGATATTTCTGTAAGTACGTAATCACTTTTCACAAGCAAAATGTTGCCAACTTACATTCGAAATTATTATTTCAAGTGCCTCAGCCGATTCCCACCAACTTTCATACAATGCATGCTGTTGTAATCTATTTATAAAGCAGATAATATGAAACAGCTGATTGGTCGAAATCTAGTTGGGTAATGACCTAAAAATGTTCCAATTCTTTTGGCCAATCAGTAATCTTCCTTTTTATGGCTCCAGTGTATAACTCTGTAGGATGGAGGTTTGACCAAAATGGATCATTTAGTTTGTGGACATTCAGACTCTTGGTATTCTTCTTTCAAATGCAAGTTACTGACATTTGTCTTGTAAAAAGTAATTGCATACTTATATAAATATCTGCTGGCGTCTTTACTTTGGCGTGACAATGTATCTACAAAGCTGCACAATCTTGAAAATGCGGGTGATCTGGGGCAAGCGTAACAATGTCTGACCAGACGCAAAATCATCAAATGTTGACAATCTCTTTCTCGTTTACTTCTCCAATATATAAGTCTTAAGGATGTGTGATAGCTCGTTGAAAAGGAAAATTATGACACTTAGATTACTTAAACGTTTCACTGTGAACGCGAATACCACTAATTATTTTCAACGGATATGTTTGCAACTGCAATTTCACTAGTTACAAACAACCTTGTCTCTAATTATATGTTTATCTAAGGAACCATGTATTAGAACAATATTTTCATGGTTCTGTCCCATTTTAGTACCACGCTTGCATTAGGTGCCTATAGTTCTTTAGCAAAAGTGTAAGCAGTGTAGTGGACAAGTGTATTGTGTTGAGTATAATGAAGACACGGACCAGTAACTCTTGCAACTCAATCGTCCCAGGGACGAGTGCTTGGGAAATATTTTCCTGAGCCCGGAGAGAGATGTATGAATCGAAAATAAAATATGGAGTACTTAGAAAATACCTGAAAGATGTGCGGCACAATACACACAATCCATCATTGGTGGACAATGATAATTCAAAAGCGAACAGAGCCATGAACTACAGAAAAGAACAGAAGTGTGCAGATGGTCTGTAACAGTAGGATGAGATGGTGGGCTGTTTCATCATAATACGAAATACATAGCAAGAGTGCCCAATCCCAGAACATGCGAGGTATTACGATAATTATTTGTCTATAAGAAATTTACTCCATTGTAAAGGGATGAGACACAGCAATCTTAATACATGGGAGATAAATCCTATTTCCTTGTCGAGAGTGTTCAAGGGACATAAATATTTTCAGCAGCAAGAAAGATAACAATCTTTCTCCAAGATGTGTCCACTCGATTCTCACTGCATACTTTCTTATGGCTTTTGATGCTACACTTCTGTTGATTGCAAGAAGTAGATATATAGCTTTAACCATTAGCACATTAAAGACGAAAGGGGAATTTTTTGAAGTAACAAATTATTCCGAGTGAACATTTTCAAGACATTTACCATCTTCGCAAAGTTTATTTTCATTAGTTCCTTACATCATTACATGGTTTGTGTACCTCGAGATTTTAAAAGAATACCTTTGGAATTAGCGTTCCAGAACACTAATTATACTTGCAAAACTTGATTTACTTAATATGAAGATTGGCGATAATTTAATTCAATATGTGGAATCCTATAGACACCGTCTTAAAATTCTGTACTGCAGCGCTAATCTTATCGTATCGCTTTTATGAAAATAAAATTTTAAAAAATACAAAACAAAGAAATATTACTTTACTGATTTCGAAAAAGTTGAAGTAATGACAATAATTCTTGAAGTGAACGTGCGTTAGGGGTCGACAACTCGTGAAAGTTTCTTGTGTTTTGTCACATTCTCACGAGTAATCAAGATATCCACCAAATATCTTTGGGGGCCCCCCCCCCCCCCCCCCCCCCCACACACACACACACACTTTTTCCCACCAATGAACAGTGGTGGATAAGAGAATTACAGGCGGTTCGATATGAGTTAAAATGGTTCACCTTTTGGTGAAAAACAGAGAAAGCTGGACATTTTCAGGAAAACATATCACACTGCCCCTCTTCATACTTGAACCCTTCCAGAAAATAAAAATCTGGATCCGCACCTGTTGAAACTAGGTAAATCTCAAGTAATAGTGAAAAATATAAAACATATGACAGTACCTTCTGGAAAAAGAATTCTTTCAAATATATCAGCGGGGGAGGGGGTATCAGATCTACAGTGACTGGTCGCAAATTATTCTCACTATTTTTAGGAGTACTTTTACTTAAATGTCTTAGGCCTGAATATAATATGTTGGTGGAAATACTAGTATCACATTAATCCAAAATTATTTGCTGTCCATGAAATAATTGTGCGATGTAACGTGACTTCTTACAAAGTTTCCTTCGAAGAAATGTGCAATGTGCTTAAACAGCGAGAGATACAAGCAAGTTAATCGGACTGGCGTGACATCGTTGTGAAAATAGAAACTTCATGATGAAAAAGATGATGAAGAACAAGAAGAAAAATGGAAGAATACATAATATATTAGGCCCTTGTGCACGTGGAGTGAACTAGGTGAACTAGTGGAGCACATGATCGTTGCTATTTTATGACTTCACTTTGTATAAGTTAAGTTTTGTGTGTGTGTATATATATATATATATATATATATATATATATATATATATATATATATATATATATATATATATATATATATATATGTGGAAAAGAATGTGTATTCAGTACTTAAGGTCTCAGGCTCATAATACAAAACATATCAAACAGAGTTTAATATACAGTGCGCCATAAACAGTATTGTAAAATACACTTGTTTAGGTGTTGATATTTATACTTTTTTACAGCTGATCTCTTAGTTTAAAGGCAAAATACAAAAAACTTTGAAACACTTCTAATCTGACTTGTTTTCTGACTGGACATTAGATTTGTAAATGTATCCACTGAAAGGTTGTTATAATACATCTCGTTGAGATATTTCCGTCTTAACTTGATATAAGAAGCACACATACATACCAAATGGTACTCATCTTTGACACACTTGATATTATATATATATATATATATATATATATATATATATATATATATATATATATATATATATATATATATAATGAAAGAAAGAGTAATGTCTAAACTAGATGTTATTATTCTACTAGAACGTGGGAAGGAAACAGTTGGGGGATCTTTATCATACACTAGTACACTCGTCACATAGTATGAAAGTATTTTTCTCTTTTAATTTGTAACGAATCACAGTCTATTGAAAAGCGCTTTAGAGGTTCACAACAAATTTGCAAGACTTCACGCCCAGGTTCCAACGGTGTAAAATGTACAACCAGAAAATTAACAGTTCTTTTGTGACTATAAAAACTGGTAAATAATAATGGTAAAAACGAATTTTTGATACAGTTTGATGTTGAACATTTTGACCTGTAGGCACTGTCACATCTTGGCTCAAAACGCTTCCAGGGAATATTTTCTACCTTCGCTAAGCAAGACAATATTAAACGATCTAACATGACCCCATGGGTTGGGCGCTTGATCAATGAAAACAAAATCACACAATGATAGGGTAATCCTATACATTGTGTATTCCGTATAAATTATATGTAAGCAAATTAGCTGTTAAAAATATTTGACCTCCCGAAGCGATGGTCGTAAGTAACGAAACACAAATAAATACATCGATACAAATTAAAGAAATGTATGATTTAATAAAGAAGGGCGCGTAGTTCTTTCGATGATCATTTTTCCCTTTCAATCACGCGGTGATGACAGATGCCAAGGATTTTAATTGTAAGAGTATATGGAATCGCACACATTTATATCCTGGAATTAGGTCAAAACATGTTGGTTCTCTGCGTGATAGGCACGATAATCCCTTCTTTGATTTTTATTATACAACTTTGTTGGGCTGATAGCGGCATAAAATAGATATGTAGTTTACACTTTTTAGGATCGTTTATCTTTTTTTTCTTCTTTCTTTCTTCAATTATTGGGACCTTTGTTTGTATATTTCCCCGCCATTCAAACATGTAGGAGTCAGGAATTTCTCTTGGCTTCTGTGTTTAGTGTTTGTTTGTAGATGTAAATTGTTTCTTCCCCTGACGAAGAGCTTGTTTAGCTCGAAACGTTGGGAAACTGTTTTGAATTTGCACCATTATATATATATATATATATATATATTGTTTGTTTGTTTGTTTTCGCGCATAGTTCCATTTCCACGCATGCATTTATGAACTAAATACATATCTGTTATCTGTGTGGACATACGAAATTAGATGTTACAGTATTATTGTTTGGCACAAGGGAAGCATGTCGTGTATATTTATATATAATCCTTGAATTATCTCATGATGAAATTAATACATTTTCCATTATTCGTCCCGCTTAATCCTGAGCAACTTTGCAGAAGAAAGTAAAGATCTTACTTATTAAAAATATAATTCCCATAACATATTAAAAGACATTGCCTCACCTCAAAATTTCATACTTGTTTTATACTCAGGGTTCGGAACAGGTATTTACTGCATGTTTATGTAATACTAGTTCGTAAACTTTAAATAATTGAATCAATTTACTGTATTTCATATCGATGATTCTGTATCTATTTTTTGTGACTAATACAAATGCGTTTGCATCAAGATATAACCTAGTAAAAGTGAAATTTTCCTTTCTCTTTTAAATAGTAAAGAATGCAGTTACTAAATTGTATCCTTTGTGTACAAAGTCACTTTGCATCGTTGGTTCTACTTGCACCAACACACATATGTATGTATGTATGTATGTATGTATGTATGTATGTATGTATGTATGTATGTATGTATGTATGTATGTATGTATGTATGTATGTATGTATGTATGTATGTATGTATGTATGTATGTATGTATGTATGTATGTAACAGAGAGAGAGAGAGAGAGAGAGAGAAAAAGAGAAAATCACACGTCGATCACTATATCCTGTTCTGCATGGAAGAACAAAAAGATGAAAACAATGGTTAATGAGATATTGTCATTATCACCTCTCATGACACTGAGATAGTTAGGATTTGAATTACAATGTTTTATGCTTAGTTTTAAAGGTAACTTAATTATTCATTTCCTTTAAATATGAAGCCCAAATGTTCTATGGAAGAAAGGCAATACTGTTTCTAGGTTTATAATTACTGTTTGATTAGTAAACGTCAATCTCAGTGCAATTTAGGATGTTGCCACTAATCTTACAAATAGAAGAAAAGAAGTATTGGTCCGAAAGTCAACAACTTAAAGGATATATTTTATATTATATTTTATATTATATTTTATATTATATTTGTAAAGAAAATTTATTCCATCTTTAAAGACAGTATTTGTTCTACATCGGTTGTCAATACTTATCCAGTATATGGCGCCATCTTTTATTGAACTAAATACTTTGCACTCGAAGAACAATGTATCAATTTCTTTGTAACTCAGGGTCCCTTAAAGGCGCATAGATCAAACCGTCTTGAATGGTTCCAAACCGATCATAAGTCGGTCTATGGGGAAGTGACAATAGTGATAAGGGATTTGTCAAGAAATCACTTGAGGTTGCTGTGTTAATACTTCTAATATCGGGGGGTCATTAAACGTTTGCGAATTTCGATCAATCGTATGCCGGAACATCGGGAAAGAGTCCGAACCCAAAGTCGAGGCTTAACAGTCCATTGGTCTTTAGCGAGGATTCCAAGTAACAGTTGAATTATGTAAAGCGTGACTAATTCTTCTTTTACATGATCACTCCACCAAATGAATAAATTGTGTGTGGAATTATTGCAAAGAGCTGAATTCTCTCTTAACATTCAAATTATACAATGTTACTCAATCCTGGAAGGCGGCGTATTACCGTCAATAAGAGAAAAATAGTGTTGTTATCTTTTGGAAATAACGAAACAACTTTTGTTATCTTCAAAAGATCTTTTCTAAATAACGAAAAATTATTTCGAAAAGATAACGAAAATATATTTTTCTCTTACTGTCGGTAATACGCCGTCGTTTTCCAGCACAAGAAAAATATATGAAGAAAAGAAAATCGACACGGGAACTTCTGTGTTTGAAGTTTCAGTCACGAGTCCAGGATGTTAATCACTGAGCCAATATAGTCATATATACATCCTGATCTCGTGACGGTGACCCTTATTGCTTTAATAGATACAGCAAATAGCTTATATTTTGACTTGAGTGTATGCACCAACATGAAATGACCTTTAAATAATGTGTGATATGTGGATTTTTCGGAGTACGTTGATTCGTGCAAAACGATCCAGTTAATCTATAATGTTATACGGAACCTTTTAAGGGACACTAGTTCTGGATGGATGACAACCCCAACCCCCCATTGTTACAGACTTATATTCACATTTTATGACAATTTCTGATATATATATATATATATATATATATATATATATATATATATATATATATATATATATATATATATATATATATAATGTATATTCCATCATTTTACTTTCCATTATTTTCTGTATATCCTTATTCTGCTATTTTAATTTCCACCAATCTGTCTGTATTTATTTGGACTGACCACCAATCTGTCTGTATTTACTTGGACTGACCACCAATCTGTCTGTATTTATTCCTACTGACCACCAATCTGTCTGTATTTATTCCGACTGACTTATGTTACTCTTCTTTTCTTTCCACCAGTCTGTCTGTATTTATTTGGACTGGCCACCAATCTGTCTGTATTTATTCCGACTGACCACCAATATGTCTGTATTTATTCCGACTGACCACCAATCTGTCTGTATTTATTCCGACTGAATTCTGTTACTCTTCTTTTCTTTCCAAAACAAGTGTGTGCATGCGGAAACAAAATTTAAAACTAAATATTCTTATGATGGGCAAATGTATTGTTCAATATTGGAATATGAGTGCGTGTATATGTGTACTTCTTTTTTCCCTTATGATGACATGGACAAAATTACATGAAGATCTAAATTCCGCTTTCCTTATTTTTAAACTGCTTCTTTGAAAGAACGAGCTACTTTCTGTTTAATAATGTCGGTAGCTTGCCACTCAATTTTTTTCTCCTTATGCCATCTAGGCACGAAATCCACTCTCTCCACCATCTATTTAAAAAATGTTCATGCCTCCCCCCCCCAAAAAAAAAAAAAAAAAAAAAAAACAAACAAAAAAAAACGCACACTAGTTACACCTTTACGCACTTGGGATCCTGTCTCACAGATCACTTCAGATGGAGTTGACAAACGTTTAAACGATTTCGTTATGGTCCAGACCCTTCAAATGGGGTCAAGTATGATCATCGAGTTCCCGAAGTATGGTTTATTTAAACGATTCGGCTAATGATTTTTTTTATACTACTGGTCGATCAAAAACAACGTTGTAGTATTACTGGATGGGGTTTGTAATTTTTTTTCACCACCATGACGAGAATCATCGTCCTAATCTCTGAAGCTATTCACACGGTCTTTTGAACAAGGTGCCATCGAATACCAAGTCTAATTAAGTGTTAAGAAAGCCATTGCACTGAGTACCAAGTCTAATTAGGTGTTAAGAAAGCCGTTGCACTGAGTATCAAGTCTAATTAGGTGTTAAGAAAGCCGCTGCAGCATATAAAGCTCAAAATTTAAATTACACTCGAATAGAAAAAGGGTCAAAGACGTTTGAAAACAGAGAAAATAATAAAGTACAGGAATTTTATCTACAATGAATATTTTAATTTGAAAAGACGAACTTTGTATTCACCCCTATTCACACGCAAACATCATCTGACACAGTCGACATTTGATTATGGGTGGGCAATACAAGTAATTATTTTTACAAGTATGTGTGGGAGACATCGAATATCTGTAATTTCGGAATGATGATTCGTTAAAGATATCATAAAATGGTATAAACTGTTCATTTAATTGAAAGCTTAAGGAAAATCTATAGCGTAAATAAGTTCCACTTGAAAATACAGATTTCAATTTCCAAAGGAAAAAGAGCACAATTTTCAAGCACAAATAAGAGATGTTGTAAGACATGTTTGTTACGATATTATTAGAAAATTTAGTTTGTATTACTTATTTCGAAAACAATATTCACTTAAAAAAGAAAGGCATATTTCATATTTACGAATTTAGTCATAATTAATCACATAGCTCGGAAATATTTTCGATAAATCCGCTTCTAAAGAACTATTCGGTCTCTTTGTTCAGCTGTATGTCATCTTCGCTATATAGGGTTCCAATCTGTCAACAATCTCTACATCTGTAGAGTTTGTTCCGAATCCTGGCTGGGTAGCAAACATTATATTCCTCTATGAACCATTGACGTCGTTCTGGGTGTTGCGGTCACTATTCGTTCATTCGACCATGCCAGTGACTCGGCATTTGTCCTTACACCTCCTTTAACTTTGACAGTATATACAATCACTAAAATGGGCTGTATATGCTTTTCGAGACATATGTCACATCATAGTATAACAAATTATATTTCAATTAAAACTTTAAAAAATACAAAGGGACCAACCATTTAATTTTTGGGGTGTGAGTGGGACTGGGAATTTCTTTCGAGCCGGGATATTATTGTTTTCTTTTACCTTAAGATAATTTTTTTCAACTAATATAATGGATATAAAAGGTTCTTTTTTTAAAAAAAAATCAGAGCAAGACTATTGTTGAAGGTATCGGAGGGCCCGAAAGTATTTTTTCAAAAAGTTTCAGATATACCTGCCCGCCCCCCCCCCCCCTCCCGGACAATTAAATGGTCTGTCCATGTGACATGGGACTAGGGATACAGTCTGAGTAAGCCCAACGACTTCACCTTCTTGAAACATAATACTCAGTTTAAGTTTCGGATTAGGCAGCCAGCAACATTTACTGTAGAATAGTATCTGAAATTGAAACTATTGTCATGCGGCAAATACGTTCGCTCTTGCTACAGTTGAATGATTATTAAATAAAACATATTTTTTTAAATCCAATAAACCAAGGAACCCAGAGGCCCACTTTGGGTGCTGCGGAATCTAAATATCTATAATTTATGCAAATTTTGTTCAGTGGCTGTGTATACTGCAGTACCCATGAAAAACAGCAAATGAAAACATTACTATTTGTTAGCGTCAACGACAACAGCAGCAATAAGAACAATAACGACATACAACCTAATAAAGGGCTATTGGTTTGTCAGTTTTGTCAGCGACGTACTCAAGAAAAATACTATTTATTCTCCCAACTTTTGACGACTCTCTCAGATAGTACTACAGTTTAGAAGTGTGCATGGGTTTACAAGATATCGTTGCTTATGTGCCATGATTCTGTATATAAACGCTGACAAATACGTCACAGCGATCAGGTTTTGATGGTCCACATCTATCCATCCCATGATGCACCTACATCGCAATTTTGGTGGCAACAGGTGAATAAATATTTATATTTGAGGCCGGACACGTTTGTTCTTGTTTAGAAGTGTTGAGTAAACAACAGATAGGAGGTCACAGCAACCAAATATATGTGTGCTATACCAGCTTCCTTCAATGATGCACACACTCTGCACGTTTGGTGTACACCAGAGTATTGAAAAATGGGTTATAACCTGAGAAAGAGGGGATTCGGAAGGACGAACGGAAGAAGTGCAACTGGTAATAGTTGTTGTAGGGTTTAACGGCACATCAGAACGATAGTGGCTATATAGTGCTGATTAAAAGTAATGCTCCAAAAATGTAAATATAAAAAAAATGCAAAAAACATAAAGGGAGATAAAGCCTTTTAGAAAAAAAGATAATAAACTATAAGAGTTAAAGGGTAAAAAAGTGAAAATTCGGTAAAATGTATATAAAATAAAAGAAAAAGGCAAAAAATGTCAAATCGTTTAAACATATAGTAATTTTTTATATAAACCACATCTCCTCAAAGAAGTGAAACTAAAATGTTACCACTTCTCAAAACGACAGTAAAACAAAGAAAAAAAACAAATAAAATCAAATAAGAAATAATAATAAAAAGCAACAAGACTTCCATTTTGTCCAACCGCCTTTTATTTCGCTAAAGAGTGACAAAAAAAATCCAACGTAACATTGAACCTTAAAACTTTAATATTGACCTTAATCTAAGGTATTGACAGACATGCACACGGACGCCAAACCAACATCTGCATACGAGTGGCAATTTTTGTTTCTTAGTTTATTTCGTGTAACAATTTTGAAGAATGTTGGTCTATTATTAACAAAAATCACCTAATCGAGATTCTGCATATGTCACAGATACATGGGAATATGATTTTTATATTAAAATAAAACCAATCATTGCAAGTGCTCTTAAATACCAGAGAATAATAACTATTTATAACAATACACATAAAATCAGTAACACTTGTCAGAGGATGCAATGCTGATTGCTGTAAAAACTGTAGTGCTAACAAAAATCCTAAAATTGGCAGCTGTGAGCCAGTGTTTTTGGACTACTTTTTGTTTGAAAAGGGGAAGAAAAAAAAGGCGTTTATACTGAAAATAATTGCACTTTAATGGATTCGGGAAAACATTAACAAAAAAGGTGGCGGACAATAAAGCCTGAAATAAGTTATTTTGTTCAATTTTAGTTTTGATAGTGGGGGTTTATAGAATTAAAAATAATATTTACCACCAAGTGAGTACCTCCACAGATTTTTGCTTTTTTGAATCAGATAATAAAATGTGTTCATATTAAAGATAAATTAGGAAGGTACCCGGCTGTGCCATACACAAGAAGTTACGATTTAAACAAATCAAAACTTCAGTTGAAAACTTGTAATGCTCTTATGATGCTATCTTGAATTTTCCACGCCGTACTGTGTTCAGATTGTCACAGTGGATAGAGTGAATCGACAATATGTCAGAGATATCGAGTTCGATTCTTATTGGAGGTCTTGCTTTCTTTATTTATTTTTAACTTCTCAAACTAAATATATTTTTATATTAGCGAAATAAATCATCACTCTTTTTTCGGTATCTTGTTTTTTTTATATGAACAAAATTAAACAGATACGACTGTAACTGGTACTATATCCGTATCATCTGAAAATGTAATATGTACAGGCTTATCACAGATACAAATGCAGGTCATTCCTAACTCGTAAATAGGGTAATAAAGATACGGTACACGTCGTGTATTTACTTATCTCATGCAACCAGTCATGCGAAGACCTGCATGATTGTAGAAATATGATAAACTTTCATACGTTTTCATAGGTCAAAAATGCGATGTCGTGGTATTCAATTACATTACATGTATTATATTCTTTACAATAACATACTGTCCCTATTTATAGTGGCACCTTTATAAGCAATGAAGGTGTAGGTGTACATTGGAAACAGTCGACGAAATGTTTTCAAATTTTTACTCAGACCAGGTGCATCCTGTTTATGAAACAGTTATACCCTTACTTTCTGCTTGAAATTCGATCTCTGTTAAACATTTTTTTTTATAAATGCGACAAGGACACGAAATGTTATCGATGTAGGTTCGCCTGAACTTGCTGGAGACTGTCATGTGGTTTGTTTGGTTTAGCAACAAAACAATATCCCCCCTTCTGCTATTGTTGTCGGGGCGTAAGAAACTGAAGGGCTGTGCTGCATGTGTCAGTATTATTGCCGATTTAACGTGCTAATATTCTGGAGGGAAACTCGGTTCAAAACATTTAACCTCAGCTGAGAGATTGGTTTTGGGACAAAGATATTAAATTTCCCCCGATTTCTCTCATGTAAACGATTAGTAGTTTCTTTCCAGGGCGTTGGACCAAAAAATATATGAATATGGTCATTTTGCAACGGACAATCCTCCAAAACACTATGATGCCATAGTTTCTTGGGTGTTTAATAGGCATTAAAATATTATTACTTCAGAAATTTGCTATCTTGGATATAGTATTAAATGGGTGTCTCTAACCTTTCCAACCAAATAACCATATGGAGATTATGTTAAGGAATCCTACCAAACTTTTGAAAAAATAAAGGGGAAATGAAAATTGGAAACGGACACTACCTAATATTTTTCTGACTTAATATAATATTATTATTAAGGATTATGTGCATTTAATGTTTTTGATAGCATAATCGATAAATGGTTTAACCCAAATTATTTCATTCCAGCATATACTAGACTTAAAATTTTCTCTGGAATAACCAATGTTAAAACTTTTGTTGTTAAATTGCTAGTAACTGATTTACACGTATTGCCTTGTTTAATAGTATTGTTTACTTTCACACTGGATTAGTATCCCTGCTTTGCCAACCTTAAATCAATTTCATTAAACTTTATCGCAGTTTTGAGTTAATGTAACCGACTACTGTTGTAAATACATTAGAACTTTTAGCAGTAACGGAAAATCGCCGACTTGGTCTGAAATTTACCAACGAAAACCACAAGCCTTTGGCAATTAAAGCTGTCTACCTATTAAGAGTTCCTACATTAAAAGAATACACAGAAAAATAAAGAAAAAAAAATACTATTTGTTTTAAAAAAGGAAAATATAAGTCAACAAAGAGATTGATTGATTTGTTTAAAAAGAAAAAAATAAACACTTGTAATAGAGAAGGAAGAATATCCCGTATTTGTTCTTGTATCAGTACCCAAATGAGAACAGCGCCTGAGCATTATGCGACAACAGGTCTAAGTGTACGCTGTTCGCAGACGAGTGCGCGTTATTAAAGGGGTAGTAACTCTGAAAACCTGCTTTATGGAAACAAACTTGATACCACAAAACAAAAAAGGGTTCATGTATTTAATGTGGGCTGTAATAGTGATTCAAAGAAGCAAATGCTCTGGAAAATTTAGTCCACTCAATGGCGATGAATTCAGTGATCTATAACCTAAAAGATAAACAAAATAATTAATATGCATGAAACCACTGATACAACCGCTTAACTGACCCAGGGCAGTGTGTTCTGTAGCCTGAAATATTGTGTACGAAAGTACCATAGCTGCAAGTAAGCAATCATAAACAAGATTTTTCTTTTCTTCCAAATTTTACCAACAACAAAATAATTGTCATTTTTGGATAACCAATGCTATATAAATATTAGCATTGGTAAATTTGATTCTCATACCCAGGATGATCACAACATTTGTACGAGGTAGATATTTATACTTAAACAACCTGAATAAGTTGCTGAGAGCATTTAAAACATACACAAATCTGAAACCTTATTTAAGGTTTGTGTTACCAATGCACATAGCACAGTGGCAACATGCCTGCCATTGTCACATTAAATCGAAGATATTGCAGATGCATGTTGCATATGCACTTTAAAAAATTAGTTGTTGAAACGTTTAGCTTGTATAATGTGCAAGCAGGAAGTCGGGCAAAATAGACCCTTCGTTAACTACACTACAAATTAACGTGCAGACACAGGTCCTTGTATATTTTCAGGAACTAAACAAACGGTACATTTTACAAGCTTTAGTTAATTGATCTGGACAAATTACACTACAACTTACGTATAAACAATTTCATATTTAAATTGCACTTAAATTTGATCCATTTACAAAAGTAATAATTGGATCTGGGTGTTTCCTATAGTACCAAAGCCTGCACCAAAACAAAATATATGCAATACAGAGCATGAAAATGAATGATGTCTTCAGCTTAATAATATTTTGCTTCGTTGATCATTCAACTGGTACCATGTTAATCAAACAAACAAACAATTAAACTGGAGTCAGACTACCAATCTGGGCAATGGAAGAATTTCTCTCTTTGTCATATTTATGAATGAAGTGATGAATTAAAAGACTCTTCAATCTGTCAGTACTGTTTGTTTCTGTCTCAACTGGCAGCATATATTTTTAAATCCAGGGCATTATCAACTGTATATCCTGATCTGTTTTCAGATGACCATCTCAAGGCTAGTATCATCACCCTCTCCGTCTTCATCTGTTACGCCCATACAAGAGCTGATGGGTGTCTCCCTTGGAAAGGCACTGTCTCCAGAGTCACTTTGGGATGCCATCCATGATGTATTTAAGACTCTGTCATATGATTTCACTTTTAATTGATCAGATTTTAACCCCGACTGTTTTTCATTCTTGGGAATTTTAACATGCATTTCGAGGCCTGTCTCTGACCTGGCAAGTGTGTTCGGATGATTCATCATGAAATCACATATGGTACAGTTGGTGGAACTGGACGCAATGGAATGGCTGCGTTTACTCGAGCCGCGGTGTGAATTTATGTCCCGTTTTTTCTTTGCAAGAACTGTGATTGGAAGCTGATAGCTGTCCATTGTATGGTCAGTGCTATATCCTTCTGATAAACAGTCTATATCGCGGCTGATTAGTGACCGCAAAGTATTAAACTGTTTGGTATCAATGAATAATTTTTCGGCACTCTTTTGTAGCAAGTCATCCCAGCTTTCTGTTAAAAGCTGAGTTTGGCTGTTGCCAAGTGTAAATTCATCTTGATTGGTTGCTGTAGAATCTGTGTCAACTGATTGACAGCTACACTGCTCTTCTTCTGTACTTGTCATGGAAGCAGAATCAGAGTCATTATGAATGTTTTCTGCTTGACCTTCAAGTTTGTTCTCAAAGAAGCGGCGGTGGGTATAGGTTCCAATTCCCTGAACACTAGTGTATTCAGTTTGCATTTTATCACCACAAATGCAGTCCTTTCTAGATGAACCCTCCTGGGACAGAGAATCAGCACTTTTTGAATCTAATTCCCACTCAGACATGGAGTCAATAACAGAATCCTGGAGGTTTTTGTAGTAATGTCCATTTACCAATGCCTGTTGGTATTGGCTGGTCCAGCCAGCACTAAATGGTCTCTGTAGCTTAATATTATGTTTTGAACACAGACTTAACCGGCAGTTGATGCAATCCGTTTGAATACAGGCATGCTTCTTTTCTTCATCTGGCATACTGGACATTCTCACATGGAAGAACCTGTAATAAATTCCAAGGGACACGACTCCAATGAAAAATGAACATGATGAAATGAATACGATGGTATTGGCTACTGTACCACCATCTGATTTGTCTGTTGCAATGTACCACACAGCAGTGAGAATGGCATTCTCCAAAAGCATAATGCAGTAATATGTAATATATCTACAAGCACTCCTTTCTGAGCTAAAACTGATATAACAAAATGTGTACACATAAGACACCATCACACTGATTAGGACTCTCAGACATCTAGCAGACTTGGAATTATATTTGATTGCAAAAACTGAGGTGCTTATGCAGATCATGATAGTCAACCAATGGAGACTAAGTATTAGAAAGACCCAGAAACGATACACCGTGGCAAATACAGTTAACGACAAAAGTCTGCATACAATTTCTCCAAGTCTCCATAGCAGCCTGAATACAGTCCCAGACAAAGAAAGTGCAATGCTCTCTACATCATGTGTATCATAGTGTCTTCTAAAGGATGCCAAAGTCCATACGATGGAGGAAAGTGTCATTCCAATAGCCGTGTATATAAGACAATTTGTTTGCGAATAAAAGAGGTAGAAAAACATCTGTATAAGAAGGAGAGGAATCATCGAGCTGAACATGAAGGATATCTGTAACAGACTCAGATCCACCTGAGCGAGTTTCCTTTCCTGGATGTCTCTCTGGAAGAGAAGTCCGACATGTCTCCAAACTATCCCAAGCTGGAAGACATGGAGAATTGCAATGAATGCAGAACTTAATGTTCCCAAATTCTCCCCCTTTCTTTGAAGAAGCAAAACGGCTGACACCAGCTGCACTGTTACTAATGGCAACAGTAAAAGGGCAATAGTTACTGTGAACCATGCATTCAGAACTCCACTGAAATACACATGGTACACAAATAATCCATTCACTGTAATTTTCGCCAGGTATATCAGTAAAGAGAATCCAACATAGATCCCATAACACGGTGATATATTACAGCAGCCACTCATTCTAAATGTCTTGTACTTTATTAATTTGAACAGTTTCTCTCATCTAATTCTGAGAAAGTGTTCTGCTTTCATCATTTTGCTATCCTGGTCACTGAGCGTCCTCTACTTCCAACCATCCTGGAGAAAAAGAAAACAAATCACTCTGAATCACTTGGAAATGAAATATTGAAATATCATACAGTATTATGACAACGGGGAAAAAGCTTTGTTTAAAGGCTAAATTTGAAAATGTGCCCCAAAATAATCATTAGAACTTACAGGACTCAAATATCTCACCTCGTGAAGCAGTATTTTAAAAAATGATTTAAATTTAGTGTAGACAGATACATATCCGATTTTTCATAATTAAATATATAGATTAAAATTGTATCTGCTGTGATGGTATACAGAAACATGTGGAGTATATTATTGAACAGTCAGTAACGTTTTGAGAATACATTTGAGTTTGATAATTGCTTTTCTTGACGAAATTAGTGAGTTAAAGAAGAACGTGTAGGTCAAGATGATATACAATTAGTCTGAATGACTGAAAGCCTAGACGATACACAATTAGTCTGAATGACTGAAAGCTATAGATGATACACAATTAGTCTGAATGACTGAAAGCCTAGATGATACACAATTAGTCTGAATGACTGAAAGCTATAGATGATACACAATTAGTCTGAATGACTGAAAGCCTAGATGATACACAATTAGTCTGAATGACTGAAAGCTATAGATGATACACAATTAGTCTGAATGACTGAAAGCCTAGATGATACACAATTAGTCTGAATGACTGAAAGCCTAGATGATACACAATTAGTCTGAATGACTGAAAGCTATAGATGATACACAATTAGTCTGAATGACTGAAAGCCTAGATGATACACAATTAGTCTGAATGACTGAAAGCCTAGATGATACACAATTAGTCTGAATGACTGAAAGCCTAGATGATACACAATTAGTCTGAATGACTGAAAGCTATAGATGATACACAATTAGTCTGAATGACTGAAAGCCTAGATGATACACAATTAGTCTGAATGACTGAAAGCCTAGATGATACACAATTAGTCTGAATGACTGAAAGCTATAGATGATACACAATTAGTCTGAATGACTGAAAGCTATAGATGATACACAATTAGTCTGAATGACTGAAAGCTATAGATGATACACAATTAGTCTGAATGACTGAAAGCCTAGATGATACACAATTAGTCTGAATGACTGAAAGCCTAGATGATACACAATTAGTCTGAATGACTGAAAGCTATAGATGATACACAATTAGTCTGAATGACTGAAAGCCTAGATGATACACAATTAGTCTGAATGACTGAAAGCCTAGATGATACACAATTAGTCTGAATTACTGAAAGCTATAGATGATACACAATTAGTCTGAATGACTGAAAGCCTAGATGATACACAATTAGTCTGAATGACTGAAAGCCTAGATGATACACAATTAGTCTAAATGACTGAAAGCCTAGATGATACACAATTAGTCTGAATGACTGAAAAACAACTTGAAGATTGACCTTAGTATTATCAACATTATGAAATATTTTTCCACAATAACCAGGATTTTTATACAGAAGAAGAGCTCCAGTATGTATTTTTTTTCTTGAAAGCATGAGATCTTGGTGCTGACTTATTTGGGTTCAAAGCCACAAGAGGGGTTTGGGAGGATCCCTTGGGTAGTTATGAATATATAATACATACAATTATATTAACCCTTCCCCATTCAATTAAATGATTTTATTATTTTTAAGCATACCATGTCAATAAAAATATGCTGCACACTCAGCAATTAAAATATCATCCATGTGACTAATCAAAGTTAGGAAATGAAATTAAAGATAATATTTCGGTCAGCAAATCTTACAGATTGGTGCTCAGGATTTGAACCTTGTGTGATCACATCAAGAACAAAGGATTTTCCCCTGACTTTTGTTCCATACCTGAAAGTCAGAAATACTCTTGGTATGTGATGTACTCCACTAGCACTCAATATTGTAATTACCTCTGGAAAGATGCAATTTTAAGGACAAATTATTGCCTATAATTTCTCTTTCTGCTTCATTTATACCTTATTAATCACAGAACATTTGAATGAGTATACCAGGGACAGTGCCTGTATATTAGTCTCAGAGTAAACTAGGGGCAGTGCCTGTATGTTAGCCTCAGAGCTGATCAGGAATAGAACTTTCATGTTAGTCTCAGAGTAGACGTATTGCTACTGAAAGCAGTAAGGACAGGTTGACACTTTTAGAACATCAGTTAATAGCTTTATTTAAGAATTTGCATAGCTTATGTGATTATATCAGAGAGGCAGCATGGCCAAGCGGTTAGCACTGTGGGCTAGGAAGTGTAAGTGGACGGTCTGGGTTCAGGCTTATGTGATTGTACCAGAAAGGCAGCATAGCCAAATGGTTGGCAATGCAGGCTAGGAAGTAGAAGGTCGTGGGTTCAAGCTTACATGAATTGTATCCAGTGGCGTAGCGAGGCAAAGCACCGCCCAGGGCCAGCTACCAAAATTACGCCTCCACTCCATTCGTATTATTTATGATATATACGGTACTCTTACAAAATTGCCGCCCCCTAGAAAGTGCCGCCTGAGACCACCGCCCCCCTCCCCCCCCCCCAACGCCACTGATTGTATCAGAGAGGCAGCATGACCAAGTGGTTGGCAATGCGGGCTAGGACATGGATGGTCGTGGTTTCAAACTTATGTGATTGTACCAAACAGGCAGCATAGCCAAGTGGATGACAATGCGACCTAAGGGGTGGACGGTCATGGGTTCAAGCTTATGTGATTGTACCAGAGAGGCAGCATGACCTAGTGGTTGGAAATGCGCGCTAGCAAGAGGAAGGTTGTGGGTTCACGTTTATGTTAATGTACTGGACAGTCAGCATAGCCAAGTGGTTTGCAGCGCAGGATAGGAAGTGGAAGTGGACGATCATGGGTTCAAGTTCATGTGATTGTACCAGAGAGGCAGGATGGCCAAGTGATGGGCAATGTGGTCTATGAAGTGGAATGTCATGGGTTTAAGTTCTACAGTGTTCCTTGCTGTTGTGTCCTTGAACATCATGACACTTTATTTCGCTTACCTAAGTCAACTTGGCAGTAATTGCTTGAATGACTGGTTGGTGTTTAACTGCACATCAGCACATTAAAGATTATTGCATGCTGCAGCAATGGAAGTAACATGATTTGCCCAGAGATACACCAAAGCAGCCAAACTAGGCTGGTCTGGGCAGGATTTGAACTGCAGCTCACTGATTGCGAGTCTATCATGCTAACCTGACTGGGTCCCAGTAACTCCTTTAGCCGAGATGAATGCCAGCTTTTGCTAGAGGTTATCCTGTGGTAAACTGGTGTACAATTCAGAAGTCATGCATTTTCTACTGCTTCTTGCCATGTAATGAGGGATAAGGTCCTGACTATTAAGGTACTATTAGGCTCAGAAAGACATGCATACCATAGTACTAGCAGTTTGATGCAAAAAACTGTACACTCATTTTATTAATAGACTGTGATAGGGATCTATGGTATATTTTTAAAAATGATTTAACACAACAAAATGTTTGATTTATATAAATATATAAATATATATATATATATATATATATATATATATATATATATATATATATATATATATATATATATATACATACATACACATATATATATATATATGTATGTATATATATATGATGACATTGTGTTACATTTAATAATTATTGCTGGGATTGTCATGATCCATATTGATCATTATCAACTTATTCAAATATGAACAGGAACCAAGACAGGGCAAAGGCAGAGCACTTTTCTCTGTTTGTTTTAGGAACGAGGTTCAGCATCCATGCAGTGTCATTATTTGATAATATCAACAATTTCCCATTCCTCTTTGGTGTTTTATTCTAGAATGAGCATGCATGTGTGTTCTGAGTTTTGTCTGCCTATGAGACCAATAAAGACCCTTAGACTACTGACATATCTTATTATTAATTTTGCATGGAGTTTGGCACTTTATTAAAAATTTTAAACCAATAGAAACTATTACAAAACATGTAAAAAAAAAAAACATATATATCTTATATACTCGCGTATATCCTAATACCAACTGCATAGACCCAGATCTGCCATCGCATAATGGACTGGCAGATCTGGGTCTATGCAGTTTGTAAGGACTAATCAGTAAAACAAACAACATAGACCCTGATCTGTTGTGCATTATGCAATGGCAGATCAGAATCTATGTTCTTTGCATTTAGATCTGGATTATACGCGAGTATAGACAGTGTATATATATATATATATATATATATACATAGTTAGTTAGTTAGTTTATGTGCTGATTTTAGCCTCAGTGTGCAGCCTTCATTGCCAATCAATTTTCCAGCTGAGCTGAACTATCTACTTTGACAACACTGTAACATTTTTTGTTACCATTTATACTCACTTATTAGTCAAGTCCAACTGCAAACAACATAGACCATGATCTGCCATCACATAATGCACCAGCAGATCAGAGTCTATGCTGTTTGTTCTACTGATTACTTTTAACAAACTGCACAGACCCAGATCTGTGGTGCATTATGTGATGGCATATATGGGTCTGTGCAGTTTGCAATTGGACTTGACTTATGAGTAAGTATATACAGTGTATTCATTGCATTGACTTGACTTATGAGTAAGTATATACAGTGTATTCATTGCATTGACTTGACTTATGAGTAAGTATATACAGTGTATTCATTGCATTGACTTAGCTTTGAACTTGTAATTTTGAGCCAGTTACTTCAAAAAATAATGAGACTAGTATGCTTTGTTGAAAAAGGCAAATTTTGGTAGACTTATATATAACTTATATATGACCAACTGCAAGCTTGTTCACCTTCCAGGTAAAAATGAGTACAAAATCATTTGCTAATGACCTCATAAGGGTTTGCAGTGCCATCAGTATTTTCAAGAAAATGTAATGAAAGGCTTTAGAATTTATTTGTTAAACAACTTAAAGAAATAAAGCTTTTTAAAGCTGATAGGACATTTACAAAAATTCTTGTGTTTGAGAAGACGCAAATATTTGCAATGACAAAGATAATCTGGGTCTATGAGGTGTATTTGACAATGCTGATATTTGTACACAAAGGGATCTACAGGTACAAGAGGATAACAAAGTCATCTTTACAACCAAGGTATTTGGTTGTTATGCCTTTGTATTGGCCACAAATATTTGCCATAAATAATTTCCTATCGTGACAGTTATTTTCCAGAGTTATGCATTTTGTCAATATTTCTAAGGCCCATAGTTGAGAAGTGAGTATAACTTGAGATTTCTGTTTGTTTTTTATACACTGGGGACAAGTAAAGCAAAATGTATGGGAACTTTAATTACTATATTGGAATGATGGTTTTGCTCATTCATTCAATTTTATGGAGAAAGAACATGAAAGAAAAGCAAATTATAAATACTGAGCAGGGTAAATCCTAAATGAACTTTTGGATTCAATTATTCAAACCAATATTTTATTTTATATATAACTGTTTTGATGACATTACAAAATGAGGTTAATGTGGTTGCTAACCTTATGACAACATTTGCTTTTCATATAGCAGAGTAATACAAACATTGTGCATAAATCTGACCTGTCTATTCTGAATGTTCCCTCTACTCACATTGTAGATTGCACATCACCCCTATCAGTGCCAGCGTATACACATAAAATTTCATACACATTACCAAAACTTGAATGGTTTTATTTCCGAATTTAAAAAAAACAAAAAAACAACTATACAGTGTATTGATTTCATCATAAATCTTTTTAAAGGTTAAAACTTGTCAATGTATCTATGAAGTTTCACCTCCCAAATTTTGAAAGATTTTTTGCGTACTTTGACTTTAAGAAAAGCTTGTGCAAAAGATTGAAAAGTAAGTCAAAGTGCACGCAGAGTATAACAAGTAAAAAAAAAATATGATAAAAAAAAATACGTAAAAAAATACATAATGGGTATAAATCTGTTGATATCCTCAATACAGAAATACTCTCATAAGGGCATGCTAATTACTGCATGTATTAAATACAATATCCTAATGGAACCTTACCGTCTTTACTCATGTATAATCCAGGTCCAAATGCAAACAACATAGACCCTGATCTGCTGTCGCATCATGCGATGGCAGATCAGGGTCTATGTTGTTTGTTCTACTGATTAGTCCTAACAAACTGCAGATATGCTGGCGCATTATGCAATGGCAGATCTGGGTCTATGCAGTTTGCAGTTGGTAGAGGCTTATAACCAAGTATATACGGTACTTCTTAGTCATATTTTGGGGCTTCTTTTAGTGACAGAGTTGTTATAGCTATTGTTATAGACTACAGAAATACATATATCCCTGACTTTACACTCATTACTTAGTGCTGTCAGTGATTGTATACAAAATTAACATATCATCATGTAACAAGATGATTGGCGTAGGAATGAAAATCGAATTTTGATATAAAATAAGAGTGAAAAAATTATGAACTAACAGCAGATATATCTATTGTAAAATGTACTGACAAACATGATTTAAAGGTCCACAGTATTAAGAAATTACTGGTCTTAAACAACCACATTTTGACCTGATGAACCTGTCAACCAAATTATAGCAAAAATGAACCTGTCATCTCACTTTCCAGCCATGGCAGCTAGACAGGTTTGATTGTATCTAGAATGGCAAACAAACAATCAGTGTATGTTTAAGCTCTCAATTATTATTGTTGTTTAATTTTAAAAGGCTGTAAGCAAAATTATGTAACAGCATTATGTAACAGTAAGTATATCTGTTTTATAAATGATTAAACTATTCAATGATAACATCTCTGATATCATACATATCTGATTGCTCATTTCACTGGAATTTATTGTCATCCTAAGAAGTTATTTTATAACTTTTCTACTCCGCTCACCTATTGTGTGCGTTTATTCATGAATGTAGTAATTTCTACAGAATGGTCGCAATTGGCTTCACCAGAAAAGTAATTGTAAGGCTATGATCAAGATGATATTGTTGACCGGGCTTTCAGGAAGGGTTCTATAAATTGGAGCCTGCTTGAGGCAATTTTCCTTCATCATATACAAAGATCCTTGAGACTAAAATTTTGCTGGAATTAAGTTTTTCAGATAGATTGCTTGTGATGTTAATGACCCGCGCAAAAATTCGACCATGAAACAGGATGTTACACAACTAATTTGAGTACCATTGTTAAAGAGCCATAAAACTGCCTTCAGTAGATAAGAATATCAATCTATGTAATTATCAATTATTCATGGTGAATTTGTGTTGTTTAAGTACCGTATATTCTTGCTTAAAAGTTGAATCCAACTGCAAACAATAGAGACCCTGATCTGCCGTCGCATAATGCACTGGCAGATCAAGATTTATGTTGTTTGTTCTACTGGTTATTCCTAACAAACTGCATAGACCTAGATCTGCCAGCACATTATGCAATGTAAGATCTGGGTTTGTGCAGTTTGCAGATGGACTCGACTTATAAGTGAATATATATATATATATATATATATATATATATATATATATATATATATATTCCATAAATAATCTAAAATGTTACTAACATGAGACTATCAGAACAGAACAGAACAAACTGTATTTAGCATTAAATTGCAAAAGCATGTTATAATTAGAGATGTGAGGATGCAATCATGTCATACTGAAGAGGATATGCAACATAATTCTGTTGAGCATTTAATATAATACACATATATTAATATACAAAATAAAACAAGAGTCTCTTGAAGGGACTTATGCTCTACTGGCCAAAAAGAAATGCCAGGAATCTATGATAACTCCATTTTGAGAGAGAGAGAGAAACAAAGAAACAAAGAAAATTAAATGGTCTTTTTACTTGTATAAGATCTCTCTCTGTCTCTCTCTACCAAGTAAAATACAAGATTTTCAAAATGGCAGCCATATTGGAGGTCAGAATGGCACCATTGTAATTTAGAACCAACTAGACATCTTAAGAAATCGTCTGGTGAAAAATCCATGTCCATATGCCTCTCTGTTTATGAGGAGTAGTGATCGCAAGATTTTCAAGATGGCCATATTGGTCATTAGATCGCCACCATTTTCATTGACTAGACATCATAAGAAGCCTTCTGGTGAAAACCCAATGTTTATGACTCTGTGTTCATGAGGAGTAGTGATAACAAGATATTCATGTCAGATTGGCACCATTTTCATTTTTGGACCAACTAGACATCATAAAAAGTCTTGCAGTGAAAACTCAATGTCAATATGACTTTCTGTTCAGGAGAAGTGATTTCCAAGATGGCTGCTGTGTTAGCCAGATTGGATGTCCGAGCAGCACCATTTGTATTTTGGACCAACTAGACATCATAAGAAGTCTTGCAGTGAAAAGCCCATGTCAATATGATTTTCTGTTCAGGAGGAGTAGCAATAACAAGATTTTCAAGATGACCACTCTGGCAACAATACTGGACAACCAAGCAGCACCATTTGCATTTAGGACCAACTAGACCATGGGTGAGATCAATGTGTATGTAACGTTTCATGGCAATCCTTGAAGTAGTTTAGGAGTAGTAGTGTTAACTAACTTATGCTAACAGATAGATGAATGATGGATAACAGGCCATCCTATAAGCTCTTCTGGTCTATGTGCTCAAAATTACCATTAAATTTACATAAAATGTGAAGACCAAATTATAATGAATTCTTTTAGTATTAAAATGCAAATTAATCATTAGTTACTTATACAAAATTTGATATTTTCTTACCTTTTCTGGTGTGCTTAGTGTAAAATTTAGACAATGTGTTATTTGATTTTTTTTGAACTTGTAGACATAGTGGCTTTAATTTTTTTTTTATATATTTGGCCATGAACAATAGTATTGTGGACAATATTTTCTTCTCAGTTCCTTATAAAACTGACATACAAGCATAAAATTATATTCATTTTCAACAGCCCCAGTATGGTCTGTGTTATATCAACAACAAAATTTTTTTTTTTAAATCTCATTTACTTATGAAAGTATACCTGACAGTGCAAATGATTTTAATAGTCTGTAAAGTGGTGAACAAAAAATATAAGAGAAATACATCTTTTGAAGTTACAATCTTTTTGTGCTAAATTTCTTGCACCATAGCTCCTAATTGGCAAGTACCTTCCAAACTGAAGTTTTTAAAAATTGCTGCAAATTGGATGAAATTCTTGTGAAAATTATGCCCATCACTTCTACAACACACATATTTTGGTCAATTTTTGGATGGTAGAAATTTGATGTGCTGAAGAGAGACTATATTCCTAGTGGATTTGCATGAAACAATTAAATAAGCCATAAAATATATTGATGAAAATTTACAGTAAATATAATGATATTCCAGTTGCTATATAGAAAAGCTTAATTCATGCTTAAAAATTTTGACATTTATTTTATAAAAGAATTTTTTAAATGATCATGTTTTTTTAAACTAAGGTTTTACAATAAATAAAAAGTCAAACTTTTTAAAAAATATTAAAATACCTTGTTGGGTTTAACATGCAAAATATTTTTTCAAAATCCATACTTTTTTCTGCATTTGTGGAAGAGAATCCAGTTTGGCTTAGGTGGATGATATAAAACTAAAACTATTGTGTGGAAATAAAAAAAGGTAACAGATGGATGGACAGATGGATGTCATACAAATATACTCTCTGCCTTTTTTGATGGACACATACAAACTTTTTTTTTTATAAATTAGACCATAAATGCAAGATTTCAGAAGAAATATCAAGTTTAACATATGTAATTTTGAACATTTGGAAAAACCATGCACACTCATGGTTTATCCATACATCATTCCACAACTATGATGAAAAATCTACATAAAATGGATATATCTGTATATGTAGTTTGTCAACCCTGTTAAACTATGGCCTGATTGTATACGTGGTCAGCCAGCCTTGTTAAACTATGGCCCAGTTGTATACATGGTCAGCCAGCCTGGTTAAACTACTGCCTGGTTGCAGTCCATTAGAGGAATGCTAATCTGAAGGACTATTTTGTTGAATTGAGGTCTTGACACAAATAGATTGCTGAGTGTGAAAAATGACCAATTAGTCATATATTTGTCAGCTTTCTTACCTCGTTTATTGTCCCAGCTAAGCTTTTGGACTTTTCTAAAACTACTGGGGCATTGTTAACGAATCCATCTTACAAAGAAAAGTGCGTCCATAAAAAATTCTTAACAAGGATTGACCAATATTTGTATAAATCCTGCCATATCAGTTTTATGAGGTGGGTTAAAGAGATACAAATCCCCCTCATCTAACTTTATTTACTTCTATTTATTTGGTCCAACAATAGGATAACAGTAGTTAGAGAACTGAACCAGAAATATTTCTCATTCCTGTGTCATTCATGTCTAAAGGTGAACAACAATGTTTGGTTAATTACAATCCAGTTACACAAAAAACTTAAGCTACAAAGGTTTGAGGAGTTTTCAGGAAGCAGAAACACCTGGATCAAGCACTCTGCAAATGCATGCACACTGGTAAAGAAAGGTCCAATGATTATGGTGGCCTGCATATTCTTTCAACTTTTTAAGTATGAAATTCAAACTAAAACTGGAAAGCACAAATTTAAATATGGTATTATGCAAGCGGAGGAACATAAGCTCAGAATATCCTGAAAGTTGTATGATTCTAACTGTATTCTTTTCAAAATTACAAAGCCAAAAATATTTGGAACTTTGACCTTAAGTAAGAGTTTTCACCTTCAGCCATGCAGGTCTGCAAGAACCAAGGATTGTTGCATCTTCAATAGCCATGGTCACTGGTTCACACTGATGAAGAACAAAGTGGAACTATATCCCTTCCTTACTGAAGATGGGGGTGGGGTTGCTGTTATTGTTGAATATTTGGAACTTTGTTTTTCAATATGGCTCAGATACAAACTTTGCCTTTGTAAGATCAAACCAGAACTACCTATTACTGATTGATACTCTGGACCCTTAGGTTACTAATGTTTACACTGTATGGGGAGTGACATTTTATGTTTTTATTGTTGTCATAGCTGCTTCACACAGTGTGTGTGAGTGTTATATTTGCTCACAAAGTTTTAAGAATGCGGGGCCTGTGTATTAAACACAAGAACACCATGAATGGTTTGCTATGACAGCACTCCCTCATTATAACACTGCCCATAGGTTCCATGGAGTACATCACCTTATAATGAAACTACCTTATAATGAAGTACATTATACATATAATTTTACTATTACATATTGATCCATGACCATAACTGCCTAATACAACAGGAGTTATGTTAGAATGAAGGATCCTATAGTGAGGAAGTGTTGTAATTAACTGTTGCTGGTCATGACAATGAGGATCAAATCCAGGTTGACAGAGATGTCATTCAAGCGCTCCACTACAGCATTATCTGAGCCCTTACACAATTTGGTCAATATAGGTACAGAAGGATTTTAGTTATAACAACCATATCAAATTGTGATATATAGTTAACTCACAGAAAAATGAAAATATATTTACAAGCAATAAATTAATTATGGAGACATCAATTTAAAACCCAAAGCTAAAAGTGTAACCAACTGAGATATGTTTAGTATTTACTAATATGAAACTTAATTCTAAAAAATGCTAAATCAGTAAAATAAAAAGCTTTTGACATGATTTTAATTGCTTTTAAGCTATAATCCAGACTTGAATAAAATAACATTAAACATCAACATTCTATGATAATGTTTTGTTTAGACAATTTTAACAATCTGATTATGCATTTTGTCAGCTAGGGTTGCATAATTCACCATTTTTTATAAAGAAAACATTTACATCCAAACCTATTTGGTTTTAAAATAATGTTTTAATCATTATTTATCAAGTAAATTGAGTCATGTGCACTGAATTATGTTTCTGCTTCAAAACGATATTAATTACAGTATACTGACACTAATGGGTCACCACTAGGCAGTCTGTCAAAGAAAAATAGTATGAAAGGTCACTTGTAAGTACGTAGAAGACTGATTATTCAAACCTTTATATTATAACTTTTAATTCATCCAAACTAACACTCATGAATGGTCCCCATATATACAAATACAGTGATTGTGATTATCAGAACTACGCATATTTGCAACTTTGTGAATTCCAATTCATTTCTTACTGTTTAATTTTTGTTTCATAATATAAATAAAATCATCAGAACTTTTAGCTCCCTCATAATTTCTGCAGCTGAATACAATTCAATTCAGATGAAGATTATGAATAGTTTTTTTACCCTTTTATCCAAGAGATGATGCACCTTTTAATAAGAACACCTCTTGCACTAATCTCAAAAACATAAAGGGAAATATTTAAAATGAGTCTGAATATTACTTAATGAGTCCGAATACTACTTATATATTTAAAAAGAGTCTGAATACTACTTAAAGATATAAAATGAGTCCGAATATTATTTAACTATTTTAAATGAGTCCGAATACTACTTAATTATTTAAAAAATAGTCTGAATACTACTTAAATATTTTAAATGAGTCCAAATACTACTTAAATATTTTAAATGTGTCCGAATACTACTTAAATATTTAAAATGAGTCCGAATACTACTTAAATATTTTAAATGTGTCTGAATACTACTTAAATATTTAAAATGAGTCCGAATACTACTTAAATATTTTAAATGTGTCTGAATACTACTTAAATATTTAAAATGAGTCCGAATATTACTTAATACTTTATATAGAGAAGACTACCTCAATTTATCAACTCTTGGGCCAGACAATACTCCGCAGCCAGACTTATGAATAACACTTTTTTTTTCTGTCCATTTGCAGAACTTATCCTTACTTATTAAACTCAAGAATGAAAGTGGTAGAATAGAAAGGGACAGGAACTAGAAACTTACCCATCAATAATTTCTGCAGGTATGTCAAAAATAAAGCAGCTGAATGGAGCAGATGCTAAAATAAGTAGACTGCTTCACTCTTAAAAATTGTGGGCTAGCTTTCTACTCATTGTTTATGTTCCAATGATAGAGATGCCTCCTGAAAAACATAAGGAAAATAATATTAGACTGCATTGTCATAACTTGTTTGTGAACAATAACAATTACTTTAGTCAGCTGTTTTCATAAAGTATTGCATATAAATATTTAACATATTATACTGTCTTCAAAAGTGTATTGCACTCTATGAGTTTTATAACAGAAAAATATATGTTTAATTTATGTGTTAAATTGAAAAATGTACTTAAATTTATAAGTTTAATCCAAGTTATAAAATGTACTTTCTAAGTAATGAGTTTTTAAATTTAACTTTAATATATTCTTAAGCTGAGATATTGTAGGCATATCAATCAAGATAAGGCTAAATTGTTCCATACAGTGCACTTGGTATATCCACTGAAGTTACAATTCCTGTACGATTACAGATATATTTACCTGCCAAATTTGTAAATTTATATTTTTGGTATTTTTCTTAGTGTTAGAGTCAATATATAAATATAAAGAAATAAATATGCAGGATATACAAATCTTTTATACAAAATAATACATAGCGTATGATCTCATAATAACTGAACATACATGAAATTAGATTGGCAATACTTGGTAATGTCTTTACATGGACATTGGGTAGTAAGTATCATGATAGAGAAATTTTTTGATAATTATGTTCAAATCTGGATAAAAGAAATACAATCTCCTTTGCTATCAAACAGAATTACAATCTATGCTTGGCTATCCTAGTTTTTCTGTCAGTTGTGCTGAATTACCAAAACTTGTAGCACTTACCTGTCATTTAATACACTCGTACCCTTCTAATCCTTATGAATGTACTCCTATGGTAATAAATCATTTCAATAACCATTTCACCTACACCTTGCGCCAAATTTCACAAACTGAAGAGTGATCCTCAACTGTGGCGTACCTGGTTGTAATATACTACTGAGGTAAGCCCTCACTGAGTGGCTGTATTTTACATGTAAACAGGTAGCTAATTAAGAAATACCATAGGTAGCTGCCTTTTAATTGCCTCACAACAGAGCTGGGTTATATCAAAGTCTCTCTGGTGGAAGAAACCTACATTAACCTGGTATGTTTTTAATCTGGATGTCCTATTTGTTACACTATCAGTCAAATCTACAACCAACAATGTGCCTGACAGGTAAATGCTGGCTGGGCCTTTGATCACCTGGGCAGGCCTACCTGAAAAATTGGCAGCTACTGAAGCATAGTCCACGCTGACATTACTTGATTCTAGTCTGCCAATGAATAAGAATGTGCCAAAAGACAGAAATCACCAGCACTCTGCTGACACATTACTGCAGAAATGTGACCTTTCAATTGCCATAACACCTCTCTTTTGTAAAAGAAATTCCATTGCAATTTTCATTCAACTAATCAAATTTTTCATATCTCACTGCCATACTAGTCATGGACTCCAAGCTATCTCAATATTTTGTGACTAATCTATTACAAACAAGTGTAAGTTGACTATTGACCTCTGTGTATGCGGTATATCAGGGTCGGGAACATGTTGCCAATTTCAAATGGTTCTCAGTTTGATTATTTCATTAAGTTAACATGGCATATTGATTGGCCTTGTTTTCACACTTTTTTTTCATTATTAGGAAGTCAAATTGAATACATATTTACCAAGTGTTACACTTTCTTATCGATATGAAAATATTGAAATTTGTTTAAAATTCACACATTGGTACCTTTTAAATTATAAAATCATTACATATATTTTGTATTGAATCATAAATATAAGTTTCACCATATCAAGGTAGCTGAATACATTTCTGTTCATATCTTTAAAAGTCAAGGGTACAAGTGTTCTGAATCTTAAAAAAGAAATATCATATATATTAATTTTAATACAGTTAACGTATCAATAATAAATTGAGTACACCAAACATGATATTATACTCATTGCTAGATTTGTGCCATAATTTTGCACACAAATCTGTTAATGTTGCCGTTTTCTCTACAATTATGTTTTACTCAGGAAAATAATTACCATATATACTCATGTATAATCAGGGTCCAAATGCAAACAACATAGACCCTGATCTGCCATTGCATAATATGCCAGCAGATCAGGGTCTATGTTGTTTGTTCTACTGATTAATCCTTACAAACTGCATGGACCCAGATCTGCCAGTGCATTATGCAATGAGATATCTGGGTCTTGGCAGTTTGCAGTTGGTATTGGCTTATATGCGAGTATATACGGTACTTATTACTGTTCATCTTAAATTATCAGTGAAAATATGCAGTAAAGCAGACACCACATATTTTCCCCAGAAGTACATACATACCTATCAGATTATTGTGGAAATGACGATGAATCATCTCTACAAAATCTAGAATGATTTTAGACTAGCCCTGAATAGTGACTATCCACAAATGTGGCCCAGGGCCATCTTGTCACACAGCCAGACAAGCAGGCCTACAGCTCCCTATTGAATGTGATGCAATATATACACCTTACTCAAACCACTGAGTGCCATACAAATAGATACAAATGGAAACTACCCTATACTTGCATATATTATCCTGGTCCAAATGCAAACAACATAGACCCTGATCTGCCATCACATAATGCGCTGGCAGATCAGGGTCTGTGTTGTTTATTCTACTGATTAGTCCTAACAAACTGCAAAGACCCAGATCTGCCAGTGCATTATGCGATGGCAGATCTGGGTCTATGCAGTTTGCAGTTGGTATTCTCTTATAAGCAAGTATAGATGGTAATACATATATCTATCCAACATGCACTTGTCTGCAACAACAGTAATATGGAAAAAATAAAAGCAAGACATTACTTATAAACTAACATATATGCTCGCATATGAGCGTTCAATTGCAAACTGCATAGATTTTGATCAGCCATCACCTGCAGATCTGGATCTCTAGTTTGACAGGAATAATCTGCATAACAAACAACATACATGTAGATCCTGATTTTTGCCAGTGCATTAAGCAATGTCAGAACAAGGTCTATGTTGTTTACAGTTGGATCTGACTTATACTTTAGTATATCAGTATATTAATGCATCTAAAATACCTTTACCAGTTTTGTTTTGTTTTGGAACCATGTCCTGATTCCTTGAAATCTTTACATAAAATTGTAGCTATGAGGCCATGCGATCAATTATGTCACTTCAATGATTACTTAATTTGTCACTAATTCTACGAGTCACTAAAATCTATATGCAAAGGAAGTTTAAACTTGTTGACTGTCCTTGGGAAAATTTAAAACATGTCACAATAAAGAAGATGACTAAATGACTAAATTTTTTTTACAGAGGTTAAGTTGCCTTTTTAATTTTTTTTTTAAATAAGACATCTATATATGCATTTGTGCTGGGTGACTACTTGCCCCTTTCCTTATTGCCATTCATAGAAAGTGCGTAGAAAGTTCAAATATAACATTTCCTGGAGCAAAGTGTAACATTTCATCATAGAAATAATAGGTTATTAAACCTTTTGTTTATATTTCCTTATGACATTAATTATACTCTGAACCCTGGAGGAACTTGTACTAGGATCAGACTGAAGTACCTACATGAAAGGCAATACTGTTGAAAAAGACTTGTTAAAGGAAAAGATGACAAAATTAAAATGAAGATAATTATGATATCAAATTCAACTGAACCTGTAAAAAGCTATAAACAATACATCTTTTTGTTTGTCTACAAAAATATAGGAGACATACTTTAAGTCTAAAGGTGGACTCAAAAAGATTCACTTGAAAAGAAAATTGACACATTATTGGTTTTGTTTCTTGTTGTAAAGAATAATAATCAGCTCAAGCTGAAAACTCGTGTAAACTTTTTCTTTCTTTTGTTTTTTTCTTTCAAAGTAACTATAACAAAGTAATGATATTGTATGAATTGTTGCAACACAAGTGTTTAGATTACAATTGAAATTGAAAGGAATTCCATCTTAAGGCACAAGGGGCTGTGATGATGAAAGAAATTCCATGTTAAGCCACAAGGGGCTGTGATGATGAAAGGGATTAAATGTTAAAGTAAAAGGGCTGTGATGATGAAAGGATTCCATTTTAAGGCACAAGGGACTCTGATATTGTCTTTAAGAGAAATGTAATCATGATACATTGTCTACTGCACATTACACTGTAGAATGCATGTATATAAAACACATTTGACAGGATCCAAAATATTACTGCATGACATCATGCTTAAACCTTACTTCCCTATTGCCATGGGCAAGTGTCATATGTAAGTGTGCAGAATACATAGATGATATATATATTATATATATATATATATATATATATATATATATATATATATATATATATATATATATATATATATATATATATATATATATTAGTTTACACCTCTTCATTAATCTGGATAGTTTTGCTTCTCTGTATCAAATTGTAAATATTTATTTTGTTATGCGCATGTCATTCTTTGTGTGTGGTGTGTCGGTGTGTGTGTGTGTGCATGTTATTTATTGTCCCTAGAGGAAGATCTTACTTTTAGTTGAAACATAGGGAAACTCTATTTTTTTCCCTGTACTGTTTTCCAACTTTATATATATATATATATATATATATATATATATATATATATATATATATATATATATATATATACACACACACACACACACACCTGCACACAGCACTCGATCATTACTAGGTGTTTCATTATAACATGGTTTGTGTTATATGCCAAGTATGGTCATCTTATTAAGTGATAGTAAAATTATATGTATCATGTACTTCATTATAAGGTGGTATACTCTATGGCTTCCATGCACAACAATATAATGAAGGATATATATATATATATATATATATATATATATATATATATATATATATATATATATATATATATATATATATAATTTACTA
This sequence comes from Margaritifera margaritifera, assembly GCA_029931535.1. Taxonomy (NCBI): domain Eukaryota; kingdom Metazoa; phylum Mollusca; class Bivalvia; order Unionida; family Margaritiferidae; genus Margaritifera; species Margaritifera margaritifera. The sequence continues at coordinate 663,410 of JAQPZY010001678.1, forward strand.
ATTATAATGTTGTATATATAGCAATATAATGAAGGATATATATATATATATATATATATATATATATATAATTTACTAATTATAATGTTGTATATATAGCAATATAATGAAGGATATATATATATATATATATATATATATATATATATATATATATACAATTCACTCATTATAATGTATATATAGCAATATAATGAAGGATATATATATATATATAATTCACTCATTATAATGTTGTATATATAGCAATATAATGGAGGATATATATATATATATATATATATATATATATATATATATATATATATATATATATATATATATATATAATTCACTCATTATAATGTTGTATATATAGCAATATAATGAAGGATATATATATATATATATATATATATATATATATATAATTCACTCATTATAATGTTGTATATATAGCAATATAATGAAGGATATATATATATATATAATTCACTCATTATAATGTTGTATATATAGCAATATAATGAAGGATATATATATATATTATATATATAATTCACTCATTATAATGTTGTATATATAGCAATATAATGAAGGATATATATATATAATAATTCACTCATTATAATGTTGTATATATAGCAATATAATGAAGGATATATATATATATATATATATATATATATATATATATATATATATATATATATATAATTCACTAATTATATTGTTGTATATATAGCAATATACCTTTTTTTAGCAACTGCAGGGCTATATAAATATATACATCCTATTGAGAAAATTGCAGTGGATTCCAACATCAGATATTGATTTACTGGTTCCAAATACAGTATTTATATATTAACCACAACCCTGATGTCTGTTATGTTTTACACATGTTTTATGTCTTATCATTTTGACTAATCTTTTTTTCCACATCAAAACTGGATCACTCGTATCAATTTGGTCAAGCTGTAGAAATTTGGATTTCATTTCTCTGGCTATAAACATAGATAACCTATCATGAAGCAACTGAATAATTGTATCTTCTATATAATATCAATTACAATTGTATCTTCTATGTAATATCAATAAAAAATTTATCTTCTATGTAAAATCAATTAAAATTGTATCTTCTATGTAATATCAATTAAAATATTATCTTCTATGTAATATCTATTAAAATTGTATCTTCTATGTAATATCAATAAATTTTTTATCTTCTATGTAATATCAATAAAATTTTTATCTTCTATGTAAACTCAATTAAAATTGTATCTTTTATGTAATATCAATTAAAATTTATCTTCTATGTAATATCAATTACAATTGTATCTTCTATGTAATATCAATTACAATTGTATCTTTTATGTAATAGCAATTACAATTTACATAAACAAAAACTTGGAAATCATAAATCCAATGAAAATGAATAGTTTAGAGCAATCATTTTGAATCTGTATATTTACATGTACATGGTGCACAGCAAGAGTAGTATGGGAAGGAATTTGAAAAAAAATGCAAGTTTAAAGCTTTGGTTTGTTCTTGTGTGACACATCAACACATGAGGGTTATTTAGTGCCAAGGCAATTGGAGTAAAGTGTCTTGCCAAGGGACACACTATGATAGCTGACCTGGGCTTATCTGATGGTAGGATTCAAACCCGCATCCTTCTAGTTGTAAGTTTGGTATTTTAACCTCTAAGCCACAGAGGTTGCTACATTTTAAACCCAAATCATGACATTTGATTTTCTTTCTGAGATCTGTATCAAATTAAATTCTGATAATTACATGTTGTACAGGAATAATTGAGAAATACATCATGTGGGCATGTGACTGGGTCCTTCAGATGTGCAAGTGGTGGGCAGAAACACAAGACAATATCATTGGCTACAGAGATAATTACTGTTATTTGCTGAAAATAATGAATAGTAGTTGTGCTTTAGATAACTAAAATATTGATAAAAGCTTCCTTTTATAAATCAAATACTCTAAATTGAAAAATTATATTGGTTGTAAAATTTCAGAGCATTCTTTATTATTTGCCGATATAAATTCTTTCCATTTGTGCCCACTGGCGTAAAGGCGTAGCATGGATGCTGTGACATAATTTGTTATCAGGCCCAATTACTCCTATAATATACTGAGAGACTTCAAAAATACAATAGCGCTAAGGAAAGTAATTGGGAATGTTCTTGTGCTGTTATGAATATTATTGAAGGTTTCTGCACATTACAAATTATTTATTAGTCCAACATCCATCCAGTAATTTTATGAAAAATAGTTCTAAATATTCAATGAGAAAAAAATTCTTGTGCAATGTCTGATATATAATTTCAATCCATGGATAAACTATATTTCACGGCATTGACATGAGTAGTAAATAAATTGACAGCTCTGGGTCTTAATAAAAAAAAGTATGATATTAGCACTTGGGAGAGTTTTAAAACTCATTAAAAACATTTATTAGATCACTCATATTTTTTAGTACAAACTACTCTAATTAAATTTACTAACTTCAACTATAATTTTGTCTTGAATGAAGTAAAAATTGTGAGCCACTAGAAAAACAACTACAATGCCCAATATTTACCGACAGTCAAATCACTAGACCACTCAGACTTGGGAATAGTTTTAAATCATACTAGTACAATAAATGAACTTGCTAAAGTGCTACAGTTATTGCACTGAAAAATTACTAAATGAAATGAAATAATTGAACACCAGATACCAATGTTGCTGAGATAACTCATTTAGGAAGGAGATTAATTGAGAAGCAAATCTTTTATAGTCTATGATCTGACTGATTTAGGCTTATAATCACTAGACCAGTCAAATTCAAGGGTAGCATTTTACAAATTAAAATTTCTAGATCAACAAAAGCAAACAAATAAGCCAGACACAGAGAGAAAATGTGTTATAGTCACTTGTCTGATGGATTTAAGCTAATGTTGATTAGACCAGCCAGTAATTAGCGATTTTATTTACAATACAGTAGTTCAAACATGGTCTAGAATTTATTATATAATTCTCAAAACATAGCTGAAGTCTGACTGGTCTTGTAGATTTTAATTTTGATTTTTCATATACAAGTTGGAAATATAGAAAACTTTGAGTGGTCTAGTAATTCTTTAAATTTTATTTTTAATGTTATCATATAACCCCTATGTGAGCTGGTAATGCATACAAATATATCCTGTGAGAAATAAAACCCTCAAGTCAGACTGGTTTAGTGATTTTTTAATAGTGATCTTCAATATTCTTGTATCCATATCCTAGATGGTGAAACAGAAAAAAAAGAGAGGTTTAGTAATATTTCTAATGATTTTCAAAACACACCCCAAGTCTTGACTCTTACCATTTTAAATGTTACTTTTTCCAGAATTCTTTATATATTTACTGCTGTGCCAGAGTGCATCAAAACAGAGAGAGAGAGAGAGAGAGAGAGAGAGAGAGAGAGAGAGAGAGAGAGAGAGAGAGAGATACCAAACCTGAATTCTTAACAGCCAGCAAATGATCTGCTATTGAGATAAACAGACTACAAAGTAATAATAAACCATATCCAGGACTGGCCATGGTGTGACTTGTACAAAAAGTCTAAAAGTCCCTCAGTATCATAAATTTGGAGCCTTTTTGAAATTGCAGCCCAACTGTATATATGCCTTGGGCACTGTTTATAATTTTTATAGTGCAGAATCAAATCAATAAAGGCCAAATGTATTATCTCCAATTTTGTCTCTACTGAGATCCAATGGCTTATTTTTATTTGGTCTTGATTGTTTCCAGCAGCTATTAAAACTGAATAAAAAAAGCCAGTTGATCTCAGTAGAGATTACTCCATACTTGATACATCCACAGCAATCAAATGACTTCAATTTCTTTTATAATATTTTTGTGCTAGTTTTTCCCTTCTAGATGCAAATTTGGCACAACTTCCTTGAATGTGGATGATGTTTAATATAGACCATATGGGAATTAAAAAGTTGTTTCTGGTCTCAGCAGCATATAATGCTAAAATTCTTCATAATTCATCCTAATGGTATCTCTGATGAAGTTCAAGCATGGGTTGTAGGCTGACTGGCTTACCTGTAAATCCAGCATTCCTTCAAGCCAATTACCATGTCTCAGGGACAGCAGGCCATATTACCCTGTTCCCTAGGGACTAGCAGATACATTCTTCAACTATATATTACATCTGGAAGGTTAAATTCTACCCTTAAGCAATTTCATCTATCGGATATTCTTAGGAACAATATTATCTCAAATTATTCAGCTATCGGATATTCTTACGAGCTATGGTATCTCAAATTATTCAGCTATCGGATATTCTTAGGAGTTACGATATCTCAATTTATTCAGTTATTGTATATTTTTAGGAGCTACGGTATCTCAATTTATTTTTAGGAGCTACAGTATCTCAAGTTATTTATACTATATTTTTAGGAGCTACTGTATCTCAGATTGATTACTGTGATACTAGACAAAATGTAAAACTACTGTGATACTAGACAAAATTGAAAACAAATATTTAAGTTTTTATTGGATGTAGTGTAATGAGAATAAAGTTGAAATAGTCCCTTATGACTGTAACCCAACATGATCTATTTTCTGTTACATTTTGGTCACTTGAACTCGTATATCTTGCAAGACCACATATATTTCCTCACTCTATGATCCATGCTGGATGTCTCTGTTTTAAATTAGAGTCAGTCACCAGATGATCATTACATTATCCCCAGCATCACTACCTGTGGTGTAGCAGTGGCCAGAGGTTTAGCAAATAAGGGGTTGGAGGGTGGGTGGGGAGGGTCTTTTAATTACATTATCCATCCATTCACACTATCCTTACATTTATCTCTTGAATGATGCTGCTGACAGAGTGATAAGGTAAAGTCACAGAACAAGAGATTACAATTCAAATATTTGTCTGCATGTCAGAATTAGTGTACAGTATATACTTGCTTAAAAGTTGCATCCAACTGCACTGTGCACAGACCTAGATCTGCCATTGCATAATGTGCCAGCAGATCTGGGTCTATGCAGTTTGTTAGAAGTAATCGGTAGAACAAACAACATAGACCTTGATCTGCCAGCGCATTATGTGATGGCAGATCAGGCTCTATGTTGTTTGCAGTTGGACTCGACTTATAAGCAAGTACATATGGTACTGATACATAGGTACTGTATTGAGTACATGCACTTTATGAAATGAAAATCAAAACATATTAAGGCCTAATCTTGAGATATGTGCATAGTCTAGTAAACAAATCCTTTCCTAGATTAAAGTTTCTATGTAGAAAACATTTCACATCTTGTTTTATATACTGATAATTTGAAGGTAACTTCTGAACATACTGTCTACACTCGCGTATAATCCCATACCAACTGCAAACTGCATCGACCCAGATCTGCTATCACATAATGCGCAAGCAGATCTGAGTCTATGCAGTTTGTAAAGACTAATCAGTAGAACAAACAACATAGACCCTGATTTGCTGGTGCATTATGCAACAGCAGATCAGGGTCTATGTTGTTTCCATTTGGACCTGGATTATACATGAATATATACAGTAAGTATCCAATAAATATATATAGACCATAGCTTTAAATCATTCATCACAGTGGGATAATTCTATCCAATTTTATTGAGAATGATGAATCACAAAATAACTTCAAAAACACACAAAGCCAAATTTAAGTCCAAGTTTTGAAATTGTTTAGTTTTCAAGATTGATGGTAAAAGAATGTTGTACATGTGACTGCTCCATCATCAAACTTTACACAGCATTTCGAATAGTAGATTTTACTCCACATTCAGAAATATTCCTCAAAATGTACAAATGTAGCCTTATTTTGATTGGTCAGAATTTTTAAAATTAAGAATTGGAGTTCAATAAAGTTTTATGACAGAGTGGCAAGGACTGATAAGAAAGCCATTCAAGTAATGTTGAGTATTTGATTTATTGAATCTTAACTGTACCTCATAACAAAGTCAATGACAGTGCAGTGCGCTCCATTTATGGTGTACTGATATTAAACAAATAATGACACCGTCAAAAACTGCCATTACACAATGCAGGTAAAATATAACAACTACTGATTTTTCATACCAAATGGGGATATATAATTTCGAATTGATACTCGAGTTCAGACCTAATGGGGATATAATTTGGCATTGATAACTGAGTTCAGATCTAATGTGGATATAATTTGGCATAGATAATTGAGTTCTTATTGTCAAAAAATAAAAGGTTTTGTGCAAGTGAAATTTCATAACAGTCTTGATGATTCCCAACAAATATTACTTGACATTTGATGTTTCTCCTCTGCCTGTATCAAGGAATTTGTTGTTGTTGTTGTAAAGTTTGAAAGGTAGTGTATTCAACACTTACTGTTTTATATAAGTGCTGACAATAACCACTATTTTAGATTAAAATACCATCCACTCCAGTGAGAGGAATACAAATTACATACACTACAAAAAGATCCACTTCTGTAATTGTGAGGTAGTGTAACTACCATTATACTCACTTATAAGTCAAATCCAACTGAAATTGCACAGACTCAGATCTGCTGTCACATAATGTGCTGGCAGAACTGGGTCTATGTAGTTTGTTACAAGTAATCAGTATAACAAACAACATAGATCCTGATTTGCCAGAGCATTATGTGATGGCAGATCAGGGTCTATGTTGTTTGCAGTTGGACTCGACTTATAAGCGAGTATAAACAGTACTCAGCCACAATGTCTAGGGTATAAACAGTACTCAACCACAATGTCTAGGGTACTGCTAGATACAAGTACTCAACCACAATGTCTAGGGTACTGCTAGATACAAGTACTCAACCACAATGTCTAGGATACTGCGATATACAATTTTCCATCTTACTAACTGCAACTTTGGCACTGAATACTGAATTACTAAATACTTCCTGCAGTCAAATGTGGATACCCTATCTCATGCCATCAAAAGCATGGCTAGATTCAGATTTATACATCCTGCATATACATGTCACAGAAATAAAAGTTGTTCCATTCATTTCACTTGATACCTTGATGTCTGGATGAATGATTAGGGTAATTAGCCTGTCTAAAACTACCCCCCCCCTTCCCACCTGTCAGGTGCAACAACAGAATGAAATCTCATACTTTCTCACATTTCAATTATTAATCATAATCCAGCCAAGAGTCTCCTTATCTGTACATGCATCTGATAACAGTTCCTTTGTGGTCTGGAAATATATGTTCACCTGATCTTGGCTTTACATACTTGGATCAGAAAGAAAAGATATTCTCAGCTACTGTGGGGCGAAGTGAAAACAGAGCATTACATTTTTTATCTAGGTCTGGGATCATCCCTGTGGTTAAAAAGTTTCATAGACATTCAGCTTTAATAACCTCAATACTGTTTACAAGCTTTTTCATTCTCAATTAGTAAACTAATTCCCAAAAGGAATAAAAAATCTACTATAAAAAAGGAAAGAATTCTGCATCTCCTCCATGGTTTACTGCCCAGGATCTATTGAGTATTTTCAGCCAGCCAAAGCAAATACGATCTTCATCTGTGGATATTTACATAGCAACCTCTTATCTTTTTGAGGATATCCTAACTTGCTACCATCAAAATCATGCTTAAATTAAAATTTACAAATCGTGCTTTCAACAATAAAGGATACAAAAGCTGTATCCTTCACATTACTCTATACCCAAGCATCTGAACTTAAACGAAATTTGAGTAATCTTGCCCAACCCTATCAAATTTAGTGTAAAATAATCCAAAACCAGTCTCAGGAACCAGTCATTTTACACGAGTTTGAAGGAGGGTGTTTTTATGGACAACAAAATATTATGTCTTGACCTTCACAACTTGGTCTGGTCTGGAGTTTTTTGATGCCATGGCCAGAAGCAGAACCAGTCTGAACATTCATCACAAGATTTGACTATTGTCACTTCTGGTCAATTATATCACGAGTACCAGAATATAATCAATGATTACATAGCTTGCCTCTACAAAGCTTTTAATAGTCTCTAGTAGCAATTGTAATCAATAATTATCAGGTAGAGAATAAATCCAGACTAAAGTGATCTTTGACAATAAAATGTTGGCCCTTGTAAAAGGACATAAATTCTATAAAATAATTAAAAAAAGAAAGCATTCTTTGCTATAATATCAAAGTAGAAGTACCATAATATGTTCATAAAATCCATATTTTCTTCTTTTCAAATAATTGTTCTTAAAATCTGCTTCAGAAGCTGTTATCATTGTCCATCCCTAGAAGCCACATTTTACAAGGTGAAAGTCACAGGCTTTAAGTAACTTTGGAGTGAAAGCTAGTATGTCCACTATCAGAAGCACAGTTCATGCATCAGTAATTACCTTTATCAGCCACCACAGCTGAAACCTCACATGAAATATATGCAGTTCATTCATTTACAAGTACACTGTGCAGTGAACCTGCTGAAGGTAGCCTATCACAATACATAATATACTATGTATGGTCATTTATGAGGAAAGTTTACCATTGAATAAAGGTATTTATTCCTACTTCTAATTGCACAGGTGACAAAGAACCTTATGTGTAGGCTAGGATACATTTAAAACACAAAACTGAACCATAGTCAGTGAAGTATAAAATAGAAGTCACAGTGACCTACTTTTGTGATAAGGGTGTAGTGCTCATCAAGATTGCTTTCACCAAGTTTCATGATTCCAGGTATAACAGAATATACAAGTTTATACAGGATGTAATAAACTTGTGAAGTCATAAGTGAAGTGCACAAACTTAACCTCAACCAGACAAATGTAAAATATAGATCACAGTGACCTTCTTTTGTTGTTATAGTGTGGTACTAATAGCGATACATACAATCTAGTAGTATGATGTTACTAGCAAAAATAGAGCTTGAAACATAAACTTTAAACACAAAATTTAACTCAAGTCTGTAAAGTATGAAAAAAGAAACACATTACCTAATTTTGCAATGAGTGTTAAGTACTTACTCATCAAGAAGCATCTCCTCACCAGGTTTCAAGATTAAGACATGGACTTAAAAAACAAACTCGAAACATGATTCCAGGATGCAAAAGAATCTAAGTCAAATGCAAAGCAACCAAAGATGTCCAAATAATGTACATGTATGTAAAAAAGGTAGCCCCATCAGCCTAGAGCTCCCTTTGCCAACATTAACACCATGGGTAATGCTATAGCTCCCCTTGACTTTATAGACACGAGCTAAAAAGTTATAAGTTGCATGCAATGATGCTGTCTCAAGTATGCACATACCTTACTTTCCAAACGATTGAACAAAAATATACATTAAAAGGAGTTCCTCTCTGAATCTTTCCTTGGGACTATAGTCACAGAAGACTTGTACAGTAGCCAGCAAACCATATAGACTGAAACATCTTGCGCCAATTATTAACTTTGAAACCTCAAATCAGTGTGGGAATATACAATTTGCTGTCACCATTATTGCTCACAGATTAGAATGTATACATCTTGCATTTAAAGTCTTAGAAATGAAAGATGATGCCTTTACTTGATTTGATAGTAAGGTATATGGACCAATGATTCAAGTAATAGGTTTGTACCCCCACCACCCAACATTTATCAGATGCATTGACACAATGCTGTCTCATACTTCCTCACATTACCATTATCAACCCAAGCATCCCCTTTATCTCTGGGTGTTATGGTCCTTCCATGGGGGGAAAGAAAACATTAATCCTTTGACTTCCAGACTTGGCTCAGTGGGGCAAGATTTCTGAATTGCTGTTGTGGGAAATGAAATCAAACCATTAACTTTATCTCCAGGTAAAAGTATTACCACTTCTAGTAGGAGTAATGAGGGATAATTTGTCTTTTTGCACTTACAAAGGTGACAAAGTCACAATGACAGCTCACTGCCAATTTATTTTGCCAGTAATGGATGAGACCAGATCAAGATCAAGACATAACAAGTGAGGAACCATGTGTCTTCCAGTAAGGAAATGAGATTTTAAAAGATATTCATGAAAACAGGAACTGGCTTTGTTCTTTATGGAGTTTTAGCCAAAAATTAGGATACTTGAGAAGTACCTTTGTCATTAAAAATACAAACCCTTAGAAAACTAAAAAGATTTTGTGTAATAATTTCAAAAATACAACTTCTGACACTTTACTGGAAATAAATTTTAATTCCTAGAAAGTTTTGAACTTCCTACAAGTCTGTTCCAATATACATAAAACTAAGAGCCTGTAGGTGTTGATTTGAGGTTTTGAGTCTGAATTTACAATTTGTACTTTCCAAGCTTCTTGAGAACATAAGGCCCATCATCAGAAAACTGTCTGATTGCAAAAACTGAACTTTCTACAATTCTAAACTTATAAACAATGCTTTTAGTTCTTGGACATCTTTCAAATTTTTTGAATATGTAGTCAACAAAAATATAGTGACACCGATGTTGAAATTGTATGTGATATATTGTTAGAAAGCAAAGTTTGTATGAAACAAAGAAAATCTGGTCCAAATCGGGCAAATACTTTTAGGAATATTGTGAAGGGGAGGTAACTCATGGAAAAGTAGCGACTTTCTCTTGATTTTGATGATGTCTCAGAAGAGAATAACAAGTTCAAAATAATTTGAAAAATATTTTACGAATAAGTAAATAAAAAGTTATTTACTTATATTTTCAATACAAACATTCTACCCAAATATCCACTTCTAAATATTTCTGAAATTCAAAAGGCACAAAAAATAAAAAGAGTGTAAATGGAGAATTTAAAGTTTAAATTAGGTTTTTTTTAAAAATTCAGTTTAAATTTCCTTAAGAAATGAACAGGGTAAATTTTCTCCTTAGAGTAAACTTAGTTGAAGTACAAAACTTTAAAAGTGTCCAGTGATGTATAAAAGTGATCTATCTTATTTAAAGTTAAAATTTAAGGAATGTTAAAGTTTATTTAAATCATTTAAATTCTCATTATTTATGTTGCTAAAAATATCCAAATAATTATGCAAATATGTATCATCATTTTATGCATGTTGTTTCTTGAAAATTGCTTTAAAGATGCCTTTCATTGGAATTATTGAAAAATTAAATCTTTTATAAAATATTTTATATATTACATGACAACATCATAACTTGTAAATGTTAATGAGTTTGGGTGAAATTTTCTCCTTCAAAAATTTTATCATTTAAATCTCAAAAAGATCTTATAGGATTTTGACAATACTTTCACTGTTAATATGTTCTATTTCTTTTAAACAAGATTAATTTGAAACTTCAGTGTCACTTTAAGCTCTTTCTGGAGTTTAGTTTATTATTGGACTGATTGAAGTTATACTGAATATCAAACTTCTGCAATTTTGAGTCCAAGTTGAAATTCTGTGTTCAATATGTTATGTGACTACATGGATTATGGTGTTGTACTGCAATATACATGCATGTCATCCCTTATGGTAATTGATTCAAGTGTTTTCTTAGGTAACATTGCCTTTGTTCAAAAAGTTGCATAAGTTAGGTGATGTGAAACCACCCATTTAGAAAAACCCCATCAGATTTAGCTCCAAAGTGACTCGCCAATTTAAAATTTCTTGTTTACAGGCACACAGTTAAGGTCTGAAGTCCACATAATGAGATAATAAAATATTTCACCAGTATTATTCAGCTTTTCTTCTACTGGCATCAGAAAATACTCATCACCTACCATATATACTCACTTATGAGTCAGTACAACTGCAAACAACATAGACCCTGATCTGCTGTTGAATAATGTGCCAGCAGATCAAGGTGTATGTTGTTTGTTCTACTGATTACTCCCAACAAACTGTATAGACCCAGATCTGCCAGCACATTATGCAATGGCAGATCTGGATCTGTGCAGTTTGCAGTTGGACCTCACTTATTATTGAGTACATATGGTTTGTCTTGACTGTGTACAAGTTGTACTAAACCTGTTCTATATTTTTTCTCATCATCTAATTCTCTGCCATTTTTTCACACTTGTTTGTTTTGTGTACTTTAATGAAACAAGATTTTATGAAAGCATGAGTCAAAGAGAAAAATGTGGAAACGAATAAATTAAAAGATCTGTAAATGTGACAATCAAAAGCTAAATTACATTTTTAGTATGTCCATATAAAACTGCAAAAAATGAGAGCATAAAAAGTGATGAAATAGTACAAATAAATTAATTAAAAATCTCTCCCTTTTATACAAGCAACTATATACTTTTGCTAAAGTGGTGTTTCTCCACCTAAAATAATTTCTGTGTATGTACTTATTAAAGTAACTGTAAGACTTCTATCCTAATAACTGGCATGTATTTACTGATATTTTCTTATTTTAAAGCATAATTAATTACAGTAATGGATACTGCTAGATGTAAAACATTAAAACTTTATGTATAATGTCCAATGTTATAGAACTACATGTACATTGGATATAGTATAACAACTACATGTACATTGGATAAAGTATAACAACTACATGTACATTGGATATAGTATAACAACTACATGTACATTGGATATAGTATAACAACTACATGTACATTAGATATAGTATAACAACTACATGTACATTGGATATAGTATAACAACTACATGTACATTGGATATAGTATAACAACTACATGTACATTGGATATAGTATAACAACTACATGTACATTGGATATAGTATAACAACTACATGTACATTGGATATAGTATAACAATTTTTTAACATAATGAAACAGGACAGCTCATGCTTACCACTCTTCATTTCAATTAGAGAATATTATTGAATTTAAATAAAAAAATACCATCTTTTACTGCTCTTTGAAAGTGGCTTTAAATAGATTGTTCAAATGGTTGAACACTCAGACCAGGAGTAAAGAGGTTCTAAGCTCAAGTCTCAATCCAGGCAAAAATATTCCTCCTCCACTCCACCCCAATTTGGGGCCACCATTTACACGCGCATCTTATGCACGATTCAAAAAATGTGTCATGCAATATCAGTGTTGTCAGATGTAGGTATGGGAATCAACTCAAACACTCAAAGGGAAGTGCCATGTCAAGGGCGAGTTCCTGTGCACATTAGCCTCTAAAACTTAGTTTGATAAAGCACCTGGCTGCCAATTTCAGATGGTAATAGATTCATATCATGGTCAAGCTGTACATATTTTTCCCAGTGACACAGTTGATTTTAATGTAGACCATTCATACTTGGAATTCAATTTGCAATGACCTTACCCAGTGAACTAACTCTGCTCTAGGACACCTTTATCATTGCCCAATCTCTGTGTGCTAATGTAAGTCCTTTACAGGACATGATCTGGGTTAATTATTGATGATAACTATTGACAAGATGTAATGGTCTGTAAAGTTCTCAAATGTCTTTCAAAGTTTGCTGAAGGTTTCATATGATACATACTTACCCCATAATTAGTCCAGACTTTGAACATTAACCCCTGAACTTTAACAGAACAAATGATACAAGCTTGTGTAATTTGCCAAAAAGATTAGAATGCTTTCAAGATCAAGGTGATAAAAACTTTAGCTCATAATATTTTCTCTTAATACAATAATAGATGTTTTAAATACTTTTGAAACTTACAAAACTTAACATATTAAGAAACTGACAATTACATTCTTTGGAAGGGGGTTTGGGGTGTGTGGGAAGGCTCGAATTTTCTTTTGAGCTAAGATATCCATAACATTTGTTATCTCTAAAAAAATCCTAGGCATGTCCCCTCCCTCTGAAAATTGAAATGGTCTGTCCCTAACATGCTATGCACAAAATTAATGGGGTGAGATCTATGTTTATCATGAAATTCCAAAATGCTAACCATGATATCCGTAATCCTCCATTTCCATAACAGGTTTATGTCTGGATGAATGAGTCGTTTAAGAAAAACTGATTGGAACCATGAAACAGAATTAATTTCACATCAGATCATCATGAAAACAAACCTCAGAATAATTACATAATAATATATATTTTAATTAAATAATTAATTTTAAAATTTTAAAATAATTTTAATAAAATAACTACATAATAATATATTAAACTTCAAAATAATTACATATTGTATCCTTCAATACATGTTCATTAATAAAAACCTGACATGAAACCGGTTGTTTAATCCAAAAGGAAAACAAATGTCTAAATCTTGTTAGCTGCTTCTGGCAGTTTTCAACAGATGGTTTGTATAAGTAACAGTCTTGACACCACAGTATGAACAATATTTTACTAAAAGATGCTTGGAACTGATGTCTTTCTTAAGAACACAATGAAAAGAGCTACTGAATAAAACTATTTGAATGAACACAAAACAACGGGAAGAAAATTCACAAAATAAGAGAGATAAATAAATGTATGGGGAAGAAAATGACTGATGACTAAATGTTATCATGTTGAAAAAGAATAAATAACAATACAAAATGTCAAAGGTACAAACTCCTACAGGATTTAAACATGAATAGAATCAATTATAATGTTGACATTTAAATAATTTTAAAGAGACAAAACTAAGTATCATTTTGTTAACATCATCTTAGGACTCGTTTCAGCCATCTTGGGACTAGATTCAGCCAAAAAACAAAACAAAAGAATTGCTTTTAAGCATGATATAAAAGATGATTTTGAAATGAGAAGAACATGGTGGGAACCATAGATGGTTCATGAAATAAAGTAAAAATTCATAATAGTTCCCAAACATTACTTAATAATGTTGAGAAGAACATTTATTTTATAAAAATATGACTATGCTTATTAATACAGTAGGAATTTGTTATTTATAGCTGTTAGATTCCACCGATTATAATAAATTTAACAAGAGTACTGTGAAAGATACATTATATGACCCCTCATCCCATGTTTAATAGTCCTCTATCTAGGCACTAGTTGGGCATGGTTGACTCGGGAGATCATTGACAAAAGGGTCCCAGTGACTTTATGCTTTGGTCAAAGTTATGTGGTCTTGAACTAAACTTACTGTGCAGAAACTACTGCTTTTTTTATTAGACTTACCATGACCTTGATCTTTGACATTTTGACACCAAAATTTATAGGTATTTTCTTTTCTTAATTGTTCAAGCCATCCACACACTTAGGTTACGATATATTGTCTAGAACCAAAGGTACTATGCAAAAACCATCAGTCACAGTGATTTTGACATTGGATCTTTTCAACCCAACATCAATAGGCCTCTTTCTGACTGAAAGTGTAAGCCATCCAGAGATTTTGCTCATATTACATGTTTGAGAACTAAGATTCTTGTGCAGAAACAATTTATTTTTGAACCACAGTGATCTTGACCTTTGAAATTTTATTCTCAAAATCAATAGGTTTTCTTCCTTACTCCCAAGTGCTAGCCATCAACAAAGTTTTGTCCAGGTCTGCGATGCAGAACTATAGTTATAGTGTGGAAACCATTTTTCTTTCATCAGTCACTGTGACCATGAGCTTTAACCTTTTGACCCAAAATCAAAATGCTTCTTTTCTATCCCAGATCTGTGATGTTGAGCTGATGCTATTGTGTGTAAAACCCAAAATCAATAAGCTTCTTCTTTAAGTGCAAGCCAGACACAATGTTTTGGTATGACTATGGAAAAGAAGGTATTTGATGGTGTAAAACTAAAGCTATTGTTGGAAATGATAAAGGTAACAGATGGATAAAAAACATCATAACAAATATATGCTCCACCTTTTGATGGGTACATAACAAAAAATAATGAAATTGATATTTTGTAATGAGTTTATTGATTTCAATGTCATGCTTTTTATTTCAGTATAATTCCCTTTGTTGTAGATTGAAATGTGGATATTCTGTATTGTACAATGGCGAGTCCATGGCACCCCAACCTTGACATCACTGTCTAGGGAACTAACAAAAATGGGGAAAAAAGGAATTATAATATATTTCAACAATAAAATAAACCTTACCTAAAAAATTTGACTGTGTGCAAATTAAAGGAATATTTCAGGTTTTATCAATAATATTTTACATCATATCTGATAACATTTTACCATTTATGTTGATAATTTATGACAAATAACTCTTTGTTCTTTTCATTTATCAAGGTACTATGTCTGATTTCAATGCATGCCAACAGTAATCAGTGGCATTCAGCTGCTAAGAGACTCTGATACCATGTCTGATTTCAATGTGTGCCAGCAGTAATCAGTGGCACTCAGTTGCTAAATGGCCATGATACCACATCTGATTTCAATGTATGCCCACAGTAATCATTGGCATTCAGTTGCTAAATTACCATGATACCATGTCTGGTTTCAATGTTTACCAGTAGTAATCAGTGACATTCAGCTGCTAAAAGACTCTGATACCATGTCTGATTTCACTGTGTGCCAGCAGTAATCAGTGGCACTCAGTTGATAAATGGCCATGATACCACATCTGATTTCAATGTATCAATGTATGCCCACAGTAATCATTGGCATTCAGTTGCTAAATTACCATGATACTATGTCTGGTTTCAATATATGCCAGTAGTAATCAGCAACATTCAGCTGCTAAAAGACTGCTACTATGTCTGATTTCAATGTATGCCAGCCGTAATCAGTGGCATTCAGCTGCTAAATGACCATGATACCTTGTCTGATTTCACTGTATGCCAGTAGTAATTATTGACATTCATCTACTAAAAGTTGATAAATAGAAGTTATAAAACATCAAAGATATTAGAGATTACCAAGATAACAACATGTCTCTTGCTATTTTATAAACATTGTATCAGCAGAAGTGATTGAAAAAATGACTTCAATCCATTCTTTTGATTGCCACTAGGACAGCTCAGTTGGTAGAGCATCAGGTTTGTAATCCAAGGGTTGCCGGTTTTATACCGCCTAGGTCAGTTCCTGTTGGCTTCTTTGGTGTGCCCTTGGGAGAGGTGCTTAACTCCCACTTCCTTGGCATGATATAGCCAATAGTGTGTTCAAGTGCCATTTAAACCAACACAAAAACCAACCAATCATTGCCACCATAGAAGAGATACATTTACGCTAAATAGATTTCAGTAGTAAACAATTGTCATTCCTTGTATAAAGAATGGAGTAATAATTCTGTGTTTGGAGGAAGGTCCTAATTTGATCAAATCACATATATACTTCACTACAACACTATTTAGTTAAAAGCCCTCATGCATGATGGTAAAAGATACAAAATTCACGAACTCAGTCATGCAAAGTTTACACAACCCCTATTCACCCCACCCCACCCCACCCCCACCAAAAAAAAATGGTGAGGGGAAAACAGTGATCCTGATAACTGATCAGCAACAGTACCATTCATTTTAAGTTAAACAAGAAAAGAAAAATGAAAAATAAATGCAAAATCTAAAGTCTGATAATTTGTTTCCCTCAAGGTTGTTAGATTATGTTGAATAGAATATAGCTTAAATCTGTATGTATATAGTATGATTTATTATATAATATACACAGTAATTAATAAAACTCGGGCTCCATATATATTGTATATACATGTAGTATGATTTATTATTCAATATACACAGTAATTAAAAAAATTCAGGCTCCACTTACTTGCACTTCAGTTACTATAAATTCACTTTTTTGTGGATTTTGTGGTTGTTACAAAACACACAATCAAAAAGACCAGACAAAAAATTATCTTTCTGTGGAAACAACAAGATTCCTTGCCAATACATGAATATAAAGACCCAACAAATAATGATTTTTTAACTGTATTTGATGCAGTTTGACCATGAGATATACTGGTCTCTATATATAAAAATATATATACAGTGAAACCCCGCTATAACGCGATATTTGGGGTCCATAAAATTAGATCGCAGAAAAAGCAGGGTCGCGTTATTGCGGGGTTTTACTATATTTTACTTTATTCAGAGAACAACGTATACACGTCTAATGTATAGCATGAATAGGGTATCAACACCGTTTACTATCTGATATCGATCTGTCTTTGTTTTCCCACATGAAAACCCTTTGATTGAGCCACGAGTTTGATACAGCTGTACTTGTCCAGTGCCAAGTAACAGAGAGTGGTTATTTGAACTCCCTGTGATCTTGCCGTCCAAGCTCAGTCTCTACATAAGCACCCACATATGACAATCTTTGATCATGCCGCCCAAGCTCAGTCTCTATATAAGCACCCACATATGACAATCTTTGATCAACCACCGCATTGTCTGGTGCTTGGTTGTGTATGCAGTTAAAGAAGAAACATAAGTCGGCTATTGTTTGCGCAATGATTGTATACAGGATGAATTGAAGTCCAGCGCATGTGTTGGCGGCTTACGTTTTTTGATGTTTATTAAATCGTGAGAATCTTTTATCAACCACCACATTGTCTGATGCTCGGTTGTGTATGCAGTTAAAGAAGAAAAACATATTGACTATTGTTTGAGCAATGATTGTATACAGAATGAATTGAAGACAAACACAAAGAAGACTTACTGGCTTTACTCATCAATCAATAATAAGTAACATTTCCATTAATGTTTATTTTGGCATAATACTTGAAGAAATTGGTGAAATTGTTAAATTTCAGAAGCCACGCCACGATCGAATTCATAAGTGATCTCTTCCCCAAAATGATAATAAACTTTTTGTACACTATTTCTCGTACTTAAAAAACAAAAAAAAAAATTTCTGTGTACGAGAAAAATACATGTACATATATATAAAATTTCAGGAACCACGCCACAGACATATTATACTCGAATTCATACGCGATCTCTTCCCCAAAATGATACTGTAATATACACATTTTTATACACTATTTCTCGTACTTTGAAGAAAAAAAAATGTTCATGTGTGAATGAATATATGAAATTTTGGGAGCCATGCCACGATCGCGTTATATCCGAATTCGCGTTATAGCGTGGCACGTTATAGCGGGGTTTCACTGTATATATATATCACATTTGGGACTGACCACTTCATTGGGGGGGGGGGGTGAGGAGGGGACATCATATGTTCAAGTTTAATGGGGGACTTACAGGTAATACAGCAGTAATAAATGCCTCTGTCCAGTACAGGTGTTAGATCAACACAAATCAACTGTGCAAACACGAGCGTGTGCTTATTATTGTCTTTCAATCAATCTATTTCACAGCTAAAATCATCATGAAAAGCATTGGTCAATTAATAGTTGGTATTTTAACAAGATTAAGATAACGAATAATAATAAAGAGAAATAATCTGAATGTTCAATTCAGCGTGTTGAATATGTTCTGGTTTGTCCCAATGTTACGTACAGTAGGTGCTGCTATTTCGACAGACTTCGTACACTCAAGAATACTTGTCGATATGTTGTTTGCAGTATGTGCAAAAAATTAAATGCTCCTCCTTGCTGCTGTGCTTCACAAAGTCAAACTCCGTCCACCAGGAGTTCTGAACTTTTTGCTAGGTTTTGCTTGCTTTACTGATAGCTTGTTGCTTCCTGAGTCACAGGAAATGTGTTTTGACATTTTGCCTTACAAAATGAATCACACTTTAACACTATTCTGATGACTGAAATAATCATGCTTTGCGTTTTATATATGAAGTAAAATTCAACTTCAAAGAAACGATACCGCTGTTCATAAACTTGCCAATAATCTTTAATACATATGGCTTCAACATTCTCATTCAAGGCAATGATGTGTAATAAGTCGATTTAAATATAACCTAAAATTAATTGGGTTGTTCCACTTTGTGAACTTTACCTATGTAAATTAGCCTAATGGGCTCCCCCACAACAGTCTTCAAAGGACTTAACAAATCACCCAAGCTATTGTCAGCCAATTAAGTAATATATGAAATGGTGGTTGTTTATACCTGACCATCTTGCCTTTTAATTGCCTCTGTGACATTAGCTGAATACACTGCTCAAAGGATAGTTTACATGAGCTCTAAGCAGGACTGTTTACCATTTATACATATTACGGGCATATATTGAAGGTGGTGGGGGTTTTTTCCCCCAAAGATTTCTGAAAATCGTGGTTTTTTAAACACGACTGTGTCAGGGGGTTTGAGAGTAAAAATAGCGTGCTTTTAGCATGACACATTATGTTATGGCAGGTATGTCAACACCATTTTAATTCAGGACCAACTAGATATCATACTCTGTCCTATGGTGAAAGCCTCATGTCGATATGACTTTCCAATTGGGAAGAGTAGCAATAACAAGATTTTCCATGGTGGCTATATTGAATGTCAGATCGGCACCATTTTCACTTAGTACCAACTAGACACCATAAGAAGCCTTCTGGTAAAAACCCAATGTCGATATGGCTTTCCATCAAGGAAGAGTAGCCGTTGGCTATCAGATCAGGTCAATTTTTATTTATGACCAACTAGACACCATAATAAGTCTTCTGGTGCAATACCTATGCTGACATGACTTTCTGTTAAGGAGTAGCAATAACAAGATTTTCAAGATGGCTGCTGTGGTGGCTATAGTGGATCACAGATTGGCAACATTTTCATTTAGGACCAACTATACATCGTAAGAAGTCTTTTAGCGAAAACCCCATGTCGATATGGCCATCCATTTAGGTGGAGTAGCAATAACAATATTTTCAAGATGGCCACTGTGGTAGCTGCATATTAGATGTCCAGGTGGCACCATTTTCATTTAAGACCAACTAGACATCATGGGAAGTCTTCTGGTAAAAATCCTATGGTGATATGGCTTTCCGTTCAGGAGGTGAAGCAACAATGAGATTTTCAACATGGCTGCTGTGTAATGCATGGTTAATTAATCATCTTTGGGAAAAAGTGATGCATGATGAAATTTTCTAATTAATCAATGATTAATTGATTAAAACTGATTAAAAAAGTGAATACTTCGGAAAAGGGCAAGAAAGAACTTTATTGCTTCAGTTGCATGAGATAAGACCAAAGAAAACACAGCTTGTCAAAAGTCTCATCATTCAAAGATGTTAAGATATTTGCAGCAAAACGTACAGGGTGCGGTACATTTTTGGCTGGCAAACTTACCATTAAGAAGACTTGTACATCTCTGATCCTGTATCACCCTCTAGGCCAGGTATATGACCCTGTATCAGCCTCTAGGCCAGGTATATGACCCTGTATCAGCCTCTAGGCCAGGTATATGACCCTGTATCAGCCTCTAGGCCAGGTATAGATACAGAATCAGAGGTAACTCGGACTATACAAATATCTGACGAACTTACAAGAAGTTTGCTTCTAAATATGACGTTTCTTGTCCCAAAAAAAGTAGCACACAAAAAGTCTCTTTTATGTTTTAACCATAATCTGAATCTTCATGACCTCAATCTTGGTGGACTCTTTGACCTTGGCAGCTTTTAGGATGGACTTTGGCATGTTCCCCGACTTTGGGATGGACTCAAGTTTGAGTCAATAACACGGACACAATTGTACATTGCCTTTAATTCTTCCCAAAATACATGTAATGTGAAAAATAGTTAAAGATGCATTACATCAAGAATTGAAGCTCTTTCTTTTAGCTTGACTGGCTGATCCATA
Organism: Margaritifera margaritifera; assembly: GCA_029931535.1. NCBI lineage: Eukaryota > Metazoa > Mollusca > Bivalvia > Unionida > Margaritiferidae > Margaritifera > Margaritifera margaritifera. The sequence continues at coordinate 684,850 of JAQPZY010001678.1, forward strand.
TTTTGTACATCCATTTAGTTTGCTTCAGTTTAAGAAACCAGTTGGTAGCAGATTAGCCACTTTATACAACCAAAATGGTGCCAAATTCAAATGCCACATTACAAACTTAATGTTAAAATGATGATGAAATTATGCAGAAAATAAATCATTTTTCATAATTTTATACAAAATTGTTTGATTATTTAAAACAGCAATTAACACATAACTGATTAATCATTTAATCATAACCATTCCCTAACAGCTGTGGTGGCCATATTGGATGTCAGATTGACACCATTTTTATTTAGGACTAACATCATAAGATGTATTTTAGTGAATACACCATGTTGATATGACCATCCATTCAAGTGTAGTAGTGATAACTAGATTTTCAAGATTGCTGATGTGGCGACCAAATTGGATGTGTGAGTGGAACCATTTTTAGTTAGGACCAACGAGACATCATAATATATCTTTTGGTGAAAACCAAGTGTCAATATGACTTTCCATTAAGAAGGAGTAGTGACAACAATATTTTAGTCATGATGGCCATAGTGGATGGCAGATTGGTACCATTTTCATTTAGGACCAACTAGACATGATAAAAAGTCTTTCAGGGAAAACCCTATGTTTGTATCACCATTTATTCTGGAGCAGTAGTGATAACAGGATTTTCAGATGGCTGTTGCGGTGGCCATATTGGATGTCTGAGCTGCACCATTTTCATTTAGGACCAGCTAGACCTTGGGATAAATGTATACATAAAGTTTCATGACAATCCTCCAAACAGTTTTAGAGGAGTGGTGATAACAAACTGGTGCTATGGATGGACATTGGATGACAGAGGATGGATGATGGAGGGACAACTGACCATCCCATAATCTCTTGTGGTGTGTAACCACCAGAGCTAAACAAAATGGTCACAATACAAAGAATAAGTGTGTATTTAGAGGCAAAATGATCTATTTTACAAAAGCTATAAAAGTCATGAAAAGATTCTTCTGTGTAATTTGACAGAAAATTAACAAAACCCATTGATCATGTAGATAGTTTTCGTAATTGTATCAGTTTAGGGTGTCACTGATGTAATCAGCATTCCAGTTCTTTTATACACATATCAACCATCTTTGCAGGAAGAAAACAAAGAGAAAAATATGTTTGGCATTTATAAATTGGTTTATTTTTAAAAGAGACAATACCCATACTTTGCCCACGATATATATCATCAAGATAATTTCAGATGAAAGGAAACACCTATCTTGGAATACAATATTCAGTGACAGTTGATAGCAGAGTATCGCTTTAACCAAGTTCTAAAATTTCAAAGGTTGAACTCTGTTTTTTCATTGGGCGACAATTTAAGGATCATGGGTATCATCTGAAAATTAAACAGAAGTTCAGAACCCAGCAGATTTGCATTCATGAGGACAAACAAGATTTAACTGAGCATTAGGAAGATGGTTAAGAATTAGGTGGTTAGTGGAACCTCTGTGAATACCAGATAATGGGTGCAACATAACCTAATTATTGAATACCCATAGAAAATAATCTTCTGGCACTCAAATGGGCACAAAGAGAAGAAAGCCCAAAGTGGGGCTCAGTCTTCTATCAAGAGATTGCAAACAATGATTATTGACATACCACTTTCAAAATGAAACAGGGAAATATGGATCAAGCCAATCTTCCATTCAACCTTCATTATTTTTACCTTTAATAGGCTTTTGATATTAGATTGGCAAGTGCCTTTACTAGATCAAGAGTCTAGTGTATGCAGACATCAAAGATAAATCAATGTTTGTGAAAGGGTAATTTTTAGGTGCTTTCTGTTAAATTCTCATTTCTGTTGTTGCAAAAAGTGTGATTTTCTATCATTGAATTTATTCAAGAGTTTAATAGATTGATCAATAGGATAAAAATCAACAGATGGTAGGGTTACATAGATGATGTAAGCATTTATGCTTTAGGTGTGCACTCTGTTACATCACAGCAAATTGTAAAATAGTTTCAAAAAGGTGAATGACAATACTGTATTTGCACATCAAATACAAGTAATCCACCCTGACAAGGACAAGAAATACAGTCTTAAACAGTTCTCATTTAAGTATTGAAAGAATAACAAGGTGTTTTCTCATAAACACTAATGCCCTCACCAACAGAAGCACAAATGGAGTAGCTGACAATATACAGACTGGTATAAAGAGAAATACTATAGTCACTCAAACCTGAAAATTAGGCCACAGTGATTTACTTTTGGTATGGTTAAGTTAATACTCTGCTTGAGATGTATCCACGTATCAATTTGTAGGAATGTAGATGAAATTGAGTGCAAGACAATGAGGTTATAACAAACAGATGAAAATACAAAAGTCAGTCAAATGTGAAAACTAGATTTCTGTGACCTAGTTTTAGTATGGTTGAGTTATAGTCCTTGAGATGCCTTTTGATACTAATTTTCATGTCTGTAGGTGAAATAGGGTCTAAGATATTGATGGTGTAATGAACAAATTGCTGAAATTCAAACACTGCTTAGGGCGAAAACTAGGTCATATTGACCTAATTATGACATCGTTAAGTTACTTTCTTTGAGATGCATTTACATATACCAATTTTCATAGGTGCTGGCGAAATAGGGTCCACAATATTAAGGGTGTAACACACAAAAAGCTGATGGTGTAATGAACAATCTGCTGAAAAATACAAATTCACTCAACCATGAAAAATAGTCACACTGACCTAGTTTTGGTATCATTGAGTTACTTTCATTGAAATGTATCCACATGCTATTGTGCATAAGAGCAGGTGAAACAGGGTCCAAGATACTGAGGGTGTCACAAATGGAAATCTGAAAACACATGTGACTCAAGCATGAAATTTGGGTCACATTAACCTAGTTTTGGTATGATTTTGTTACTTTGTCAAGATGTATCTACATACTAACTTTCATAAGTGTAGGTGTAATAGGGTCCAAACTTAATTGATGGTGTAATGAATGAAAAGCTGAAAATACAAAAGTCACAAGTTTTGGCATATCTGAGTTTCTTTGTATAGATGTATCTAAATAGCAATTTTCATGAGTGTAGGTGAAATAGTCCAATATATCAAGGGTATAAGGAACGACCAACTGAAAATACAAAAATGATGTAAGAATGCAAATTAGGTCACAGTGACCTAGTTTGGGCATCGTTTTACACTTCCTGCGATGCACCTAAATACCAATTTTCATAAGTGAAAGTGAAATATAGGGTCTGATAAATTGTCTAATTATATATTTAGAGGGTAACAAATGAATGTGCAAATAAATGAATGAATGAACACATGAACGAATGGGCACAGTGCGATAATCCCTCCAAACTTTGAGGGAAAAACAGGTTTATTATCTGACTAAGCTGTTCACCTCAGACTGATGAAATCTCTAAACAACGTTCCCCAAAAGTGTTCAGTTATTGTAGACTTACCAAGACTGAATGAAGTAAAACTTTTATTTATTTAATTATTTTGTTATTAGTGCAAAGGAAGGTGTGGTAATTTACAATGATGCCATTTACAGCCCTGAAGTCAGAAATAAAAGTTGATTTAAAGTAATTCTAGATTAACAATATCATGAGATAATGTATATACACACTTATAAGTTGAGTTCAACTGTAAACAACAAAGACCCTGATTTACCATCATATAATGCACCAGCAGATAGGGTCTACATCGCTTGTTCTACAGATTATTCCTAACAAACTCCATAGACTCAGATCTCCTGGTGCATAATGCAATGGCAAATCTGGGTCTGTGCAATTTTAGTTTGGACTCGACTTATAACTTAGTATATATGGTAATTTAAGAGTCTTCATGAATTTTAAAGTCAGTAATGCAAAATAGATGGAAGCACAAAGGTTTACACTGAATGGATCTGAGTGAAAGAAAATTATGATTTTTAGTAAATTATTATGGAAAAAAGCAAAAGAAGTTATTTTAATAAATGTCATAGTTATGGATTCCTAGCTATGACACAAATAAAGTAATTATCCAAAGTCATTTGAAAAAGTAGACATTCATGGATAATATATCTGCCCTTGTTTAGTTTAAGCTCTGTTTATAAAGGACACTCGGTGTATGAGAAAAATGCCTTTCATGGACAGGTATCCTTTATATATGGGTAACAAAAATTGAAAAATAATACATAAAGGGATTCCTTAAAACACTGTCCTTTATAAACATGGCTGTTCAGATATGGAGGTATCCTCAAGGCAGGTTCAGTTGTATATGTGGACATGTTTACAATTAGTCTTTCCAATTTGCACTCATTAATATAATCTGAACCCATTTGTACTGATTAGCTGGTCTATATCTAAAGACATTATGTTAAATATATATGTTTAATCATACATTTAAAACGCAAGTTCTTTGTGTAAACAAAAAAAAAACAGCAGAGAAAAGTAGGTATAGAAAAAGAGAATGTCTGAAATTTGATAAATAGGTTGAAACTTGGAGTTAAGTTTCATACATTATTTGTCAAGTGAATGCAGTAAACATGTAAAAAGACCCCTGGGACAAGAACCCTTGACATTCAATTCAAAGCTGATAACTCCCAACCCTAGAGCGTTAAATTTGTGAAAGGTTTGAAGACCTCTGTAAAGCTATGTGCTAGACAAGAGGATTAAAATTACTGATATACCTGAGGGTTTGTATTTGAATCTTTTTCAGGAGAATAAATTGATTGCCAGTTTCCCTGACTCAGGTAAAGTGTTGGACCAAACTTAACGCTCCAGAAATACTTAACATTACCGGCATTAGTAGTTGTGAATGGTTGTGTATGACTCTACAAAGCTTGTTCTCACATAGCGTTGTTGAGCAGCTTACTTCATATAAATACCTCAATTTTTCAACTTGATCTCTGGAATCAATGGTCACTTTTTTCCGAGAAACTTGGCGTTATCTTGTAGCCAAAACTTGGGGTTATCAAGTAATGAAAACTTGGGGTTATCATGTAGCCAAAACTTGTTAATGTGTCTACCTAGATTGTATCATTGTAGAAAATATTATTACCATATATACTCATGTATAATCTGATACCAACTGCAAACTGCATAGACCCAGATCTGCCATCGCATAATGCGTAGGCAGATCTTTGTCTATGCAGTTTGTAAGGACTAATCAGTAGAACAAACAACATAGACCCTGATCTGTCGGTGCATTATGGTATGGCAGACCAGGGTCAATGTTGTTTGCATTTGGACTCGGATTATATGCAAGTATATATGGTAATTCTAGGTCATACCCCTAAAACTCTTCAAATGTACTGTTTGATTTATTTTGAAAGAAAATGTACCAACGTTAAATACCCTGAAAAAATAAGGCTATGCCATGAGAAATAATCTGTTGAAAGGTTGAAAATGAATATGATATAAAAGATAAAGAATAATTAAAACCTACCGTATATATTCACCTATAAGTTGGGTCTAACTGCAAACAACATAGACCCTGATCTGCTGTTTCATAATGCGCCGGCACATCTGGGTCCATGTTGTTTATTCTATTGATTACTCCTAACAAACTACATAGACCCAGATCTGTCTGTGCATTATGTAACAGCAGATCTGGGTCTATGCAGTTTGCAGCTGTACCCAATATATAAGCAAGTATATATGGTACTTTGTGAGTCCTAAAACCATGCAGAATACCACTTCCACAAACTGAAGTAAACGAAAAGGATAAACAAGTGAACACATGTTAAGGAAATGATAACTCTGTTACTCTGGGACTAAGAGAGTGCTTTTTAACCGTTTGAAGGTGAAGAGGCTGCAGAATAGAGTAAAAGAGGGCAGTTGCAGCTAGTGCAAGGAGGTTGGGGAGCAATTGCCCCCGGGCACCAGGCAAAGGGGGGTGCCATCGGGAGCTTGTTTGTTTTTTTGCAGCTGAAATTTTCATAGTATTTCACCTCACCTTAGTTTAAAGGGGACAATTCTGCACAAAACTTATATTTAGATGGGGGGGGGGGGGGGAGGATGGAGGTTGGCAACTGACAAAACTGTTCTCTGTGGCAAAGTAGGGGCACCACTAAAGAACATTGCCCTGGGCTCCTCGAGCCTTCACGTCGCCACTGAAAGAGTGCAATACAAAGGGTCAGCAGAGCAGCTCTTGGAACAGATTGCAATATGCTAAAGATGTACTTATGTAAACATCAATCAGAAAAATAAAGGGCATGATCCTTAGTGAAAATCCTAAAATCTGTATCATATGGTATATTTCTGGCTATGATGTTGTCTACAGTGAAACTGATTATCTCTGAAGTTATCCAACCCTTTTCAAAGAAAAGGTGGGAATTATGTAATCATGCTAGTCCAAAATATGTCTCTGGGTGTGTGCTTGTATGGTCTTCCAATTAAGGACTTGCACAACAGAGTCATTATTACAAACAAATCGAACAATAGGTCTCCTGGATACTGTTTAAGTGACTACATGACTGTGCGTGTTTGTGTACGTGTGGATGTGCAATAATTCACAAAGCAACTGAAATGGATTTAGAACTTCAGGATATACCATAATAGGTGGCAGCTTGTTCATAGTACATGCATATGTTTAGTCTTTCATTATCGTTGATACCCTGTCAATCAATACATATTATATTTAATGTTGTTTATGTACACGACTGACAGTTTAGGGGTCCCCGGGTGGCCGAGTGGTCTACGGCACTCGCCTTAACAGATCACTCACATCTCACCCCTGTCCACGTGCCAGGGTTCAAGTCTCATCTCGGCCAATGTGGGTATATGAGAAAGCTTGCCAGTAGCTTCCTGTGGGTCAGTGATTCTTTCCAGGGTTTTCCTTGGTTCTTCCTCCACCAAATATACTGGCTGCCATGTATAGCTATCATGTGCTGAAAATGGCATTAAACCCACAACACCACAAACAAAACCAGAAACTGAATTGCCACCTACCCCATCCCTGAATGCCCACTTCCCACAACGCAGCTTTACACATGACTGCACATCTTCACTAGCCAAGGTTCATTGATTCAGCTACCGTATATACTTGCGTATAATCCAATACCAACTGCAAAACTGCATAGACCCAGATCTGCCATCGCATAATGTGCCCGCAAATCTGGGTCTATGCAGTTTGTAAGGACTAATCAGTAGAACAAACAACATAGACCCTGATCTGCCAGTGCATTATGTGATGGCAGATCAGGGTCTATACTGTTTGCATTTGGACCCGACATATAACCAAGTATATACGATACTTGCGCAAAGGGTCTATATGGAAAAAAGTGGATTGACATCCCTTGGATTAAGTAAAGATGACGACTCTAGACCAAAACATGAAATCTCTTCATAGATGTTAGAAGATACATCATTATAGCACCCAAATAGTCAACAATGAAGGGGTTTATCACATTTAAAACAATTTAAGGAACAATTTCTCCTCTGTAGCAATGTCACAATATCTTCAAATGAACTTGTTTCCAGCCAGAAATATTACCAGTAACTAATCTAAAGTATCAGTTTAAGAGGATTGGTAAACATGTGGTCTGATAAATGTAAATGTAAATGGATTATAATACAATTTATGTCATGTGATTTTATGATGTTTGCTGCCATAAAAATTCACCTACTTATGGGGAGGTAGCTATGTTTAATCACAAATCTAGTTTTAAAGTCATTATTATCAAATTGAATGGTCCTATAACATTCTAATACTTCAAGATTTAAAAGGAAAGTATTTTCACATTTCAGCTTACTTTAAAGTGTGTATTCTATTTAAGCATTTATGTGGATAATTTGAAAATGGTCCTGCTCAAATTGGTGAAACAAATTCAATGAAAACATCATACCTAAGGGTGATTTATCAAATATCTTATAAAACAGACTACACTGGCAATTTTGGGAAACAATGAGGTATTAAAAAGAAGAAAACAAGAATTCATGTTTACATAAGTCACTGGGGTCCATGTATCACAATATAACAATAACATTATATATATATATATATATATATATATATATATATATATATATATATATATATATATACATACATGTTTAAAAGCAATTAAATTCTCTTGTAATTTCTTTTTTTTTAAAAAAGACCCCCACCCCCCACCCCAAAAAAAAAACAAAAAAAAAAAACAGGGAGGCCGGGTCCAATTAAGTAAAAGCTTATTGCATTGATATAAATGTATCATTACTGATCATGACCTTTAGAAACCAAACAATCTACAGATTCCTCAAAGATACAAACCTGGTACATGACATTTAGACCATTACAATCAAACAGAAAGATAGATGTAAAATCTGAACAAAACAAATTTAAATTCCATAATAATAATTTGAAGAAGTAAGATTTCCAAATGGCGATAAGCATCACAAACAGAAAAAAGATAAAGATTTCAGCAGGGGCTGCAGTTAGTGCTGTGTTTAGGGAGCTTATTGTGAAATTAAACATAAACTCCAAAATGAATTGTGATATGCCAATAATATTTGTATAAATATAAAAATGTACCTCTGACAGGAAAAGTCCTCTCTGGCAATACAAGCTTCAGATGCCTATGTGTGTCAAAACATTTTGAATTTTTGTACTGATGCTTGACGTCTTTAATCCACAAAATATTTCCCATGGCTAAATGGCTTAAACCCCATGATCCTGTCTCTTTTATCACACCACTGGGGGTTATAGATTTCTCCTGAACTGTATAGAAAAACTCTGACCTACTTGCAAAAACTCTGACCTACTTGCAAAAACTCTGACCTACTTGCAATCATACTCTGATAATAAAATGCTGAGGGCAATTAATAAATATAAACCCAATCACCTATAATAATTACTGCTTTACATATCCCCTAGATCTCACACATAGCAAAATAATCACAACCCTAATCATACTTATACAGGTGTATATTTTTTGCTTGATATTGATTTTACCAATATGCCACTACTGCCCCTCTATTACAATGATGAAATCTATCACTTCACTTCCTAGTATGCATGTATAATTTCTAAGGGTAGACTCCCCAAACCTCCCTCTACTAACGGTCGGTCAGGGTTTTTTTTGATGATTGCCTGAATTTCTTTCTGGTGTAAATTACTGCATTCAAAACTGGGCTATCATCAGTTTTCTCTCTCACTGCAAAACTTGGATGGAAATTGAGATCTCAAATTCTATTTTTCTCTAAGTAAGGTTATGAGTATGAAAACTTTGAAGAATATCAGGGTGAAAACATTACATTCAAGTAGAATCCACATGTGATATGTATGTATGTATGTATGTATGTATGTATGTATGTATGTATGTATGTATGTATGTGGCATAACTGGGGGGTGGGGGGTGAACTCAAGGAGGGGGCCCAAAATCCCACTTAACATTAATTTGATGGGGGCCCACTCTAAATGTTGGGGGGGGGCCCCACAATTTGTTAAGCCACTGATGTATGTGCATATGTATGTATGTATGTATGTATGTATGTATGTATGTATGTATGTATGTATGTATGTATGTATGTATGTATGTATTTATGTATAGGATTAAACAACACTTCCTAATTAGTAAGAATTTTGATAGCCATCCTCATATCATCTTTGCCATCTTTGCTAGCTAAGGGTCATCAATCAACTTCATTTTACATTGACCCTTGGCATATGTAGTTTGCTGAAACAGTATCTACCACTCTGCTGTCTGATTGGTCCAGCTGAAAGAAACTGATCCAATCAGATTGCTCATTCTATTTACCTCAGAAGACAGTTGAGAATAATCATCACATCTCTGCAGACAATGACACAAATAGCATGTCAGTTTCTACAATTCAAACCATTCATATACAAGTTTTTCTTCTGAGTCAAGGTATGTGGACATCATGTAAGTCATTATATTGAACACTCATTTTGTGTAATGAGGTCTCTAACTGGTCAATTGACTTAACTTACTATGTTAAGTAAATCCTCCATCCACAAGAGGACACTTTTTCAAAACACTGATTTGCTAGCTACATATGCCAAGGGTCGATTTGGAACAAAGTGGATGGACTGCTCTTGGTTAGTGAAGATGTCCCGATATATAATAATCTGATATATTTAATATATAATAATCTACAATTGCAACTAAAAGGCAAAGTTTTGAAAGATTCCATCATGAAACTTAAATGTTCTGGATTGTTTGAAAGAGTCACGATTTATAAATTATCATTGAAATGATCCAGTTATATTGTCACATTCTTATTTGGGGTACTAGTATAAATTTGGAGGACTAGTATATTTTGAAACCTATTAGTCCTTGTGGGTACTGTCTATACTCACTTATAAGTCGGGTCTAACTGCAAACTTCATAGACCCAGATCTGCCATTGCATAATGTGTTGGCAGATCTGGATCTATGCCGTTTGTAAGGAGTAATCAGTACAACAGACAATGCAGACCTTGATTTGCTGGCATATTATGCAATGGCAGATCAGGGTCTATGTTGTTTGTGGTTGGAGTGGATCTAAAAGTGAGTATATAAGATACCATAAAATTTATGTAAAATTCAAGCCATGGGAGTATTAAATTACCTCTGATAATCAAACTTTTCTTTGCTGTACATACTGGTTCCATATCTGGTTTCAAGTAAACACTGTCATATGCAGTTCCTCTTATATGAAATCAATACATTGTATCCATTAACAACCTCGTGATAATAAAAAAATATCTTTTTTTTTTTCTTGGTGATTTGCATGTCTTCATATTTACTGAGATTCTGATAACAAGCAAAACCATTTTTCACATTATATTCCATTACTATTTATACACAAGACATAAAATGCACATTGTCAGTGAACATCTTCAATATAAAATGCACATTGTCAGTGAACATCTTCAATATCAAATGCACAGTCATTGAACATCTTGTCAGTGAACATCTTCAATATCAAATGCACATTGTCAGTGAACATCTTCAATATCAAATGCACATTGTCAGTGAACATCTTAAATATCAAATGCACATTGTCAGTGAACATCTTCAATATCAAATACATTGTCAGTGAACATCTTCAATATCAAATGCACATTGTCAGTGAACATCTTCAATATCAAATGCACATTGTCAGTGAACATCTTCAATATCAAATGCACATTGTCAGTGAATATCTTCAATATCAAATGCAGATTATCAGTGAACATCTTCAAAATCTTTTTTTTCCTTTAGTCATGCTAGTTAAAATCAATATTTAATCTCTCTTTCTCCTTCTCTCTCTCTCTGAATTTTTTCCCCAGAAAAATCTGCTTTCAAACCTGGAAGTTTTCTTGAATCATAAATCAATCCAACCTCAATGTGACATGATAACCCAGAATATGAACATCAGTATTTCTATACTAAGTACCACATATAACACTGTGGGTTTTTCTCACCAGGTATCATACACAGATTAAAATGCCATTAAAATGACATTAACACCACAAGCTGTGTGGCAAGTGGTTAACATATATGATTATAAATTATTTCTGAAAGAGATAATATTATTCAATTGACAGTGACTTCTCTTAATGGAAGCATCACAAATATGACACACTCCATGGCATTTTGACCTCAAATAAAATTTTGTTTAGTGATAATGATGACTACATTCTGTTTGAAAATGGGATTCTATTAAACTTTTGGTTTCTCAATGTGAACTTGTTCTCCTTTAATATCTACTTATAATCTTATCATACAGTGTATCAACAAATCTTTTGGATCAATCAAGGAAATATACAGCAGTAGTCATTTGTAACCTCTGTTCACATGTTGATGTAGCCCCATTGTAACTGCTTGATGAAAATGTTAAGACAACACTGTTGATGCTAACACCAACAAAGACATCACTGCACCACATACACTGATATTAGTGATAATAACCTCTGTCTAACCATGCCAATGCAGCTGGGGAGACAAAATAAAAGGGGAAAAAAAACCCAGCTACGGTAGTCACAGTATGAAGGCCACTGGGGTATTTTTTAAATAGAATTTATGCTACTGTATATACTTACTTATAATCAGAGTCCAACTGCAAACAACATAGACCCTGATCTGCCATTGAATAATGTGCAAGCAGATCAGGGTCTACGTTATTTGTTCTATTGATTATTCCTTACAAACTGAATATACCCAGATCTGCCAATGCATTATGCGACAGCAGATCTGAATCTATGCAGTTTGCAGTTGCACTCCACTTATAAACGGGTACATACGGTACTTCCATCCTCTACAAATAATTCAAAATCTTATTCACTTTGATTGAAATTTAATTCTACAATAAATTAAGGATGAAGTATACAATTCAGTATGTAAAGTAATTCTTTAAAATCTGCACTATCGAGGTTAATTAACTTTGGGAGGAAATTTTAATGCCCTATTCTGAGAATCCCTGAAAATTCCATAATTGTTCTAAGTTGACATGTTAAAATGTCACCACTGAGAGAGATAAATAGTCAACTACTTTATAACATTAACAATCTCGAATATCAATAGTCAACTACTTTAGAACATTAGCAATCTCGAGTATTAATAGTCAACTACTTTAAAACATTAGCAATCTTGAATATCAATGGTCAACTACTTTAGAACATTAGCAATCTCGAGTATCTGCTCACTTCTGAAGAAAATAAATTAAACATTATTAAGTATGATGAATAATTTCAATGCAACCTTTTTTTTAAAAAAGTTCAAAAATATATTTGGTCAAGAAATGTAGTCTTGTGTGCATTGCTGATTACCATTTGTACTGAGTATACTGTAAAATCAAAAATATCATGGAGGATTCAACTGTTATTTTCAATGGATAACAAATATTCACAAAATTAAATCCTTCATGATATCTAGTATTGTTGATCAAAAATATGGAAAGTATTGTGAAGCCACAAAATTTAATCTACACTAATATTTCAGATTTTGCAGTATATCAGAGTTAGGTACACCCCATCTGTGCTTGGTGTTGGTATCTAAAATTCAATACATCTGATGATGACTCCTATGACACGCAGACACAAATACAGAACAAGATTTGGTTTCATTTGGCACATTATGACAATGCAACACATGAAGGTCACTATATATACTCACATATAAATCAGGTCCAACTTGAAACAACATAGTAATCTACTAATTACTCTGAACAAACTGCATAGACCCAGATCTGCTGGTGCATTATGTGATAGCAGATCTGGGTATATGCAATTTGCAGTTGAGTATATATGGTATATCATGCAGAGGCAAGTAAAGTGCCTTGCTCAAGGACACACCACAGTAGCTGATCCAGGCTGATCTGATGGTGGTATCGAACCGAGATACTTCTGGTCACAAGACCAATGTCTAATTAACCATGAGTCACTGCTGCTCTTTGAATACAGAAAAGCTCAATATATGCAATACTGTACAAATGTTTTCTTTAAATTTTTTAACGTGCACACTATTAAAGATAAAGTCACGGTTGGATCAAAATAAAGAGCTAAAAATGCTTATGTAAAAACTTTGGCTTCTTTTACAACCTATTCTTCTTTTAACCCTGAAAAGTGGGTCAAAGTTTACCATTTTTTAGCTTCTACATTCTGTTATATTTTCTTTTTTCTTAAAATGTCTGGCTTAAAAAGACTTTAATAACAGTTTAGAGAGATTAATGATTTGTATGACATTACAAAATCTATAGTCTAAAAGTTATGACAAAATATTTCAAATGACGTGAATGGAAATAATGATGATAGTCTACATACGATCGAAAACACTTATTGTTATAAAATAAATAGATTGAATTCAAATGAATTTTAAAAATATATTCAGTGTTTAATTGCTGGTCTATGGACATGTTGTGCAATGAGAATTTATCAAAGGCTCATATATACTAGATTATGAGTAAGTACAAATGACATGCAAAGTCATACATATCCCAATTGCTCCAAAAATGTATTCTCTCATCTGTTTTTACCTTTTCCACAGTGTATTATAAAATAAAATATTAACTAATTTTTTCATTATGAAAATGATGAGGGCATCAGGTTATAATTAATTGTAGCTAATTGTGTTCCACTCTACTGATAAATAAACAAAAAAAAAACAATAATAATAATAATAATAATAATAATACTGAAGTAATAATAATACTAATATTAAGAAGAAGAGCCTTATGTTGAAATAAATTCTAATTAATTGGGTTCCACTCTATTGATGAATATAAAAAAATAAAATAATAATAATAATAATAATAATAATAACATCAACAATAAGTTATAAGGAATATAGCAGGGACAACTCTGTACATTCAGTCACAATGAAGAGTGGGCAGATGAGATGAACATTACAGTGATGGGAAAATCTTTCCTCAAGTTCACTGATTTTTTATTTTCAGACTGCTTTGAAAATTATCAGTAAAATGTATTAAAGATAATTACTGAATACTCCCTTTAGTAAAATGTAATAAAGATAACTGGAGAAGGCTCCCTGTTATAAAATGTAATAAACTATTGAATACTAACTTTAGTAAAATGTAATAAAGAAATGACTGAATACTTCCTTTAGTAATATGTATTAATAAAGATAACTACTGAATTCTACATTTATTAAAATATATTAAACTACTGAATACTAATTTTATTAAAATGTACTAAAAAAATAGCTACTGAATAATCCCTTTATTAAACTGTATTAAAGATAACTACTGTAAAAGATATACAATATCTGAACAACAGTAAACCTCAGAACTTGAAATGCTGTGGGCCAAACAATATGTTCATATTTTCATTTTTTTCCCTAGTTTTTGATGTTGTGGTGAAGAGAAGACTCCATGATAATATTGAGCAAGTATAAATCATACCGAGTATGATAAATAATACTGAGTATGTGAGTGGTTACAGATTTTTCAGTGAAGAGAAGATTCCATGATAATATTGAGTAAGTATAAATCATACCGAGTATGATAAATAATACTGAGTATGTCAGTGGTTACAGATTTTTCAGTGAAGAGAAGATTCCATGATAATATTGAGTAAGTATAAATCATATTGAGTATGTGAGTGATTACAGATTTTTCAGTGAATAGAAGGCTCCTTGATACTATTGAGCAAATGTGAGTAATGTCAAGTATGTGAGAGATCACAGATGTTTTGGCGTTACACTATTTAAAAAAAAGATCTAATTACATTTTTTTAGCCTGCTTCATCTGATGGTTTGGAGTTGGGTCATTGATAACCCAATGAAAAATTGTCAGGTTTGAGGTCTGAAGTTATTTTAAAGAAAGAGAATACAATTCCCTTCAGGCAACTTATGCAACACAAATCTTTGGCACTATAGACAATTACAATGGTATGCAATGTTATTTCATGACACTGCAAAATTTATCACAAATTGCATCCTACATAAGTTTTAGTTCAATCAATTAATTTATTCGAGTAAAAGCTTCCTGGGGAAATGTGAGAGATTAACTTGTCAAAATTGCAGCATTTATTGACTGTCCCAAACTGTGCTCAAATACACAATACCTTACTAGACCACCCCAGCTCTGAAAAAATGATTACCTGTAATTGTGAAATCTAAAATCTAATAATTCTATCTCTTTGCGCTCACATCTATCTCCTACTTGATTGTCAACTTGTACTGTAGTTAGGGTCAAATGGTACAATTCATGAACTAGAATCAAATCAAATTTTTGAATGAATTATAAACAACTCTGAGACTTTATAATTATGTCCACTTTATCAATATTTACCATCATTTACCATCATCACATGCAAAGCAAATGTGATTTATTTCTGTGGAGATATTTCATATGTTTCATGAGGACAGGCATCAATAAACATATACATGCATACACATACATACACACACACAAGATGATTAAAATGTAAAAACTGTCCTTCTACAGAAACATTTTGCCATCAAGAAAGTTGTTCTCTCATTATCACACAGGTGTGCCAAATTGACCATGCAAGGCAATGATATTGGTTT
Source organism: Margaritifera margaritifera (assembly GCA_029931535.1). Lineage (NCBI taxonomy): Eukaryota > Metazoa > Mollusca > Bivalvia > Unionida > Margaritiferidae > Margaritifera > Margaritifera margaritifera. The sequence continues at coordinate 700,762 of JAQPZY010001678.1, forward strand.
CTAGTGTGAATTTTCACACTGAAGACTAATTGAAATTGAAATTAACAGAGGGTAGAGTTTCTTGTATGGTGGATTGACATTATACCCAAAAAACTTCCAGAAAAGAGTGAAATGTATCACTAGTGTAAACTATCAAGTATCAAGTCCCATGACCTACCTACATCTGGTACAAAACTGGGGTGGTGGAAACGAGGGAGCACCACACACACACACACACACACACACATATATATATATATATATATATATATATATATATATATATATATATATATATATATATATATATATATATATATATATATATATATATATTCAGGGCTAAAAAACATTCAGTTGGCTGCCCCTGTCTTGCAAGGCAAGTAACTTGGAACTTTTACTTGTCCTGCATCATTTGATTCATCCCACACTGCTGTACATAATACTGAATCTGTTTAAAATGTCTCTCATCCAAATAGGATGAAATCATAAAATATTGACTTGCCCTTCCTCAATCACCACTCGTAAATACAAGCATATTAGTGTCATTTTTTTTTAGCCATATATATATATATATATATATATATATATATATATATATATATATATATATATATATATATATATATATATATATATATATGTATTTTGTATTTTGTATTGACATGAAAGATTAGGCTAAGATATTAACCGGAAATGTTCTGCTGAGAGACAGAGACAGACAGACAGACAGAGTTAGCTGAAATTTTCAACTTGCCCAGAAGATCCATGCTGCTATCTGTATGAACCATTCCCAACTTTTACCTAAATTTTGTATTGTTGTCTTCATGTAATGTGTGTCCTTGTTGTCATTATATTCCTTGATGGGTTGATAACAATCCTGGGTGAGTCAACAGTAGGTAGGTCTATGTACATTAGTTGCATTTTGTGTCATTTCCCTTCACTTGACCTTTTAAGTTCTAAAAGGAGAATTCTAAAATTACTTTTTGCTTATTTAAATGGCTCCCACTTTTCTCGCACCTTTTCAATGGTCTCATTGGTGATTCAAAATATTTATCTATCTTTCCATAACAAAGTTTGTGGCCTGTGTCAACAAAACTCTATTGGTTTTGTTATAATTGACTCAATTTTCATAATAGTGAGGATAATACTGACAAGTGAAGCGAATGTGATTCTAATTATCTGTGGATTTGATTGGGTTCAGAAGGGTAATTATACTGTTATTAAATACAAAGTGAACCATTTTTAGTTTTTAAATAGTAAAGCATTTGTAAAGTTGAGTAATATTTTTCGAATAGATGAACTACAATACCACTAATCATAACAGGTGGGTTTTTTTCTTTCTAACCAATGGAAGAAACAAGTTAGTGAATGTGATTTACAGATCTCCTCTATAAAACTTTTTGATAGTAATTTTTAATTACCCTTAATTTGACAAGAATTATTACTGTACTTGTAAAGGATTTATGACTCAAAAGAAAGATTACCATCAGTGATAAATTCATATGTGACTTGTACTTAAGGAACTTCAAATCATGACTATGTTACCATTGGAAAAGCTTTTTATAACCTTTTAATTTTGAAGAAAATTCTTCCTTTATTTGCCTAAATTAACAAAACAATTTTAATATTTATCATAAATGCAGATATTTTTATGACTCAAAAGAAAGATTACCATCAGTGATAAATTCATATGTGACTTGTACTTAAGGAACTTCAAATCATGACTATGTTACCATCAGAAAAGCTTTTAATAATCTTATAATTTTGAAGAAAATTATTCCTTTATTTGCCTAAATTAACAAAACAATTTTAATATTTATCATAAATGCAGATCACATTTTTTGAAACTGGGTTGAAGGTGCAAACTTGCATTGTGGCATGTAAAATGTGGTGCACAAATGGTGAATTACAAGTGTATTTGCTAATGTAAATATTTTTTTAAAGAGTTAACCATAAGATCATATTTTTCACCTTTCACAATTATTTTGATTTTACTTATATTGAGTAGATAAGTAAAATTCATTGCTAACAATTTTGTTAAAATGTACACTGAAGTATAGTATATTGTAATTTGTCAGCCAGGAGCTGAAATATATTATGTTGAAACAGTGTCACTTTCTATTCAAAAGATCCAATGTTTACAACATGTAATTGAGAAAAGTTTAGTTCTAATTTAGAATTAAATTTTTTTTAAAATTATGTACATAAAACAATCTAAACATCAAATTAAGATATTTTAATATTTAATCTATATTAAACACAGCTGACTTTTAAATTGTTCCACCCTTCAATTGTCTTTCATCCAAGTTATAATTTTTAAAACTTTGTGTATTGTAATGTACAAATAAATATACATGTACAGTGTAGTATCGGTTTAACATCAAAGGAAACACTTATGGTATTAATCAGACATACAATACTTACTATCCAGATATTTTAATGTCTGTGACCTATATAAAAAATAACATTATGGTTTTACTTACAACTGACTTAATTTATTCTCATAAAGTATTTTCCTGACAAGTTCTAACTGAGATAAACATAAGCAAATTTGAACTTTCTTTGGTTCATGTATGCATTTATAATATTATCAGACTTTGAACCATCAAAGTAAGCCATTTTAATTTTGTTTTAATGAAGCATGTCTAATTTCAAATTTTTTTTCAAAATGTTTGAATAAAACCTCTGATCATCTCAGCTGCCTCAGTCTGTCCTTGGGAAAGGTATGTAGCTCCTATTTCATCGGCATGATATAGCCAATAATGTGTTAAAAGTGCCGTTAAAACCAACAAGAACAAAAACAATGTCCTGCTCGTCATCCATGGAGTAAATATAGTTTATTGATAAAGCATACATCATGAAAAACTCTTACATATTCAGAGCTAAGCACATTTTTTTTTCATCCACTTGTCCAGGACAAGTGGTTTAAGAAAATTCACTTGTCCCACCTACCTTTTCACTTGTCCCAAAATTTTCATCACTTGTCAAGATTTGATGAGATGTATGCACTTTAATCCATAGAAAGAACAAAAGAAATAATGTACAACATATTTATTTCTTAAAAGAATTAAATGTTTCAAAAACATAGGTTGATATTAAACATTTTCTTACATCTGAGGTTTTCAGTTTTCTGCTGTCCAGGTATCTTACTGGAATTTTGACTTTCCCTAACTTCTCTTAAGACTTGATCAAATGATAGAACGAAGTCTCTTGCCCTCAGTCTGTTATTATTCTTAACACAAAGTTCACCAGCATTCTTCTCCTGGAGTGCACACATAATTTCCATATCAGAAATTTAGATAACGGGCAAGATTGTAGCCTGTGTTAAAGTGAGCTTTCATTTTTTTTCATTTCAGTCACATTTAATCTGAACGGGCCTTTCCTAGTGTAGTGTTAGCAACTATAACCTCAGGCATTTTCTGCACATGCTGGCTAGTGTCATGCATATACTTTGCTGCAAAGGCCTTGTGAGGTCCACAATTGTTGTGAGACTTGATTGGTTCAATCCTGAATTTGTCAGTTCCATTGACAAATACACTGGTTGAATTTCCAACCTGTATTGTTTGCAATAACTGCAAAACATTTTTCCTTCTGAGTCAGTGAATTCAAGCCAGGGATAACTATCAACCCAATGTGGCTGGAAATTTATCAGTCTCTTAGTTGTGTCATATTTTACATTTTTTGTGGCAACAGAGTCTGACTTCTGTCGTTTTGGAGAAATAGTTACCTCACACTTAATGGCAGTCTTACGTTTTATCCCTCCACTTTCACATGAATTATTGTTCTTTGAATCTATCATATTAACTTCCTCGAGAAAATAATTTAGCAAACTCATTTTATCCACATAGTAAATATCACCTTGCTTGACAACTACTTCTAAAGCATCATAATGATTGATTGATTTTGAATTGAAGACGTGATCGGCCTGTTGGCCATTTACGTCTAATGATCATAACATACATTTTGTCCTTTAAATATGAACAGAGACAGCTCCTAATTAGCGTAATTGTTTTGCTTCAAATGCAATATCGGATGGGGAAGTTAATCCTCTGTAAAATATATTAAAAAGCAAAGAATCATCACTGCCATTTAATAAGTTCATAAAGGAAACTGGGACTAATGTCGGTGAGGTGCCTTTCATTCCTTTAATTGGACTGACTAATTTGTGAGGATCTACTTTACTCAATTAAGCCATTTAAAATGCAGCTAGTTAATCATACTGGTTTTGTTTTGTTTCACGTGTTTTGATTGGCCAATAATTTTAGTTGCTTAGCCCAATATGCAGTCAAGTGGTAATAGAATGTGTGCACATGCATCGAGTTGTCAATGACCACTGGCAGGTGTGATACAGAATGCAAATAAATACATGGAGAGGAGTAAAATCAACCATTCAGTATGCCTGAAGGGCATGAATGGCCAGATAAAGGTAGATAAAGTGATTATAACATGAAAATAAGCACTTGCCTGACATTTTTTAAAAAAGAAAAAAAGCACTTGTCCCGGACTAGCAACTTGGAAACTTTTACTTGCCCAACTTCAAAAATGAATAGTCTGGGATATCGGGCTAATGGGATTTGCTCAACCCTGATATTGTAACCTACTTATTAATTATTACATGTCAAATAAAATAAATTTCTTTATAAAAGACTTGTGATCATTATTTATCATTAAATGTGGCCATAACTAAAAGGAATTTGTTATAGAGCAGTTGACTAGCCTGTAATAAAAATGCTATTCCATCAAACAATATTTTTATGGTTCAGAAAATCGTATTATTTAATTAATTTAATTAATTTAAAATAATCTGCCAATGATTGATCTATTTTACTGAAAGTCATACAGTATAGACTTGCCTAAAAGTCAGGTTCAACTGCAAACTGCATAGATCCAGATCTTGCCATGACATGTTGTACTGGCTGATCTGGGTCAATGCAATTTGTTAGGAGTAATCAGTAGAACAAACAACATAGACCCTGAACTGCTGGCACATTATGTGATGGCAGATCAGGATCAATGTTGTCTGCAGTTTGACCTACCTTATAAGTGAGTATATATGGTAACTATTACTCCTAAGAAATCCAGAGTGTAATCACAGATTACAAAGTTTACCTTTAGGAAGTTTTCTGCAGTCTCCAAGTAGCCACTGTAAAACATTAATTATCATGCAGAAAATAAATTCGGACTAAACTGATCTTTGACAACAAAAATGTTGGAGCAACTGACAGGGCATAAAAGACATAAAGCAATTAAAAAGAACATTCTTTTCTATGACATCAAAGTGGACATACTAAAATGAGTTGATAAAAACCAGAGAATAATTTCTTCTTTAGAAAAATAATTGATCTTAAAATCTGCTTCAGAAGCTATTATCATTGTCCACCCCTAGAAGACAGATTTTAGTGGGTGAAAGTCACAGTCTTTGAGTAGCCTTGGAGTGACAGCTAGTATAACCACTATTAGAAGCATAGTTTATGCATCACTAATTATATTGATTAGCCACTATAGCCAAAGCACAGGCAATCATGTCTGTCGGTAAAAAGGGAAACAATTGACAACAGCCATTCTTCTTCTATCATATAAAATGGGGAGTGGGCATTGTCAATAGTTTCCCTGTTTTACTGACAGAAACAAGTGCCAGTGAGGCAAGGCATCAAATGAAATACATGCAGTCCACTCATATAATTCCTATACTCATTCACATGTACAATAACCTGTTGAGGGTTAGCTTATCACAATATACAATGTATAGATAATATGGAAAGTTTACCATTGAATAAACACATTTATTTAAAGTTCCAACTGCACTGGTCAGAAAGGATCTTTTATGTAGGCTATTTATATAGCATGGCAAAATCTATATGGTCATGAGGTAAGCACAAATACCTAACCTATGTAAAGCAAATAATGTAGGTCACAGTGACCTTCTTTGGTTGTAAGGGTAGATTACTAACAGAGATGCATCCATTTGTCAAGTTTCATGATTCTAACATAAATAACAGCCAATAAATGATCTCTAAACACAAAAATTTCAACAAGGTCATTGAAGCATGAAATAAAAATCACATAGATCTCTTTTTGCAATAAGGATGTAGTACCGTACTAATAAAGATCATTTCCCTCACAAAGTTTCATGATTCTAGGTGAGATAGTATTCATATAGTATGCCAAAAACTCGTGTTGTCATCAGCTAAACATAAAAACTTAACTAAAAGCTGGTAAAAATGAAATATATGTCACAATGAGCTCCTTTTGCTGCAAGTGTGTGGTATTATCAGAGATGCATATTATTCCCAATTTCACAATTATAGCAAGAGTAGTACCTGAGAAATGAACATCAAACACAAATTTAACCCAAGTCTATGAAGAGTAAAATATGGCTAATAATATGGGTAATAATAATCTACTTCTGCAAGTGAGTAGTGCTCATCAATATGCACCCCCACACCATGTTTTTAGATAGGTTAGTACTACATAACTTGCAATAAACCTATGTGCTCATGAGCTAAACACAAAACTTAACCTAAGCCAATAAAGTATGAAATGTAGGTCACACAGTATTTTCTCCAGACTGTGCCTTTGCACCTTTCAGCACAGAGACTGTGCCTTTGCACCTTTCAGCACAGAGACTGTGCCTTTGCACCTTTCAGAACAGATACTGTGCCTTTGCACCTTTCAGCACAGAGACTGTGCCTTTGCACCTTCCAGCACATTGACAACGCATCATAAAAGGTGCACAAAAATAACCCTCTTTACATAGTTTGCAAGCTTACCATCTATACTCGCGCATAGGTAGGGTCCAAGTGCAAACAACATAGATCCTGATCTGCCATTGCATAATGCACCGGCAGATCAGGGTCCATGTTGTTTGTTCTACTGATTAGTCCTTACAAACTGCATAGACCATGATCTGCCAGCACATTATGCAACGGCAGATCTGGGTCTATGCAGTTTGCAGTTGGTATCGGCTTATATGCGAGTATATATGGTATGTTTCATGTCCTGACTATTAAGGTAAATCCACTAAGTCAGTAAAACATTTAATGTTATCACCTGGGTTATGAGAAAAGCTTCTCATTGATCAAAAATATGTCGTGCTTTTAATAGAGCTCTAAGCGAGTGAATCATAAAGAATTAAAGAACATCTTACTTTTTCATGTCAAATACACAATGAAGATGACAACAAGTGATAGTCTGATATAAATGCAAATACTTTCTATTTGGGTTGAAGGAAGTGACTGAATTGAAACTAATAATGATGACAATGGGGTCATTGCCTCTGTATTTGATACCTTTAGTGGAAGTAATAGATTGGTCAATCAGGCATAAAAATACACCAAAATAATGGAATAATCACACTGTGAATGATCCCAAATAAGAATATTGACTTCAAAATGACTGCTCCATCATGAAAATAAGATTTCAGCCATTTATAACTGTACAAAAATTTTGAAGATGACACCAAGAAAAGAGTTATGTGTAGGTACTGTATTATATCAATTCCTATCTGCATAAATTCTTATATTGAACAAGAGAATGTGGAAATAATTTAACAACAATTTAATATCAAGGAGAAATATAAGTACAAAATTATTGCAGTAATTTAAATGAATTTAATATAAATGTTCATAATTATGGTGATCTACATGTAATAAACATGCAAATAATAAGATCATATTATGATGAAATAATAGGTAATACCAGGGCCCCTGAAAATGAAAAAAGCCCCATAAATTTGACACAGGGAGCCACCTTTCTTGTAAAGCTGGAGAAAATATTTCTTTTTTCTTGTATGGGTGTGGTACTGGTAGAGATCTATACAATCATCTAGTTTAATGATTCTTAATGATTCTAGCATGAACTGTTAAACCACAAAATTTAATGAAGTCAGTGAAATATGAAATATGGGTAAAGTGGACCTACTTTTGTAATGATGATTTAGTACTTATCAAGATGCATTCCCTCACCAAGGTACATGCTTCTAGGTATAACAGTATATGTGAAGGTTGCAAACAAGAGTACTGTGAATGACACATTATATGTCAGCCCCCCACCCCACCCCTTTAATATTCCTTAATGTAGGCAGTATTAGGGCATAGTCAACTCTGGTGATTGTTGACCAAAACGTTTTGGTGATCTGGAACTTTGGTCAAGGTATGTGGTCTTGTGCTAAACTTACTATCCAGAAACCATTATTTTCTTATTAAACCTACCATGACCATGACCTTTGACTTTTAGACCCCAAAATCTATAGGTTTCTTTATTACTCCAAGTGCGAGTCATCCACAAAAGTTGTATCAAGGAACTTGCTCTAGAACAATTGTTATTTTACAAAACCCAGTTTTCTTTAAGTCTCTATGATCTTGACCTCTGACCTCAAAATCAATCAGCCTCTTACGTACCATAAGTGCAAGCCATCCACAAATTTTTTGCTCTAGGTACATGGTCTAGAACTAAAGTTATGATGCAAAAAACCTACTTTTCTTCTTTCAGTCACAATGACCTTGACCACTGGTCTTTGAACCCCAAAATTAACAGACTTCTCTCTTACCCAAAGTGTATGTAATTCCCAAACTTTAAGGAATATGTTCAAAAACTGATTTTTTTTTTTTTACGGAAACCATTTTTCATTTCTCAGTCACAATACCTTGACCTTTGACCTTTTGATCCCCAAATCAATAGGGTTCTATCTTACTCCAAGTGCAATCCATCCACAATTTTAGTCCAGGTCTGTGATGTAAAATTAAAAATATTGTGCAGAAATAATTTATTTTTTCCAGTCAGTGACCTTTGCCTTTGACCCAAAATTGATGGGGTTCTTCCTTATCCCAGTTACAAACCATCCACAAAGTTTTATCCAGTGCTCTCTGAATGCTTAACTATTGTTATTGTGTGGAAAGACTTTTTCTTCCTTCAGTCACATTAACCTTGACCTTTAACCTTTTGACCCCAAATCAATAGACTTCTTCCATACTTCAAGTTCAAACCATCCACAAAGTTTGGTAATGATAACTGGTAGAGAACTAAAGTCATTGTGCAGAAATGAAATAGGGAACGGATGGATGGATGGATAAACAGATGCAAGGAGAGACATAACATAATATGATCTGCCTTATCACAGGCATATAAAAACCTATTTGGTCATGAGCTAAATACAGAAACTTGACTGAAGCTAGTAAAATGCTAAATATAGGCTGTAAGGGTGCATAGTGACTGTACCGATGTAAATTTCTGTTGATGTATTCGGTAGAGCACATTTAGTTTGGCAGAGAACAATTAATTAGATTTATGAGGAAAGATACCGTATGAAATTGATAGACTGTGATGGTTTTAATGTCCCTGTTGGGGGGAAAAATTGATTCTTAATTAAGCATTTGTTTATTTAACGGTCAGACAGATTGGAAGGGTAAGGTTATTTGGAGGTCTAGATATCAAAAATGTCAAAGTTGAGTTTGCAGGACTAGATGTGAAGCAAGTGGAAGTAGGATTACCTTTTGAAATTCTCCAGAATCGGTTATTTAAAAATCTAGAGGGTTATGCTGACCACGATTGGCGTATATTTATAAAAGGTGGTTTATACGTTTAATCTGATTGGCTACACTAAATAAGAGGTGTGTTTCCCAGATGAAAATTTCATGTTTTAAGTATTCCACCTCGCAAAATTTAGTCAGTCAAGTTTTTCTGCGAAAGGCTGATGAGATCTTGACTCCTTGAGAATAAGAGGAAATTCTCTCGTATAAACAATTGTTCAAGTGACCAGTGTCTAGAAGTTGAGGGACACAATTCTGGCAGTAGAAGCGAGCGAGTCTCGAAAGCACAAGATATTTGCATCAATCTCATGTAATTCATTGATATCAATATAATTAGTTGTTTTAATTTATTTGTTTAAATTTATACATCAGTTTCTTGATATGAGTATAACTATTTTGTTTGAGTTAATTTGTCTGAATTCGTACAATAATCTTCTTTATTTGAGTTTGACGAATTGTTTGAATTTGTAGTCTCATGATTGTTATAGGAATCATGTATTCTAAGAATTTCATGCATTACTTCATTTGATACGAGTTGTGAGAATCTGTGTGAATTTACAGATCTTAGCTGATTTCATGTATTTCCACCTATCCACCTACCTACCTACCAACACAAAGTTTGAGGGTCGAAAGAGGCGAGATAAGAGAGAGAGTGAGAAGGTAAAAACGGGAGAACACTAACCTTGACCGGACAGCAACATTGAATTTGGAGTGACCAGCAATAAGCAGGTTATGCAGGTTTCCTGGGCAATGACTTTAATTGTTCACTCGATTCTATGATGAAATAATTCTATCGTTTAAAAAGATCGGCTATTTAAATAAGTATATTTGTGTTTGAAATTCGGTAAATGATTTATTTGAAAAAGAAGTGTATCTTCCTAATGCTATGTATTATCTCAATTTGTTTTATGTAATTGATTAAATTGTTATATTTCATGAACAGGGGCTTGTGTTATTCTGTTCTATATATCTGCTCAGATCTCTATATATTCCATCAATAAATTTCTTAATTTATTTTATTATTTACTCGATCTGGCAATAACACTGAGGTCGATCATCCTCTAGATAACGATAACCAACAAAATCGTACACCTTGTAACAAGGGGTATTCCGCCACAGTGACCTTCTTTTTTTGTTGTAAAGGTATGGTGCTAGTAAAAATGCAAATAATTATTTACTTTGATGATTCTAGCATGAACAGAGCTGAAGAGATAAAATTAAAATGCCAAATTTAACCAGTGTCAGTAAAGTGTATGATATGGGTCACATGGACCTACTTTTGTGATGAGGTTGTAGTACTCATCAAGATGCATACCTTCAACAAGTTTCACAATTCCAGGTATAGCAGTATGCATACAGGGTTATAAAAAAAAAAAACTCACCTAAATGTACAAAACTTAACCATGAATGTAGAACTAATATACATGTACAAAGTTACCCCCCTTGGCTCCCTCCACAGGGGTAGGTGCTATGAAACCCACTCCAAACTGCTGCCTAGATCTGAGGAAGAAACAATGGCTGAGATGCAGTGAGGCTGTACATATGTATATGCTTTTAAGTGTGCAGATGCTGATCCTCATGTCTTGGTCCTCTACCGTCTTTACTCATGAACAAGCCGGATCCAACTGCAAATTGCATAGACCCAGATCATCTGTTGCATAATGTGCTGGTAAATCTGGGTCAATGGAGTCTGTTAGGTATAATAAGTAGAACAAACAACATAGAACCTGATCTGCTGTTGCATAATTTGCTAGCAGATCAGGATCTATGTTGTTTGCAGTTCGAGTCAACTTATATGCGAGTATATATGGTAGAGGCTAAAAAAGAAGCTTGTCATATTATTAAGTTTTTGGCCTCCTGCATCTTTAATGATAATAGTTGATTCATACAAAGATTAAATGAATGAAAAAGGCTGCATAAATTAATAATAACATGACAACCATATACAGTATACAAGAGGGTATTTGCTGTTTCATGTATACTATTAAGTCCTAGCTTCTGATTAATCCTATCGTCTTGCTAAAGTAAGCAGCTTAGTTCAGTATCAATATACCTTTTCGACACGTCATCACCATCCAGCTTTATCTTTGCTTTATACCAGTGGTGTAGCAACTGCTCAAGCATCCCACACAACTGCAGGGGACCCAGGCCCAGTGGGGGCCCAAAATTCCCATCAAACAACTATTTTATTGGGAAGGAGCCCCAGAATTAAGTATTGCAGGGGAGAGGGGGAAGAATTGTTTGCTACGCCACAACTTTATATTGTCATTATCAATTCATGTTCTGACTACTTTTAATGAATCATTTTACAGAAAAACAGGCGAAAAATATTTGCTTCTAATTCACAGTATTTTTGCAGATATACAGCTAAAGGTATTCTTAAATTGCCCATGTCATATTGTTTCCTAATTGTTTAAATGGGTGTGAGCAGGCTAAACTATAAGAAACATTACTCTACTTGGGTATCTCTGTTGGACACTGATCTATCATGATCAGGCTAATGTGCCTCCATGCACTACTCTACTTGGGTATCTCTGTTGGACACTGATCTATCATGATCAGGTTAATGTGGCTCCATGCACAGCTCTCAGATCCTCTTAATTCTCATACAGAACATTAAAAACTAAAATATGTTTAATTCTTCTGCGTTTGACCCTAATATCCTGAGAATCCAATTAAGTCTAACTCCATCATCAAATTCACAAGCAAAAATCCAGATAAAAAGATATTCGTTGCAAAGGGTTATCTGGGTATCAAGATTTTACATGTAATGAAACCAGAGCTATCCCACTGAGGCAAATTTAGTGGTTACTACCATCTATACTCACAAGTTGGGTCCAACTGCAAACAAACAACAGCATCGGCAGATCAGGGTCAATGTTGCTTGTTCTACTGATTACTCCTAACAAACTGCATAGACCCAGATCTGCAGGCACATTATATGATGACAGAACTGGGTTTATTCAGTTTGTAGTTGGATCCAACTTATAAGTATGAGTATACATGGTATTCTGTAACAAATGCAATGCTGTTGACTGTAAATCCATAGCTTAATATCACAGCATTTTTCAATATTTGTGAATTAGTTGAATTGCAGCATATAACTACATAAATTACTTATTTTCAATATATATAATATGGTTTCTAAGTTTATTTATGGTATGTACTTAATCTTACAAAAAAATTGCTGCTAAGTTATCTTAAAAAAAGTTTAGAAAATATGTAATATTTAGCTGTCCCTATGTTCCTAAATCTCTCCGAAATGGAAAGGATTTTTTTCTGGTACATGTATTCAGATCTTCAAAATGCATTTATTTCAGTTCAGTGTCAGATTATTACTGGGTTTTTTTTTAATTCTTTGTACACTTTTTATACACTATTACTTACAAATTTGAGCATATTCTTAAGTGTATTAATTTGCAAAGTTTAAACAAGAAAAAAGTTCTCTGTCAAAAAAATTAAAATGCAAAAGAAATGATAATTTCTGTGGATTGATGGTATATACAAATTGAGATGGTATGATAACACTATCACAGGCAGTCATAACAATTTGCATTAATATTTACAATATGTATATAGAATATATAGAAAGTTCATATATATGTCATATACATATCATAAACATCAATAACAAGAATTCTGTTGAATGCTTTGTTTTGCATGTTCTGCTGTGGCATAATCCATATATCTTGCAAGTCACAAGAGAAAAAGTAGGTCACTGTGCTCTACTTGTACCAATGGTGAAAAGTAGCCTGCAAGATAAATGCACCCATCAAGTTTCTTGACTGTACTTGCAATAGTGTCAGATAAACTATCTAAATGCCAAAAAATTTATATAATCATTAGAGGATGAAAAGTAGGTCACTGTGTCCTCCTTTTTGCCTGCGATGAGCAGTACCCCACATGATGAATGCATCGATCAAGCTTCATAACTGTACATACAACAGTGTCAAAGAAACTGAACTAAATGCGAAAAATTTAATGTTAACACCTATGTAATGCCATTGAAAAAGTGATACCAATTTCTATGCTTCATAGGTGATACAAATTTTTGTTACAAGTGCCTGTGATACAGTACCGTATATACTCTCTTATAAGTTGAGTCCAACTGCAAACAACATAGACCCTGATTGCTGTCACATAATGCACCAGCAGATCAGGATCTAAGTTGTTTGTTCTACTGATTACTCCATGCAAACTGCATAGACCCTGATCTGCCAGTGCATTATATGACAGCAGATCTGGGAAAGTGCAGTTTGCAGTTGGACTCAATTTATAAGCCAATATATACAGGGTATTGTTTTCCTTGTAACTGCTCCATACAAGTCAACCTTCATGGAAATGATACCATGGGTCATAATTGTGTTTTTTTCATAACTTGTTTTGATAATGTAATGTCCACATGTCATCAATATAATGGAACCCTTGTATGCAAATCTGGATTATAAAAGTGTATAATTTATCAAGAACTAAAACTATATGAAACAAACCAAGTAGCAAATTGACAAATAAAATTTACCTAGTGCCATGGGATTCATGAGTGATAAAAGAAATCACTTACCGAGGTGTTTTATAGTGAGACATTCTGTGTATCTTGCAAGCTGACACCAATATTGGGTGCATAGGTGACACAGACTTCTTTCAAGTGAAGCTGAGTAAATACTGAAAAGGGTAACTTATCTTTAATTTGTAAATATATGTATGTAAAACCACTGAACTTGTAAATACAGTAGAACCTGTCTTGAAAGACCACTGCTATAGCACTGCTATGAAATACCACCGGTCTTGAATTATAACTGCTGAGATATCACCTGTCTTGAAAGACCTCTGCTATGAGATACTACCTGTCTTGAAAGACCACTGCCATGAGACACCACCTAACTTGAGAGACCAGAATCTTAATGCAAATATTTATATCTTCTATACTTTAATAACCTCTTTATTGAGATTAACTGTCTTGAGACACCATTTTTTGTTGGCAGAAGGGGTGGTCTCTCAAGGCAGGTTGTACTGTACTTCTAGATAAACAAAATAATATTTTAATATTATTACCACTACAGCAACACATTGCATATCTAGAATATTATGTCACAAGGGACGACTCCATCATAAACAAGAATATTAGGGAATCTGATTTTAATTTAGAATAAAAACACTACTTTCATCTGTTCAAGTAAGTAAATTATGTAACAAGAAAACCAGGGAGTGCATTTTGAGTCCACTATGAAAGCATTACTGTTAACCATTTGACCTTGACCCCAAGGTCAAAAGGTAGAGCAAGTATGTTGCAGAAGGAATGATCTTTAGCTTCATAATGATCATTCATTCAAAGTATGAAGAAAACCTATCAAATGGTTTAACAAATATAAGCAAATAAAAAAAATCTGTAACCAATGCCTTAGCACAGACTTTTTGTGAATGTAACCATGACCCCAAGATCAAAGAAACAAAAGCATGTGTTGCTGGTTGAATGATCAAATATATATATATATATATATATATATATATATATATATATATATATATATATATGACCTTGAGGATAATACAACAAATGTGCAATGCAACACTTCTTCTAGTGACAATATACAAGTATACCAAGCTTCATCCATTTATCTTAAACAGCTCTTAAGTTAGAAAGCAGAAGGGCAAATGTGACTTAAACCTAAAATATTGACATGTGACCTTGACCTTGAGGATTGGACCCCCTCCCATGTGGTATGTGACACACCTTTTAGTGATGATTTAGTTATATCAAGTTATATCCCTTCAACTGAAATGGTTCTAAAATAATAAAGTAGAAAGAAAGTGTAATGGAAAATTCAATGCCATGACATTGACCTTAAAGATAAGACCCCCAATGAGGTACAGAACACACCTGCTAATGATGATGTATATGTATACCAAGTTTCATACTTTTACCTAAATGCTCTTTATAGAGTGGAGGGATAACTAAGAGAGAAAACTTAAAATATTGAGCTGTAACCTTGACCTCAGGATAAAACGTTATTGTTGTACTTGACATACATTCTAATGACAATGTGGAATCATGCAAAGTTACATACCCGGTACCTTAATCTCAAACAGCTCTAAACTTATGGAACTGAAAGGAACATGTGATGCAAAATAAAACTATTGAGCTGTGGCCTTGACCTTGAAGATAGGACCCATACTGTGGCACATGACACACCTTCAAGTGATGATGTATGAGCATATTAAGTGTCATCCATTAATCTCAAATGGTTCTAAAATTATAGAGCAAAAGGGAAATTAGTGATGGAAAATTTACAATACTGAGCTGTGACATTGACTTTGATGATAGGGCCCCCAATGTGGTGTGCGACTCACCACATTGTAATAATGATGCACAAGTATACCAAGTTTTATTCCTTAATTGCAAATGACTTAAGCATTATGGAGCCGAAAAAAAAGTGTGATGTATGTATGGATGGAAACATGAATACTATGTCCCATATTTTTATTAAAAAAAGGGACAATAATGCTCATCATGTAGGTATTCATTATTAGCATCCAAATATGATAAATATCAGGTGCAAAAAGCTTTCACACTTGATAGGGTTCTACTGTATATACTCGTGCATAAGTCAAGTCCGATTGCAAATAACATAGACCCTGACCTGCTGTCACATAATGCGCCAGAATATCAGGGTCTATGTTATTTGTTTACAGATAACTCCTAACAAACTGCATATACCCAGATCTGTTGGTGCATTATGAGTCTGTGCAGTTTGCAGTTGGACTTGACTTAGGAGCAAGTATAAGTTAAGCTAATTGTGTATGGGCCATTTCTCTGAGCAACTTGTGACCTCCTATTGTTGTGATACTACACATACTTTCACGTTTCTATCTGCTGAATAAAGATTTATATCCAAGGCAAGGTTATTAGGTTGTCTTTAGTATAAATCTATGAATAAATTAATGCTGATATTGGGTTTTGATGGTTTAATACAAATAAGATCAACCATCTGTGAATTGTCCACTCTCCTATACTGATCCCTTTTGGTGCTAAAACTATAATTTACACAAACAGTAGTTCTGAATAAAAAATCACCAGAAAAGCATGAACAAGTGGTACTTTTTGATACTGTATATTTAATAAATAATATGATTTTAAAAACTGAATCCATTTCAATAGATAATGTTGGGTATTTCAATAGATAATGTTCGAATCCCATAAAAAAAATTGAAAAATTAAAGATATGTAAAAAAATTTATTGAAATAGATTCCTCTTTTCAAGTTACTGTTTTCATTCTAAGATGAGAAAAAGTAAAAAATCGGCTTATTTACACCATTTGCACATATCTGCCCTAGTCTTGAGCATACCACTGTCTCGCTCAACCACTGACTGCGCATTTCTGTGATCATGTCTCTATTATATTATAATGATCATTACTGTTGATGATACACATTTCCAAAAGGGAGATCGATTGTGCATATGTTAAATATGGTACCTCTTTTTCTGATTGTATTGTAAAGGGAGATGAAATGGATTCATGTTAGAATATAAAACATGACTATTAGTAGCACTGCCTTGAGACTGATCTTCAGGGAACACGTACAGAATTCTGAAACCCAAGCTGTATAAACTAACAAAAACGTTTTCTACTGATCAGTACTGATGGAAGTTCAAATATTATTTTATGTCCATAAAAGGTACATATGGCAGTAAAGTAGTTTCCTTTTACTTTTCAATTTCACAATAAATAATGGAACCAGCAACATCTGGGAGGTGTAATGTTGATTACTGACCGTGTCAAAGGGTGTGAAAAGTCACACTGGTGTCAATACAAACCCACAAATGATTCAGTTTGTATTTTTTAAAAAGTGAGAATCATGTTGAATAGATAGACCATGTATGAGCTTTTTGTCCAGTGTTTATTTCAAATCTGAATTACCGTATACACTCATGTATAAACCGGGTAAAAAAGCAAACAACATAGACCCTGATCTGCCGTCGCATAATGCACTGGCAGATCAGGGTCTATGTTGTTTATTGTACTGATTAGTCCTTACAAACTGCATAGACCCAGACCTGGTGGTGCATTATGCGATGGCAGATCTGGGTCTATCTAGTTGGTATTGGCCTACACGCGAATATATACAGTAGCAATATTGATGGAATTTATCTATATTTGAAGCCAATTGGGAATCAAATACTTTGACATTATATTGTTTCCCAGCTACATGCATCAGTTGGTCAGGTCACTTGACATTTTACAAGCTAATATTGAATGCACTGCACCAAATGGACATAGACTAGAATATAGACATGGCTTGGCAATGAAATAGACATGGCTTGGCAATGAAATAGACATGGCTTGGCAATGAAACTTTTGTAACACACTAATGTTAGTTGCTTAACTTGACAAAACCATCCAAAGTAATGGTATTAGTCATGTGTGAATTACAATGGGCTCAGCTTGCGACAGTTTGTTCAGCAGAGTCTTAAACAGAGGAACTTTGCAGAAGCAAAAGCTGGGAGAGAGTTGAAAGTGTGTGTGTGTGTGTGTGTGTGTGTGTGTGTGTGTGTGTGTGTGTGTGTGTGTGTGTTGAACAATACTGGGAAATAGTTCTAAAAAATATTGATGATGTAAATTTATGAAACACTGTATTTTATGGGAATTAGACAGCGGAAAATTAAACTCGTTCATGAGGTTATCAATATAAACCTGCACACCACATATGGAAGAAATGCAATAATCCTTGATTAAAGTAAGCTGCTGAAACCAAAGTTTAGTAAAGATAGGAAATCAGGGGCTATAACTCCTGTACATCATCACATTGAAAGCTGAAAAACAAACTCATTTGACATCATATAAATCCAACAAGTCTTGTGAAAACTTGCTGCTAAAACCAAAGTTTAGGAGGATGCAAATCAGGGACCATAACTCTTCCAATGATGCCTGGAACAGTACTGAAAATCAAATTCTTTCAGGGTCTCATAAATATAATTATTTGTTTTTGGTGGTTTTAATGGCACTTTTAACACATTATTAGCTATATCATGCCAAGGAAATGGAAGCCAAGTGCCTAATTCTCAAGGACAAACTGATGCAGCCAACCCAGGCTGGCTTGGGTAGGTATCGAACCTGCAACCCTTGGTGTATGAGTCCAACACTCTAGCAACTGAGCAACTGTGGCTCCTTCATCAATATAAAGGTACTGCATGCCAAATTTGATTGAGATCCGACAATCCTTAGTTCAACTACAAGGCAAACAACCAAAGGCAGAAGGAAAGACAATCAGTGGCAATAAAGCTTCTAAATGATGTCATGGAACACTGGAAATTGAATTCATTCAAGTTTTTCCCATCAAAATAATGGTGTATGCTAAATTTGGTTGAAAACCAACAATCGTAAGAAAAGTAACATGCACTCAGGTGTAATAACTCTTCATAATGATGATGAGGAATGCTTAGAATCAATCTCCTTCAAGGTCTCATGAATATAAAGGTGCATTCCATATTGAATTGAAACCCAATTATCTTTGTAAAGTTACGCTGCAGAAACCAAAGTCTAGAAGGATGGGCAAATCCATTGGATTTAATTTAGTGGAAGGCTAGAAGGATGGGTAAATCCATTGGATTTAGTGGAAGGCTAGAAGGATGGGCAAATCCATTGGATTTAGTGGAAAGCTAGAAGGATGGGCAAATCCATTGGATTTAGTGGAAGGCTAGAAGGATGGGTAAATCCATTGAATTTAGTGGAAGGCTAGAAGATTGGGTAAATCCATTGTATTTAGTGGAAGGCTAGAAGGATGGGTAAATCCTTTGTATTTAGTGGAAGGCTAGAAGGATGGGTAAATCCATTGTATTTAGTGGATTAGGCTCAGGATGGGTAAATCCATTGTATTTAGTGGAAGGCTAGAAGGATGGGTAAATCCATTGGATTTAGTGGAAGGTTAGAAATATATATTACAAAGGATTTCATCAATAGAAAGTTGAAAGACAAATTTAGTTAAATTCAACAATTATTGATTAACTTGTGGAAACCAAAGTTTGGAGATGGATAATACTATATGCAGTCTGATTAAAATCGAGATCTACTTAATAGTAAGTTGATTTGAGAGGCTCTGATATGAAGTCATGTTCTGCTGAAATTTTGATTCACCAATCAAATTTCAGCTTTCATACTTCTGAAAGTAATGAACATCATTTGGAACATATGATCACTAACGATAACTCTCCCCAACATGAAATGCAATGCTTTATCTGATAAGCTACTAGAAATAAGTTCACTGGGAATTCCAAAGGTCACCAAAACATGAATTCTATGAGTACTTCTGAGATTACTTCTCCGTTGCTTTGGAGATCTCAATTTTAATCAGATTGGGACAATAAGGGGTCACACTCCTCTAAATGATGCTGCAGTATGTTGAAAATCAAACTCATTTGAGGTAATATAAGAATAAAGGTACATGTTAAGTTTGGTAGAAATCCAACAATCCTTAGTTAACTTATGCTGCAGTACCAAAGTAGATGAAGAGGCAATCAGGGACCATAACCCTGTAAATGAGCAACTGAATGTCACACATTGGGAATCTAAACATCCAACGTCTCTTTAATATAAAGCTGTATACCAAACCTGGTTGAAATCTACCATAATACTCGCATATAATCCGATACCAACTGCAAAGTGCAAGTCTAAAATCATTCTAGATTTTGTAGAGATGATTCATCGTCAGTTCCACAATAATCTGATAAGTATGTATGTACTTCTGGGGAAAATATGTGGTGTCTGCTTTTCTTCATATTTTCATTGATAATTTAAGATGAACAGTAATAAGTACTGTACATACTCGCATATAGGCCGATACCAACTGCAAACTGCATAGACCCAGATCTGCCATCACATAATGCGCCGGCAGATCTGGGTCTATGCAGTTTGTAAGGATTAATCAGTAGAACAAACAACATAGACTCTGATCTGCCAGCACATTATGCAACGGCAGATCAGGGTCTATGTTTTTTGCATTTAGACCCGGCTTATACGCGAGTATAGATGGTAATTACTCTGAATAAAGTTATCTTGTGAAAACCAATTACTGTTGACAGACTGTGATTACTGTAGGGCTTTGAAGACTTCATCACATGTAGCCATGACTATCATCCATTGGTAAATTTGACTGACTGTTGATTGACTGTAGGGCTTTGCAGACTTCGTCACATGTAGCCTTGACCATCATCCATTAGTAAATTTTGACTGACTGTTGATTGACTGTAGGGCTTTGCAGACTTCGTCATATGTAGCCATGACTATCATCCATTGGTAAATTTGGACTAACTGTTGATTGACTGTATGGCTTTGCAGACTTCATCACATGTAGCCATGACTATCATCCATTGGTTTAGTTAAATCTGAACATTGGTTAATTTATGAAAAATTTGCAATATCATGAAATGTTACCTTCTTTTTGTTCCATCTGTCAGCACCGAGAGTTGCCTTGCCCAATTTTAAGTACCATAATGACTGTAAGTCTTGGGACACTATAAGTCTTGGGACACCCTTAATTATTTTCAAAAGTAATTTTTTTATGACCTATAAAAGTTTGGGACACGAAGTTAAAGCAATTTTTTCTTGTAGGTACTATAAGTCTTGGGACACCCAAAACATTTGTTTTCTTCTACCAATCGATCGGCGTAAATAATAACATAAAACAATCATAGTAGTTTATAACAGTTTATTGACATGGTAATTGAACGAGCTGGTCACTGCTGTGCGACGAATGGCGATCTTCAGAATTTTGTCTTTAAATTTTTTTGTGTCTACAAGTTTTGGGACACCAAAAATTCTATATATTTTACATGCATATAAGTCTTGGGACATGAAAAAAAATTAAAAAATTTCATGTCCCAAGACTTATTGTCATTACGGTAATCGTTTTTACTCAAAGTATCAATCTTGATGACACTTCTGTACAAAGTCAAAGCTAAAGATTTTAGATGTTAATCAATTAACCATTCTTTGTCAAATGTAAGATTTCTACTCATTCTTTACATCTGATTACCAAGAAAGTAATGTTTAATTTTCATATTTGGATTGTAAATATAATTACAATTATCCAACAAGTCCAAGGCTTGCATAATGGCCCCATGCTAAACTGAAATAAGAGGACAAAGTGAGCAAGTTAGAACTCATGCAACTTACATAATTTAACAGTTGAACATTTCACTAAACAGGCTTATGTAGTATTGTAATGACACAATCAATATAAACTGTCTCTCACACTTTAAGTTACGTTGATTTTACCAATATTACTATGGTCTGATAAAGATTTCTTTCCAAAGATAAAGGCATAATTAATATGTAAAGTCTCTTGCTCACAATTGAAGTCATGCAAGTTTTTTAATAGTGATGTTTAAATACAAAGCTTTAATTTGTGATCTAGTCACATGACTTTCACACAAATTGAAATTATATATCACGTGATTTTGTTTGTTTTAAGGCCATGTGTTTCTTTCATTAATTAAATTTGGAAGTATTTCACGAGAATAGCATTTTGGGGTATTTTTTTTATTATTACAAGTCAAAAATAGAAAATATTAATTTGAAATAATTTGCAAGTAAGGACACTGAATATATGAAATGCCTTAAAATATTGTACATGTGATAGCATAAAAATGACAATGTTTCATGAATTTTAGCATGACAACACTAGCAACATTTAAACTCTATTTCACCAAACATAATCAAACTCGCTTTCAAACACTGCAGAATTTCAATTATGGCAAAGTTTGTAGAAATACTTTTCTACAAATAAATTAAAATAGTTTGACAAGGTATTTTACACAGAATGTTCTTAGTCTTTAAAGAAATTCAGATCCTTTATTAAAACATTGCATAATGTATATGACTGCCTGCAATTGTGTATTTTCTCTAACAATATTTGATACTTTTCCATCATTGTTCTATTCAAATTTATTAATCTTATATTCCACATTTTTTCAAAAAAAATATTTGTTTGCATACCTTTGCAAGGGGAAAAACTCTAACCCCAAACCAGTGATGCTCAATAGTCAGTATCATGGGTTACTTCCCTTGCCATAAATTTTAATGGAACTCTTTTTCCAACTTGGAGTTTTCAAGGCAACACCTCAAATTCAAGGATTTTTAAAGCTTGTGCAGTCCATTTAAAATGTGCAGAGAGACCAAAGGAATACAAATAAACATAAAAGGTGATAAATATACACAAGAAAGAATTATATTCAATAATATGTACTGATTGACAGGGCATATGTAAATTATATTCAATAATATGTACTGATTGTTGTTGTTTGCTAGTTTTTAATGGTGCTTTCAGCATTTTATTGGCTATATCATGCAGAAGAAACGAGAGCCAAGTGTCTTTCTCATGGACATTCTAAGGCTGCAGATCCAGGTTAGCCTGGGCTGGTATTGAACCTGCAACTCTTGTATTACAAGTCTAATAATCTACCGAGGTAGCACAGCTTCATCGATGTGTGTAACCACTTCCGACTGGTTAAATACAACTGTGCATGTTAACTCACGTGTACAGGGAAATGTCACCTTCTTCATTTACAAGTGGGGTCTACCATGTTTGCTCTTTTTTAATGTGATGCTCCTTATAACAGTGTCAAATCTGATCTGTCCACTGGATCTATGCTGTTTATAGTTGGATGCATGGTACACATGGGTTGACACAGTAATAATAAAAAAAACCCCTCCAATTTATCTTCTGCCCAATGCATTCACCCATAAGGTCACATTTACTTTGATGATTTTGGGTTCAAATGTCTTCAAAATTGCATTACTTGTATGTATGGTTTATGTGTGAAACTATTATTTTTATATAGGAATAATGAACTCCATTAGCAAGAAGCCCAAGAGGGTCAGAATTTGCTTATCTATCTGGCATCTAATTTCCAAACGAAATGGCAGTTGGCCAAGAAATATTAGTCAGCAGGATATATTCTATAGAATTTGTTTCAATGCTGTCAAACATTTTAACAATTATTTCATGGTTTTCCTCTATTATTTGCATCTTTATCCATATTTGATGGCACACCAGCATCATTTGTCCAATCTCTAAAGATACTTGCTGCAAAGTTGATCAAATTCTGTTTTTATTTAAATATAGATACGTTTTTTTTTAGTAATGGCAGCCATATTTGGCAGTAGATAGGCATATCTTGTGCAAATCTGAAAGCCCTTCATAGCACTGTACTTTCATTCAAATTTGGTAAAATTATGTTGAATGGTTTGAGAATAGGTCATTTAAAGTTTTCTATTTTTAGTAACATTGCCCATATTTGATAGCAGATTGTCATCAACTTAAAAAAGCAGTTTTCGAGGAAAAAGAAAAAAACATTTAAAGGTTGGTTTATTTTTACTATTAGTTGCCAGACTGAATCCTTTTTTTTTTTGTGCACAAAAATCACTTTTTCATTGGTACTTTTTGATGCAAGGACGATTGTTCATTGGGTTTTCAAGTTTTTAGCAAACACAAAATCCCAGATAAATAGAAGCCAAAGAAACATAGTGAATTCAGTTTTTGGTGCCATTTTGGCTTTATTTGTAAAAATTTTCAAGACCTTTACGTCAGAATGCACAGTCAAATTTAGTTTAGTTTTTGCGTTGTTGTTTAAAGGTTTCACTAGTTTTAGTTATAGTAGCCATTTCAGATGCAGGATCAGCATCATTGGTACAAACTTAATAGCACTTCATCACTTCATGCAAGGATGCCGCTGTTCAATTTGGACCAACTCTGTTTGGCAATTTTTTGGGAAATCCTTTTTAGAATCAGCCGTATCTGTTTCTGGATTGGCACCATTTGTATAAATCTAAAAGCACTTTGGATTTTCTTTCCAACTGTAATACAGCGAGGATATTTGCTTGAAACGAGTGAATAATGGTAAATTTCATCGAGTGGGTGAAAAATACATGTTTTTCACCCACGAGATGAAATATATCCGTTATTCACTCAGAGCAAGCAAATATTCTTTTCATTTTATGATCAAGCGTATTGTCTAGTAATTTGTATAACACACTGAAGTAGCCAATTTCTTGGTGCATCCCGCACAATGTCAGCAGTTTACCATTTATGTTCTGCTGTTTTGTGTATATTTGCACATAAAATATCAGTACATAATGCTCCTTCCCAATTCAAGGTAAAACAGCAGATACGAAGAAAAAGAAAAAAAAAAAAAAAATATTTGTTCATTGCTGGACTTGAACCCAGTTCGTCTAGCTGCGAGGCGGACACCTTAACCTTTACACCACGCAAGCGTCGTACAAAAGGGTTGAAATTTATTACTCATAATGCTATCGATCTCTATTGATGGCCAGTGAAAAAATATCACATTTTTTCACTGCAGTGAAATATCACAATTATTTCACTCGGAAAATCCAGTAATTCACTGACTAGCATAAAATAATTTTTTTTTACCTGGAGATAAAATCAATCAATTTTTTTCCAATATAGAAATAGTTATCTTCTTCTACAAATCAGATAAAGAGTATAAAGCTATTTGGGGTCCAAAAATGAAACAATTAAAAAGACCCCCACCCCTGCAATTTAAATGGTTCTTCATGCTGAATGCTTTTGTTAAACTTTAGTCATATACTGCTGTATATATTTGTTAGGAAGTCATTTAAAGGTTTTTCTGATTAGTAACAGCTGCCTTATTTGATGGCAAATTGGCATCATTTGTAAAATTTTAAAGGCATTCATGCAATGATACTTCAGGTCAAATTGTGTTGAGAATAAATCAGTTAAAGGTTTTTCTATTCTTACTAACATATGCCAGGCTTGGCATAATTTTTAAAAAATTTTGAAGACCTTTATTCCAACATGCTTCCATAAAATTTGGTCAAAAAGAGTTATTTAAAGGGTTTATATTTTTAGCAATGAAGGTCAGATTTGATGGCACATTGGCTTCATTTGTACACTGAAAGACCTGCATGCTAGAACATTTTCTGTCAAATAGTATTTTATGTCATTTGAACATTTTTCTTTTTTATGTACCATGCCAATGTGTAAACAGACAATGTTTCATTATTATGAAAGGTCATTTGTTCTACAAGATGTATCTACAAACCAGGCTTGGTGTCCAAACATTTCCTACAGGTAGGTACAAATCAAATTTACTTGCTTGCAAATATTGAAAAGGGATGATGAAAAAATATAGCTGATGGAGAATGTAGAAACTAAATGGATGAACGAAGATGTACTTCTGTTGTACATCCAGATATGCTGTGAACTGCAAAATGGTATTTTTGTTGGCACTTGAATTCTTTGCTCTAGCAAGAGATCCTATAATTTCAATAAACGAGTTATTTTTCACTAGATCTTCAAATTCATGGTTTAAAAAAACCACAAAAATTGTGAACTTGACAAAATTTTTGAAATCAGTATTCTTACAAGAATACATTGAACAAGTGTTCCACTTAAGTTGGCATCTTGCCTACATTCATATGCTTGTAAGTATAACCCAAGTCTCTTTCTGAAGTTAGCATCTTGCCTACATTTGTCAGTGCAACTCCGGCATCTTTTCTGCAACTTTTTCACAAAACTTTAAACACTGTTGACCATGATGCTTCAGTAGGCGAGACAGGAAGCAAATCAGTGTATAAACTTTAGATCTATAGTAATATTATACCAAAAGCTTTAACTAAATACTGCAACAAAGGTCCAAGAGCTGCACCTTTCAAAAACTGCAACAGGTTTACTACACTACTCAAATTCCTTCTCCGTTTCAACATTTCCTTCCTTTTCTTTTTTTTATAAAACAGTTTGGTTGAAATCCAGTGCATTAGTTATAAGTTCAAATGCCCCAAGACCATCTTTCTCATGTTAGGCACAAACCAGGACAAAACATGTACAAACAATCGGCACATTTGAACACAACAGAAATTTTAGTGCGAGTCACCTTTCCATTACTGCCTGAATCACACTTGTCTGCTGCCATCATCCTATGCAAGATTATAAAATTGCTTGGCATTTATTGTAAGTAACATTCTTCAATGGTTGGCAAACCTCTGGAAAAAATTGGAGAAAAAAATACATTTTTTAGGGACTACAATAGGCAGCAATAAGAGATGATTGGCCCAATCCGTGTAGTGATAGCCAACATTGTTTACAATGATTAACCAAGCTTTCTGCTAAGGCAAACAAGACAAGCAAGAGAGGAACTCTTAGCATATCGGTGTATAATCTATAAACCCACAATAATCTTGTCCCAAAGTTTCAGTGGAATGGAGCCACCGATGTAGAAAATGTGACTTTCAAATACTTTAATGCAATGATTTAACATTTGTTTCCCACGATGCTTAAACAGATGAGACAGCCAAAACAGGAAATCCTAGCATATCATGGCATAAACTTCAGAACTAAAGTGACATTATTAAAGTTTTACTTGAATGCAGCAAATGTTGCAGAACAGGGGTGTCTAACTCATTTGCTATGGCGGGCCAGATTTGATATAAATAATAATAATAAATAATTAGTCTGGCAGGCCACATGTTTGACAACCCTGATGTAGAAGGCGTGTGACTTTTAAAAACTTTAATGCAAAACTTAAACATTACTGATGCCATTGCCATAGTTACCACCAGAAAAGTGACTGCTATATTTCACCATGCTTATGCAGGCAGGACAAAAAGGGTTGCAAAAATATAAGAAAACATAGCACATGTAAGCACAGTTTATTGTTTGTGTTCTCCACATGGAATGGCTTTATTTCTTCGACTTGAAGTATTCATTCAGAACATCCAGGGCTTGGGACTCCTTTCCATAGTCCTGGAAAAAATGTAAAGAGCTAGGTGAAGTCCTCCATCATCAAAGAAAAAGATTATTAAAAATATCATGCATGCTATCGATACAGTTTTAAATAGATGCCAGTATGTATGTATGGGGTTTAATGACATGTCAACACAATACTGGTTATATGGTGCAAACTAAAAGGTAAGTTCTAAAAATGCAAACCCCCCCTCCCCCTCCCAAACAGATTATTGGACCATGGCAGGCAAAACAAATGAAAATTCACAAAGCTGGTATGTTTACAAAAGAAATTTTTGGCAGCCACGAAAATAAAAAAAACAAAACAAAAAAAACAACAAAAAAAATCTGAAAGGAAGGGAAGTGGTGTGTGTGTGCATTTCAAGTTGTAGCAAGTCTACAATTTAATACATAAAATGTATTTATAAAACTATTTGCAACATATGAAAAAAAAAAAAATTCTGAACATTCTTATGTAAACATTTTCATGGAATTCTATCAAATGAATATCCCCTGCCCCCAAACTCTAATCCAAGCTTAATAGCTAGCATTATATATATATATATATATATATATATATATATATATATATATATATATAGAGAGAGAGAGAGAGAGAGAAAACAATTTTTTTGGTCTTACTTTAAATACATATTTCTATCTGTCACGTCTTATGTTGATTTTATGATGTTAAAGTAACTAAATGTGTCCCAAGCCACATTACTCTCAAACATCACCAAAATCCTATTTATCCAGACTGAAGTTTGTCATCCATTTATTGTGGTGAGTAAAGATGGCATGTCTTTTCAATGACATTCTTGCTAACTAGGTATCACAAGTCAACGTTTTGAAATTACCTTGACCACCACACAACTGCATCCAACCACTTTCCTGGCTTTGCCTTCCTTGTCAATCTTACAAAGACCTGCCCACTCTCCAAGTTTTTTGTTGTCATCAACCTGAAATATCAGTAGAAGAGTCAGAGTTATTTCCCTCTGCATGATTCAAAATAGCAAATTGACAAAATTACAAATTTGAAAGGCCTTCATGCGTGGCTGCTTCTTGCCAAAATCTGGTAAATTTTGATCCAGAGGTTTTTCAGAAGCTGTTTACAAGTCTTTACATTTTAATAACAGATCAGCATTGTATTTAAAAGTTCGCAAACTTTGATGCTAGGATTGTCTCTATCAAATTCTGTTCAATGGTTTCTGCAAGAAAAGTCTCCTTTTTAAAATATTTTAGTAACGGTGGGCTATTTGATGGCAGATTGGCACAATTTCTTGAAACTCGGAAGGTCTTCATACGAGAATGCTCCTAAAAAATAACACAATATTCACACTAAGGAACTTATACTCTTCTGTCTGACAAGAATTTTGAGGAGTTCAATGACCTTAAGAGTTAAACGATCAAATTAGCTCATTTTTTTTTAAAATAAAAAAAATGCTGAAAATAACAAATGCTGATGGAATCAAAACATGTGGCATTCACAGTGCCATACAATAAGTTCAATGGGCTTTACTGCCAAGTACGCAAACAAGTGTTCATCAGTGATATATTTTGCTGGTAGAAGATTCCAAATCTAATTTAACTTTGGAAAAGTGAGGAGGAAGGAAACTTTCATCTAACCTCTTTAGGGTTATCTCTGGTGTATAGATTTTTTTTTAATTAATACAAATGGAGATATAAATACAGTATGTCAGATCATGGATTTTGCTTTTTATCCTATAAAGTGTTGAGTAAAGTAAAAAAAAATATAGCCCACTTGTTGCTGACAAATGGATCAAAAACTATCTTGACATTTGTTTATAATTATTTTTGCTAAAAATTACTGGTTCTCAGATACTGTACTGATACATGTTTATCCTCACATCTATTCAGAAGAGGGAGCATATATTTTTCATCAGTGAACCAAAGTTTTAATATTTTATGCAAGAATTTGCAACATTTGTTCCATGTAATATCAGTGACCATCCCAGAATTTGCAAACGAGGCATTCTTCTCCCCCAAGACAAATCAAGGTGTCCATGATTATGAAATTGCCATCATAAGTGATTGTGTTTGGAGAATATGTATCCCAGTGCTCCATTTTGACCACTACTCCAAATTTAACCTCTAGGCCAAATCCATGAGAGAAAGGGGCTAATGTATGCTGCTATGTGCATTTCATCTTTTCACATCCAATAAGTATATATACTGATGCACTTCATTATAAAGTGGGGATCTTGATGGTTTCAAAGTAATGACCCAATTATTTTTTTGTTGCTGTTGGTTTCAACAGCACTTTAAACACATTAATGGCTTTATCATGACGAGGAAATGAGAGCGAAGTGCCTTTCCGAAGGACATACAAATTCCTGCTCGTGTGTGTGTGCATGTGTGTAGAGCAAAGGGCTAATATTGGTTGCATATCTTAATATATCTTTTCATGTCCATCAAGTGTCTATATAAATGGCTTAAACCAATGGCGATTTAATGTAAACAAGCTGTTGACCTTAAACCAATGGCGATTTAATGCAAACAAGCTGCTGACCGAGATACATTTGTGCAGTATAGAACTGATATTGTCACTTTTAAACAAAGGACAAGATTTTGTTTTTTGTTATTTCCACTTTTCAAAATTTGCAGGAATTTGAGTTAAAGTATCAATTTACATATCAGACCCAGTTATGGGTACATTTTCAAACTGGCTTTAGTGTTTGTGTGCCACAGGGAAGACTGCCAGTCACTTCCCAGTTTTGTGATCTTGTCAGGTATTGCTCGTCTTAAGTAACTTGCCATTCCTGAATAGCCTTAAGGTGCGATGTTAGTAGCTTCAAAGTTAAGATCCAGTAACTAAGTATCATGGGGTTCAGGATGAACCCAGCATATAATGTCAGCTGCATATATGCATTTTAAAAAAAATGCCCAAGATGTCCAATAGGTTTTAAGTTGTGAACCAGAGGCCAAGTCGCTAGGTGATAATGATAGACCATGGTACCCACACCAGCAGCATTTATGATTTCATCTTTAATGTTACACCAATCAGCACATGTAGAAAATTGAAAGATCTTGATGCTAGAATGATCAAAGTCAAGAGTGGTTTCCATGAGAAAATTGTTTATTAGTTTCTTATTGTAATTTCCAGTAATGGAAGGCCATATATGATGGCAGATTGGCACGATTTCTATAAACTTTAAAGATCTTGATGCAAGAATGCTTCCTAAAATATTTAATTCAAATTGGAGCATTTTTTTATGTTAATGGTATAAAACACATGGCACATGCAAACCGTTATAATAAACTCACCTGGCCGTACTGCCAGGTGCACTAACAACTGTTCATCAGTGACATATTTTGTTTGTAGACGATTACACGTCTCGGTTGACTTTGGAACAGAGAATAAAAGGTGAACCTTTATAAAACTTTTTTAGGGTTATCTACCATCTCCAATATCTTTTACAAGTAACGGAGAGATATTAAGATATCAGAATAGAAGACTCGATAATATTCTAAATACTGTTTCTTATATTCCTGACAGAGTAAAAATATGTAAAAAACAAGGTTATTTCTGACAGATTGATAGTATTATCTGGATGTTGTTGTTATATTAATCATTGTTGAAAAAAAGATAATGGTTCTCAGACTCTGATAATACATGCTTGTCCTCATAGCTATTCAGAAGAGGGAGCATGTTTTGTTCATCAGTGAACCAAAGTTCTAATATTTTATGCAAGAATTTGTAACATTTGTTATATGTACATGTACTATCAAAACCCATCCCAGGAATTCCAAAATCAGGTTATTTTCAGCGCAGAAACAAACACATTGCACAGGACTTGTGTTCCAATTACAGTTCTTGATGCAAGAATGCTTCCTAAAATATTTAATTCAAATTAGTGCATTTTTTTATGTTAACAGTATAAAACACATGGCACATGCAAACCATTATAATAAACTCACCTGGCCGTACTGCCAGGTGCACTAACAACTGTTCATCAGTGACATATTTTGTTTGTAGACGATTACACGTTTCGGTTGACTTTGGAACAGAGAATAAAAGGTGAACCTTTATATAACTTCTTTAGGGTTATCTACCATCTCCAATATCTTTTACAAGTAACGGAGAGATATTAAGATATCAGAATAGAAGACTCGATAATATTCTAAATAGTTTTTTATATTCCTGACAGTGTAAAAATATGTACAAAAACAAGGTTATTTCTGACAGATTGATAGTATTATCTGGATGTTGTTTTTTTAATCATTGTTTAAAAAAAGATAATGGTTCTCAGACTCTGATAATACATGCTTGTCCTCATAGCTATTCAGAAGAGGGAGCATGTTTTGTTCATCAGTGAACCAAAGCTCTAATATTTTATGCAAGACTTCGTAACATTTGTTCTATGTACATGTACTATCAAAACCCATCCCAGGAATTCCAAAATCAGGTTATTTTCTGCGCAGAAACAAACACATTGCACAGGACTTGTGTTCCAATTACAGTCATATTCAAAACTGCAAAAGCAGCGGTCTTCCATGATGATGGAGTACATTCTCAAATACTTTGACCCCTTTGATCAGCATATGTAGAAAATTGGAAGACCTTGATGCTAGAATGATCAAAGTCAAATGAACTCAAATTCTGTTGAGTGGTTTCCATGAGAAAATTGTTTACTAGTTTCTTATTGTAATTTCCAGTAATGGAAGGCCATATATGATGGCAGATTGGCTCGATTTCTATAAACTTTAAAGATCTTGATGCAAGAATGCTTCCTAAAATATTTAATTCAAATTAGTGCATTTTTTTATGTTAACAGTATAAAACACATGGCACATGCAAACCATTATAATAAACTCACCTGGCCGTACTGCCAGGTGCACTAACAACTGTTCATCAGTGACATATTTTGTTTGTAGACGATTACACGTTTCGGTTGACTTTGGAACAGAGAATAAAAGGTGAACCTTTATATAACTTCTTTAGGGTTATCTACCATCTCCAATATCTTTTACAAGTAACGGAGAGATATTAAGATATCAGAATAGAAGACTTGATAATATTCTAAATTCTGCTTTTTATATTCCTGACAGTGTAAAAATATGTAAAAAAAACAAGGCTATTTCTGACAGATTGATCTAGTATTATCTGGATGGTGTTTTTTTTTTTTTAAATCATTGTTGAAAAAAAGATAATGGTTCTCAGACTCTGATAATACATGCTTGTCCTCATAGCTATTCAGAAGAGGGAGCATGTTTTGTTCATCAGTGAACCAAAGTTCTAATGTTTTATGCAAGACTTTGTGACATTTGTTCTATGTATGTACTATCAAAACCCATCCCAGGAATTCCAAAATCAGGTTATTTTCCGCGCAGAAACAAACACATTGCACAGGACTTGTGTTCCAATTACAGTCATATTCAAAACTGCAAAAGCAGCGGTCTTCCATGATGATGGAGTACATTCTCAAATACTTTGACCCCTTTGATCAGCATATGTAGAAAATTGGAAGACCTTGATGCTAGAATGATCAAAGTCAAATGAACTCAAATTCTGTTGAGTGGTTTCCATGAGAAAATTGTTTACAAGTTTCTTATTGTAATTTCCAGTAATGGAAGGCCATATATGATGGCAGATTGGCTCAATTTCTATAAACTTTAAAGATCTTGATGCAAGAATGCTTCCTAAAATATTTAATTCAAATTAGAGCATTTTTTATGTTAACAGTATAAAACACATGGCACACGCAAACCATTATAATAAACTCACCTGGCCGTACTGCCAGGTGCACTAACAACTGTTCATCAGTGACATATTTTTGTTTGTAGACTATTACACGTCTCAGTTGACTTTGGAACAGAGAATAAAAGGTGAACCTTTATATAACTTCTTTAGGGTTATCTACCATCTCCAATATCTTTTACAAGTAACGGAGAGATATTAAGATATCAGAATAGAAGACTCGATAATATTCTAAATACTGTTTTTTATATTCCTGACAGTGTAAAAATGTGTAAAAAAAACCAAGGTTATTTCTGACAGATTGATTCAATATTATCTGGATGTTTTTTTTTTTTTAAATCATTGTTGAAAAAAAGATAATGGTTCTCAGATTCTGTACTAATACATGCTTGTCCTCATAGCTATTCAGAAGAGGGAGCATGTTTTGTTCATCAGTGAACCAAAGCTCTAATATTTTTTGCAAGAATTTGTAACATTTGTTCTATGTACATGTACTATCAAAACCCATCCCAGGAATTCCAAAATCAGGTTATTTTCTGCGCAGAAACAAACACATTGCACAGGACTTGTGTTCCAAGTACAGTCATATTCAAAACTGCAAAAACAGCAATCTTCAATGATGATGGAGTACATTCTCAAATACTTTAACCCCATAGCTGGTGATAAATGCAGACATAAATATTGCTTTCCTGCTACCTTGGTGCCAAGTTTTGTACACAAGAGCAACTATTTCACCGTTGTTGCCTCCCATGATGCTCAATGGAAGGTCTACTTGAGCTGCATATTTCGCACAATCTTTAGCTGGTACAGCTTTGAGATTTTTGTGTATTATTATTAGTAACAGCAGTACCTCATTGACCTTTACTTTCATGTAAGGCAGAGAGATACACTACACTACATGGTATCTTTTGTGGCATAGGTTGAGGGCCTTCTTTTGAATAATGGTGGCAAAAGATGGGTCAGCTGACAACTTCTATTGAAATATGGGTATTTACTACTAAAATTCAGTTTATGTGACAACAACATAATTATTTTATATGCTAGCTGTGATTCGAATTTACCAAAAAAAAACAACTTGTTTCGGACAAGCCTCTTGGACAGTTTCACAAGTCAACAGCCTGACGAAAAAGTTTGCTTGTTCTGGATGTGCGCTATGGTATATTCTCAGCTCTGCTTTCAATGTATGAATGATCAAGATCAGAGTCCCCTATCAGTAAAACCTTTTTATGCCAAAAATGATAATTGAATATATTTCATCATTGCCTTTTCAAAGCCTCTCTGTAAAAATGGCTTATCTGCCCTAGAAAGACCAGGTCGGCAAATTCCGCCATTAAAAAGCTTGATTTGAATCAACTGTGGTGTTGCATTCTGGAATTTACAAAAAAGGGGAACATCCCCTTGAAAAGGTTGGCAGGTGTGGTGGTTTTGGGGCTTACTCATCAAATTGCTATTTTCGTAGCCATTTAAGGAGTGTTGTAGGTACAGTCTTGTTTCTTTTCTCCCTCTCCAGAATCTGACAGCTTCACCATAATCAAAGGATTTGTATGCACCCCCTACTAATTGAATAAGCACTAGCTGGTTAAATCTAACAGGATCTTGCCCGTTTCCTGAATTTGTTGTGTATTATATCATCTACTGCAACATGAACATCATCTCTGCATCTGCCAAGTTGATCTGCTACAGCAGCAGTCTCCCCTCAGGCATTTCAAGTTCAACCACATCATTTCCAGCTGGTGCATTTGAATGCCGATATTATCAGAAGATCTTTATCCTCCCCGATGTCAGTACTCCACCAGAAAAAATTCAGCTATCCACTCCATTTAATGAGTTAAAACACTCGACAAGTGCTAATAATGGCAACTACTGGTATGTTCCAGCCATGCGGTAGCAATTTCAATACCCCTCTAGGTATAATTACATACACACGCATATTGGCTACTTTGAGGGGAATCCCCGTTTTAAATGTAACCTGTGGTGAATGGTACCGACTTATGGAAAGGAGTCTGTGGTATGTTTCAACTCAAAGGTTAAAACTACTTGCATTTACAAAATTTTGTCTACAATTTTCGCACAACATTATATAAAGCATGCACGATTTCTTTTCTTTGGCGTAACTTCTTCCTTTTAAACTTGTATTCTTGTGGGAGTTGCTCACAGAATGCTGGGAATCCAGTGATGGTGCAAGCCTGCATGAAACACTGAAACTGCTGCGCATCAAGCTGCCAATATACGACAGAAAATGACCATGTACAGTGGTAGATTTAACTCAATTGAACAATTTATCAATAACCTCCTTGAGCTGACAAACCATTCTTAAAGAGAAATCATAATTCAATCACAAACCCACTCCCTCTTTTTCTTTAGTGTCCATGGAATGTCGAAATGGGTGTCATTTGGAAACCTTGGCTTTCTCTCGCAGGAATAAACACAATAGACCGGATTTAAGCTCCAGTGAATATTAAACACACTGGGCTCGACACGTCTCCCAAATATCCCCGTGGACAAAAGCTGTGGTCTCTGAATGCCTTTATAACTAGTCTATTCTGACATCAGCACTAATTTCAGACACTTCAACTTTCAGAACAGTTACCGATACTTTATTTGGCATTATTTCTCTACAAATTGATCAGAATTGGTTAAACTGCCAAAGAACCCCTGCATTCTTTGATCACCTTTGTAGTTGTCAGCCTATAATGTACAGGTCATGAATTTCATGCCTGTAGCTGAATTCTTAAGGTCCCCATCCAATACCACAGTAATGTAGCTGTCGAAAGAAAAGCACATGACAATAACAAAAAGAGAGATCACAAGTTATATGAACTGAACATCATCACCATCACTGCAGTAGTATTGTATTGTTTACAAATTCTGAAACAGGAAAATCAATGTGATTATCAAAATATACAAGCAGACTATTTCTTTTTGATAGACATGTCCAATCTTTCTTTCTGATATATATGTCCAATATGACTGCTAATAGGAATCACAGCATATGCACTGAATCCATATTTTATATAACATGGTGCGACATCTGGAAATGCCAAGGAATGTGAGCCAAGTGCCTTTCCCAGGGATACACCGAGGCTGACGTGGATGGGAATCAAACCCATGACCATTGTATTACAAGTCAAACACTCTACCAACTAAGCTACTGCTGCTCCATTCACAGATGCAATATTGTACACAATATTGAGATTACAGTAAATTTTTCATGTGACAGGGAAACAATGAAGTGTATGCAGTGATGTTTAAAGTGTCAAGTTATTTCTTGTGATCTCTCCCCATCACCCTCATATTTTCCAACTGACCAATTTTTTCTTTTAGTTCTGCAGTTTATCTACTTCACAAACTCGTGCAACAAATGTGTGCAAGATTTTGTACCACTTATAATGATTAGTGGACAAAGCAAGGTTTGTATGTTGCTTTTGCAACTCGCATGCAGCTGCTTGCTGTTAAAACGGTCTGAAAAAAAAAAATTGGGGGGTGGGGTGGGATGTCCCATTTCATGAGCAGCTTTTTTTTTTTTGGAAGTGGAATCTCTACTCTCTATACAATACGATTTCAAAATTTGTGCACGTTACTTTAGTTGTAGTGTATCTACCTTGACACTGAAAATCTAAACAAATCCCTAATACGAAATTAAGCTCTTCTGCAGTTGGTACCCACCTTCAACAGGTTGATTCCATGTTCTGCACAAAGTGCCTCCACCAACTTGACGTACATGGGTTCATCACAGTTGTTGGCCAGAATGCAAAGATGAGCCTGACGCCTGAAAAAGACAAGAACAAGCAATTAAATTTTAAGTATGCCCAGAGAGTATTTGGAATATAAAAGCACTCCTGATCAGTGTAAAGCTCATACCTAGAATCTGATACAGGACTCAGGAAAACCACCCGTTTTCTCGTCCTGACCAGACTATGTCAAGCAACACATTACTACTTGCTCATCCCTGGGACAAGCAGATGCAGACTTTGGACCTTGTGAATAAATCTGTATGCATTTTCTACCCTTAACAAGCACCGAACTTAAACACTGCCTAACATCTCACATGCGTCAATGATCCATTACTTTTGACTATTGGGGCTACTTGCTGTCAGTTCAGAACATGTCACCAAGAAAGCAGAATTTGCCTTTTTTCAGTTTACCAATGCAATTGTGGTAGTAAAATGGGTTCAAATCTTGAAAATACATTGTTTTCCAAATGGGACCATGTATTAGAAGCATTTTCAAGTCACCATCTTGTCTCCAAATGTAACGTTTTCATGGCTTGAACCAATTTTAGTCTCAAGCTTGCCTTGGGTGCCGGTTTTCTTTTTAGTTGTAAGCAGTGTAGTGGATATATGTACTGTGCTGAGTAAAGTGATTACAGAAACAAGTGCCTAGAAAATTTTCCCCAAGCCCTGCGATATATTTCCAATAAACTGCAACAGAATAATTTCACAACATCCAAGTTTTAACTCAATATACATACATGGGGTAACTACGTTGTTTCGGCGTCTGTTAACAGGCATAATATATGCAAGCGTAGTTGATTAATCATTTGACGAGATATTACTTAATAAAGAGACAGTGTTCCAGCCAGGCAGGTACAGGGGGGCATGGCACCATGCCCCTACTCAGCGCAACCATCCCCTTATGTATGGCTTTAGATCTGCTTCCCACTCCTATTTATTTTGTGACACTGCTGCCCCGTCCTTTCTTTCTGTACTTTTGTGACTTCCCAAACAGTGATGAAAACATTGCTTTATGTATCAAAACTAAAATAAGTAGAATGCGTTATTTAAGGTTTGACATGTCATCAGATAACAAGTGATATGAGTTTGGAATCCGAAGGTTTTCACATCGAGTGACAGTAGATGAGATTGGCAGTCAACTGTTTTGGTGCAAATGACAAAGTAGTAGGGAGGCTCGATCCTGAAAAATCTCTATAGACTGTTCCAATAAAGTCAGAATAGGACAAGAGATTTTACCAAGTCACAACATACTAAACTACACACATTTTAATGGTGTTCCAGGGATTACTCAAAATCTGGAGAGGATGTATTGCTTTCTCATGATGCAATGCATGAAATAGTCAAATCCTTCTATCTAGCGGCAGCAAATGTAAGCAGCGTCTACAATTATTTTTGACTGTTAAATGTTGTAAAGTGAATAAAAGCATCAATATATTTTTAAACAGGTTAACTACCAGGCTGGAAAATCCACCGTCTGGGAACCCAGGACAACCAAAATTTAATGATGGGCAACCATTTTTCCCAATGTGAAAGCCTGGTCAAGCAACCAAAATAATATTGTTAAAAAAAATGATCATCTTACAAATTATAATGGAATTATATATTTTTTCCAGTCACAAATATTTAATTGTTTTATTATCCCTTTGGGTCCCTATTGCAGGGTGCCAGAATTATCTCTATATAATTCCGTTGTCAAGTGCTGAGTGATTTTCTATAGGTAAAAAGCCACACTGATCCACATGTCTCAGTTACTCATTATCTGATTAGGTAATCACATTCCATACTACTAGCCCCTCGGGGTGAACCCTTAAAGAAACAAGACTTGCAAACACTCGTCTTTCATCAATACGCTAACATATGGTCGAGATATCTTTCATCTTTGACTTGACACCTGAATTCCCTTGATCTAGTAGTACACTTTCCCAATGGTTAGTTGAGGAAATGGGAAATTGCTGTAGAGCATGTGATAGTTGCTTTCGTTGGCTAACTTTAGCCAGTGTTGCACTTAGGATCTCAAGGGCAGGGGACACCATGTACCCCCCCCTTCCAAATTTGGAGGGACACTCAACAGTTTAAAGGGACAGAGGAAAATAGTAGTACTCAATGCACTAGTAGCGCTAAGAAAAGGAGATAATCTTATTTGCGTTCATAGTTTTACCACCATAACTTTGTTGTCTGCGCTATGCTATCATCTCTTTCTGCAACACTTACATTATTTTAATAAACATTTTATCACATGCTCAAGTAACTCATGAAAACATTAACATGTTTGAATATCTGGTCAACCTGAAATGAGCAGCACCATGAAATTTTCTATTTTGAATCTTGCTCTCATTGCACTTTAGTGTTCACTCATTATCTACCAGCATTTATTATCCATCTTTTCTTAACAAAATCAATTAATCATCTGTTAAACGACAAATTGTGTATCTGCATAAATTGTGTCTCTTTCATCATCAATCAACCTCAAAATAAATTAAATCTCCATCGCCGTAGGTGTGACTTTAACCTTAAAAATATGAATTGACATCTTACAGTTTGTATCGCCTTTGGCAACTTTGGCCATTGCTAGTGCCAACACAGAACAGACATGGATGGCCATCCAATAAAAAGAAATGTGTAAGCATTGGGGGCAGGGGACACTGGGTCAAGATTTGGGGGACATAAAACAAAATATTGCAGGAAATGTGCAATTCCACACTCAAGGTGCAATGCTGCTTTAGCTGAAGGGGTATGGAAAGTATAATAAAATATCAAACCAATTACAATTGTTGTTGCATACTATACTGGCTTGCAAGGTAATGGCTAAGCAAAACTCCTACGTTGAAAGTTTACATTCACCCAACAGTTTAAACACTGCAATAATAGTGTTAGATTAGCAACAATGTGAACTGTAATGATGTTAGCTCAGATACAAAGTATAGACAAGTTTCTGGTCAGGGGTGGCCAACTACTAGAAATCTGATGAACAAGACAGTCTGATAAATCAGCCCCCAAACCCGTTTTCATATTAATGGGTGGTTACCCATCAATACCATTAGAGGTTTTGAATGCCGATTTATTGGACTACAAAACACTATCATAGAAAAAGGAAACAGTTTATCCTGTGTTTGCAAATCTCAGATTAAATAAGCGTGTAAATACGTGACTTTCCATTAGCAGGACTGGTGGCAAGTTACAAGTATTGTATGTAATTAGAACCAACTATATGACCAAGTTATTGAATAATTTTTATTGCATCAATCTTTGGGGCTATTGCATTAATTTACTGGGCAACCATGGATATTTAAAATTTGTCAACCCCTATACCAACACAAAAAAATCTCCAAGTTCAATCAAAGTTGAAAATACAAGTGAAATTGGAAAGCCATAGGTATCATTTTTTAAAAATATTTAAATAAGATTTAGATTTTGTGGGGTTTAACACCATTTTCCTGCACATGATACATGGTTTGGTTTAATCTGGTTTTGTGGGTATAATGCCATTTTACAGCTATACATGGCGCCATTACATTTGGTGGAGAAAAACCCAGAGAAGACCATACTGAAGAACCACTGACCTATGGGAAGCTACTGGCAAGCTTTCTCACATACCCACATTGGTCAAGCCAAGAGTTGAACTTGCACGGACAGAGGTGAGATGTGAGAGTGATCTGTAAAGCCAAGTGCCTTAAACCACTCAGGGCACCTTTTTCCAATCAGTAAAGAGAACAGCTTCAATTTTCAACTGTTTGAACTAAAACAAATTAAAATACAATGTAATTATCTGTTTCTTTAAGATGAAAAACATTATCTTAAACATTTTTACAAGTGGCTAGTCACTAAATTTAGCTTCACTGTAAAACAATTATATAGATACTCCTAGAAATATTTAACCAGTGATGCATTACCCTGTAAGCAAGAGTCAAGGACAGCTCATTGTTCATAAAGGACAAGTGAGCACTTATATTAGGTAATAAAGGAATACGGATAACAGAAACAGTGTTCCCCCATTATTAGGTCACATGCTTCACTATGTACAACATTCATAGCTTTAGATATAAGCATATAATCTTCATATGGGCGAGAGACCTACAAATGGAGCCCCTGCAGGGGGATCAATATTATCAACTCGTCAGTGGTTTTCATGAACTTCAAAAACAAAATGCTGCATTTTGTTGGTGCATTTAAGGTTTTGTCAGACAAATTAAGTAACTTTTTTTTGGACAAGCCATATAAACAACTCGCTTAGAACATGGGAGGGGCTTCGAGGGGCACCAAGCATTGGGCTATCCCCTTTTCTGAGCACTGCTAACAAGTATGTTATTTAGAGGTCAAAATTGATTGAGCAGACGATATATTCAAGTACAACTGGCTAAAAGCTGCCTGTATGTGATCAAGGTTGTCTGTGAACAGTGTGATCAAGGTTGTCTGTGAACAGTGTTAAAAACAACTTTTTCAAACACGAGTTTAAAGCTGTGATCAATCAGCAAACCAGATTTATACTCCTAGTAGCTTTACATTATAGAAATTTATTTTTACTTTCAAAATCTGTTGGTTTAATTAGACAACTTTTACAACTTCATTGATACGACTCAAGTTCCTGGAAAACGGATCCTCCACCACATTGCCCAAGATAACCTGATGGCAAAACATAACAAAGGTTTGAAAATAGCTATACAGATGGCCAAGGGCAATACTATATGCACCCACTGCTGTCATGGTTGGGCATAAAATACTACTCAAATACATTTCCATATCATCCAAAATTGTTGGTTTGGTTGGGTGCCAAATTGTGTAAAGAATTTTATAAACGCTCAACTTCCCCTGCAGTCATCTTCAGACCCCACCCCCAATCAAATCAAATTGCTACTCATCTTCCAGGATATACTAATGTTCAGGGAGTATAATTTGTGTCGCTTTTTCTGGAAAAATCCACTTGTCATCCACAAATTGCTCATCATGAGAAGCAGATGAATTTTTGAACTGTATTTCCTTTTACCCGCATCTGTGCGTTAGAGACCCCCAAAATGTTAATTTGACCCCAGTTCTGACACCAAGGTCTGTTTTTTTTTACTCAATATTACTCCCAGTTCTGATACCAAGAGGATTTTTTACTCTCAACCTTGCACCCAAAGGGGAAACTGTGAAGCCATGTTATCCCATTTTCCCAGTTAAATCTTACTTATCAAGGGCCTTGGCACACTCGTGCAGTCCACGGGCCAGCCCATCATGGATCAGTGCTGTTTTAAGAACTTCCTGTAGGGCAGTATAAATGTCCATAGACCCGCCACTTGATACTGCTGCTGCTACAGGAACATCATCTCTGAAAGCAAAAATCTTGGATTCACAAAACAATCACAAAATTAATTTAGGGTTAACAAAAATAATTCAATCCTTTTCTACTGGTGAAATGACAACGAAATATATTAGATTTTTGTCTCGTAAAATGAATGGCTGACCCTCCAATTTACTTTCAAGAAAACCTACTTTTTGAGAGAAAACAAGCGCTGTGTATCTTCCTTGCATCTAAAATATTGAAATGAAAGGTACTAATACAATGTAATTTACTTATTCTGTGTTACTTGGTTCATTTGGTTGGCTAGCGTTTTATGGCAGAGTTATACATGAAGCAGATTTAAATCTAGGTTGCATCTTTGTGCGAATGGCACAAAAAAGGTAATTGTTGTCCACTCAAATACGAAACATGTCCACATGGCTCCATGTCAAAATAATCTGCACAAATTCTTCATGATTGTGTACCTGTCATGTTCCTGTTTTTAAATTCAGCCCTTCAATTTGATATGTATTTGACTGACAGGAATTACAAGATCAAATAGATCGGTTATACTGCCTTCTGCTCTGAACCGATATTTAACAGTTACAGGGCAATAAACATGCAAATGAACATCTTCACAAAGTGTTCACAAACTTTTTGACGAATTGTTTGTGGAAAATCTCTGATTAATAAATCAGTGCAATACTAAATGAAGAGGAAGTAGTCCGGAAGTGTTGACTTCCAAACAGCGACATGGTAAACAAGACACAAAGCAATGGAGAAACTTAGAGTAAAAGTGGACATTACAAAATCATTAAGGTACTTAAATTGTACATGGGGGGGAAGGTTTGGAATATCTTCTTTATGGTGGTG
Source organism: Margaritifera margaritifera (assembly GCA_029931535.1). NCBI lineage: Eukaryota > Metazoa > Mollusca > Bivalvia > Unionida > Margaritiferidae > Margaritifera > Margaritifera margaritifera. The sequence continues at coordinate 743,612 of JAQPZY010001678.1, forward strand.
CAAGTTATGAGCGACTTAATGCACAGATAGTACAAGACAATTAGCACGGAGTCATCGATGGGTCAGATTTTGAACTGCGAAAGTTAGTTGCCTTGTGTTAATTGGGAGTAGGAGAATGTTGTCATTAGTTTCTCCTTTTCTGCTAATAGAAATAAGTGCCTGTGTAAAATATCCATAATTCTGTGCAAGAAGCCATCACACCAGTACGAACTAGAGTGCAAAAATAGATCTGTATTGGAAACCGGGTAAAATATTATTTTTCAAACTGCCTTGTTTAGAGTTATTCCCCCCCCCCCACACACACACATTTGCTGAAGCATTGATGCAACACAATTATAATGCAATCGCACAATTCTCTCTATGCCGTTATCTATTTCGCACAATATGCGATATCAAATTGCTGATTTTAACTCTTATAAATACCTTTTCTGCAAAACATGTTGTACCTACACATTCCATGGAGTTTTTAGGTAAACAATATATCATTTTCCACTTACTACATTCCGATAAGACACAGGACTGTCAGGGTACATAGCTCTTTCTTGCTTTCCAATTTCTCTTACAGCTTAGGTTCCTGAACAGTGGTCTGCTTGTACATTTTTTTCTTTAAATAAATTTCTACGTACTTGAATGCAAAACTGTTGGAACCCAACGGAATAAACATCTGCACATGTTTATGACATTATGCAGCCCATGTATTGAAAACTAAGTAATCTTTAGTAGAATTGAAAACTTTACAATTTTAATTTCCACACATTAAGAAGTGGTAATAAACATAGTAGGTATTAAGCTGCCAAACACACTGTAATTTATCCATGTGTGTTTCATATTTCTGAGTAACCTCAATTTACCATACGAAGACTCAATTCAGTAGTCCAACATGGTGTTCCAGCCATTTGGATACTGTCAGTCACCAGCATTAGTGTGAAACTCGATTTAGTAAGATAACTTGCACCAAGTCATTTCATATACTGGTTACTTTACAAATATTTTTAAAAATTTATTTATCGAGGTTAATATAACATAAACATGGATATGTTGTGTAGAAACAAGTTTATAAACACATGAAAGTTATTAATGAAGGTCCAAAATTGGTTAGATTTTAATGAAAATGAACATGGGGTAGGGTAGAGGGTGTATTCCTCCGACGACTGCTGACAAATGTGACTTACTAAAGCTTTCATTCTTTGTCCTGATTAAAACTGAAGCTATAAACATGTTTTGTAACACGAGCACGAGTTTTAGATTATTCATTTCCTTGCAACTGTGGGACAATGTTTATCTGAAAATTGATAAAATTGCATTTTTGGAATTGCACACATCAACTCATTTCCGTTGGAGAAATCACGTCAAGTAGCGTATAAGAAACAGTTCAGACTTATTTTTATAATTCTTGGATTCATCTCCAATGAAAAATAGCTTGGTCCAGCTGCAAACGCTGGTACTTCGTTCTTCATGTCCTATGCAAAGTTTGGAACATTTGGCTATACCACACCCACTTTACAGTCCTTAAAACCAACAAAACAAAAATACAAATCAAGGCAGGATTTTCAATTTGTGTCTCTTCTACAATTATCAACTTTATAATCTGCATGCAATGTACATGTGTGCAAGGTACCACATACCCTTCCGTGTCCGAGCCTGCCATTTCGAAACGGACGTCCTTCTGCAAAGAAAAATATAAATTAATATAATCAAATAATCAAACTTTATTTGTGTAACGTTTTAGAGATGGATGTTCATCAAATAAACTGAATTTAACAGATTTTTTTTCAGTCCATTCACTCACGATGATATTCCCACCGGAAACGCTATTTCAAAAAGGAAGTACACGAGCCGAATGGATTTGTGGGTCGAAAGGAAATGACCTCTAGAAAAGAAAACAACGTTGAACTCATAACACGTTTTGATGCAATACAAAGTTAAAGGCCCATATTTTATGGGTTGTGCACTTTAAAGCCAACTTTTATTCAGAAAGGTGAACTGTGTTTGGTCATTTTCATGCAGTTTGAGTTGACATTAAACAGAAAATTGCGTTCAACTAACCAATTTTATCACCAGATCGCGCCGCTTAAAATTTTCATTCATCAACCAGTCGATTTTATCATGGCTACTACAGTAGTGTTCAGTTTTTCAGTCCGTAATCTCTAATGCAATAATTCTCTCCTAACTAAAGGGAATGGGTCGTTGTCATGCCTAAGCTTTAAGTATGACATCTGACTAAATTCACGTTCTACGCATCCAGCCCATTCAGCCCGAGTTTCCTCTGGCCTTTCCCACACTGTGACCTAGTCCTTCAATGGTGACTGGATATCTCGGCCCATAACGGACTCGGCCCATAGCAGAGCCGGTCCATAACAAAGTCGGTCCATACAAATTTAATTAAGCAATCTCCCCATAGCATGCTCGGTCCATTACGGAGTCGGCCGATGACACAGTCGGCCCATAATTACTAAAGATTGCAAAAAGAACTCTTTTAATTGCAACTCGAATGTCTCATTGCACAAAATTTATATAAATAAAATATTTAATTACGGTTATTATTGAGAGAAGGAATAAGACAATGAACACATAAGAATTAGATATATTTGCTTTGTCTCTGTGCTTATCTTTTCTTTTTTTTTTTTTTTTTTAAAAATAATATCTATTTAACTCAATTAACATAGCGCCCGTGCAAGGGCAGAGACGTTTTAAACTTAGAATACTGGAAAATATTTACTGTTGATACAAAATTTACGGTATACGGTAAAAATATAACATGTTTTTAATTTTCTTGACAACTGTTTACTCTTGAAGTTAATTAAAGTGTATGTCAACGTGGTCATGTAAGCGCTTTTACTCAGAATATACTGAATATTACTTGTTGTTGTACCATCTAATAAGCATATATCTTAACCAAAATCAATTAAATCCTGATTGTTGAATGATCTGCACCTTAAATGTCATCAAAAAACTTCCAGACGAAAATTGTTCATTGCTATGGACTTTTACAGGTAATACACTGGGTCAAGAAAAGAGGACGTTGTGTCTATCATAACGAATATTTTACTAAAAATCATACACAGATGCACTAAACATAAAGAAACGTACAAAGATTAAAAGACAAATGAAATGACTGTTGAAAAAAAAACATTACATCAACATTACTATTATATAAATCGTGGACCTAGTACGTAATGGGCCGAGTACGTAATGGGGCCGAGTACATAAGTGGGCCGAGTGCGTTATGGGCCGAGTTCGTTATGGGCCGAGAACGTTAGTGGACTGACTCCCGTAAGCACCCGTAATTAGTCCTACAATGTAAGACGTCCACTCTGTTATTTATGTTTGGTCGCACATATCAGGGTGGACGTCTAGCATTGTAGGACTAACTGTGACCGTATTAGATATAGTGTACGAGAATTAATATAAAGTGGGAGAACGTCTCGATTTTTCGAGACGTGCTCAAATTCGGGGTCGTCGTATTGTCCGACTTTTGCCCATAAACGTGAGAAACTGCGAGAAATGGGAGAGAACTTTTGTATGCTTGTTACGCAGGCGCACATATGCTAACAAAACTGCGTCGTGTAAAAGGCATCAATTGTTTGTTTTTTTTTTCTTTTTTCTATAGACCTCAATGCTAACATTTGGTGAAATAAATATACCTTCTATCCTACTTAAGTATGCATGTCACACACTGTCATATAGAGCAATGTTAAATTGTCAAATTGATAAGGACAGAACCATGAAATCCAATGCACTTAAGAGAGATAACTCTGCTGGAACTAGACAGGTAAGAGTTATCCAGTCACAACAGATACATTTTCAATAATGTGTATCACATTTTTTAAAAATCATATAAAAAAACATGATCAAGATATCAATTAATGTAATCTCACATTTTGCCAAGAGATTCAATTTTATTTAAGATTGACAGAAACTACAACTCTTATGTAATGCACCAATCACAGCTAGTTTTGTTGTTTATTTCTGAATACGATGTTCCCTACACATTAATTTCGACCCCCTGGGCTTGTGCAGTTGATACCGTTATACCAAATATTGCATATGAAATTACCTCCCCTCATTAAATCCTTGGCAAAAGCTTTTAACTTGAAAGTTCTACATTGTTTAAAGAATATTTTTGCTAAATATTTTTCTTTGGAAACATAGGTCAAACATATTTAATTTTCAAAATATATATCTATTATATAAATTTACCTTGAATTTCCAAAAGTGAAATTCATCTTCAGATATCTGTGAAGTTTCAGATTTCCAAAAGTCCAACTCCCAAATAATGATGCAAGTATTCCTCTTTTAGAATATAAAGCTCATTCATATTTTTAAGCCCAAAGTTATTCTGCCATCACATACACAATCAAAATGGATCTGGATGGAGCAACACATAGCTGAAGGTGAATGCCTGGAGATTTTTAAACTGAACTTGACACTTATTTCTATTCTAAACATTTTCTAAAAGATAATTTCTTTTAATAATTGAATATTTTTCAACAGTAAAAACTGAAATTCATGGCAACTGATAAGGAAAATTAAGGCTTTTTTAAAAGCATTTTGAATGGGTAATTGAAATATTGATACATGTATTCACTCTCATTGCATCCATAAAAGCTATTACTAGTGGTCTAAGGTGCTCACCTTTTCAGATCACTGACATATCAGCTCTGTCCATGTGGGTTCAAGTCTCAGGCCTTGGGCTAACATGGGTATTTGAGAAAGCAGCTTGTCAGTAGTATCCAGTGGGCCAGTGGTTCTTCCGAGGCCTTTACTGGGTTCTTCCTCCACCAGATATACTGGCTGCCATATATAGCCTATCATGTAATGAACAATGGTGTTAAACCCACAACAAAGACAACAACAGTTAATCCATAATAATTCTATTGAAAATCTGTTCAAAGAAGCATATGTTTTAGTCATTTAGTCCTTTCCACATAGATAATGATGCTTCTGAATTTAATGCCAAAAAAAATCCCAAAATAATGCAATGAAAGATAAAGAACATTTATGGTTCAGTGTGAGCATGTGTACATGTCAGGGTCATTAGACACTGTATACATTTCACACCACACAAATCTGAATACTGTTCGTAATTCTTTAAACTAAAGCATGAATAATGGTTAACAAAACAAATGGATTCATCTTTTTCGAAAATGGAGGATAGTATCACTGGTTGATTGATTGTATGATGACTGACAACGTGGCTAAGCCACATGCGCATAATGGCAGGTTTCATTTTTATAAATGTTTTTATAAAGCAGTGCCTGATAATTTTCAACAATATTAAGCTGTGATTAGCAATTACCTGGGACCGAGCGTTTTTGATGCAGTTGAGTACACAGAGTCTCTGAAGAATGCTTAGTTTTCCTTGACATTCTCATATTTTGTTCTTCATCTATCAGTGAGGAGGCAATTGATATACAGCCCCAAGTGGAAATCAACATATCACTTGCTGATCCTCTAGAGCTGACTGAAACTGTGAAAGCAATCAACCTGCTGTCAAATGGCAAAGCACCTGGGGCAGATGCTATACCAGCAGAAGTCTACAAAGCTGGAGGGTCGCACATGGCACAGAAACTGACTGAACTCTTCCAGTCAATGTGCACTCAGGGAACTATACCCCAGGAGCACAAGGATGCATCCATCATCCACTTTTACAAGCAGAAAGGCAACCATTGGGGCATATCCTTGCTGTCAATATCTAACAAAATCCATGCCAGAGTTCTGCTGAATCGTCTTGTGCATCACATCGATCAATGGCTTCTGCCAGAGTCAATGTGGCTTCAGTAAAGGACAAGGAACCGCAGACATGGTGTTTGCAGCTCGTCAACTGCAGGAGAAATGTCATGAACAGAACTCCAACCTGTACATGACATTCATAGACCTGACAAAAGCCTTTGACACAGTCTGCCATGGAGGCCTTTGGAAGATCATGGCAAAATCTGGTAGCCCAGAGAAATTCATCATGATGGTTTGGCAATTCCATGATGGCATGCTCGCTCATGTTGTGGATGACAGTGAGTCATCTGAACCATTCCCAGTCACCAATGGAGTCAAGCAAGTCTGGGTGTTGACCCCAACCCTCTTCAGTATAATGTTCTCTGCCATGCTTACTCATGCCTTCCATGACTATGACACTGGGATCGACATCAGATGGACGGACTGATGGCAAGCTGTTTAATCTGAGAAGACTGCAGGCAAAGACGAAGTTACAGGTGGTGACTGTTCATGATCTCCTATTTGCTGACAACTGTTCCCTGAATGCCAAATTTGAGTTTGGCATGCAGCAGAGTATGGACCATTTCTCTTCAGCATGTGACAATTTCATCCTCACAATCAGTATCAAGAAGACAGAGGTATGCACCAATCTGCACCAGGAAAGCCTTATGTAAAGCCTACCATCATAGTAAATGGCCAAAACCTCATGGCAGTGGACAAGTGCACCTATCTCAGCAGCACACTGTCATGTGCAGTCCACATCAATGATTAAACCAAAGCCAGAATTGATAAAGCAAGTGTGGCATTTGGCAGACTATGTGCAAATGTGTGGGAGTGCAGAGGCATCAGTCTACAAACAAAACTTAAGGTCTACAAAGCCATTGTGCTGCAGAACCTGCTGTATGCTTGCAAAACCTGGACAGTGTACAGATGCCATGCCAAGAAGCTTAACCATTTTCACATGGGCTGCCTGAGGAAACTAATGAGGATAAGATGGCAGGACAGGGTCCCAGATACTGAGGTTCTCACACAGGCAGGCATTCCAAGCATCCACACTATGCTGATGAAATCACAGTTGAGATGGGCAGGCCACATCACCAGGATGTCAAAAGAGTGACTGCCAAAGAAGATCTGGTGTGTTGAGCTGAAGGAGGGAAAGTGATCTTAGGGTGGTCAGAAGAAACGCTTCAAAGATTCCATAAAGTCATCCTTGAAACACTTCAACATTGACCCTGAGTCTTGGGAAGATCTCACACAGGATCGCTCCATCTGGCAGAGTCTCATCCATACTGGAGCTACAGACTTTGAATGAAGGAGAACTGCAGAGGCAGTACAGAAGCGTGACCAGCATAAATCTCAGAACTGCAGCATGTTCTCTATTGATCAAGCAAACCCAAGCAGCATCTCCTGTCCAGTGTGCCACAGACAGTTCAGAGCACAAATTGGCCTGATCAGCCATTCACATACTCACAGAAACCAAACCAGTTAGCGATGTTATGGTCAACTTCAAACCCAAAGGATGAGCAACAATTAGTTAGGTATATTAAATGATTTATAAATTTGGGTGAGAAACTTTTTTTGACCACTACATTGTTTGGAGCTTGGTTGTGTATGCCAGTTGACTGAGCAAACATCTGTTGGCTATTGTTTACCCTGGACTAAGCAATGATTGTACACAGGATGCATTGAAGACAAACACAAAGAAGACAATGGCTTTATTTTGATGGTTCAATAATAATTAGATTAACAGTTATGAGGTGTTTAAAGAGCTGACATCTTTCAAAATAAACTAAGATCACAGTGTTGCAAATGACTATTGACAATTTAAATAAACATTCACAAATAGAAACCTTTAACATCTTTATTCATGTAAAGAATGGCACAGTGATAAGACATTTTTTTTTGTATAAAGAAAGATGCAGTGATAAGACATTTTTTCTTCAAGAATACGACATCTCTTACCAAATTTTGAAATCAAATTCTTCTTTATTTGGGCACTAAAACTTCATAGTACTTTAAGAAATTGGTGAAATTATTGTTAAATTTTGGGAATCATGCCTTGATTGTGTTATATCCAAATTCATGTTATAACAAGGCATGTTATAGTGGGATTTCTCTGTATGTATTGTATCTAGTATTTCCCACAGAGTCCAAAAAGGGCATGGTAATTATCCTCCAAAAGGGCACTTTAAATGAACATCTCACGATCAAAAGAGTGTCTTATTTTATTATGAATTGTTGTTGCTGCTATTTTATTTTATTATTATTATTATTATTATCATTGTTGTTGTTGTTATTGCTGTTGTAAAATGAAGAAGTATGTAAGGGGAGTAGTTTGATTTGTAGAGTTCTAAAAATCCTATGTTTTTTATGTAGTCCATCCAAACAAGTTGTAGGAATAAAAACCTGTATACAGCTTTTCTCAGTATTAATTTTCTTGGATTTTTTTCATCTTTCTTTAGCAAAAGATACATGTGTCAGAAATGCTTTGAGAGGAAATCTAATGCATGGTTAGTTGCATGCACAAAGTAAAAATCTTACCAATAATAATAATCATCATTACTCGGTGTGAATATACATGACATATAAGAAATGTCAACATTGTATTAGTCCCTATATTTCTTTTTATTCTTTTTTTGTACATCATTAAATTCCTTGGATGAACTTTCATTTAATTTATTGAAGAGCAGGATCTGTGATTTTACTAAGATATGCCCTTTAAAGAGAATGCTGTAACAAATTAGTTGCATTTGGTTTACCCTTGGATTTAGTCCTTTTGAGAACAAAGTTGGTCTGCTAGTTTTTCCTCTTCCATTTTGAGCTTTTATTTGAAACAATAAACTACATGAATGTCATTAAACTATTAACTGATAACTGGCAAAACCTGTCAGAAAATATAAATCTCAGTGCATTGCTATCTCATGTTCCTGTAGCATCTAGGATGAATGGAAAATATGGGCAATATGGATAATAATTAGCATGTCATTTAGAAATAACAAAAGTGACCATATCCAGCCATTGGCTTCAAAGACAATTCACATTGGAAAAGATAATTCCTTTAATGGTATCTCAACAATTGAATGTCCAAATGTTGTCCACTGAGTTCCCACACTGCTGTAATGATTCAGTTTCAGTAAACAAAGACTTCATTTATGGATCAGTTGAGCAGTGGTGATTTTCTACAGAATGAACAGCCAAAGCTTTGGGCACATGTATATTGCTACTTTCAATTGTTAAAAATATTTGTTAAATTAAATTGAGCGAGCATTTACATTTGCAAGAAATGAAAGGGGTCATTCTGCAACAGAGGGAAAAGGCAAGTTGTTGGAAGAAAGGGCCTGGCATGATGTAAAAAAAACCAGCCTGTTGCAGGATAACAGCAACATGGTGCTGTGTCATCCTAAAATGGACTGAGGTCGACACTAGTATTACCACTCAAGTATCATGGTATTACTGTATCACAACCAAGCAGGCGATGTACAGCTCAATCCCCACTGATATGTTGGGGTATGAGGTCAAAGTGCATCCCCTATTTAAAATTTGGTTATTCACTGAAACTGTGCTGTTGCAGCATAGGGTAGCCAGAATTTTTAAAGCTTTTCAAACTTTATGAACTTTTTGGGGCTTAAACTTTTTGGTCTGCAGTGGGGGCATACATGTTTTACAAACACAACTATTTTTTTTATAAATTCTTTTCAATCTGTGCAAATTAGTTATTAGGATAAAATTAGTTCTAAATGTCATTCTAGTAATAAAACTAATAAAAGAATTTAGTTTGTGAATAATTAGAGAAAACAATGATCTTAGTCATTTAATCTCTTTTGTTCTTGTTAATGGAAAGAGAATAAATTAAATCAGTTTTTCTATGAAGACCAAAAGAAAAAAATTAAATGCTGTATCTTTTACTTGGTTTTGCAAAAAATAAAAAACATTTTTCTTTGTCTTCTGCCTTATTGGAGAAAAGTGTAAAGCAAAAAAATAATAAAAGCAAAGTAGTGTAGGGCTCAGTGCCATGCTTATATCACTCTATTTCTGATGATGGTAAATGCTGTAAAATTCTATTTCTGATGATGGTAAGTGCTGTTAAATTCTCATAATGCATGTATGGTGAATTTCCAGATTCTGTATGAAGTTTGGAGGCAACTGAAAACATCACAGCTCCATAACCTGAATAGAATTTGATCTTGAAAAGATGTAAATGTTGTTTTTATGAGATTTTATGCTGGATAATTAAGCAATCAAGCAGGTGTGTAGTAATTAGAGTACTTATGTTCAGGCAGCTAAGGTAGACTTTATTCAGGTGTAATGCCACACACTAGAGAAAGAGGGAATTGTATTATGGTTTATTACATAGATAGCAGGCCTTGAAATTATTTCATCAAGTAGGCTCTTGCCTTTGACTCCATGAACAGTGCACCTATGAAAATCAGACTTGTAACTGAACCAGCATATAATATGCTATAAGTGAAAACTCGAAAGAAAGAAATTTTCTAAGATATAATTGAGGCACTGATCTTATCATTTGCATATTACATGTACATCACAGTTTATAACTCACCTGGTCATTAGGTCCAGTGAGCTTATGGTATGGCCCTCAGGCCCTGTGTCCATTATGTATCATCTATTGTCCTCCATTGCCTGTCCATCTGTTTGTTAACAATTGCTCGTCACCACTCTGGAGGACATATTTTAGATATGATTTTGATCAAACTTGGAATATGGGCTTATTACCATCAAAATCTCAGATGAGTTTGATAATGAATGAGATCCACACATATTAATGAGGTCATCTTGCATCTGATTTTCTGAGCTTGTTACCATTCTGGAGACACTTTAGTAACTCATTTCTTATGATTTTTTTTTTTTTTTTTAAACTTTATAAATGGGCTCATATCATCAAGATATCCAAAATTCAAGGGTAGGAAAATGTTCAAAAAGCGTGGTTGCCACTGGACAACCAGACTGAAAAATTGGTTACCCAGCAAGAACACCCGGTTATCAAATTAAAAGTCTTCATGGTAATTCTGATTTTAAAAAAGTGAATAATCAGTTTTTCAAAATTTAGCACTGGATTTCTTGCAAATTATGTGAAAATGAAGGTCAACATTCCTATTTTGAATTTTCAGTTGATGTAGACAGGCTATTTTATTGATTTTGGTCCAACTTGGCAAATAAGCTTATATCATAATTGCCATAGACAGGTTCTGTAATAATTGAGATCTGGACATATTAATTGGATGATCTTGCATCTGGTTGGCTTTGCTTGTTACCTCTCTAGATCTAGAGACTATATTTCTCCTCCAATTTCAATAAAACTTGGCAAGTAGGTTTATATCGTCATTATGTTGGATGACTCTGATTATGAGTTAGAGACTTTGCATATTAATTATGCCTTTATATTTTAAAAGAATTTTGATCAGACTTTCATAAAATAGGTAAAACCGACATGATATGAAGTTTGGGAGATAGTGTACATAAAGTTGTGTTCTTACAATACTACATAAGCCTGCTTAGAAAAAAAGGTCAGCTGATAAGTTATGTAAGCCATTTGAGCAATATTAGAGTCACTTGGTCGTCTTGTTCTATTTGGTACAACCTTTTGTACCCCAGTCTGTTTTTGTGCATGCACCACAGTTAGCATGGTGTGAACCGGAGTATATTGAGAACTGCGATATGTATGGAACCATGATACATTTAGAATAGTGTAATATATCGAACCGTGGTATAGCAGGCACTATTTTCATTTGTTAAATAATGGTGTTCTGAAAAGGAAATGAAGATATAAGACTAAGTTTCACCTTGTTTTCTTTCAGCCAATACTGTTATACATTAGAATGATTTTGGTCAAGGGGTCTATAGCAGTACAGTGTTATATCCAGAACTGTGTTATAATGAGGTGCATTACTATGGGGGAGAGCTGTATTGTTCTATATAAAATATTGCCATTTTACTGATGCATTGGGCATGATATTACAGCTGTAAAATAAAGTATGTCAGTGTACATCTGATAACATAAATGCAGAAATGTTTGTAATTAAGTTCACAATGAGAATTTTTGTTTAGCCCACGTTAGTGGAAAGTGAGACACAACACTCACTTTTATAATGGCAGTGGCTGTGGCAACAGTTTGTTAAGGTTTTGACAAATGTTTTTCATTCACATATGTTTCCTAAAATCCTTGATAGAGTCTCATCATACTTGGCATTAATCATTATGAAGCTAAGACAGTTCATACTGTGATATGCTTGCTTGCCCCTATGACCTCTGGATCAAGGTCACAGTAATAGAAGACTTGTGTTAAGGTTTTAGTAGAAGATTTTTCATTTGCTTATGGTTGCCACATTCCTTGATGGATTTTGTTCATACTTTGGATGAATCATTATGACAATTCATTCAGTAACATGCATGCTCACCACTTTCACCTTTGGGTCAAGGTCACATTCATAGAAGGTTTGTGTTAAGGTTTCAGTTGAAGGTTTTTAAGCTCAACTGGTCATAGACCTGAAGAGCTTATGGTATGGTCTGTTGTCCGTCCGTTAGCACAAGTTTGTTATCGCTACTCCCCCTACACTACTTGGAGGATTGCCTTGAAACTTTACATATACATTCATCCCATAGTCTAGTTGGTCCTAATTGAAAATGGTGATGCTCAGACATCCAATATGGCTGCCACAGTGGCCAGCTTGAAAATCTTGTTATCGCTCCTCCTTCTGAATGGATTGTCATATCAACGTGGGGTTTTCACTGAAAGACTTCTTATGATGTGTAGTTGGTTCTAAATGAAAATAGTGTCGATCTGATGTCCAATATGGCCACAATGGCAGCCATCTTGAAAATCTTGTTATCACTACTTCTCCTGAATAGATGGTCATATCAACATGGGGTTTTCACTAAAAGACTTCTTATGATGTTTAGTTGGTCATAAATGAAAATGGTGCTGATCTGATGTCTAATATAGCCACCACAGCAGCCATCTTGAAAATCTTGTTATTGCTACTCCTCCTGAATGGAAAGTCATATCTTGAAAATATTGTTATCTTTAATCCTCTCCAAATCGTTGGTTATATCAACATGGGGTTTTCACCAATAGATTTCTTATAATACCTCGTTGGTCCTAAATGAAAATGGTGCCAGTCATACATCCAATATGGCTGCCATGACGACTGTCTTAAAAATCTTGTCGTCACTGCTCCCCCAGAATGGATGATCATTATGACAAGGTTTTCACCAAGTCTTAAATGAAAATGGTGCCTGTCATGCATCCAGTATGGCTGCCATGATAACTGTCCTAATGGTTTGTTGTGCCAGTCATACATCCAAATGGCTGCCATGACAACTGTCTTAAAAATCTTGTTGTCACTGCTCCCCCTGAATGGATGACCATTACGACATGGGGTTTTCACCAAAAGACTTTTAATGATGTCTACTTTGTCTTAAATGAAAATGGTGCCAAGCTGATATCTAATATGTGTACCACAGCAGCGAATTTGAAAATCTTGTTATTGCAGAAGAATATCAGAGATGGTTTCAGCACTTGACAGTTTAAAGGAAGAAATGGTCTTATCTTGAATTCCTGAAAATTCTTTTCGCCATGTAAAGCATCAGCCCCTTCAAGGGACTCTTGTTATTTGCTTACATTTCCTAAACCCCATGATGGATGTCACAGTTAAAGAAGATTTGCATTTAGGTTTTGGTTTTTAAAAAATTTTGATTGATTATATTTCCTAAAGCCCTTAATGGATTTTGTTCATATTTTGGATGAATCATTTTGAAGCTAAGATAATTAATTTGATGAAATGCATGCTTACCACTTTCACTTTGGGGTCAAGGTCACAGTCATATAAAATTTGTGTAATGGTTTTGGTTAAAGTTTTTTCATTAGCATATATTTCCTAAACACCCATGTGGATTTTCTTCATACTTGGGATGAATCATTATGAAGCTAAGGCAATTCATTCTGCCATACATGCTCTTACCCGTTTAATCTTGGGGTCAAAGTCACAGTCATATAAAATTTTGCTTCAAGGTTTGTGTTAAATTTGTTAACATTTCCTTATACTTCCTAAACCCTTTGATAGATTTTTTTTTCATGACATCTGATGAATCATTATGAAGCTTAGACAATTCATTTTGTGACATACTTGCTCTCCCCTTTTGATCTTGTGTTCAGGTCACACATTTCACACTGATGCTTTGATTACGTGCTCGACATGCAGACCCTGACCTTGTTTCAAATGTCATACAGTGATCACTCACCATAATGCTTTTCAGGGGAGCCATAAAAGTGTACCGTTATATAGGTGAGGTTGGCTTATACTGAGGTACATGATATGGAGAAATATAATTCAATCAGTATGATGGAATCCATGACTAGCCATGTTATATTATGGACTTTTGTTATATTGTGGGACTTTAAAGTGAGGGACAACTGTATATAGCTCTATTGCTAAAAGTAACGAGAATTTCAGAACTTCCTGAAAATATCTGCATTTGTGGTCAGTTTGTTTAATAACAACCTGCATGTGGTATATACCGGGTACCTATAATACATGTATCTATTATTGTAGACTTGCAGTATAATTCTGCATATTAACAAAAATACCATGTAATAATAAGAAAATAGCATGATTAACCTGTATGGACTCTTCCCCACCCCCCATCCCCCACTTGGATTGTAGGGTACATTTATTTAGAATGTGATCATCTGAATTCTTTTTTCAGATGGACCTTGAACAGAAATTTTATTTTTAAAATGTCACAGAAGGAAAGCTGGAAGTACTTAGAGGTTTCAGGACTTTATAAACAATTGTTGAATATCACAGTCTATGTTTCTGCCATCTTAGTACCTATTCAAGACTACAACTGCTGTTGAAAATTCCAAGGTTATCTGCAAAAGAAATTTTAATGGCTTTTAAATAAATACCTACTGATTAAGAATTGACAAATAGTACTCAAAGTTTAATTATGTATTTATAATTAGCTGTGCTATAATTGTTGAAATGCTAAAATATGATGCTGTTCTACAAGACAGTTACTATTGTCTTTTTTTTCCAGGGACCCAGGATCCAAAGACTGTGTGCAAGGGCATGTTGTGATTTGAAAGGCCATGTTAAAATACTGTATAATAAATAAAAAAGTCACAATGCTTTGCTGGATGGTGGACTTTGGGTAAGTTCAAAGTTTGTTGCATAGCTGAGCTAACTGACAGTGAACTCACATTGTTGTTGTTAATAAATGCATTAACAGAATGCAGTGTCAGATACAAAAATTGGGGTCTGATCTCTAGACTGCACATATTTATGACACTTTATTTGGAAGTCTCATCCCTCTGTCAGAGTTAATCAAAATAAATAGAAAAGTGGTACAATGGTCAGAAACAGACAGTGGAGTATAATAATGAAACCTTATAAGCTATTATTACTGTATATACTCGCGTATAAACCGGGTTCAAATGCAAACAACATAGACCCTGATCTGCCATCACATAATGTGCAGGCAGATCAGGTTCTATGTTGTTTGTTCTATTGATTAGTCCTTACAAACTGCATAGACCCAGATCTGCCAGTGCATTATGCGACGGCAGATCTGGGTCTATGCAGTTTGCAGTTGGTATCAGATAATACACAAGTATATATGGTATATCGTTTCTTTTAGATTAATTAGAGTCCTGCTCAACAAAAGCAAGCAGACCCTATAATATTCACATCTGTCCATCTGTCATTCTGTCCATCTATCCATCTGTCATTCTGTCCATCTGTCCATCTGTCCAGAATTTGCTTTCTGCAAGTTACCTTGACTGAAAATTGTTGGAAATTAACCAAATTTAGTATATGGCATTATATTGATGAGACCTTGAAAGAGTTGATTTTCTGTCTTCTGTGTTATCATTTGGAGGTTGTATGGTTCTGGATTGTCTGTCCTCCTAATTTTCCTTTCTGCAGCTTGACTTTATGAAGGAGTTCAACCAAATTTGGCAAGCAGGTTTTTACTTATGAGACCTTGAATGAGGATGATTTTCAGCAATCCACAACATCATTCACAGGAGTTATGCCCCCTGATAGGACATCCTTATGATTTTGGTTTCCACAGCATTACTCTGCAAAGGATTGTTGGATTTTAGCCAAGTTTGGCTTGCAGCTTTATGTTGATGAGACATCATAAACGAAAGTTAAATTTCCATCATTCCACAACATCATTTACATGAATTATGCCCCCTGATAGTCTGTCCTTCTGACTTTGGTTTCTGCTGCATAATTTATGAAGGATTGTTGGATTTCAATCAAATCTGGCATGAAGCTTTATGTTGATCAGATCTTGAATGAGTTTGATTTGCAGCATTCCAAATCATTCAGAGGAGTTACAGCCCTGATTTTATGGTCCTCCTTACTTTGATTTCTGCAGCATAACTTTGCTGGGGATTTCAACCAAACTACTCATGCACCTTCTTATTGATATAACCTCTAATGATTTCAATTTCCAGCATTCTGTATCATCATTTAGAGGATCTGTCCTCCTGAATGACTCTTCTCCTAACTTGGGTTTCCCAACATATGCTCCACCATTTAAGGCCCTGCTGAGCTAACATTGATGAGTGGGACAATTTGCATTGCACCCATTTTTAATAGCTCTAGTTTTTATTCATGCAAAATGTAACCTTTACCAAGGCAATTAATAATTATTTTGTTCTGTATCTTTAACAACTAAAAAACAAAAGTTACCTTTCTAAACATGATTCTGTTAGTTAAATTGAAAGAATTATTAGAGCCCTATAACATGATGTGAAGCAGAAGGGTATTTTCCAGATTTAGAATTGTTCAGAGCCACTTTCAAGCATTCATTAAATCTTCAGGAAACAGTCTCATGCTGCAGTACTAACTTTTTAATGAAGTTTCAAAATTAATTCATAAATAAATAAATAAATAATGATGTTCAAAGGTATTTCTATCTGATCTCTAGCCTATATGGGACAAAAATAAAATCTGATCCTAAACGTTGAACGCATTATGAGCAAAATTGTCTAGGTAGTAATAATAGGTTGTGGTGGAACGAGATTGTGGGTCGTTTTTCTTTGAACATCAAGAACAATGATGAAGTCACATGTATGAATACATTGGAGTCTGGTGTGTGTTTTTGAAAAAAAAAAAAGAAGTCCATCAACTAGTCCTGCAGTCACCATGGTTACCATACCTGTGTAGGAATGCTTAGGTAAGTGCTTCAACCTTAGTTTCTACTGGTTTTTTAAAGGCTATACCCATCAAGAATAATGTATTTTTAAGTGGAAGTTACCCATATATATATACTAAATGAAGAGCCATGCCAAAATGTTAACTTTATGATAGACTCACTCATGATGTTACATAATATATAAATGTTACAGTTGATCCAGCTTGATTGTCAAAAAATTATCACTATAGACCCAGATTGACAGATACATCATGCAATAAGCTGTTCTGTTGGTCCAGATTGATAAATCACGTAATAAGCTATTCTGTTGACCCAGATTGATCGATCATGCAATAAGCTGTTCTGTTGACCCAGATTGAAAGATCATGCAATAATATGTTCTGTTGATCCAGATTGTCAGATACATCATGCAATGAGCTGTTATGTTGACCCAGATTGGCAGATACATGCAATAAGCTGTTCTATTGACCCATGGCAAAAAAATTTGTGATTCTATTTCATAGTCGCACATATGCTTTCAAAATGTTTTATCTTTATTAATAAGTACGATATTTGCATGAAATAAACAGAATTAAGTCAAGAAAAGATGGTTCTTTTTAAAATACACAAAATGTCAAGTTGTGACAAATTTCCTCTTAATGAGCCTTCATGAGTTGCTTCTCATATACTGGCATATATTTACTTTATAAAAATAACAAAAATTCAAACAGTTTACAGTTTAATACAAGAAATAGTAACTAGCTACAGATTTATCTCTTTTATTATAACAGTTTTTATAGATATGCTTTCATGAAGATTTATGTCCTGTAGGGTGGAGTAATGGAGCCAATTGTCAAGTATGCAGCCAAAGGCTAAGCTCTTCTAGTCCACAAAGCAAAAAGAAAGTAATGTCTTGGTATTCCTCATAGTACAACCTATTAGCAAAAAGAAAGGTGACAGTTATATATTTTTTATCTCATATCAGCATGTATCTGTAGCTAGATACAGCATATAAGAGTGTTGTATGGTACATGTATGTTTCAATTTTTGTGCAACGGCCCTCATTCAAAAGTATCAAAGGGAATGTACCCAAAAATGACACACAGTCGTTCAAATACACCTCTCCCTCAATAACTTGTGCACAACAGGGTCCAAAAACACAGACCATAGTATAAGCAGGGGTGTGAGTTACTGAGGCACTTCTAAAAATTAGGAAGGGGGTGCCATCCCGGCTGGACATTGACAATGAGAAGATGGGGGGAGGGCTGTTTAATAATTTAATACTCGTTTTATAATTGCGTTAGGAATAATTGTCAGTAAAATGCTTTTTCTAATGAAGTTGTTACTTTTCTATATAAATTACCTTTATTTTCAAGAGAACACATCAAATGTGTACCGGCTGCCACAGCAGCCATCTTAAAAATCTTGTTATCACTACTCATCCTGACCAAAGAGTAATATTGCCATGGGGTTTTCATCAGAAGACTTCTTATGATGTCTAGTTGATCCTAAATGAAAATGGTGGCACTTACACATGCAATATCTTGTTATCGCTGCTTCTTCTGAATGGAAGGTCATATCAACATGTGGTTTTTACTAAACAACTTCTTATGACATCTAGTTGGTCCTAAATGAAAGTGGTGCTGCTCAGACATCCAGTATGGCCACCATCATGGCCATCTTGAAAACCTTGTTATCACTACTTCTCCTGCATGAATGGCCATATCAACATCTGGTTTCTTAAAGACTTCTTATGATGTCTGATTGGTCGTAAATGAAAATGGTGCTGATCTGAATTCCAGTATGGTTGCCACAATGGTCATCTTGAAAATCTTGTTATTGCTATTGTGCTTTCACCAAAAGACTTCTTATGATGTCTAGTTGGTTTTAAATGGAAATGGTGCCAATCTGATATCCAATATGGCTACCATGGCAGCCATCTTAAAAATCTTGCTATTAGTACTCACCCAAAATGGAAAGACATATCAACATGGGGTTTCCATCAGAAGACTTATGATGTCTTGTAGGTCCTAAATGAAAATGGTACCAATCCTACATCCAATATTTCCAACACAGCTGCTAATTTGAAAATCTTGTTACTACTGAAGAATATCAGAGATGGTTTCAACACTCAGCAGTTAAAAGGAAGAAATGGTCTTTTCTTGAATTCCTGGAAATTCTTTTCAGTCTGTAGAGTGCAAGTCCCTTCAAAGGACTCTTGTTTTTATTTTTCCCTTAAAAAATGTATCGTATCACACCAGACAATACAATATATCATATAGCCAAGAAAAATATGATATTATTATGTATCGTTGTATTGTTTACATTTTAGTGGTTGTGCCATATATAATTAATGAGCGTGGCAGGTAAGGAAAGAAAGCCTTCTGTACCTCAGATGTGTAGCACTCCTCTGAAACATAAGACGGTCCACAGGTGTAAATTCATTTACAGTGGTGTGTGACCCACTAGAATTGTATGGAATATATGTACCACACACTTTGGTGTGTGACCCACTAGAATTGTATGGAATATATGTACCAGAAATCTGTAATCTGGATCACTGGTTTGATTACCGGTATTTGAATTGTTTAAGAATATCAATACATTTCAGCATTTTTAATGGAATTAGTCTCATAAGATATACAAAAAGGATACAAAATAATTTGAATAAAGATCTGCATGTACACATATATCAATTTCTTCCAGACTGGTTTACTTCCAAGTATTTTATATGATTTGCATGCAGTAACATGTCACTTCATGATGGCTGTAGCTAGAAAAGCCTTTACTCCCATAATGTTTTTCTCTCCTGTATAAGAAAACCCCACAACAGATGTTTGTTTTTGAACTACAGAGATGGATTGCACATGGGAAAACTCTCCAGGGCTTCTGATACCAAGCATACTGATGTAGCAAGAAAACTGCCACGCCATGATAAAAGTCAGTACTTGTTAGTCTCTCATGATTGTGCATATGATTGAAGTATTATATGTTTTTGTATTGGTATTTAATTTTTTTAAAACATATTTTAATGCAAGGTAGTGAAATAACTGCTGAACCTTAGATATTCCAAACTCTTCCTGAGAAAAGTGTTATTTCCTTCATATCTTAATTAGGAATCCTGTCCAGAATGCACTAGAATTAAAATCAAAGTACTGGAAGTACTGTAAACTGTGTACATCTAAAGGTTGCTGGATATGGTTGTATGTATGAGGTTATGTGCACAGTGCTAATTTTCATCTTCAAAATAATTTTGAGGAATTAATCAACTCTTTGAAAAAGGCTTATTGTCTTTAACTCAGATATGTAGTGCAGATCAAACCTCAGCTTTGTTGCATGAGGTACTTAAATGAACTAAATCAAAACAAAACAGATGAAGCAACATGATCAAAAAAGATTTGGACCTTGTCTGATTGTGTCAGACACAACTTGACAAGATTTATCTTTAATCAATTCAGAGGTCATTCTGGACCAGCAAGTTTTAGTGGATTATGTTCATTGCCTTGTCATTGTAGCTTTTTTTGAGTATTTTTGGTCAAAAAGTGCTACATAAATGGTATGTAGTTAGGTAGACATCCCTTGTATTACTATCATTTCAGATTGAGCACAACAGCTGTTGCCTTTTCAGACATGAAACTAACAAATCTAAGAAACCCTCACCACATGTATCAGACAGAACAGAGCCTGCTGTTGTTGTTCGTCCTTCGAGTACATAACTAACTGGATACTATTGATCACAACAAGTGACACATACTCATGTTTAAAACAATGCAAGAATCTACTCATGTATATAGACTGTTACAGCTAAGTGACCACTGCATGAAAGATACTATCTGCTTTGTAGTGTGATTTTGGGCTATAGCATATGAATGTACTGTTGATGTTATAAAAATACAGTTTTTCCTCAACATAGTACAGACAAACACTACAGTCAATGTGAATTGGTACTGTTCATTGTGTAGGAATGAATATATGAAAATAATTTATGGTTTTAGTTTCATTATTTCCTCACTTTGTATACTTTTATAATATGTTCATAGTTTTATTGTCTCATATTTCATTATTTCTTCAGATTTTTTTAATGGAAAACTCTTTTAATTAGTAACTAATGGATAGAGGTAGCCTTGAGCAACCACTTTTTGTTCACTTAATGTGAATTTAAACACATTTGTTATAATATTGTGATAATCTATTCAAATAAACAATAAAAAGTGTTCAACTATATCTACTTCATTTAATCAGCATGAAACAAATTTTGGCATTCATGTACATTAGTTCATAATTACTGTCTTTCCAAGCGTGTGTCATTTTGCTTATTTCCAGAAGTGGCGTCCATGGTTTGTGACGCAAACTAAAAAGTCACATAGCATATGACCGGAATGTGCCAGTTAGGTCGAGGTATGGATACTATTAGTTCATAGCTTCTCCATGTTTTTTAAATAAAAAAAATAAAATTTAAATATCAAAAAAAAATTCTGTTAATTCTATATGCAGTTTGTGCATTTACATTACTGTTTGCTTGTTCTTTACCATATAAATACACGACTCAGTTGACTGAGAGAGAGAGACAGACAGATAGGGAGACAGAGGGAGAGAGAAATTTAAAAATAGACACTGGTGAATGGATACACTTTTTATTATAATAGATTCAGTGTCTTTTGGTTAGAACATATGTTTATTATGAAATAATACTGAAATGAAAAAGTCTGTAGTGAATATACATTTAGAGCATACATTTTTCTTACATTGTAGAAGAACTCCACATGATTAAAACCAAATATTTACATTGGCTATCCAGTTGTAGAAATTCCCAAAGTGGGTTATTCTGTTCAAAATATGTAAACAAAGCCAACATGTGACCAGCAGCACTATCTTTGTGTATAATAGAAAATTCAAGGCCAAAATGTGTGACACAAAAAAGACATTAGTGAAAATATAGATTTTCATTATGATTTTTTTTTAATAACATGAAATTACCTGTTTAAATCTCATTTTTATCTGATTTTACTGTTTAATTCATTCCGGTTACTCTTCAAAAATGCTGGTGACACAGTTGATGACATCATTATCTCGAAACAAAGCGCGTTAGATTATGAGAAACATGGCGCATGGTTGAAGGAGGTGAACAACGTTGGGTGGTTAGACGATAATACATGTACACACTTTGTTTGCAGCTGATATTACTCAGAAAGGTAAAATGGATGAGATATATGTCCATGTATTCACATGACTAAGAATATCAGAAACTTTATAATAATGCAAATAAAAATATGTAGAGTAATCAGACCATCATTATTCAGTTTTTTGTCAAAATTATTATGTTATTGGTAATCTGTTGAAAAAATGAATTTGTATAATTATTGCAAAATGTGATCAGACACTGTATGCCTACCATTATGTTCAGCCATCACACTCTAATCTTTAGTGGAGAATAATTCCACTATGTGAGACCATGTTTGGATGAGACCACCAGCAATCGATATTCCAGTTTACGTTGTGCGCTGTTCTGTATGCTTACATTGTTAAGTATGTACCCACTATGACATTTGCTGTTTTTATGATGTATGCTCACATGCTCTGATATAAAGCTGACTATTGCAACTGTTGCCTTTAACTGGCTGCCATGCTGGTTCTGAAATACATTGTCTTAGTTTCTTTCTGACTCAGTCGATCGAGGGTCTAGATTATTTGAAGACTAATACAACTTGAAATGTCTATCAGAAATAGTCCATGAACCATCATATTTAGGTTTCTTGGTATATTTTTAGTCTGGTAGATATTTCAGTTTAAACAAGAAAAGATATGCCAATAAATTGCCACATCTAAATACTCAACCAGGAATTCATGGATACTGAAGGGTATTTCTATTACAAAAAAAAACAACATATATAGAACTTTATTATTAATAGACAATGAATTCAAACCAAATTGCATACATAAGGACCTAATTAACCCAAACTTGTGTGGAGATTACTACATGAGGCATAAACTTTCCAGAGTATATAATACTTGACAAATGTTACTGAAAACACCTTTTGAAAAATGCTTTTGACAGGATCTGAACTCTCAGCCTTTTGTGTTGTATGCAGATGTGTTACCAAATGCACTATGACCATCGTAGACACATAAATGACCTTTTCAGAATAAACCGTTTTGCTTAGTATGGATGAAACATTTTAGAAACAAACATTGAAAGTCAGTACACATTATTGACTTGCTTGTTTTAACATAGATTGACCAATAAAGCACTGATAGTAAGTCTGTCTCTTGGCTGCAGTGTGGAAATTGACTCTAGTCCATGAAAATAACTCCACTGGTTCCTGACTAATTTTTCACCAAAAACAACTTACAAAATGAACACTTAATTTATCTCATGTTTAAAGACCTCATTATTGCATGAAATTTTCCACCAATTCAGTCAACAAACATTCATGCAGTAGACACTGATACAAATTAATTCATTCTTGTGATGTTGCACTATAGTGTGTTGTGTTAGCAGTTAATTATTTTTAATGAATCCACAGACCTGGCTCTTGATGTTGCTCACTTAACCATCTACAGGCACCGTTGGACTTGTATGTGCATCCCCAGCTTTTGATAGTATCAAGGTATGTGTACAGAGCAAGTTATAAACAGCAAAATTAGAGACTGTTTGTTTGCAAGGAGATTTGTGAGCCTATTTATTTTTCTGCATGAACTAGCTAAAAAAAAGAAAGAAATAAAAAGAAAATAGTAAAAATCTTAACAGCAAGTCATTATTGTTCAAAAGAAAAGGAAGATTGTATGGTGGAGATTATTTGAGGAATAAGTTTGTACATTTTTGAGTATTGAGTAATGTAATTCTGATTTGTATCCTTGTCCGGAGTATAATTTTTGAACCACTTAAAATATTTTAATGACACTTTAGCCAGTTATATATCATGTATAGTCAGTGTGTCATTAAACAAAGGCATGCCCTCTTTCTCAAGGTCAAATTCAAGGTCACAGCAAGGGAAAATGTAATTCCTGTGACTTGTATCCTTGTCTGGAGTAAAACTTTTGAACCACTTTAGATATTTAGGTATTTTAATGTAAGTCAGTGCCCAATTTCATTGTCCAGGCTTTACCTTTTTCACCTCTACAAATATTTTGAAAAAAATGCTCAGCTAATTTTGGACTTGAATGAAGGTTCAGAGAGCAACTAGTGACACCCAGCCATATACACTACATGTAGTAAAGGGAAAAAAAATTGATTGATTTGATTACTTGATTAAAGGGAAATAAAATTGATTGATTTGATTACTTTGTTACCATGTAGATTTTCCCTACCCAATTAATTGGACAAGGCAGATCTTAGGAGGCTGACCAGTAGGCCCTTTTTATTAGTGGTGTACTAATAGCAAAGGATTTAAATGTCAAATTTTATATCATAGTAGAGTATCTGTTAGTAAAAGTAAAAATAAGGTACTGTAAGTCACGGAAATTATACAAACAGTAGTCTCATAACATTGGTCTTTCAGGACAGGTTTTATGGTACCAAATATATATTTTTTTCAAACTTAGCTAGGAAAGTAAACTTTTGAATCACTTGACATGTTTATGTGTCAATGGCATTGTATTTTATATAGTGTACATACTGCTGATCATCTGCAAAAATACTTTATCTCAAATATGCTGAATTCACTAGTTAACCATAATGCTAAGTGAGCTTATGGTATGGTTCTGCATCTGGCATGTGTCATGTTGTGTGTTGTTCATCAACAATATTACAAATGACTATTTTCAACTTCTTCTCAAAAATCATTGGACACATTTGAACTATACTTGGCAGAAAGCATCACGGCATGATAGCCTTGTTTGACAAATGATGCCGATCCACAATCAAATATGGTCACCATTGCTAAAAATAGAAAAACCTTTAAATGACTTCTGAAAAATCAATTGAGTTTAACCAAATTTGGCAGAAACCATCATAGTACAAAGTCCTTTCAAGCGTAGAAATAATCCTGATCTGCCATCAAATATGGTCACAATTCCTAAAAATAGAAAAACGTATCAAATGGCTTGTTATTATTTCCAGCTGAGAAGGTCTTGAATTTTTCTAAAAGAGTGCAATTTATATTGAGAGTTTAACTTCGTATTTTAATGATTTTACCCTTTTTTTGCCATTATCTTTATTTTGTTTGACTTTTTGGGTATACCTAAACTTACTGGACACTATAAAGCCAGAATTGTGCTTATGTGCTATTAAATCTTATACATATATACGTTATATATGTCTTCTCAAAAACTGCTGAACAGATTTTAGCAAAATTTGAAAGAAAGCAACCTGGCATGAAGACTGTTTAAGTTTGTACAAATGATACTGATCCACCTTTAAATATGGCTGCCATTACTCAATATAAAAAAACTTTTAAACAACTTCTTCTAAAAAACTGCTAAAACAGACTTTGACCAAATTTGAAAGAAAGCATCATATAATGAATGCATTTCAACTTTTGTTCAAAAGCTGCTAATCCACCATCAAATATGAATGCTATTGCAACAAATAGAAAAACCTGTAAATGACTTATCAAAAGTTGCTGGACAAAATTTGACCAAATTGGACAGGAAGCAATATGGCCATCATTACTAAAAATAGAAAAACTTCTAGCTGATTTCTTTTTAAAAACTGCTGAACAGAATTTGACCAAATTTGACAGAAAGCATTCTTGCATGAAGTGAATACAAATGATGCAGATCTGCCATAACATATGGCCTTTATAGCTAATAAGAGAAAAATCCTTAAACCACTTTACTGCTGAAAAACAATTTGATTAAATCTGACAGAAAACATCCTGGCCTGAATGTCTTTCAGGTTTATACAAATGATCCTAGTTCACTGTCAGATATGGTCACCATTACTAAAAACAGTGAAACCTTTAAATGACTTCTTCTCATGACACTACTGAACAGAATTTGACAAACTTTAGCAGCATCCTGGCATGAAGGCCTTTTATATTTGTACAAATGATGATCATTTGCTGTCAAATATAGCTGTCATTACCACAAATTGAAAAACCTTTAGACAACTTCTTTTCCCAAACTGTTGGACAGACTTTTATCTGATTTGATATAAACAAGAAGGCCTTTTTAGTTTGTATAAATGATGCTGGTCTGCTATCAGTAATGACTGATTAGTATTTAGTATTACTAAAAGTAGAAAAACAACTTATTCACAGAAACTAGCTGCTAAACAGACTGTGATCAAATTTTACAAAAAGCACTCAGGCAAGAAGGCCTTTAAAGTTTGTATGCTGCTCTGCATCAAATTTGGCTGCATTACTAAAATTAAGAAAACAAAACTTAAAATAACTTCTTCCAAAAATAATCACTCAACAGAATTTAACCAAATTTGATAGAAAGTATCCTGGCATAAAGGCCTTTTAAACTTGCACAAATGATGTTGATCAGAAAAACCTTTAAATGTCTTTTTAAAAAACCTTGTCAACAGAAGTTGACCAAAATTTCACAGAAAGCATCCTGGCATTGTAAGTCAGTTCAGGTTTGCACAAATGATGCAGATTCACCATCCAATATGAAAATTATAAATGTCAGAAAGCATCATTCTAACCCAGATTTCTTTGTCAACTGTCCTTGCATTTGACTTGTAGGTAGATGTCAGTTATTTACCGTCTATACTCGTGTATAAGCCCATACCAACTGCAAACTGCATAGACCCAGATCTGCCATAGCATAATGCGCTGGCAGATCTGGGTCTATGCAGTTTGTAAGGACTAATCAGTTGAACAATCAACATAGACCCTGATCGGCAGGCACATTATGTGACGACAGATCAGGGTCCATGTTGTTTGCATTTGGATCTGGCTTATACGCAAGTATACATGGTAAGCAATCTCAGGCCCACTTGCAGGTTCAGGGATGTAGAACAGGTCTGATGCATCCTCCTGCATATTGTGAGATGCAACGAATGGAGACAGAAGCTGTGGTGGATCAGTGCCGAACTCGTGACTGAAACGATATGGGTTTTAATCCTACCATCGGATCCACCTGGGTTGCTACAATGGTGCATATTTGTGTAAGGCACTTTTTTTCAGTTGCCTCGGCACTAAATAACCACCTTATGTTATTGTGACAAAAAACACCAACCCAAACCCACTTGGGCCTCCAGTTGAAAATTGAATGTTACTACTACTACTATATGAGGATGTGCAGAAATATCTATCTATCTATCTATCTATCTATCTATCTATCTATCTATCTATCTATCTATCTATCTATCTATCTATCTATCTTGATTTTATATATATATATGAATAGTGCTTAGACAGAATTAGAAACATCAAAGTTATTAAAGTTAGTAAATTGTGCTTTAATAGCAGCAATATGTTACCAATCACTATTACACAGCTATTACTTCTTTCATGTTGAAAAATCTCATCCGTTCGATGTGAATACATCCTCCCACAGAGTGGAGAATTGCCAATAAGACACAGCACACTTGTGCACCTCTCCGTGCCTGCATGAAACAGTTATCTTTTTCAAGGATGCCATGTTAATGGTTGTGTTGTTCATAACATGACCAGAGAAATATTGCTTGTTGCGAGTTTAAACCATGTTTGGTTCTCCTTTCAGCTTTATTTCATCTAGTGTTACATTCATCCATCTTGTCTTCTGTTTTATGCCTGTACTCCCTGCCCTCTTCAGTAATTATTTCTGGAAAGGTCTTCTTGGGTTACCACATTGTATCCTGTCCTTAGGAGTTAGGGTACACCATCTCTTATTTTTCAAAATACAATTTGTTCATGGGTAAGTCTTGCATGTTACTTATAACCCAACATAGGCCTGACCGCAATTAATAGAAATTCATAATTCCGTTAATTTAATAATTGATCAAACATCAGTTCGGTGTTTTTTCTAATTCACCATTGTATTTTAATACCACGAGTGACACATTGCATTCTTATTGTGTGTGTCTGAATTGCTCCTAAAGAACAATAAAGTTTTAAACAACTGAACATCTAATCCTTATTAAAATGTATATAACATTGTTTACTTTTGTGCATACACTGGGGTGCATATAGCATGCAGTGTATGCAAACAAGTGAGGGGAACTGGTGTGTATATAGCACGTGGTATATACAAACAGGTTAGTTTCATATGTGGAAATAATACAATATTGTTATTATTATTATTGTTCTCCTTCAGATAACTTCTTAATTCAGAGAACAATTGGTTACCTTGTGCAAATACACTCGGGTGTATATAGCACCCAGTACATACAAACAGGCAGGTTTTACATGTGAAAATAATACAATATTGTTATTATTATTGTTCTCTTTCAGATAACATTTATTTCAGAGAACAATGTCGGGACAGTCTGTAGAAAAGTGTGGCCACAAGAACAGCCCTTGGGACACTCACCCAGACTACCTCACATGTTCAGAGTTTACACATAAGAATCAATGTACCTTTTGCACAAAATGGACTAATGAAATCTGGAATCTAGCCAATTCTAGATGTACATATAGTGGGCGAAAGAAACGTCAGTCCCCCTAATCATCTGAATTTTCAGGTTTTTCTCTTACATAGCCACAGGAAGGAGCACACTGTAAGAAGACTAGGTCTACAGCTCAGAAGAACACTCCTGGGTCCCAGGAGCCTATGGGACCAGTCTCTCCAGAGACAGGTAAGGCCCCTCCTTTAGGAGGGAGTGAACATTCAAGGAATAGATCATCTCTCCCTGAAAGAGAGGAGAAGTCAAACACCCCTCACATTCACAGTAGCATGATGCTGCCTTCCGCGAGGAAGGAAGTGCACAATTCGTCTCAGGGTAGCATGTTGCTGCTTTCTGTGAGGAAGTGCAACACTCATCTCAGGGTAGCATGTCGCACCCTCCCAAGAAGGAGGAGCTGCACCACACCTCGATTAGTGATGAATATGAACTAGGCTCTGACATGTCTATGTCACCTGACTGGTCTGTGACCAGTGACCGTTCATTGGCTGGTGACTGGCCCGGTCACCAGTCAGTGTCAGGTGACTGGACACTGTTCAGTTCATCAAAGTGACTGGTCAATGTATGATTACTGGTCACTGGTCACTTTGTCCCAGTGACAGGCCACTGGTCATCTCATACCGGTCATCACTTGGAGGCCTCATGGTATGGGGATAGGGATTGGACTGAGATCCCCACTCTACCATCATACCCTGTACAGGATTGGGAGTCTGCCCAAAGGGTCCAGACTAGGGAAGGGGATCAGATCAGTATCCCCCCTTTCCTATTATCCCAATGAATCCATACGGGATGTGGGGCCCTCCACCTCAGGGTAATTGTTTGCCCCCTTATGCCCCCTTGGGCTACTGGACCCTGGACCCACAGTTGAGGCGATGCCACAACTCATGTTTCGCCATCACCTCTTCATTAGGTGGCATCCACCAGTAAGGCTGGAGGCATAGCATCATCCTCAAAAGACAAGTGGTCTCATCTTTATCCTGGAATGTCTAGAACACATAAAGACCCTACTCACAATGATGAACAATTATGGGAAATGGCACAGAGTGCAGCTATGTCACTGCCTCCGAAGGACATGGTGATACCCAGCCACTCTCCTGCTCAGAGTGCTCTAGATGATGATGTGTTATCTATCCTTGTTGTCCAATGAGTTTGAGGTAGAAACAGCTCATATGATGCCTCCTATCAGGCCCACCAGCTCCTCTCAGTTGGATGAAGACAAGGAGATCAGGTCTTTTGATAATTCACTTACCGCCTGCTACCCGCGGACTTATGCCTGAAGCCATATGGTGCACAGCCCAAGAAGATCCTTTCCAATTTGGAAAAGATCTCTGAAACCCAACCACAATCAGATCTCCTGCTCCTTCCACATTCTCAATGATTGAGGAAATATCACAGAGGTTCTCCATAGACCAAGACTGTGCCTAATGGCATAGAGGGTGGTCTCTACTTTGAGACCTATGGTCTCGGCCTCTAGTTACGGGGTACATTCCCTGAAGTGGCCCATTAAGCCTCCCTAGTTGGATGCAGATACATCTCAAGTGGGTATTACAACTGGAGCCTGGGCATGCCTTGCTATTAAAACAATCGAAGCCATTGAGGAGAAAGTCTGGCTTCTGGTTACCGTAGCTTCCCATGTGGACCTCTTCTCGGCTACTTCGTTTAGTATGCTGGCAGGCTGCTCTGAATCCAGCCGCATTACAACACATGCTGGAAGCTGTGAACAAGACATCCCAGCATTCACTTTATGTCACAATGGCTTTATCAGTGGAACTTCTACACATCTGCCATGATGTTGCACTGGACTCCTTGAAGGTCGTACTTAACAACAGTATTCACTTTATGTCACAATGGCTTTATCAGTGGAACTTCTACACATCTGCCATGATGTTGCACTGGACTCCTTGAAGGTCGTACTTAACAACAGTAAAGACCTTCTAAGGGCTCTTCTGTTGGAAGCCAAGAGCCTCTTCAGAGGACTCATCGCCACTGTGGCTTCACAAGATTTGAAGGATCATCAACATAGATCCTTCACAACTGCACCTGACCCATCACAATTGGCCAGGAAGAGAACTAATGTGAATCGCCCCCAGGGGCCACCGGCTAAATTCTTCAAACAGATGCAACCCCAGTCCAATGTACAATCTTAAATGAGACCTCCTTGTCAGTCAGGTCCTCAGTGTGGAAGTCACCGATGAGCCTCTATGAAGAAGTTCTCCAACCCACCTTCCTTTCCCAAGGAAGGAGGGGGGACGTCCTAGGGACTCACACCATCTCCTGTCATGCATTCCTCTCCCAAACGTCCCCATAGGTGCTCGTCTAGGCCTCTTTTCAGAGGCTTGGTCAAGAATCAAGGATGATGGGTGGGTCCTTTCTATTGTAAGCAAGGGTTACTGACTTCAGTTTCTGGAACAACCTCCTCTATCAAAGACCCCCATGTTCTTTCACCAGTCCAATCTGGTGAAATTAAGGGAAGAGGTGCACACCCTTTTACAGAAGGGGACAGTCGAGAGGGTTCTGAACAATGTCTCCTGCATTCTACTTCTGAATCTTCCTGGTCACCAAGAAAAGAGAGAAACTTTGTATCATTATCAATCCCTCCCCGTTAAACTGGTTTCTTTTGGAGGAACATTTTAAGATGGAGACCACATCTTCAATCCAGAATGCAATGTGTCAATCAGATTGGGTGGTCTCCACTGACCTTCAGGATGACTATTTGCACATCCCAATTTTTCCACAACATTGGAAATACCTCTATTTTTGCTTTGACCAGGAAGTCTTTCAATTTTGGGTTCTGCCGTTCAGAATCACTTCCGCACCCAGAGTCTTCACCCGAGTTATGGGAGTAGTAGCGTCTTATCTCCAATTACTGGGAACCCTGATTCTCCAGTACTTTGATGACTGGCTGATCCACAACATTCAGGTTCAGTCCCTTCAGTTGGGTCTCTTACCCAACCTCGAGAAGTCAGAACTCATTCGATCTCAGGACCTTGTTTACGTAGGGATGAACTTCCTCATGAACCACAACTCAGTCTGCATTCCTCTGAATTGGATTGATCAAATTCTGGCACTTACAGAGGTGCTACAAGTAAAAACATTGTTGTCTGCTCGCCTTTACCTATCCCTGTTGGGAACCTTGAATGCTGCTGTGGATCTGGTTCCCTTAGGATATCTCCATATGCACTCTCTATAGTTTCTCCTTCTTGCAAGGTGGAAACCACACAGGGATTCTCTATCAGCTCTGATTTCTCTAGGACCAGACTTTCATCACCATTTGCACTGGTGGATGAATCGGGACAGATTCCTGATTGGGGTCCCCATGCATGCACCTGAGCCCCACTCCTATCTGTTCGCCAACACATCAGATTCCGGTTTTGGCGCTCACCTAGAGCCAGAGGGCATAATTCTCCAGGGTCATTGGACTCTGGAGAAGTTATCCCTCCACATAAACAACCTAGAAATGAAAGCTATATTTCTAGCATGGCAAGTGTGCATCAACAGAGTAAGGGGTCGATGTGTCATGGTCTCCTCCGACAACACACATCCATCGTAACGTTAATGAGGCAGACATGCCCCTTTTCTATGCATGGAGGTCTGGAACCTCCTCTGCTGGGCCACCTCAGAGAACAGTACCCTCTGAGTTCACCACATTCCAGGGAAGAAGAACGTTTTAGCTGACAATCTGTCCAGGTCAGGCAAAACAGGCCTCACATAATGGACTCTTCACCACTCCATAACAGAATCCCTTTTCTCACTATGGGGAAACCCCCTTGTGGACTTATTTGCAACCAGGTTCGACAATAGACTTCCCTTTTACGTCTCTCCAGTCCCAGACCAGAGAACTTGGGCAGTGGATGCATTCAGCTTCCAGTGGGATCATCTGTTTGCATATGCCTTCCCACTGTTCCAACTGCTACCTCAAGTTCTGCAAAAAGTCAGAACTTCCACTGCTCATATCATTCTCATAGGCTCATTAAGGCCCCAATGATTCTGATTCAACGATCTTCTAGACTTGTTGATAGATCAACCCAGGTCTCTACCTCACATGAGGGATCTTCTGTCGCAACACAGGGGCTCCCTCCTACACAACAACCCACACATTCTCTACCTTCACACTTGGTTCATCTCAGGTGATCTATATGCCGGAACAAGTTTTCAGGCTGGATTGCCAGTTGCATCATTCAGGCCAGGAGAGCTTCAGCGTTCAAGGTCTATGATGCCAGGTGGAGAATCTTCTGTGATTGGTGCAGTAGCAAACATGTTGATCCCAGCTGTCCCTCTGTAACTTCCGTTGCTGATTTCCTTTTGTTCCTTTTCGAGAACAAAAGATGTTCAGTATCAACTATCAAGAGCTATAGAGCTGCCATTTCCAACACACTTAAATTCTCTCCGGGCTCAGCAATCGGTTCAACTTCACACCTTGCTGATCTTATTAATTATTTTGAGCTTCAAAGAAATGTCTTCAGCTCTCTTACACCCAGATGGAATCTATCTTGTGTTTTATGGTCCTTAACCAAATCCCCCTATGAACTATTGAGTGAGGCTTCCTTTCAGAACCTCACACTCAAGACTGTGTTTTTAGTCGCTTTGGCATCTGTGAGAAGATGCAGCGAGATTCATGCATTGTTTGTTGACACTGGCTGTCTCTGGTTTAATGGCAATTATGAATCCATTTCCCTCCTTTGTCAGCTGGGATTCTTAGCCAGAAATCAGTTACTTTTAGTAGCTCCATCACCTATAGAGATTCCCAGTCTCAGTCGAATATGTGCTGGAGATGATCAAGATAGGCTTTTATGCCCAGTTAGGGCACTGTGTTTCTATCTAAATGCTTCAAAAGGGAAGAGAAAGGGTAGGAAACGTCGTTTCCTTCCTCTTAAGGACTCCGTTGATATTTTGGCCTCCACTGTCTCACAGAGGATTGTCACCACAATCAAAAGAGCTTATCAGTCTCTTACCAATAGAGACCTCTCTTTTATAAACTAAAAGCCCATGAGGTTTGAGCTGTCGCTGCCTCATGACCCTATCTAAATCACTCTTCCTTGGAGGAAGTCATGAAGGCAGCATTTTGGCAATCCCATATTACCTTCTCCTCCTTCTACCTCTGCTTATTAGCACAACAAAGCACAGGCATTTTTTTCTTTGTGACCCATAGTTGCAGCACAACATGTGGCCCAGAGGGACTCCAAGAACTTGTAAAGCGGATCTCTCTCTCAATGGTGAGTACTTTCCATTTTTCTGTTTTTGATCAGTTTAACACATCAGCCTACCAACATAACTGACAAATTCACCTGCATAATAGTGATGGGTACCGTATTGCTGCTATTAAAATGTAGTTGGGTTTTTTTTGGGGGGGGGAACTAATTTTAATCATGCATTACTTACCCATCACTATTACCAAATGCCCTCCTCCCACCCTGCTCTGATGTCCTGGCATAATGTCGTCTGTGAAAAAGATGACCTGTTCTTTGCAGGCGTGGAGAGGTACATGAGTGGACCATGTCTTCTTGTCAATTCTCCACTTTGTTGGAGGATGTATTCACATCAAACAGACGAGATTTTTCATCATGAAAAAAGTAATAGCTTTGTAATAGTGATGTGTAGGTATTGCATAATTAAAATTAGTTTTACCCACCCCCCCACAAATAAAAACCCCTACATTTTTCAGGCATTTTTCCAGTTGAACACAAGATATAATGAGTGGATGTTTGACAGTGTCCAAAATTCCATTAGTTGGAGACTTTATGTGTATGTTTGTAGTTTGATGTCTTGTGACAGAGAACTAAAGTATGTATAGATCTTTTGATTGAAAATGTTATTGGTCAGGGTTCAGATCATTAGAAGATCATAAATATCAAGATCAAAAGATTCAAATATGGGTGCTAACCCTCAGGATCTAAACACTGTAGACAGTTTAATTGTTTTTATCTAAACACTGTAGACAGTTTAATTGTTTTTATCTAAACACTGTAGACAGTTTAATTGTTTTATCTAAACACTGTAGAGTTTAATTGTTTTTATCTAAACACTGTAGACAGTTTAATTGTTTTATCTAAACACTGTAGACAGTTTAATTGTTTTATCTAAACACTGTAGACAATTTAATTGTTTTATCTAACAGACAGTTATTTCTAATTCCAAGTATTTAAACATGGAACAAAGGTCGTATGTGACTAATGGAAGCAGGAGTCACATTTGTTCAGTGGTTAGTGCACTAGACTTACAAAAAAGGATGCAGGTTCGAATCCTACCATCTGATCAGCCCAGGTCAGCTACATGTAGGTACTGTGGTGTGACCTTGGGCAAGGCACTTTACTCCAGTTGCCTTGTCACTAAATAACATTCTTATGTTGCTCTGCCATTAAACACCAAGCACCAGACACCATACAGCCTTTTATTTCTGTCTTTTTATAATTGTTAGTGTGTTAGTTTTGTAGATATCCTGGGCATTGTTTCATTAGTAGAGTAAGGATTTTAGTAATGACCATACAAATTGTTATATTTGGTACACTTGGATTGTTACATGCACCATTCATTAATTGAGGTACATATTGATTGACCATCAAAACTTGGGGACTGAATAAATTCAGGACTGGATAAATGCTTGTCCAGGTTTCTCAGTGGGTCAGGTTAGGAAGATATAGCATGCATGACAAATAACAGTTTGTCACTTTTTTGTAATTGTCCATAATATGTTAATATGGAGAACTATTTTTTTATTATTTTTGTGCACTTTAAGGAAAATATTAATTTACAGAAAGTATAAAATTTCTTGTTTTCTGAGACCTGAAATTGCTTGCATTTTTCAGCTCAAGTTTATATACATGCCAGACATGTCAGTCAGTAATGATATTGTACTGATTGCAAAATACTCCTGTTGGCCGTTCATAGTTATGAATGTAAATCTTATTCTTTTTCTTAAATGTAACTTCTACGCTATACAATCAAGTAATTTTAAAACTTTTTATGTGACAAAACAAGCACGGGATGGCAGTCTTCATATGACAAGTGATAAACTGAATCGAGTGTCGGTCAGAATTGAATCGAGTGTCTGTCAGAATTGTTTCCAAATCCTACCTTTATGCTTCCTCCAATATAGTAGATTATGGTGTACACTGTCGTGCCCAAGTGATACCATATACTGTCTATACTCACTGATAAGCCGATACCAACTGCAAACTGCATAGACCCAGATCTGCCATCGCATAATGTGCCTGCAGATCTGGTTCTATGCCGTTTGTAAGGACTAATCAGTAGAACAAACAACAAAGACCCTGATCTGCCGGCGCATTATGCAATGGCAGATCAGGGTCTATGTTGTTTATTCTACTGAC
Source organism: Margaritifera margaritifera (assembly GCA_029931535.1). Lineage (NCBI taxonomy): Eukaryota > Metazoa > Mollusca > Bivalvia > Unionida > Margaritiferidae > Margaritifera > Margaritifera margaritifera. Next base: position 779,309 of record JAQPZY010001678.1, read on the forward strand.
GGCATGTCAGGGTCTATGTTGTTTGCATTTGTACCAGGCTTATACATGAGCATATACGGTATTCTGCTAATGCATACTGTCAAGCATCAAACCAGGAAACTAAATAGCAATGTATTATTGAGTTCCCTGATGAAGCCAAATCTCCACTTTACATTGTTGGCATTTCTATAACAATAAGTGCTGTTGCGGCTTTGTTTCGAGTAAAAGTAATGAAACAGAAAAATTGGAAAGTACAAGTCAATCAAGCAAACAAAACACCTATCCAAGTTTTCTTTATTGCTTGTTCATAGTAACAACAGCCAATCAGACAAGTTTGTTAGTGTAAATCGGTCCTGTTTAAGCGCTTAAGAAATAGTAGAAAGACACAGCACTATCGTTTTCCCCTAGTTTTGTCGTAGATCTTAAATATACGCAACAAGCATTAACCAACATGAATAAGAGATGATCGGGATTAAAATTTCAATTAGAAGTAATCAAGAAGTTTCATTAGCAATTGATTGAAGCAGTTATAGTGGCTGAGACAACGACAAAACACTGAATTCGCTGTTTTTGAGTTATGTCAAAAGCACAAGCAGAATAATAATTTTGTCAGTCCAGGTGTTTCAGATTTAGCGATATAATGAACATATACATTCCTCAAAAAACTGAAAATGCAGCAAAAAGCAACACTCTTGTTACTATGTTTCACAAAGTGATATTTTTAGAGGGTTACACATCTTCCATGGGTCTTGCTTGTAGATATTCTATCCCCAATGATGAAACCAAAGGAAAGGTAAAAATAGTTGTTAAAACAAATTGGAAAAAATGTCTTTCAAATTTTACAAAATCTTATTTTTAGCAACACATCTTTTATTTATTGTTACAACATATCAATACATGTGCCTTTTCCATGTCGATTGTGATAATTTTAAACTATTTTTAGTATTGTGTGCTGGAAGTTCAACATTCAGTTCACAGATGCAGTGATCTCAACCTCAAGCTTTTTGAGTTGGAATATAAGATATACTACAATTTCATAGTTGTCTATGGACATATTTCATAAATGTTCTTGTTTCATTTTGGACTATATATATATAGGACTAAACAGTTGGTATAAACTTTAATAGGGTCACTCTAGTGCCTACCCCCCTCCCCATGCCAAAAATGAAATGTCCAACAGCATATCGAACATTTTCCAGACCTCTGATATATATAGATGTGTCTGTGTGTGTGTGTGTGTGTGTGTTTAATTAATTTTTTTTCTAACTAAAGGCATTGGTAAGGGGAAACTATTCATCATAAAGGATGTATGTAGACTGGTCTAGATAAGGTTGGGTAAGTGATAAGTGCTAAGATGCATGCAGGCAGTGAAAGAACTTTACTTACATTTTGCAGTATCAGCTATATTTTGATATGTTAGCATTTTTGCTGTCTTTGGGGGGGGGGGGTAATAAAGAAAATGTTTTCATTACTCAGTGTATCACTTTCTATTACATAGGGCCTGAACTGTTGTTGATATGCTTTGCTATCAGTTTCAGCAATTTTAATCTCTTATCTGCAGTTATTTAATCAGTCACAAATGACTGCAATATTTGCAAGTCTCAGGCAAAAGGAAGTAAAAAAAAAACAACAACACAAGTGATACCGGTAGTGAAGATAGAGAAGTCCTTCAAATTCTTAATTTTTAGATGTAAAGGTGATAATGAATTGCTTTGCCACAGGAAGTATTAGTTTTTGTGATATTTATCTTGACTGATAATGCTAATTCACCATATCCAGATGGCAATTTTCAGTTCGCACATGATAAAATTTCTGGTGCCTGCATTACATTTAGTGGATAGCGTGTTATTTAAAATGAGATAGTGTCACTTACCACATGCAAAAATGAACACGTTACCTGCCTTTTCAGTTGTAAACCTGAGTTTCCTTCACTGCATCTGTAACTGTAGCTGCCTTTTCACAAAAAGCAGGGGATATAGTATCAGCATTTCCCTCCTTCTGCCCATCCATCCATCATGCATTTTTTTTCTGTTCTATAACTTTAAAGGCATTTGAATTTAAGGGATGAAACTTGGTATACCCATACATCATCATTAGAAGGTGTTTTGCATACCACATTGGGAGTTCTATCTTCAAGTTCAAGGTCATGGCTGTTTTTTAAGTTTTCTCCCATACTTTTGTTTCCAATCTATAACTTTCAAGCCATTTGAGATTAAGGAACAAAACTTGCTGTACTTTTTACACCATAATTCGAAGATGTGTTGCATGACATAGTGGGGACCATATATTAAATGTCAAGGACATGGCTTAATATTTTAGGTTTTTGATCACATTTCAGAGCTGTTAGAGGTTAAGGAATGAAACTTGGTATACTTGTATATGATCATTAGAAGATGTTATCTGTACTGGTACCACATTGGTGGTTCTGTCTTCAAAGTCAGTGTTACAAGTCAATATTTTAAGTTTTCTGTCACATTTTCCTTTCTGCTCAGTAACTTTAAGAGTTCTTTGCCCTTTGAGATAGAGACATACAACTTGGCTTCTTTCATGTCTACCTAGTAACTCTGAAGGTCTGTCACAAGGCTCACAGACAGATTTCATCATTTTATTTTTTTGGTGACCTCACTACAGTTGGCAGGGGACACAAATCTACTGAATTGCTTGTTTTCCCCTCGCATGAACTTCTTGCCCCAAAGGAAGATACAAGTACGGAACAGCAATAAAAGTTGCTGCTCAGAATCCTTGAAAATATATATTAAATTGTTTTATGTGACAAACCTTTTCAAGAGTTGATACTTATTTTTGGTCACTCAGTTCATATACCTGTACTTAAATTAGTTCATTTTTAAAAATTGTTTATTTGAATCCTATCCTTTGTTTGATCAATATATATAGGGTTGTATTATTAGGATCTCTATTTAGAAAGGAAAGTAGAGAAATAGCATGCTTAACATTGGCTACAAAGGCGCTTTGAATTCATTTTTTTATTGGCAGCAATTTTTGTGGGTTTTTTTCTCCATATTTACATTTTTTGTGAATATACCTCTGACAGAAATGGCATTTTGCAGCAAAGACATTTTACATTGGACATTTAAATTTGCTGTTTTGAGCAACCACAAAATCCATACATTGGTTCCCATTGAAATAAAAGTGAATGAAAAACCAGTTGTGATTGCTGTAGACTTTTTCAGGTCTTATCAAACACTAACTTGAATACCCCTGATCAAGTTTTATCTCTGTTAATATTAGCTCGATTGAGAGTTATTAGCATTTGTTATATACACATGATGTACAGCTGGCATTTTATTCTTTTTTTTTTTACCCCTTACACAGGACGTTAGTGATTCAAATTTGGTTGTGCATTTTTCTAGCTAAGACTAGGTATTTTGTTTAATATTCCCTATCCTTGCATAAATTGCAGTATACAGACTCACCTTTATCCATTTTATTGTTCATTATGAATCATTTAATTCACATTAACTATATCTTGAATTGTTCTTTTTATAAATGGTAAGCAGGTCGCACACATTGTTTTTACGTTCATATCACGTGCTCGGTTATCGAACACAGGTTCTTTTTCAGTATTAGTTTCAGATAGCTTTCATTGGTTTTTTCCATTTATGATTAGTAATCGTAACCTACTGGTTTTTTGCTAATTTAGTAATCCCTAGCTATCATTAAGCCTGGTTGACTTGATTATGTTGTATTTTTCTGTACTGAGCTTAGCATTGCTTCCTTTTTTTGAATTTAAAGTTGTGAAAACACCCAAGTAAGGTGACTTCTTGCTGAAATTATTATATTAGTGTAGACATTAAAATTAGTTTTACTCCCCTAAAAAACTACATTTTGAGTAAACATTGCTACCTTGTATTTATTAGAGATGCCAGAGTTTAAGGCCTCATCAATAGATTTATTTTGTTACATAGGGGTATTATTTTATTTTTTCACTTTAAAGTACTTTCTTGTTGGACTTTCTTTTTGAATTTCATGCTATAAAGGTTGGCTGTAATAGAATGGTGTACCCAGAACAAACGATGTAAAGAGAACAATGTGCCTGACAATACTGTACTGTCTGTCTCAGCTTTAGTCCAGAAAAAGGTTGACTAATAGAAAAAACTTGTACCTGACACAAGCAATGCCTAACCATATTGTACTGTAATCTTTCTCAACTTTAATCAAGAGAAAGTCTGACTGTAATAGAAAAATGGTATACCCGGCACATACATGTACGATGTAAAGAAAACAGAGTGTTTGACAATATTGAACTGTCTTTCTCAACGTTGATCAAGAAAAAGGTTGACTGTAATATGAGAATGGTGTATCCGGCACACACAATTTAAAGAGAATAGTGTGCCTGATTGTATTGGTGTACCCGGCATGCACAAGGTAAAGAGAACAGTGTACATGGCATGAATCTGTGTTTATCGATGATATCATGCCCCCTTTCCATTTCAACACAATGCATGCATAGTTCAGTTTGGTGTTGTGATCAGCAGAATTGTGCAGAAACAGCAGTTTTAAAAAAAAAGTGTGTGATCTAAAAATAAAAAATAAAAATTTCCTTCAAATAATTGATGTTATCTGCTCATTGAACAGTTTTTACAAGTCAGATATGGATTTTATAGTGTCATCAAAGGTATGTGAGCAAAATAGTTTTCAAACATTGCACTTATATATATACAGTAAGACTGCCACATTTACCCAGATTTCTAACTATGTACATGGTATACAATAACTGAAACATAGCTGTTTAATTGAAATGATTTGAAACTCAACCTTTCTCCTGATCTGCGTATAGACTCACAGATGACAGCTATTTATAATGCAAACCATTGACAATGTGAATGCTGTACCTAGCTCAACTGCAATTGTTTTGTTTGCTATATGCATTTACCTCTTATTATGACATTTTTTTAAGACATGTAATTGTTGAATACATGTATATCTGATAATTTAGGTAAAGCATTCATGGGTTTCTAGTGTTATTGTTTCATACTGCTAAATATATTGACATGATGAAAAAAAGCACAAATGCAGCCTGACGTACTGCATGGATATGTACATATGATGTTTTTGTAGGATATACAATGACTATAAGAAATTGCATTGGTTTACAAACTTGAAATTGTGTTTCTTTAAAATGAAATTTTCTCTTCAAAGGTTCTGTTAATGAACATGTTTTTTAAAGGTAAATAATTTAGTTTCAAGAATTTTTGGTCAGCAAGATCAGTGAATCAGCCTGATGTGTGATGTCGTGTAATGTATGTTACAATCATTTCTTGTCAACTTTAGCCTTTTACTAGTGATGCCGTTTTCAATATGAAAATAATTCATACTTTAAGAAAAGAATTAACATAAAAATCTTACTAAACAGTCATTTAAAGCAGGCATATGGAAATATATCATTTAGTTGAAACAGCTAGTTCCTGTGTCACGTGCATGTTGTTTACACATTTACTGATTTTGTAAATGAAACTAAGCCATTTACACATTTACCGATTTTGTAAATGAAACTAAGCCATTTACATGTGTAAAAATCGCAGCCTTAATATCCAGCACTCATAGTTGCTTTGGTAAAGTACACCAGAAACTCAGAGGTGCATAGATATATCGGACTGCATTGTATCACATGTGCAAAATTCCAAGTGACTGCTGACCAATACTATTTAGTTATCATGAAATAGTATATTTTCTTTGGAGGTACTGGGATTGGAATTACACAGGCATATACCTTGCCATATCTGCCTCACCAAATATCTGTCATGCCTCTGGACCCTCCAAGCACTTAATACATTACCATACATTACCTGATTTCTACACCACACCACATCATGATTTATTTATTTACCAAAATTACTAAAGTATCATTACATTTCTAAAGATAAGAAAATGTACTGACATAATTTATTTTGCTTTCGAGTTGATTGAAAATTTTGTGAATCTATTAACGTTATATACCATTTTGTAAACCACTTTGCTCCTTTTGTATCCTCAGCAGAAAAATGAACTTATCCTGGTATTTTCTACATGTTTTTTAAAATGCAGCATTATGTTTATTTAAATACATTTTCACCTTATCCATTTTGTCTCCCATTTTAACAATTGATTTAGCAATAAATCTCATACCATTTCATTTCATGTTGTATATTGATTTTCAAGCAGAAATTGTGAACAAATATACGAAGATATATAGAAGGGATTTGATTGTCTTTTGATGCAGTTTATAGTGACTTTTAAAAGTTTATTTCAGAATAAGAAAGGGAAACAAAAAAAAATATTGTCTCTTACACAACACCTAATTTCAGCTTCAGAAGCCTCTTTGATAGGAAATAAAGAACCAGGTTCCATAAATATTACTATTTAATAGTTACATGCTGCTTTTTTTTTAAAGTTCTTTGTTCTCTGGTGCTAGAGTAGTGACTGGAAGCCTCATTAGCATTATCAATAAGAGTCAGACATAGATTCGTAAAGGGCTTAGATACCAATCTCTGTGTAATTTTGGTCTCAAGAGGCTGGCAAAAGTATGTCACAGTGACCAACTTTTCAAGGTCATGTGAACACAAACACTTTTATATAGACAGTAATGAAATTTGATGGATATGTTCATGTTTGAAATTACCACAGACAGAAGGTGCATGTAGGTTAAAGTGACATACATGTACATGTACTTTTCATGCTTCATTGAATAGTTTCATAATTTGTATTTACATGTAGCTCAGTGCCCTGGACACTTTTTCATGTTTGTGTGGCGTGAAATTTGATGAGTGCAATCACCTTTATCACTTATGTTAGCACCACATAAAAGTAAATTGTGGTTGTAATGGTGGAGGGGGGTCTTGATAAACTGGCCATGCTTATTTTTGGGGATTATGTTGGCAAGACATAGCAATCTTCAGAATTTCTTGTTGGTTTGTTCTTAGCACAGACCTTCAAATTTGTATCCAATAAGCATGAAAAAAGAAAAAAATCTTTAATTTGGATTGATTTAATGAATGGGGAAACCCAGTAACAGATCTTTTTCATGCAGTGTTTCACTTTCATCTTCTCTTAGTACTTTTCTAAAGTAACAATGTTATTCTTGTTGTAAGTACATGTATACAGTTAAGAAAAGGGTGAAGTGTGTAAAGGGAAGCAACTCTGGTTGACTTGCATTGATAAAGTCTTGTTCCTGTTTGATACATATACATATGTTTGATTTCAATACAACACTTTCATTGAAAGAATTCCCCCCCCCCCTCATATTTGCTGGTGCATTGGCCCTAGTTGAGAAAACCTATAACACTTGATTTATTACTACACTCACTAGTCAGTTGTCTTCCACAAGAGATGAAAAGATACTCAGAACTGAATTCTTTGAATACACATATTTAGATTTTTATTAGTAATAAATATTCAGGTGTAGATGGGATTCCTTGTAATATAGAAACAAATCTGAAATGTACATGTTTTGAGGGCAAGGCACAAATGAAGCATTTGATGATTAAGGATGATTGCTGTGAAATGTTGGAGTATCAAACTTTTTTTTAAAAATGTACAGTTTTACATACCGTATATACTCGTGTATAAGCTTATACCAACAGCAAACTGGTTTTGGGTTCCTTGGATCAGTAACTACCGTATATACTCGTGTATAAGCCTATACCAACTGCAAACTGGTTTTGGGTTCCTTGGATCAGTAACTACCGTATATACTCGTGTATAAGCCTATACCAACTGCAAACTGGTTTTGGTTCCTTGGATCAGTAACTACCATATATACTCGCGTACAAGTTGGATCCAAATGCAAAAAACATAGACCCTGATCTGCCCTCGCATAATGTGCTGGCAGATCAGGGTCTATGTTGTTTGTTCTACTGATTAGTCCTTACAAACTGCATAGACCCAGATCGCAGAATGTGCCGGCAGATCTGGGTCTATGCAGTTTGCAGTTGGTATTGGCTTATATGCGAGTATATACAGTAAGTGTTGATTTTACAAAAGCAGACTACCATAGCAAGATTCTTGTCTTTAGTCGATAAAACTATCACACAGAGGTCTACTAAAGATGGAACTGACTTTATAGACAAAGTTTGAGGAGTGATGAATAAAGTAAACATACACAATTATTTCTTTATCACTTTTTTTACTGATCAGTCTAATCATCTACTATATATACTTGCTTATAAGTTTAGTCCAACTGCAAACAGCATAGACCCTGATCTGCTGTCGCATAATGTGCCAGCTGATCAGGGTCTCTGTTGTTTGTTCTACTGATTACTCCAAACAAACTGCATAGATCCAGATCTGTTGGCACATTATGTGATGAAAGATCAGGGTCTGTGTTGTTTGCAGTTGAACTCAACTTATAAACTAGTACATATGGTACTCGATATTGATGTAAAAGTGTTCTTATTTCCTGATGAAAGCTGTGATAACAAATGGATACAACATGTTGTATTTTTATGTCCTTGTGTATTTGATTTGCATAATTTAGAAGTTACTGTACAAATTATTGTCAATAATTTGTTGATAGTTGTGATTCTTTTCATTGATTTCTTATGGACCATTGTTAGAGTCATTGAAATGAATGCAAATAATCATACATTGTTAAAATCTTTAATAATTAATAATCATACATTGTTACAATCTTTAATAATTCATCACACTACTCAATATGTTAAAGTGCATTCAGACTAAAATGCTGTAATGCTCAAAAGGAATGTTACACCCTTAGGTATTTCATTTTTTGTAATAATTTTCAGTCTAATTGTTGATATGATTTAATCCTTATCATTTACTTTTAATTTGTCATGTTGGTTTTCATTGAAAAACTGTCAAGGGGCCAAAGTTGCTTCATGTAGGTCCGTGTTTGTATGTCCTTTTTTGAAGTTGCATTTTGTGAACAAGTCATGCATACAAAATGTGAATATGAGATACTTAAATGTAAGTATTGTACCTGGGTTCTGCCATATCATTTTCATGACTGTACAATCCACAGTATGGTGTTTTTTTTTATACAGAAAACAGTCTGTTAGGCTATTTTTCTGGTTTCATAAATTAGTGTACACATCACTTCTTACTGAAAACTTCTGCATGGAAATCGCGAATACTGGCAAAACCTGCTCTTAATTTATTTGGAAGTATTTTAGGACATATTTTACTATAAGAAAATGAAAGTATTTAAATTTGATGTTGTTGCTGCTGAAATTAAATTTTCCGTTCTTTGAGAACTAAGAGTTCTAAATTGATAACTGTCACAGAACCTCTTCTTTTTATAATTTTTCAGCTTGGAAAAAACTGTAACCAAATCACGTTCTTCACCACTTTTGAAATTAGCTGGACAGTACCTGTAGAATTTGGAAATTGATTTTTAAGGGACAAGTTGACTAGTAGGCGAGTATTTAAGACAAAATAAATCAAAGTTAATAAAATACACAAACACACATATACAAACACATACATACAACACACAAACACATATACACTAAGTATTAAACAAACACAGTACTTAATAATAAAAAGACAGTAGAAATGTAATCACTGAAATACCATATATACTCGCATATAAATCGAGTTCAACTGCAAAAAACATAGACCCTGATCTGCCTTCACATAATGTGCCAGTATATCAGGGTCTGTGTTGTTTGTTCTACTTATTACTCATAACAAACTGCACAGATCCATATCTGCCAGCACATTATGATACTTCAGATCTGGGTCTATGCAGTTTGCAGTTGGATCTGACTTATAAGCTAGTATATATGGTATTCCTGGGTTAATAACTTTAATTTTCTTCTGGGAAACTTGTTTCAAATAGAATACCATAGTCCTAGTGAGAGACAAATTAAGTCTATTCACTGCACCTTTTGTTTAATTAATATAATATAGTGTTTAGTACAGAATAACATATGGTGGATGGAATTTGGAGGATATTAGGATATGAATTGAAGTAGTTGTTGCATTAGAGCATCAATGATATACTATCACATGTAAATTTAAAACTGCTTTTAAAAAAATGATAGGCAAAAAACAAACAACCTTAATGTATCAAACACTTGAACTAGAACTATGTCTGCTACTTTTTTTTGTCATCTGATTTGGTTTATTTCTTTTAACTAGGACACAAAACAAATGAATGACCTGTATTCAGCCAGGAATTTGTGTCAAAGGTAATGTAACCTAACTCTTAATTCATGTGACTACCTTTTCCAAAACTGTAGAATTGATTGTAAAACAGACAACACTTTGAAAGATAATAACAAGTGTCAGTTACAAGTATTGCTTTGAAAGTAGCAAAACAGGCTACTCTTTAATTTAAAAAAAAACAGCAACATATGGTCAAGTTACAGTGGTACTATGGTAGAACATCAACAAAGCAATAAATGCATTTACTCAGTGAATTAGCAGTTTTTAAGCAAAAATGCTGATTCATTACAGACACAATTTTCTTCCTTCTTTAAGCACGTTTTAGCTGTATTTACTTTTTAAATGACTGTGAAAGAAGTTTGCTTAACTCAGTTAAATATTAATGCAGATTAAAGCTGTATTTCCTCACAAAAAATGACAAATTTAGATAATGGCCTGATATGAACTTATGGCTCTCCAAATAAATAGTGGCAACAAATATTTTGAATTTAGGTACACCAGAGTCATGAAAAAAAAATAGGGGGAATGTTGGGTGTTGGCAGACAATTTAACATATGAATAAGCTGGGGTGATTCCCAGTACATTGTTTATTACTCCTATCAAGATGTTAACAAACTGGCCACAAGATCACTGTGGCAAATGCAATTGTACGCAGCCAGCCTCTAATTTACTCAAGTGGTGGCAAATTGAAGTGCTGAAAGCACGTGCTCTCACTATCCAGGTGACTTAAAACCTGGTCCACATATAAAAGTGTAGTAAATCCAATAAAAAATCAAGACAATCATCTGAACACTGTGCATATTTACAATTTAGGGAAAAAGTGAGTCTCATTATCAAAAAGTCCTATGTCACTAAGTGTATGTAATGGAAATTTTAGACTACAACACACGGGTTTAATAAAAATTAAACAAACCATTCTGGACAATATAGGTGGATTTTGATGGTAAGACTGTCGTTTTACATTGTCACATTCCACAAAGATCATGCTCATAATATTAGTTACAAATAGGCTTTTGGAAGGAATGTAGCTTTAAAGCTATTTAACTAACCTTTTTTACTGATGTAAAGGAAACAAGAAAACATGGTGAAAATTTCCTCTATGGAAGATTGGGAATGACAGCAGGGTTTGATTTGGTGTTTTACAGCATTGAAACACAAATAGGTTATTTAGTGCCAAGGCAATTGGAGGAAAATGTCTTGCCTAAGGACAACCCTTACTAGCTGACCCATGCCAATCAGATGGTAGGATTTGAACCCACACCCTTTTGGTTGCAAGTCAGATGGTAGGATTTGAACCCACACCCTTTTGGTTGCAAGTCAGATGGTAGGATTTGAACCCACACCCTTTTGGTTGCAAATCCAGCATGTTAAGCACTGAGCCACCAAGGCTCCTTTGACCTTAGTGTTACCAAGCCAGTCCTAAATTCTCAACAGTCTATTTCTGAGGAATCTAGAACTGAATTTTGTTACATTTTGTCTCTGACTCAAATTGTATGGCTTCTGTATACCTCTGCCAGTGGGGATATATAGGAATCCTTGTGTCTGTCCCTCTGTCCTTCAGTCTGGCAGACATTATTGTGAACATCACAAAAGTTGGTCACTGACATATATTTCATGCTTCTCTGACTTTGCTACAAATTTTGTGTTTTAAGTTTACTTCTCAAGTTCAGTTCATGCTAGAATCATCAAACTAGATGATTGTATGCATCTCTGTTAGTACCACACCCTTACCACAAAAGAACATCATCATGACCTACATTTCACATTTTACTTGCTTAGGTTACGTTTTTGCATTTAGCAAAATAACTTATAAATTTTAATCTTTAAACTCACAAGAACACAAAAGTCATTCCCTTGCTTAATCTTGGAATAACTATTGAAGTTACGTGCAACTTTTAGATCCAAAGGATATAACTCCGAAACTTTTTAGACTTTTTCAAGTTTTTTATGGTAACTTTTTCAAGCTATACCCCTGACTGTTTAGCTCACATCCAAAAAGGTTTTTAGCACCCTCAATACATACTCTTACACCAAGATTCATAAAACTTGGTGAGGAGATCCATCTTGATGTGTAGTACTACATCCTCACCACAAAAGTTGGTCACTTTGACCCATATTTCATGTTCACTGACTAGGGTTCAATCTCAAACACTGTTCATGCCAGAATCATCAAACTAGATGACTGTATGCATCTCCATTATTAACACACCCTTACAGAAAAGGTTCATTATAACCTACATTTCTCACTTTACTGGTTGATGTTCAGTTTTTGCATTTAGCTCATAATCAGACTGGTTTCTTATATACTGTATAACACTGTTATATCTAGAATCATGAAACTTGGTGAGAGGATGCATCTTGATGGGTACTTCATCCTCAGCTTAAAAGAAGGTCACTGTGACCTACCGGTATATTTGACACTTCACTAACTTTGGCCCAGTTTGACGTTTTTAATGTTAAGACTTTAATCATTAAACTAGATGATTCTATACATCTATCTTAGTACTGCACCCATATCAGAAAGGTCACTGTTACCAATATTTCATCTTTTACTGGCTTTGGTTAAGTTTTTGCATTTAGCTCATTACCACATGAGTTTTTAGCATGTTATATGCATACTATCCTGTCTAAAATAATGAAACTTGGGTGAGTAGATAAATCTTGATAAGTTCTACATCCTTTTTGGAAAAAGAGGTGTCTGTGACCTATATTTCATGCTTTAGTGACTTAACATTTTGTGTTAAAGTTCATTTATTGGGTACTGTTTATGTTTCAGTCATGAAACTTGATAATTGGATGCATCTCTGTTGCTACTGCACCCATAAAACCAAAGAAGTTAAATGTGACCTACATTATATTCTTTACTAACATGGGTTAAATATTTGTGTTTACAGTTACATAGATTCGTCTATGCTAGACATACATACATCTTAAATTACTCAGAAGGCCCTTTCTTACCAGTGCAGTTGTAAGTAGGAATAACTATGTTTATTTAAGGTTAAACTTTCCATATTAATGACTATACATTGTATATTGTGATATGTTACCCAGTGTATTGTACATTTGAATGAGTATAGTAATTAGATGAATGGACTGCTTGCTGCATGTATTTCATGGGAGGCCTCACCTGTAGTGGCTAATCAAAGGTACATTAATTATTGATGCATGAACTAAGTTCTTCTGGCAGTGACTCCAAGGCTACTCAAAGCCTATGACTTTAGCAGTACAATCTGTCTTCTGAGGGTGGACAATGATAATACCAAAACAACTAGAGCTGGTCTGATATCATTGATGTATCAGTGATTTGCAGTATTTACTCTTGTGATGGTGTCACAGTACAGACTAGAATTATTGATACAGGATAATAGTAGAATCAAACATAAACTAAATTATATGAACCATCCAAAATTAATAATTTTCTTGTCTTTGTGTCTCTCTGAATCAAGTAAAGAAAAAAGCCTGTTATAACAAATTAATCAAATTAGGGATTTCTGCTCAGAGTTATTTTTTACTGGATTTTTTATTGTTCACTCTTGCCTAAATCCCATTCCAGATTTAAAGAAGTTGTTCTGGAGAATTGTGTGCATTTGGCCTAGTTAATATTTCAACAAATTGGAGCTGCAGTAGCTCAGTTGGTAGATTTTCGGTGTCATAATCCAAGGATCATGGGTTCAAAACCTGTCCATATCAGCCTGGGTCGACTGCCTTGTTGTGTCCTTGGGAAAGGCACTTAGCTCCCATATCCTTGGCACGATATATCCAATAATGTGTTAACAGTACGATTAAAACCAACAATAAAACCCAACAAAAACCACCAAAAAAAAGAACTAATTTCAATGTTGGTATGAAAGTCTACATCAGAAAACTGAAAGTATTGTTGGATAATACATTTTTCTCACAGCTGCTTTCAATTTTCAATGTCATTCTTACTTTTCTAGTAGCTAAATCCCACACTGAAGAAAAAATCAAACTGTACTGCCAACATTTAGAGCACAGGCAAAGACTGGTCACGTGGCTGCTGTATACCCAGTTCAAAATTATTATATGACCAGTTTTAGCCTTTGTTCCAAACATTGGAGGTATAGGTTGATGGAGGTATAGGTTGATGGAGGTATAGGTTGATGGAGGTATAGGTTGATGGAGGTATAGGTTGATTTTCACAAGGTGTGCTGTTGCAGTTTGGTGCTGCTAATGAAGGAAGAAGAACATTTAATCTTGAAAAAATGTTTGAGCAAAAAAATGTATCATTGAGCATTAACTTTCAGTTTTCTGATGTAGATTTTCATACCAGCATTGAAATTTGTTCAGATGTTACCTGGGTCAACCTTACACAATTTTCCCAAATATTTTATATAGAACCTTAAATTGATTTTAAATATCGTAAACAATAAAAATCCAGTAAAAATAATCCTGAGTCAAAATCCCTGAAGGGTATAACTACAAGCTTGCAAACTGTTTCCTTCTACCCACTATATCCAGTCACCTAATGTACTGCTACACACACTCTTTGTAAATTAAAAGAATGTTAATCTGTCATGAGTTAGCACTTATTAATACTTGAAAGCATTTTTTAAAATGATACATATGTTCATTTTAATTTGTTTAGTAAATATTTGTTCCACCTGAGCATTTTTTGTACTAGCTATAGATGGAGTAATAACCTACCTACCCTAAAAGTGCACATCATATTCTGCTGAAATAAATGCCCCCCCCCCCCCAACATAATCAGGTGCCTACTTTGACTTAAATATATTCAATAAAGGAATTATATTAAGAAGGCACTATCTACATCCTTTAACTGTCCAATTTTACACATGAGATGTCCTAGGATAAACAAACAAATTCAATGCAAAACAAAACATGACCTTGCAGGTGCCATACCAACATGGCCTTTGCAGTTCTACTCAGAACACATGTATATTGCAGGAGGAAAATGACATTAGCACATGTTGTGTATACTTCTGAACCTTGAGTGATTTTTTAAATTTTGTTTGTCTTAAGTGGACCATTTCAGCAACTGATAACTGTCAAGTACATGTACCTAAATCCTAAAAGTGTACTTAGCGTGAACAAGATACATTAGCTGTGGGGATCTTAAACGCAGGCACTCTCAATTATTGTCATGTGCCAGGTGCATCTTTTTGGCAGAATATAATAATGAAATGTGTTTAAATTATTTAAGTGTATCTGATCAAGATTTAGTGAACACTGAAAAGAAAGGCACAAATAAAAAGAAAAACAATTAGATTTTGTTTGCTTTTGTAATTTAGCATATCCTACAATGATACAAGAGATGTTTGTTTTGCAAACATGACTCACTTGTATATTTTTCAGTTTATTTATGCATGTGATAATATCATATCATATTGATATGATATTTCCCTCAATATGATATTATGATGTGATAATGCCCTCAATATGATATTATGATGTGATAATGCCCTCAATATGATATTATGATGTGATAATGCCCTCAATATGATATTATGATGTGATAATGCCCTCAATATGATATTATGATGTGATAATGCCCTCAGTATGATATTATGATGTGATAATGCCCTCAGTATGATATTATGATGTGATAATGCCCTCAATATGATATTATGGTGTGATAATGCCTGCAATATGATATTATGATGTGATAATGCCCTCAATATATTGCCCTCTATATGATATTATGATGTGATAATATCACATCATAATATCATATTGAGGGCAATTATCATGATATGTATGGTGATACAAAAGAACTGGAGAAACCCAGCTCTAAAAACAACATACGTTTCTGGTTTTGATCAACTCATTGTCTCTACATTGATGTCATATAAAAGAATGTTCATTTGTTTAATTGTTTTATGTCATTTATGCCCTGTCAGAGAAGGTAGGTAGGTAGGTGGGTGGATGGGTGGTTAGGTAGGTAGGTAGGTGGGTGGATATGTGGTTAGGTAGGTAGGTAGGTGGGTGGATGGGTGATTAGGTAGGTAGGTAGCCACAATTCTTTGGTTTTTGTCAACTCATTTTAGTACCTCTACTTTGATATCATAGAAAGAATGTTCTTTTTTTTTTTTTTTTTTTTGTCTTTTATGTCCTGTCACAGTAGGTAGGTAGTGGGTGGTTAGGTAGGTAGATGGATGGGTGTTTTGGTTGGTTAGGTAGATAGGTGGTTTCACAGTATGTCAGCACAATACTAGCTACATAGTGCAAATTAAAAGTTAAAACTTTAAATTTTAAAATGATTTAAAGTTTAAATGTAAAGAAGAAAGATTGTCAAAGAAAATCTTTAGCTACAAAAAGAGCCAAGATCACTGTAGTCATACTTTCCAATCTGCATAATAATGTATACAGTGGCTACTGGAGTCTCATGAAAGTAGGGGTGAGCAATGTAATCATTGATTACACTCTGGTTTAAAAAATCCAATTCCAATTGGTCGAGTTAAATATACTATTTCTCTCTTTAGGTAAATGATGTAAGTCTTATATATTTATCATTGAAAGTTATTTCTTTTACATCTAAGAGAGAGAAAGAGCTGCAGACCATGATGCTCAATACATGATAAATGCTAATAGACCACAATGCTCAATACATGATAAATGCTAATGGACCATGATGCTCAATACATGATGAATGCTAACATACCATGATGCTCAATACATGATAAATGCTAATAGACCATGATGCTCAACACATGATAAATGCTAATAGACCATGATGCTCAATACATGATAAATGCTAATAGACCATGATGCTCAATACATGATAAATGCTAATCCTGCTGACTACCATCCAACTCATTCAGATTTCAACATGAAGTTTGAATTTATAATAATAATAAGACACTCCAATAATACTCACACCTCACGTTGTCATTGCTTGTAACCATGTATACTCGTGTATAAGCCAATACCAACTGCAAACTGCATAGACCCAGATCTGCCATCGCACAATGCGCCAGCAGATCTGGATCTATGCAGTTTGTAAGGGCTAATCAGTAGAACAAACAACATAGACCCTGATCTGTGGGCACATTATGCTATGGCAGATCAGGGTCTATGTTGTTTGCATTTTGACCTGGATTATACTTGAGTATAGACGGTACTTTAATAATGGTTCATTACATAACAATTGTTGTCTGAAAACATTGGGTAAGAACCATACAATATACTTTTTATCACGGCTACTCTATATAGCTATTTTGTTACAACTTGTCAAGCCCAAACAAAGTATACTGTATCTGAAAATAAACAAACCAGATATCATGAGACAAATCTGCAAATGTCCATGGATCATTGTATTGTAAAGCTATTTCAAGGTGTTCAGATTAAAAGAATACAATTACAAATATCATAACCTTCCCATTCAGCTCCTGCTAAATGTAGTGTAGCATAATTGACAAATCATGGCTATTCTGTTCACTTTGTTTCCTGACTTAATTGAGTTAAGCTCTTATTTCTTCTTGACAAAACCATTTTTCTGCACCAGTAGTTTGGACAAGTTAAAATCATCACATACATCCAGAATATAGGACTGAACTTAATGCAGTTCTGCCAGTGCCATTTGTGGACTAAAATATCCAGATTTAAAAGCAGTGTCCAAAACATTTTCTATGGAATGTAAAGGAAAATCTTCACAGGTGCTGTTATTGATGTTAAAAACTGGTGAGTACTTTACACAAATTAATACAAGGTCAATAGAGTTAATTAATCTTGCACAAATTAGTACAAAGTAAATAGTGTTAATTAATCTTGCAAAAGACAAACATGGAGATAGTCTTGTAGCTTTCATACTCGCTTAGTCCTAACAAAGTGCTTAGACCCAGATCTGCCAGCGTATTATGCAATAGAAGATCTGAGCCTATGCAGTCTGCAGTTTGATCCGACTTATTCATGAGTATAGATGCTATGATATCATCCTGATCATCAAGGACAGTCACTGATTCAGACCCTAAAATTTGACCCTCCAGAAAGTGAGGAAAACTTGAAGTCTCCATCAAGTTAATAAAGAAGTTCCATACATATGGTCTATATTTTGAAAATCTCTATGAAATGAGGAACAAATCTCCCTTAAGACTGTTCTAGAGGTGTCATATGTGTGAGATCCCTGCGATAGAGCATGCACTCTGATTAAAATCAACAAGGACATACTATTTAGAAAACCCCCACCAAGGGGAAGTGTTTCATCCCCTTGGTACATAATTACTGTACAGACAAGAAACTTTATAAATGGAAATACTTGAACTTTAATTATAAGAGCAAGGTATGCTTTCATGGTATTTCTTTATTGAATACTTAAAATTAAGAATAAGTATTTATAATTTGTTAGACATTTATTTTATCTACTATGAAAATTGACTGTATTTTCTTGTGTACATCATATCTATCTTGTCATTTTGAGTGTTGTCATCAGATTGATTTATTTTGGAAGTGGATTGAGTGTATGCCTACAGTGGGTGTTCTGAATAACAACTTAAGTTAAATCTGTCTGGCTTTGAAGATGGGTTTGTAATAAGCATGTATATCATGCTTATCAGTATTGACACAGTTAATGACTGAACAAAAAAGTTTTATGGAGGGCACTGGATTTTTTTAAAAAAATGTCCAGCTCTCAAATAGCTTGAAAATATATTCTTACGCTGATTTATAGGAAAAAAACCCTATTACATCCATCATATTAGTTGAAAAAAATTAATTATCTTGGGGTAAAAAAAAAAAAAATTCCAACTCCAAGCAGCCGACCCAGGCTGGCCTTGGCAGGTATCAAACCCGTGACTCTTGGATTTCAAATCCGACACTCCACCAACTGAGCTACCATGACTCCCTGAGAGAGAAGCAGGTTGATGACCTTCATTTCATAAAACATTTCTTGAACTTTTTAAAATATAATTCACAGTTTTTAATCATAAATGGATAAAGTCCATAGTCTTAAAAGCCGTTGTTGAAGCCTATTAAACAAAAGATCAATCGGCTATTGATGACCTTGATACCTTGCTATTGCAAAGTATTGTTTAAATTGTTTTTATTTGAAAATTAAAGTGTTTAATTTTGAAATGTCAATTAACCTGAATAGACATGATTACTGGATTTGTACAGATAATTGGTAGTCTGCACAATAGATGGTGGTCACAGAAACTGCAAGTCCTGGGGACAGAAGCGTAGGCCAGTTGACTTCTGATTTAAGGACAATGCACTGCACACTTATTAGCATAGCTATTTATTTCATATTGCCATTTTTCTTCCTGTACTAAAATCATATTGATTGACATCATTGCAAGTCACATGCAAAAATTCGCTACACTACAAGCGCTTTTGAAACCAACAAACTCAAAACAAAACAAAACAAAACTCTTTTCACCTATAATAAGATTTCCTCATTTCTCATAAATATGCATCAACCTGCTTAACCAATCTTTGCAAGCCTGAGTAAATTGTTCTCATAAGGTTGACCCAACATGACATTTTGAGCTAACTGAGTGAGCCAGTTAGATTTTCTCTTCCAAACACAGTCACTTATCAATCAATAAGAGTTCACTTCTGTTCATGCATAAGAGTTTAATTTATTGGTTCATTGAGGATTTATTTTTGTTTATGCATATTGATGAGATATAAGAAATCTTATCACAGGCAGCCATGGGTAAAAAGAGAGCATAGGGGATTTTTGCCATTGGCTTGCAATGGTGGGTGACTGACAGAATACATTTGAATTAGTAAGTTGCAAAAATTTTTTTAAAAAATTGGATGAAAAAGGTTGGTTTTATGAAGATTTTGAAATGGCAGATAGACCAATCTGCGCTTTTTCAGAGGAAACATATGAGTTATGTCCCTAAGCAATAGGTCAGAGGTCATTTTGGGTAAAAATGCATTGTGCTCAAAAGGGTGATAATTCAGTTGCATCAGAAAAAAAATCATTTACACACAAAATATGCAAGCATTAGTGGACAAGAACTTTTACCCAACATACCTAAAATTGAGATTTATTTCAGCTTGTAATTGCCAAAATTGCTACTGAATGTAGACCATTTTACCCCAAATGACCTCTGATCTTTGAAGTTGTTGAAAGCATAAGGTGTAAGCTTTATCATCATGGTAATCAAAACCACTGGTACTTGATTGGACAAACTCTTGTTTGACCACCAAATTATACCCGTAAATATCTAATCAGGTAAACATTCACAACTAGCTGGGTAATCAGATTGGAGAGTGAGCAGTTCAGCGAAACGCTTGTTACATGATATATGCTGCACCAAGCTGAGAGGTCAGTTAGTTAAAAAGTCTGGTTTTTATTGACATTCAGATGATTGTTATTGTAATTTGTGTAAAATCAACTTATGTTTTTACATTGCTACAGTTAACTATAGCTCAACAACCGTGGGGTTAATTCTTCTGGCTTTTTTTTCTGACACGAAAGCTTAGTTGCTTTTAGCAGGTAAATGAATTTCAATTTGAGTTAGAAGTATGACTTTTAATATCCAGTAGACTACTCTGTGGAAATTCCAGTACAAATCACCTTCATCTTTACAAGTCATTGTGGATACTTTTCTGCAGGGTTTTATGGGTATGATTGCAGTTATTAAGTTCTCATTTGGATAAAGTTTCATTGATATTGGGGTTGAACTAGTAAATTTATGATATTGTGCCAGTTTTACCCATGTTGCCTTACAAAACATTACCCATAGTGACTTGCAAAATTATGGCCAATTTGTACAGGTATTTCTGCTACAAATTGTATTCTGGCTGAAATCAAAACTCTTATACCAGCCAGACTAAGGATCTTTCATCTTGTCAAGGTTTGTAGTTATCATTTTTAGCTCACCTCACTGTAAGGACAACTGAACTTATGGTATGGTCTTCATCATCCGTCGCGTATAAGTTGTCCATTGTCCATCATGCATCGTCCATTCACAATTGCTATTTACAACTTTCTCTCATAAACTGCTGAACATATTTTGATCAAATTTGACAGCAAACATCTTGGCTTGAAGCTCTTTCAAATTTTTTCAAATGATGCTGACCTGCCATCAAATATGGCCACAATTACTGAAAATAGGTTTAAATTTAAATGACTTCTCAAGAACCGCTCAACAGAATTTAACCAAATTTGACAAAGCATCCTGGTATGAAGTTCTTTAAGATTTGTTCAAATGATGCTGATACACTGTAAGATATGGCTATTGTTACTGGAAATAGAAAAACCTTTAAATGACTTCTCAAGAACTGCTCAACAAATTTGTTCATATTATGCTGATCTGCACACAAATATTGCTAAACAGAACTGACCAAATTAGATGGCACACATCCAGGCATGAAGTTTTTTTCAAATTGTTCAAATGGTGCCAATCTGCCATCTAATACGGCTACCATTACTAAAACTAGAAAAGCCTTAAAATGACTTCTTCTCAAGAACTGCTCAACAGAATTTGACTAAATTTAACAAAAAGCATCCTGGCATGAAGGTGTCTCAAATTCGTTCAAATAATAATAATAATAATAATAATAGTAATAATAATAATGAGGACTTAGTACAGCGCATAATCTTTAGAAGCTCTAAGTGCTTTACAATATTAGTTAACACATAAGGACATATATATGGATACAATTACAAAAACAAACACCATGAAATTACAACAACAAAAAAAACATGCTGAAAATAATTAAGCTAAGAAAACATTGCTAAGTCTTAATGATGCTGCTTTGCCATTAAATATGGTCACCATTACTAAAAATAGAAAATCGTTGAATGACTTCTCAAAATTCACTAAATAGAATATGACCAAATTTGAAAGAAAGAATCTTGGCATGAAGGGCATTTTAGATTATGCAAATGATGCCAAACTACCATCAAATATTGCTGCTGCTACTAAAAACAGAAATAAATTTATAATTTATTCTTGATAGCCTCTGAACAGAATTTGACCAAATTTGACAGAATGCATCCTAGTCTAAAAGCCTTACACATTATATCAATGATGCTGATGCACCATCAGATATGGTGGCCGTTACTAAAACTAGAACAACATTTACACAAATTTATCTGTTAAAAAAGACCCCACTGCACAGTTCGATCAACTCTCATAGAAAGTATTCATCCATGTTGTCTGCAGAGATTACCTCTTCTTATAGTGCCAGTTAAGTATATATACTTTAATAGAGGGGCAATGGACAGTTTCTAAGTTATGAATTAGGGCAAGTCCCTAAGTTATGAATTAGGGCAAGTCCCTAAGTTATGAATTAGGGCAAGTCCCTAAGTTATGAATTAGGGCAAGTCCCTAAGTTATGAATTAGGGCAAGTCCCTAAGTTATGAATTAGGGCAAGTCCCTAAGTTATGAATTAGGGCAAGCCCCTAGGGGCTGCAAGATATCCAGGGCACAATGCTGGTTGTATAAATGACTTGTCCTTTTAATGCCAAGAGAAAGTGACATGATAAAACTAGAGAGTCAGCAGTGCTCAGAAAACCCAATAGCCCAATGCCGGGGCCCCTTTAATTTCAGATTGGGTCCTGCTGTAATCTAAGTGAAGTGCCTGTCTGGCTTGTCGAAAAAAAAAATTCTAATTTGCCTGAGAAAACTTCAATCTCGCTGATAAAATGTGGAATTTTATTTTCAAGTTGTTGAAGGCCTAGTAAATTATTAACATTTATCCCCATGCCCCTTACCCATATGAAGAGCATCTACTTACTATACTTCTATCAAAAGCTGTAAACTTTGTGTACAAATCGAAGCATGTGACCTATGAATTGGGATCAGATTGCCTGGGTTACCTATAATTAGTGCTCACTTGGCTTTAACATACAAGTGATTCTACCATAAGTAGGACAATAAATACCATTTTTAAGGCCATCTACTGCAGTTACCGTTTTATAGTTGAAATCTACCGCTTTTGAAAATTAACTGATTTTTTTTCAAATTGAAAAAGGAAAGAAGAAAAAAAATGGTATTTTTACGGGTTCTATCCACGCATTACAGAAACCAGTCAGAACTATTCTACTGAGGACTGAAACTGTTCCAACAGTCAATGTGTTTGGTGCAGTGGTGCGTGGCTGAGTAATCGAATTAAAGCTAACTTGTGTAATCAACAAGCTGTTAATTGATTACCTTGTTGTAATCTGGAGAGTTTAAACCAAATGTGGAATTAGTTTTTTGAGGTGTTATAAGTAAAAAAGGGATCAAAAGGGGGTCCATGATGGCTTCTGAGTATTTGATTAAAAATTGGCCATCCATTCCAGTGAATAAGGATGACATTGATAGAGCAATTGGACAATGGTTGACATCAGGACCTGGAGCAAGACATTGCTTTACATGAAATATTTTGAGATCTGAATAAACACACAAGTAAATTTAATATCATTCTTTTTATTTTTTTTCATAGTAAACATTAGGGTCCTTTTGGGAACATGGAATTTGAGTCTGGGCTTGTGGAATTTGAGTCAGTGCTTGTGATTTTTTAAAGTCACCAGTCCTGGGCCTGTGTTTGAAATTTTTTTTCTTTGAGCACTGTTCAGTCTAATTGTCATGGAATTGTGTACATGAAAATAACTTTGTATTACATATGAAGATAAATGGAGATTGTGTTTTATTGCCGCATACATCATTACACATGGTGTATGGTTTTAGTCTTGGCAATTACAAAATAGTGAATTTTGTTCACCTATTGCTGCGTGTGCAAAGTGCCAGCGGTGGGGGCCTACTTACCCAGTGTTTTCCAGCCATGGGTTTGACCATGTTTTAGTACATATAATGCTATTTTGAGGAAAGAAAGATAGAAGCAGAAAAGAAAGCATGGATCTGCTGGCACATTTCAAGTAAATTAATTCGACTGAGATATACTTGCACTTTTAAAGAAAACAACATAGGCTGTCATCTACTGGCTCATTCCAAGCTAACAACATAGGCTGTTATCTACTAGCTCATTTCAAGCAAACAACATAGGCTGTCATCTACTGGTTCATTCCAAGCTAACAACATAGGCTGTTATCTACTAGCTCATTTCAAGCAAACAACATAGGCTGTCATCTACTGGCTCATTTCAAGCTAACAACATAGGCTGTTATCTACTGGCTCATTCCAAGCTAACAACATAGGCTGTCATCTACTAGCTTATTTCAAGCTAACAACATAGGCTGTTATCTACTAGCTCATTTCAAGCTAACAACATAGGCTGTCATCTACTGGCTCATTTCAAGCAAACAACATAGGCCATGATCTACTGGCTTATTTCAGGCAAACGGCATAGACCCTGATCTGCCAGCGTATTATGTGACATCAGATCTGGGTTTGTGCTGTTTGCAATTAAGTGTATAATATACACTGATAAATACACACTTAAGGATGATTGTTTGTGAAATGTTGAAGTATTAAAATTTTTGAAAAATTGATATTTTTATATAGCTAAGGGTCCAAACAATCCAGAATCACAAGGATGATTGTTTGTGAAATGTTGAAGTATTAAAATGTTTGAAAAATTAATATTTTTATATAGCTAAGGGTCCAAACAATCCAGAATCACAAGGATGATTGTTTGTGAAATGTTGAAGTATTATAATTTTTGAAAAATTGATATTTTTATATAGCTAAGGGTCCAAACAATCCAGAATCACAAGGATGATTGTTTGTGAAATGTTGAAGTATTAAAATGTTTGAAAAATTGATATTTTTATATAGCTAAGGGTCCAAACAATCCAGAATCACAAGGATGATTGTTTGTGAAATGTTGAAGCATTAAAATGTTTGAAAAATTGATATTTTTATATAGCTCAGGGTCCAAACAATCCAGAATCACAAGGATGATTGTTTGTGAAATGTTGAAGTATTATAATTTTTGAAAAATTGATATTTTTATATAGCTAAGGGTCCAAACAATCCAGAATCACAAGGATGATTGTTTGTGAAATGTTGAAGTATTAAAATGTTTGAAAAATTGATATTTTTATATAGCTAAGGGTCCAAGCAATCCAGAATCACAAGGATGATTGTTTGTGAAATGTTGAAGCATTAAAATGTTTGAAAAATTGATATTTTTATATAGCTCAGGGTCCAAACAATCCAGAATCACAAGGATGATTGTTTGTGAAATGTTGAAGTATTATAATTTTTGAAAAATTGATATTTTTATATAGCTAAGGGTCCAAACAATCCAGAATCACAAGGATGATTGTTTGTGAAATGTTGAAGTATTAAAATGTTTGAAAAATTGATATTTTTATATAGCTAAGGGTCCAAGCAATCCAGAATCACAAGGATGATTGTTTGTGAAATGTTGAAGTATTAAAATGTTTGAAAAATTGATATTTTTATATAGCTAAGGGTCCAAACAATCCAGAATCACAAGGATGATTGTTTGTGAAATGTTGAAGTATTAAAATGTTTGAAAAATTGATATTTTTATATAGCTAAGGGTCCAAACAATCCAGAATCACAAGGATGATTGTTTGTGAAATGTTGAAGTATTAAAATGTTTGAAAAATTTATATTTTTATATAGCTAAGGGTCCAAACAATCCAGAATCACAAGGGTGATTGTTTGTGAAATGTTGAAGTATTATAATTTTTGAAAAATTGATATTTTTATATAGCTAAGGGTCCAAACAATCCAGAATCACAA
Organism: Margaritifera margaritifera; assembly: GCA_029931535.1. NCBI lineage: Eukaryota > Metazoa > Mollusca > Bivalvia > Unionida > Margaritiferidae > Margaritifera > Margaritifera margaritifera. Next base: position 805,007 of record JAQPZY010001678.1, read on the forward strand.
GGATGATTGTTTGTGAAATGTTGAAGTATTATAATTTTTGAAAAATTGATATTTTTATATAGCTAAGGGTCCAAACAATCCAGAAACACAAGGATAATTGTTTGTGAAATGTTGAAGTATTAAAATGTTTGAAAAATTGATATTTTTATATAGCTAAGGGTCCAAGCAATCCAGAATCACAAGGATGATTGTTTGTGAAATGTTGAAGTATTATAATTTTTGAAAAATTGATATTTTTATATAGCTAACGGTCCAAACAATCCAGAATCACAAGGATGATTGTTTGTGAAATGTTGAAGTATTATAATTTTTGAAAATTTGATATTTTTATATAGCTAAGGGTCCAAGCAATCCAGAATCACAAGGATGATTGTTTGTGAAATGTTGAAGTATTAAAATGTTTGAAAAATTGATATTTTTATATAGCTAAGGGTCCAAACAATCCAGAAACACAAGGATGATTGTTTGTGAAATGTTGAAGTATTAAAATGTTTGAAAAATTGATATTTTTATATAGCTAAGGGTCCAAACAATCCAGAATCACAAGGATGATTGTTTGTGAAATGTTGAAGTATTATAATTTTTGAAAAATTGATATTTTTATATAGCTAATGGTCCAAACAATCCAGAATCACAAGGAGGATTGTTTGTGAAATGTTGAAGTATTATAATTTTTGAAAATTTGATATTTTTATATAGCTAAGGGTCCAAGCAATCCAGAATCACAAGGATGATTGTTTGTGAAATGTTGAAATATTACAATTTTTGAAACATTGATATTTTTATATAGCTAAGGGTCCAAGCAATGCAGAAACACAAGGATGATTGTTTGTGAAATGTTGAAGTATTACAATTTTTGAAAAATTGATATTTTTATATAGCTAAGGGTCCAAGTAATCCAGAATCACTTCAAATTGTTTATGCTGGTGTGCATTTTCTTGCAATGCACTCTTTTCATTCCAGAAACAGAAATAGTTAGGCCCAGTGGCCCCTATCAGGTCAAAAAGTGGGGTGATTTAGAAAAAAAATGGGTTGCAAATGTCCTTATTGGCTTCTTGTTTATTCAGGAAATTGAATACTTGTCATTATTACTGGCACTCACATCTTGGATTTATTAATTTCTGCAATAAATACTTTTTCCAGCATTATATGCTTTGAATCAGTTGTAGAATCAGGGTGACTACATGGTTTTCTACAATTTCCTTGTCCGCTAAACAACTCTCTCCACTGTTCAGGACTCCGTTATTTAGTTGACAAGGAAACAGTTGCAAACTGTGCTATAGTCTGACTCAACAATGACTGATTCAAAGTATATGATGCTGGAGGAGTAAATACATATATTTATTGCAGAAATGAATAAATCCACAACTTGAGTGCCTGTGATTGTTATCAGCCTGTCCTGGTGTAAACTTTCTGTGCTGGGATTTGAATTCCTCATGCCTGAGTAACCATTCTCATCTAGAATTTATTTGGGACATTAGAATTTACATTATTTCCTTCCTGTACACTAACTTTGGAAATAAATGAAGCAGTGATTTTGCTGAAGATTTCAACCTTTCTTTTTTATATTTTCCATCAATGACCATTGACCATGTGCTCTTGATTGGTGCCCAAGGTAATCAAAATTAGCAAGACATTTCTGTCAGCCAATCAAAATTAGCAAAACATTTCTATCAGCCAATCAAAATTAGCAAGACATTTCTATCAGCCAATTAAAATTAGCAAGACATTTCTGTCAGCCAATGAAATTGTTAAGCTGATACTTCTTTGGAAATGAGCACACTCTATTCAGTAAATTTGGGATGCACTTGATTCAGTTATTTTAAAATCAAACGTAATGATCTTTTATCTTTATTTTCTTCAGACTTTTGTATGCACCTTCTGGCACCATAGAGGGAACTTTCTTGTGCCAAATATATTAAAGAAGTGTCCTTGGTGCTAGGGTGCAGCCTAAAATGAACCTTGAATATCTATCCACAAGGTAGGGTTATTAGATAATAAAGTATGAGAAAAAGTACCCCTCGCTAATTTTACATATAATATTAGTTGTATGAGTACTTAAAAATTTATCAAATTTGTACTGATTAAAGATTATAGACTCCTCTTATCAAATACACAAAAGTATATGTTCTTCAGTGAATTTGACAGTATGACACAATTATTGAGATCACATCGGTTTTTCGAAAAAAGAAAGCTTGCATGGCTGATTTATGGCAGGTCGTAAATTGTTACAGATTTCTAAAGATTTCATGTAACATAAAATGAAATATGACATGAGCTGAAACTACCTTCATTTTTAATATTATATCTGTCTAATTAATGTCTCTGTCATTTTCTGAGTAGGAGGGATAATTTTCTGTCTTTGGGTTGTGTTTGATAATCTGTGAAGGAATGGCATGGTTAGTAAAATGATCCAAGAAATGATTCCCCCATAATCCCAGCAAATCAGGGAGAAGTGACAGTGAATTGAAAGACTTCAGAGTATTTCAATTAAACCACTGACTTGTGTTCTTGGACACATGATAAGAATTTGATGGAACTGACATAGCTTGAGGGTTGTTGTTAATATTTCATGTTCAGCATTATAGATTTGCTTAATTAAAACTAGTCTTTTCTGTCAGTGTTACAGCCCCTTTAGGACTTTGCAGTTAACATATATACTCGCTTATAAGTAGAGTCCAACTGCAAACTTCACAGACCCAGATCTGCCAATGCTTAATGTGCTGGCAGATCTAGATCTATGCAGTTTGTTAGGAGTAACCAGTAGAAAAAACAACATAAACCCTGATCTGCTGGCACACTATGTGATGGCAGATCAGGGTCTATGTTATTTGCAGTTGGATTCAGCTTAAAATGTTATCCCTTGATAAACTTCATGGTTTGGTTCTTATTCCAGTGATCAGCTCAGTATCTGTTTGATAATGAAGAAGATTTAATATTGGTTTATCTATCATACTATTAATGTTTATTTTTTCCTTTTACAAGAAATCAATTAAGTATGCTCTTTTTAGAAGCACATCAGTTGGTAGAGCTTCAAAGACAGTGCATTTGACAGTGTTTTGCCAACATATACCAAAAAAACACCTATATAGACATTAAATGTACCGTATATACTTGTGTATAAGATGGTACCAACTGCAAACTGCATAGACCCAGATCTGCTGTTGCATAATGCACCAGCAGATCTGCATCTATGTAGTTTATAAGGACTAATCAGTAGAACAAACAACATAGACCCTGATCTGCCAGCGCATTATTAGACAGCAGATCAGGGTCTCTGTTGTTTGCATTTGGACCTAGCTTATAGGCGAGTATATATGGTAATTGTCTCTTGCATGTATATCAATGTATATAAATTTTTTCAGGTTTTCAAATGTAATACATTTGATCATAAAATCTTAATGTGGCTAAACTGCTTTACATAGGGAATTTTCTAGGTTGCCTGCATGAAACTGCCCAAGATCTTATGATTTATCCTTATTATCATTTTATGTAGTCATTGCCATCATTGCTATCAAACCTCAATATCTCAGACACCTTAGTTATTTTGTACAACTTGATATATGCATCATCATACCAAAAGTAGGGCACTGTGACCCTACTTTTATTGCTTTAGAGACTGTATCAACCTTTTCAGTTAGGTAAGTATCTCTGACACTATTGCTTATTACAGTTTTGTAACTTGATATGTGCTTTATAGTACATCCTAAGGATGACTACACCACCATACTGCAAGAGGTTACATATGTTTACTTTTTGCAGGAGATGGGGCAGGGGAATATATCTCCATGAGCCATCCTGCAGCCACTGATGAACCCATGTTTTTTTAGTGATCATGTCAACCTTTTCTGTTTAAGGTCTGTTTTGTGGACAGCAATGTCTGCAGTCATTAAACTTGATAGGTTCATGCATCCTGAGGAGTACTACCCATCCATAACAAATTGTTGCTTTTACAGTCATGAAACTTGGTATGTGCATGCATCCTTATACTTCCAAGTAGATCAATTTCTGTTGTTTTTTTTTTACATGTAATTGCATTTTAATGAATTTACATATGAGTGGGACACTGTTTTTGGAGAGGTCTGAACCATGTAGCACACAAATAGGCATGCCCTAATTCAGCATTTCATGGAGCATGAGTTTATAATTTGAAAAGCTCAATTTTGCTGACTAGCCAAATAATTTTTTTTTAAAAAGTGAAACAGTGCAATATAAAATCTCCATGCCCACCATAGCAATGGAGTGACTTTTCCCAACATGAGACAACATAATCTGACTGCTTCTGTCATCTAGGATTCTGATATGTTAATTTTCTAAATAACATAGAGAATGCCATAAATCAGTCTTGAGACAGCTGTTATAAATCCTGTTAACAAAGAATGTGGGTGTAAACAAGCTCTGATGCTCAAACAATCTATACAGGAAACTTGAAGACAGATATGTTTACATTAGCTACCCAATACATTCTCACTTAAAGTTTTAGGAGTCTGCTTGCAGGTATGTGTATAGCTGTGAGCACCACAGACATATACATATATAGTCCTGCTTAATTACCCAAACACTGTGAATTCATTTTTTTTGTCTGACATCAAGTTTGTGATTTTACAGAAAATCATATTGTCATAGGAACTGAAATTTATGGGAATCTTTCTGATACCATATATATTCAAGTATATACCAGATCCAAACAGCAAACTGTACAGACCCGGATCTGCCATCGTATAATGCGCTGGCAGAGCTGGGTCTGTGCAGTTTGTTTTCCCTAATCATTAGAACAAACAAAATATACCCTGATCTGCTGGTGCATTATGTGATGGCAGATCAGAGTCTACATCGTTTCCAGTTGGACCCGACTTGTGCATGAGTAAATATGATAGATAGCAAAGTCCTACTGTCTTCATTTACTGTGTCTTGAATTTTACCATCTGCAAAAATCAATGGAAACTGGTACTCCACAAATAATTGTGAAATGATAACATACTGACAAATGTGTGTCTTGTTTATATGTATATATATATATATATATATATATATATATATATATATATATATATATATATATATATATATATATATATATATATATATATATATATATATATATATATATATATATATATATATATAATCTGAACTTCTCAATGAACTTGGGTTATCTGTCTGTATTTGATTGTAATTAGATCTTAACATACCTTTTAACTTACCAAGTTTAACCTACAACAATAATTCCTCCACTGTAGAAGTGCATCTACACAATACATGATGACCAATGCCTAATGAGATTTTTCAACATGTATCTTAGGGCAAGGGATAACAGTTAACATGTGAAATAGTAGTATATCTGTAGTATAACAGTTAACATGTGAAATAGTAGTATAACTGTAGTATAACAGTTAGCATGTGAAATAGTAGTATAACTGTTGTATAACAGTTAACATGTGAAATAGTAGTATAACTGTAGTATAACAGTTAACATGTGAAATAGTAGTATAACTGTAGTATAACAGTTAACATGTGAAATAGTAGTATAACAGTTAACATGTGAAATAGTAGTATAACTGTAGTATAACAGTTAACATGTGAAATAGTAGTATAACTGTAGTATAACAGTTAACATGTGAAATAGCAGTATAACTGTAGTATAACAGTTAACATGTGAAATAGTAGTATAACTGTAGTATGACAGTTAACATGTGAAATATTCACAAGAGGTTTAATTGTAGCTAGGATCAGTTTATGAACAAATTTGATGAATTTATGTCACCCATCTAGGGTGTTGAGGAAACACCATAGTATATGTACTTTGATCTGTTGATATTAACCTTGAAGATATGACCAAAACATATATCTGGCACATCTTGTAGAGTTATATAAACGTGCCAAGTTTTAACAGCTGTAGAAATAATGGGCAGTAATATAAAAAAAAAAGAAAACACTGACCTCTGACCTTAACCTTGCTGATAGGACTCCAGATGATATTCAGCAAACCCTTGAAAGATGATAAATAAGTACAGTTTATCTCAAATCTTAAATGACATAAAAGTTACAGGGTGGAATAGAAAGTGTGACAGACAGATGGATGGATGAACAAACAAACAAAACAAACAAAAGATGGATGAATGCAAGGAAAAGAAAATGCAAACAAAGGGTGGGGGGGGGAGGGCAGAGACAAAAATATTACATTCTGCAATAGGGTAAGTATATATGTATATTCGTGTGTGTATATATACACAGACACAACAAAACATAATACTTAGGCATATCATGTTCAGTATTTAGATCAGAGATTAAAGTTTGCACTGTGTTTCTTTAAGAGACTCTTGCCTAGAAGAAAAAGATCCTTTCTTTTTCCTTTCCTAAATTTGTTCAGATCCATTAAACATTTTGCTTTAATTGGATATACTCTTTTTCATTCATTGTCATTACAGTAAAGAGAAAAGATGCTTTTCTTATGAATCCTGGATCTATTCCCAATTTAGGTACCGACACATTTATCATTTCCCAATTGGGAAAAAAAGGGAGCATATTTTCCCCATTTTCTGATTAGTTTAATATGTTTGTATTAGTATCTTTCAGTGACTGATTAATGACAGTCATGGACGGTATACTGACTTTTATGTACTTTTATCAGAGAATATTTTCAATATAACAGCATGAATTATCCAGGAACATTCCAGATTAAAGTTTTTAATCTAAGAGTATGTATGTAGAATAGTATGCAAGTAACTCTGTATGCATAGTTACTACTTACATTTAGAATTGTTATTCTCAATTTATTTACACAGCAGTTTAGTGTCATTCATTAAATGCAAACTTTGGCCATAGACATGCTTAATTACAAGCATTTTTATGGCCAAATTTTTCATTTGATTAATGAAAATAACCTGCAATATGAATAGATTGAGAATAATAATTTTAAATGTAATTTGGAATTCTACATACAGTGATGGCTTTGAATTAACCAGATGTATTTGGTAGTTCAGATTTCCCATTTTTCAAGATGTTTGCAAAGACAGCAATTTCACACTAGGTTGAGCATTGATTGCTTTACTTTTGGTTGACTAGTTGTCTTTGAGTGGGATTGATAACACACAAATCTTCGAACCAGTCAGCTATTACACACCAGTTATTTGACTGCTAGAGAAATGCCCATTTTTAAATTAAATTTTCTCCTTAGTATTTATTCTTATGTGACAAATACTTTACCTGTTATATCAGCACAAGATTGTTCTTTCTCAAAATTGAACCAACACAAATGTCGATGATTACAAACTTTCATTTCTTTAGACTCTAAAAATGATGACATGCATTTCTACCTACAGGTCTACAGTGTCCTCAGGAGAAGACAATAACAGAATAGTAGTGTAATAGTGAACAGGACCTAATTACTTAGGTAAATATATAGAATATCAAAATAATTCTCTCATTATCAGTTTCTTAGAATGTGACACCAAATTTGTGATCATTGTGGAGCAAGATCAGTTCAGTGAAATTTATTGAAAGACTTCAGCTGGGAAAATGTGATTTTTAGATTGAAGCTCTTCTTGCACTGATAAAAGTTTTTGCTGCAGATTTAACCCTAGTTCAGAAGATGAGCTCACTCATCAGCAGCAATCTTACCCTACCTTTGGAAACACTATCCCAAATAAGTTATAAATATTTAAGTCGGCCTCACTTTTATGCCCAGATTGTTACTACACATCAGGAAAACTAGAGACAATGAAATACTGATAAATTAATATCAGAGAAAGTAGGGCATACAAATATCATTAAACCTGTAACAGTTAAAGACAAAAGTCAATTCTGAAAGTGCATAATGTGACTGCAGATCAGGGTCTATGTTGTTTGCAGTTGGACCCAATTTGTAAGCAAGTATATATGGCATATAGATCAGTGAGAAGGATCTTACCTGTCATATTAACACCTTTCTCTACATTATTTCTTCCTTTGTTTGCTGCAGTCTGATTTAATTTAATGAAGCATTTTTGTTGAGCCTGCCTTGAGAGAAGCTCAAGACAGAGATCACATTGGCATTGGTGTGGTCTCTTGTGATAGACAAAACATAGTTGAAAGTTCACAGAACATGCCAGATAAGTGATATAATTTGATAGACAGAACAGCCTCACAGTTAGGACCACTGATTGGACTATGTTATTGGGGATTGATCTCATTTCATGGGTGGTTACATCATAAAGAGAGGTTTTACTGTATAGTAGTTTTTTTTGGCTTGATTTATCCCACTTAAGCTTATGGCATACCATCTACAGTATGCTACTAAGAATAGAGTGTATTTCTAAAAATAGACAAATTGTTATATTTACTTCTTTTGGCCTTTTGGAATTGAAAAGCCAGTCTAGCTATGTAAAGAGACATAAATCAAATTTTATTCCAGTGAGGAAATAATTTGGAGTGATTACCTCCCTTGACATAGTTTGATAGTATCTATTTAGCAATTAAAACAATCTTTTCAATAGAAATTGCTCATTAAAGGTAATTGCTTAAATATTTTCTATCAAACTATTTTATGAGTATTTCAATCAATTCTCTGTTGAGAATAAAGAGAAAAAGTCTTTAAACATTTAAAATTCACATTACTTATTTATAGAGGGAAATTGTTACTCATTTATGATCATAAAATGAAACATGATTATCAATATCTCATGATTATGTTCATCTCTTTGAACCTGTTTAATGTACCATATTACCCTACCTCTCCAAGCCATCAGTATTCGCAACACTTTGATCAGATAATTGCACAATAAGCTATGTTTATATGTAAGAACAGTTGAGAACAATTTATTAAATTAAAATTACTTCATTTTATGTTCATTTCACATTTAGTTCTTGCCACATGTACAGTGATCTATCACTAAAATGCTGTTCAAGGGAGCTGTACAAATCTGCCTTGTTATAGGTGAGGTTGCTTTATACTGGGGTACATTATAATGAAAAATTCAACTCCATGACCATACTCATGCTATATCAGGGACAGTGTTATTCTGAGGTGCTTTATTGTGAGGAACCACTATTTCTATTACATCATGTGACAGGATACATGACCATACCCACCTTATAAAAGGAACTGTTGTATACTGACCTACTTTATATTAAGGCACCATTGTATGTAGTTCTCTCAATGCAGAGGTGAGTGGTTGTGGTGGTCTGTGTGGTGGAGAAAACTGGAGAACCAATAGAAATCCACTGACCTTGGATGAACAGTATTTTACCCTTGCACATATCAGAACTAGGATTGAACATGGGACTGGATAACTACAATGGTTACTCACTATAAAGTCCTTCACTATACTGTTGCTTCCATTATAATTCAGGTATGGTCATGGATCGCATTAAATTGGTCAAATTTTGTTTTATATCATTGCAGCTGAATTTATTTCACTTTTTAGTTCATGGCTCAAGGGAACCAGTTACATTGTGATTTCAGAATTTTAAATGCTATATATTTATTGTTTATTACACTGTTAGGCCACATCTTTGTTTGACAATCATTCAGTATAAGACTCCCTAACATATAATGCAAGTCATGGCTTCAATTGAAAGTATCATAAAGAGGGAGCACTGTACAAAGTGGATGTTTCTAAATATGTCAGGTAATCTAACATTTTAACTGGAAACATTTTTTGCTGGTTTAAGAGACTGCAAACATTATCATTTCAACTCTTCTAGCTTGTAGTCTAGTATTTTCCTCTATTTTTGTTAATTAGCTATTCAAATTCAGGTTTCCAAGGTTAACAGTTTACATTTATTATTCATTGTAACAATTGGTTTATGTAATATTAATGTGGAAGCTTGTACTTTATGTCTCACTATATTGCATATAATGATTTGCATGACTCTTGTCTGGATAATATGTTTTTATATGAGTAATTAGGGTTTACTCTTTTCAGGATGAAAGAATGATATATATGGTAGTTTAACAAGGTTTTGGAGGCAGTTAATTACTTTTACATGTACCTGTTGAACCCAGATCTTTTACCAGGTAAGTAGTAAATTTTATATGATATCTATCGATATAATCTAGATATTACACCTTTTTGAAGTATCTCACATCTAAAACTTGAATCTATATATGTCATTATTTCATGTGGTTTTGCTGCATGGCCCTGGATGCATTTGTACATTGTCCATTGTCCATCATGCATCTGTCAACAATTGCTATTTTAAACTGCTAAAAGACCACTGGACCAATTTTGACCAAATTTGGCACAGAGCATCCTGGCTTGATGAGCTTTCAAATTTGTACAAATGATGCCCACCATTACTAAACATAGTAAAAACCCTTTCAATGACTTCTTACCAAACACCGCTGAACAGAGCTTGATAAAGTTGATAGAAAGTATCCTGCCAGAAAGACCTTTCAATTTTGTACAAATGATGCTGATCCATCTGCAAATATTGTCATCATTACTAGCAATAGAAAAGGCCTGTTACAAAACAAAGAAAAACCTTTAAATGACTCCATTTCCAAAACTGCTGACAAAGATTTAATTAAACTTTGACAGAAAGCATCCTGGCATGATGACCTTTCAGATTTATATAAATGATTCTGATCTGCCCTCAAATGCATCCATCTTTGCTAAAAATAGAAAAACCTTTAAATTACTTATTCTCATAAACAGCACAACAGAATTTGAGCAAATTTAACAGAAAGCATCCTCAAATGAACAGCTTTCAAATGTATATGAATGATGCCGATCCACCATCTAATATGGCCACTGTTACTAAAAATAAAAAAATACTGTATTTTCAAATTTGCTTGTTAATCAAGGGAAGGAACCCATGATGAGGACTATTGAGAATCACAGGTTAGGGGTCATGCTGATTTTTCCCTCTTTTGGACAATTTTAAAACAGAATAAAAAAATTGGAATGCATGATTCATCAATTTTTAAAAAAAGAAGTTAATACACTTTAGGGATTGAACTGATGTATGAATGATGCTGATCCACCATCTAATATGGCCACTGTTACTAAAAATAAAAAAATACTGTATTTGCAAATTTACTTGTTAATCAAGGGAAGGAACCCATGATGAGGACTATTGAGAAGCACAGGTTAGGGGTCATGCTGATTTTCCCCTCTTTTGGACAATTTTTAAACAGAATAAAAAAATTGGAATGTAATCTATAATTTGAAACTGAAGAAAAATATAAAATAAAAATATAACAAGTAAACTCTAAATAGCTGAAATAAAAATTTGGGATAAGTTTTGTTTGTAAAACAATAAAGTGTGTGCAATTTTGGAAATGAACTTATTGTTTTGTTTCCTATTGCAAGACACCTTACTCAGAATTGACCAAAGCCACTTAATATCTTATAATAGTATTGCCATATTAAAATGTCTGTTACATATATATGCATTATTTTATGGCATTTCATATATTAAATGACATTAATTACAAATTATATAATATTTATATTTTGTGCTCTTAGGTTTCAATAAATAAAAAAAACAGTAACCCAATATTCTTTTCTCCTCAAACACTTCCAAATTTAATTACTATCAATAATCCAAATATTAGACCCTCCAATTTTTCAGACTGCAACCCTATACATTTTCTGTCCATAAAAATAAGAATTAAAAAACAACAACTTACAAACAAATTCCAGATATTCTGAATGTTGTGACCAGATTGCATTTAATTTCATTGACATGAAACAGTATTAGACATCATACTTATTAAGATGCTTACTATTTCTGCCAATATATTTTTAGATCTACTGGACACAGACTAGAAAGTATGATTCAGTAATTAATACCCTTGCATTCAGTTTATTAATCATGGTCAATTCAAATTTAGAGCAAGTTATATCAGATGCAAATTAAAGAGAATACATATCTGACTATCATGTTGTTGAGTAATACTAAGGTCTTTTCTCAAAGGAATAAAATTAGGTCATGCAACTGTGGTTCACTTTTCATAAATAGAGGAGGATAAAGGAACAAAACAGAAATTTTATTCTGACTGACCAGTGCAGTTTTTTTTTTAGCATTAAACCAGACACACATATTATTTTTTATTCCTAATAGACAATGTGGCAACTAAGTGTTCCAAACGTTTCTTTCCACTGCACAGTTTCCATACATGTATGAATTTGCTTTCACTGCCAGTTATCCAGGTAAGCAATATCCAGCCAATTTGGGCCTCTTGTAAAGACTCTTTTCTAGCCTGCTTTAGCAGAAACTAAAACAGAAGTCTTTCTAAATTGTGTCCACCCATCAATGCATTCCTCCAATTTGCTCAAATGGTCTGGAATAAAAAAGTTAGTTGTAGGTTTTCACATATACTTACTGGATCAGCACAAAAATCATGATTCTACAGTAGAGCCATTATCATTCAGTGTTTATAATTTGGTTTACTGATTTGTACAAGAGTGATGATACCCAAACTGATTTCACTCTCAGTATGTTTTTCTAGCTGTCCAAACTTTAAAAATCATCCCCCCCCCCCATTTGATTTTGTTCCCTTTTGCTGTATGAAAAGGTGGCCACATCTGAGTTGTGGTCAATCTAGAGAGGTACAGTTGGTTTAAATGCACTACTTTGGTGCTTGATTAGTTTGACTCTTAACAAGGAATGGGGCCTCATAAGAGGGGAATCACTATCTAACCTTTCTCTTTCATCCAGATTGGTTTGGTATGAAAGTTTTATTCTTATCATTGTTCCTGTTGATTGTTCAAAGTTTAAAAATTTTGTTGCAAATCAAATGGAAGAAAATATTTTGCTATTGCAAGACCATTGCATATTTGCATCTACCTTTCTTTTCATCTCCTCGTGACATTTTGAATTGTTGGTTGACATCAGACATGCAGACAATGAACTATGGTATTAGAACATCTTTTGCTGACTGAGGTAATGAGTAATTGCTCTCCATTAGCATTCTGATCAGAAAATTAATGTATCTGATTGTAAAAATTGATAGGAGAAATGGTTGTTACTTTTTTAGGAATTCATGGTTTGTCAGAAATAGATAACATAAAAGCATGAAATGTGTTAACCTTGAATTTTAACCTGATATCTTCATGACTGTGTGGTAAGTGATTGAAATAATCAGGTTGCAGCAGTTCAACTATCAGGGTTCTGCATGTAAGTAATGGCTTCTGTAGACTGGATTGTTTATCTTGTGTACCATTTTGGTGTGTCTGTAAAGGTTTGAAGTACCATATGGAATCGTATATCTGAATTGGACCAATCTTCATGCAGCATAGACCTAAGCTCTGTTGTTTTGTAATGCACCAGAAATGCAGGTTAATTGCTAGTTGTATAAAATAAGCTATGAAATACACTTCATTTACTGTACCGAAATCTTGCCAGCAGGCTGGAATCATGTCCTAAGCATGACCTGGTCTTGCAAGCTGGTACACATAGACACGCCTTTATCAGCTCAGTTTACAAATGGAGGCACCAAATTTCTGGAAAGAGTCCAGGGTTAACATTAATGTTCCTGAATTTAGATATCCAGAGGTGTATCTGAGGTTAACAGTTGACAACCATGATAGATACCTTGGGAAATATTGGATTAGGGGTCTTATGTCCTAGTAACAGCTTGGCTGTAACATCATCTCTTGTATCAACTCTGCTGCAGTTTAAGCAGATGCATATGTTTAGATAAAGTGAATGTTTAGAAAGAGAAAGTTTGATATCAATAGACAGGTTTTATGGGTTGAAAAACATTCATGCAACATTTGAATGTAAACAAATATATTTTCTGGTGATCCATAGTCTGTTTGAAGGCACCCCTTACAATTGAGTTATAGTGTGTTCATGGTATCCTTGAACAGTGTTTATTTTGTTTTTTGGGGATCAGATCTATTGTATCGCTGAGGGAAGAGCAGGTTCAAGGTTCAGCTAGAAAATCAATCAACTCATTGTATAGTAAAATATATAGAATGAAGGACATTTAGCATGTTACTTCAATAGACCTAAGATCAACAATAGACACTTCTTTACATTCATCACCTGTGCACTGATATCATTAATGTACTATAGCTTTGGGAGTATTTTTGTTGGTAGAAACTATATAAAACAATATTCCCTTCTGCTATTATTTGGACAACTGCTGTCTTTATTTTCCTTTAAACTTTAGAAGAAATGTAAATACATGTATATACAATTTACTATTCTTAAGAAACATCTGTCAAGTTTTTGTTATTTTGTCATTGTTGAACATTTTTGTATTGCTTCTGCCAATTTAAGCATCACAGGGTATCTTTAAATGTGCAATTTCTTCCTTCTCTTTCTCACTATCTACAGTTTCTAGATAAGAGCCAAAATATTTAAGTCTGTTTACTTTCAAAGCTAGCCTGTTCTAATTACAATACTTTGTCGATGTTGGATGGCATATATTTAGATAGGCTTACATTCAGGGGTCTTTCATATGGAATATTTTAATAGTTCAGAAATAAGACAGTGACTACATGTATTATCATACATAGTCTAGCGACAATATCATAGCCTCAGCTGTCATTTCGATAGATGGAGCAACAAAATTACAGTCTAAGTTACCAAGCAGTTTGTGTCTCTTCTTTCAAAATATGAGCATCTCTATGTCATGGAACTTTTTTCTCTGTTGCGCTCATCCAGTCAGATGCCATATATCAAAATGGCAGCATATTATTTAGGATATTACACTTTGATTGTTTAGAGGTCACTTAGAATCATTTTTGGTCTTGCATATGTTTTTAGTTGGAATAAACTAAAGTGACTTCAGTCAGTAAAAGTGTGTATGCATTGCAATGAACATGAGTGAAAGTGTTGGAAAAAACACCTGGGTGTGAATCACGCCCAGCTGTTTCATTGATGATTATAGGATCAAATTAGTCCTCTGCCGACAAAGGAAGGTAGATATACTAATATTAGTTCTATACATGGCCTTGAACACTGATTCCTTGTCTGTATGGTTTTTCATAGACACATAGTCCTCAACTAGTTTAAGATTCTTTGTAAAAGCTATCCAGAGAATACTGCACTCCATTTATAGAAATCTTGATAGAACTTTTAATACATTATCTAGATGGACAGGCTGATAGAAAGGATCTATCATTGCAATATACAGTAAAACCTTATTTTATCTGGATTATCCATTAGACTGCATTGATGTCTCTGGAACTTGCACATTTGATATAGCGAAGACTTGTTCATTACAATTCATGTTTATTGTGATGCTTTCATGTCTGCAAGGAGTTTTGGGACAGATATGTGCTTCACTCCACTCCATTTGACCACTACACTCTATGTTTTGGTATATGCCAGTACTAGCTACTAGCTATGCAAGGAACTGATTCAGTTTAAAAGTTTTTGCAGAAGCTATGCAGAGAATACTACATTCAGCATATATAACTTTTGCCAGGACTTGCAATACAAACCTGGGTTGATATGAATTATAAATTCACAGGAATTTTGGTAAAAGCAAACAAATCCTTCATTAATAAAAGAGGATGCTATACATCAAAGAAGACTGACATAGGTCATGTCTCTAGCTTTTTTTGTTTAACAAATGAAATTAGATATACTATTTATAGCATAATTTTCACCTGTGCCATGAAGTGAAGCAAGTACAATACAACATGTAAATCTGTTATGTCATGACCACATTTGCTGTAAGATTATGCCAGAGAGAATGGGTCATCATGCAACAAGTTTATATGATATTTTCAGCAAAGATCAAAGGGATGTAAATATGTGCATCATTTCACACAAAGTACAGTTTGCTTATGGTAATGATTTATATGGCCTTAAACTAGTTCTTTGCTTTTTTGGCAACTTGTATTAGGAACATCAGTCAAACAATAAATTTAGAATAAAATGCAAATGCACGCTATCTTTTACTAGCTGATTAAAGATTCTGAATACATGGAAACCTTTCTATAAAGGACATGCAAGGAACCACATAATTATGTCTTCTATGGGCAGGTATCTTTTATATAGAGGTAAAGATATGAAAATTAATGTTACCTATACGGACGCAGGCAGATTTCACTGTACCCAAAATATGTGTTGTATCCAAATTTTGCACAATTTTTTGTAATGTAATGTGGAGCCTTATAGTACCAGGTGGCCAGGAGATTGGTACAAGTGTCCAGTGTTTAGGTGGTCATTTTCAGAGAATAGGTGCTCTAACTGAAGAAGTGTCAGGAATAAATGATAACTGTATAAAGAGATGAAAGTAAAACTCCAGATGGTTGTGGTGACAATAATAACAATATATTGGTTCTTTCAATCAATTCTTATACCTTAAGCTAAATTGATATACGCTGAGTGCTAAAGAAGCACTGTTTGTCTCAATAAACTGCTTGATTAAAGTGCCAAAGGATCTATCTTGTAGCTTATTTCCAGTAGATCCATTGAGTCAGTTTCAACAGGTCATATCAGACAGTGTGGATCTTGAACTGGACAGTTTGCATGATGGCTTCTCATATAGCCTGACATTATTATACTGTTTCTTTCTTTCCATTGCTTATTCAATTTATGCTCAACATACAGTGATGGATGCAGAGCTCAGCTTAAGACTGCACAGACTTACAACCACATTTCACACTGAATCAACAGTTTTAAAGTTCTGCCCAGTTTTCTGAAAATTATACTGTAGGCTCAATAATTAATGCAGTGCAAATTATTGATAACGAAAGTTCCAGAAGAAATTGTTCCCATTGTATTTATACTGTAAAAGTCTGACTTGCATGATCAAATTGTATATAGAAATTTTACAAGGAAAAATTTACATGATTTACTGGCATATTATAACTGAAAAGTAAGTCATGATTGATTAATTGCTTGATATACTGTCTATACTCACATATAACCCGATACCAACTGCAAACTGCATAGACCCATATCTGCCATTGCATAATGCACCAGCAGATCTGGGTCTATGCAGTTTGTAAGGGCTAATCAGTAGAACAAACAACATAGACCCTGATCTGCCAGCACATTATGCGGCAGCAGATCAGGGTCTATGTTGTTTGCATTTTGACCCGGTTTATATGCGAGTATATACGGTATTCTTCATGTGAGGTACCAGGTATAGTATACAGTAGATCAGCTATGACAGTTTCAAGTGAAGGTATTCAATCTGACTCTCAGTATATACGTTGCTTTATTCATCATTAATCTAAGGGCAGATCATCATTCATTATTGTGGATAAAGTACATTCTCCTATTGGTAATCTCTTTTGTTTCATCTTTATTTTTACATTCTAACTGAAAGCTTCAAAATGAGCATTGATAATATACATTTTTAGCTCTGTCTGACATAAATTGTCATAGTGAATCATTAATAACACATGTGCTTTCTTTTAACTTAGATAACAGAGGTAAGGCATATTCTGTACTCAACTGTAACAACAGAGGCACAGTTTCTCTCATGTTATGTTCTCAACTGATACCAACAGAGGTACACTTTTGGTCATATTTTGTGCTCAGCTGTAGTCAACAGAGGCACAGTTTCTGTCATGCTTTGTACTCAGCTGTAACCAATAGTGCTCAGTTTCTCTCACGTTTGTACTCAACTGTTACCAATAGAGGCACATTTTTTGTCACCTTTTGCACTCAGCTGTTACCAACAGAGGCAAAGTTTCTGCCATGTATGCAGTCAGCTGTAACCAACAGAGGCACAGTTTCTGTCATGGTTTATAATTAGCTGTAACCAACAGAGGCACAGTTTCTGTCATGTTTTGTACTCAACTGTAACCAATAGAGGCACAGTTTCTGTCATGCTTGGTATTCAGCTGTTACCATAGAGGCTCAGTTTCTGACATGTTTTATAATTAACTGTAACCAACAGAGGCAGTTTTTGTCATGTTTTGTACTCGACTGTAACCAACAGAGGCACAGTTTCTGTCATGTTTTGTACTTAACTGAACCAACAGAGGGACAGTTTCTGTCATGTTTGTACTCAACTCTAACCAACAGAAGTACAGTTTCTGTCATGCTTTGTATTCAGCTGTTACCAAACAGAGGCTCAGTTTCTGTTATGTGTTGCACTCAGCTGTTACCAACAGAGGCACAGTTTCTGTCATGTTTTGCACTCGGCTGTTACCAACAGAGGCACAGTTTCTGTCATAGTTTGTACTCAACTGTTGACATGTGCTGTGAATTAAGTTCTCTTTGTGGATATCACTTTTCACGGTTAATGGAAAATACATTTGTTAGTACTTAAATTTATAGATGGAGGAAGGGGTCCTATTGTTTCGAGACGGATCATTGTTTATTGGGTCTGTATATTCATGGCTTATAACAACCACAAAATCCATGAAATTGCTACTTTTTGAAAAGTAGTGAATTTACAGTATATTATGCTTATTGTGGCAAATTTCAAGGTGTTTTACAAGGTGTTTGCATACTTGAACATATTCCTGTAAAATTCTGTGTAAGGCAAATTTTTAAAAGATCAGCTTGGTACAAATTCAGATAATAACTATGAAAATATTGCACTAAATGTATGTCAAATGATTGAATTCTGTACAGCTTTTCTTTCTTAACTCTTGATGTTATGAACAGCAGTCTTTAACTCTTTTTATATTTTGTTCAAAATACAAGTTCATTTTTTGAAAGTTACTATCTACAAGGGGTATATGAATAGTTCTGAATATTTTTATAACTTTTTTGTTTCTTTGAACAGGTAAATAAATTTAATGCTGATAAGTAGTAAAAAAAAATGTTCTATAAAATGATCTGCAGCTGCACATGTAGCACTCCGGACACATGCAGATATATGCATGTGATGTAACATAGGTAAATAACTGATGCAAAAATGTCAGAAGAGAACAATTCTTCTACCGAGCAAAGAGCATACTGTAAAATCCAGGTGCTTTTAGATAACTCTTTGACTGATAAGTTTATGGATGTAATTCTCCATCATATCCTACAATTTTGAGGTTGTTTCATTGTTTCAAAGATTTTCGCAAATCCGAGGAAGATGACCCACATTCTGGAAGACTGTTTTCTGCAATTGGTGAGTCGGGAGTGGCTGCTGTGAATGGTGCAAGTGATGAAGATGCTTAATACATGGTGGCAGATATTTCTATTGTCACGGGAATTAATTCATCAGCTGTTTTTAATATATTGAAGAATCTTTTGAAGCTCAGATAGGTTTCTTCAAGATGGGCCCCGCATTTGTTGATGACTGATCAAAAGCAGACTCACCAAGCAGCTACTCACCAGATATGGAAAGAGTGACCAGAGATGTTTGAATGAGATTATCATAAGTGATAAAACATGGATTTCCTTTTTTTAACCTGACTCAAGAGAAAATAATAAAGTTTGGATTGGAGAAAACGAGCAGAGGCCACAACTGAATCAACAGAGTCAAACTGTCAAGACAGTTTTATATGCATTATTTTTCTATGCTAAAAGCCCGGTCATCCAGTTACCTATGCCCTAGTGTCACTGGACATTTTTATGCCTTCAACATGTTGCCAAAAGGTGTGGAACACTACCAAACCATCCGTCTATGCACCGGCACCCAAGGTATCCATCTACTCCATGACAATGCACCAGCGCATAAATCTGCCATCCTGACAGACTTCAAACTATGCCACATCCTCCATACAGCTCTGATTTAGCTCCAAGTGATTTTGGCTGAATCCCGTTATCAAAGATTCACTGAGGGACCGATGATTTGAAAGCTGCCATGTAGTTAAAAGTGCAACATATCCAAAAGTGAATACAAAATAATTGGATAATCAGACTGAGAAAGTGTGCAGAGGTTCATGGGGAGTACTTTGAAGGGATGCACTGACATACTGTTCACCAAGAAAGAAGTTTGTTATACAGTGCACTACTATTCAGAACTTTTTAAATACTCCTCATATTATAAGCAGAAGTGAATTCAGTTTATAAACGATTTTGTGTAGCTCTAGGTCATTTTCTGCTAATTCTACTTAATTATTTTTCCCATACTTCTGATTATCCAGTTTATTTTATTATTTTGTAATCAGGGAGTCATTTATTTATTTCTCAACTTAATTTGAGCAACTTAGGTTCTTATCTAATGACTGAACAATTTTGTTTGCACACTAAGCTGGCTGCAGTAGCTACATGGAAAGGTACAAGTGCTATATATAAGTTTAGTGCAACTCATGTTGTTCCAATTTATGCTGAAAAAATGTTAATTACATCGGAAATGCCCAATAAACGTTGACAAGTTAAAGTACCTAACTGTTGAAAAATTGAAGGGATAAAAAACTCTAATGTTTCAAACCTTATTTAAAGCTGTTTTCTATTAAAGATTTGAAATAGTCAGCAAATTTTGCTATCAACCTTACTTAATGAATGAAATCTAACATAGTTCACTTTTAATATTAGCTTTGCATGGTCATGATACATAACTTTTTGTGCCCCAGATCAAATGATAATTGGCTACAAATCTGAAAAATTATCATATCTAGTCAGGCTTTGTATGTGCTTATTGTCTCCTAACCAATGAAGATGGGATGGGATGTAGTGTTTTGCAAGTTTGTTCATGTCTTTGTTCATTTGTACATTTGTATTCCTTTATTCGTTCATTTGTTTATTATGCCCTCAGTATCTTGCAAAACTGTTTCACTAACACTCATGAAAATTGGTATATGGATGTGGCTCAGGAAGAGTAACTCGGTCATATCAAACTTTGTCACTGTGACCTCATTTTCATGCATGAGTGACTTTTGTATTTTCAGTCATTTCTTAATTACACTGTCGATATCTTGGACCCAATTTCACCTAAACTGATGAAAATTGGTATGTGGATGATATCAACAAGAGTAACTCAAAACTAGGTCATGTTGACATAATTTTTCACTGTGACCTAATTTGCTTGAGTGACTTTTGTATTTTCAGCCTTAACCTCTTGGGCCTTAAATTAGTTTGTAGGTGCTTCTTAGGGAGAGTAATTCAGCCAAACCAAAACTTGGTCATTTTAACCTAATATGCACACTTTAAGTGACTTGTATATTTTTATCTATTTGTTCATTATACCCATAATATCTTGGACTCTATTTCACCTTTTTAGTGAAAATAGATAATGTGGATGCATCTCAGAAAGTTACTCATTTTTACTAAAAGTAGGTCTCTGTGATGTAATTTTCATTATTTAGTGACTCTTTTCAGCTATCCATTCCTCAGGCCCTCAATTATCTTGGACCTGTTTCACCAACACTAATGAAAATTTGTACATGGGTGCATCTCAATGACAGTAGTTCAGTCATACCAAAAATAGGTCACTGACCTAATTGTCACACTTAGTAATGTATGTCTCATCTCGCGGAGAATAACTCAACTATACCAAACTTGGTACCTGTGACCTCATTTTCATTCGTTAATGATTTTTGTGTAATTCAGCCAATATATGTTATTACCTCTGTATCTTTAACCTTTTAACATTTAGACTAATCAAACCATGTTCCATCCCTACACTGTCTGCATGGGTTAGAGTCTCAGGCTCTGCCAACATGGGTATGTGAGACAGCTTGCCAGTAGCTTCCAGTGGGTCGGTGGTTCTTCCTGGGGTTTTCCCAGTTTCTTCCTCCACCAGATATACTGACCACCATGTATAGCCTATAATGCTGAAAAATGGCCTTAAACCCACAAAAACAAACAAATCCATCTCCATCACATAATGCACCAGCAGATCTGGGTCTATGAAGTTTGTAAGGACTAATCAGTAGAACAAACAACATAGACCCTGATCTGCCAGCACATTATGCGACGGCAGATCAGAGTCTATGTTGTTTGCATTTGGATCCAGCTTATATGCGAGTATATATGGTAATTCTCATTATTTTTTCAAATAATCTTAGTCCTTTTGGGATATTATTGTAAATATCTTGGCAAAGCCTTTGAATATTTCTGGTTCATAATATAGGTTTATTACCACCAATTCAGTTTTTCCATAGATCATAATTTACACAAATTCACAAAAAGATATACTCTGGTCTCAAGCTCACATTTATTGCTTTATACCATGCTTGACATCTATATTTGACATAACTTCTGCTGAGATGAACTCAGTATGATCAGAATTTATATTTTGAGATAAATGTGCATGAAGTGGATCACTGTCAAATTGGCTTCTAATCAATCTCTATGTTTCTCTCAAATTTTAAAAGACTTGTTTCTTCCAGTGGCATGTAGAAGATGTCATATGCTTACAGAATATTAAGAAAATAAAAATATAATTCCAGCTTGTTAGCCAGTCACTGAAGACCTATTGTTTTTCTTCAGGGCTGGATGTCCCCCGCCCCTCCCCAAACAGATTGGTTTCCTCTCTCCCAAATTTGTCATGTTAGACCATATTTGAGAACCTCAGGTACATGTAATGTGAGTCCTCCGCCAAGAACACTTGGGAACTTAATTTGGCAGCTGGCCTCTAGTGGAAAGGGTAATTGAGACACACAGTACAGTTGTCCCTCTCTTGAGAGTCCCCTCTCAAGAAAGACCAAATCTGTTATACAGCCATATTGCTCAGCACCAAAAGAGCATATTAATGCTATTTTGTAGCCGTCACCAGAGTCTACCCTTGTAAAAGGCCACATTTGCTTCACAGAAGGGGTGGGGTACCACTATTAAATGCAGTAGTTGAAAAACACTTTTAAGCTGTGACTGATTATACAAATTGGTTAGTTGAGTAAGAGTTGATTATTTAACAAAAGAAATATAATTCATGGATAGCAATTAGACAGGTGAATAATACAACTTTAGTTCACATATTTCATTTTAGATTTAACTTCTCAACTTCAGCTTGTAGTTTCTAATAACAAAATGTTTATATTAGGAATGTATTTTGATCATTCTATGGTTGTTTTTTTTCAGAATTAACTTGTCCATTTCAGAAGTGAATTCAAGTAATGTTGCTGGTGAATTCTGTTTTTACTATGACATGACTACTGATAAAACTTGAATAAAAGCAAAACATGTTGATGGTATAGTCTACAAGAATTTGTTGATTTAAAAAAAAAAGTAAACAGTCATTGTTTACTTTTGTCCTAAAGAAGTTGCTTTGTGAAAGACTTTTGAAAATTCATGTTTGGATTTTGATGAATGAAACGGATTATACAGCCAAGTGCTTATAGAGGTATAATCACTATGTAGTTTGTAAGCAAGTTTAAATGAGATATATATATATATATATATATATATATATATAGAGAGAGAGAGAGAGAGAGAGAGAGAGAGAGAGAGAGAGAGAGAGAGAGAGAGAGAGAGGGTGGGTCTTCTCAGCACTCAGTCCCCTCCCCTTGTGTAATATTTCATGAGTGTACATTTTTTTCTAAAAAGTGCACTCAGTAAATTTAAGTAGTGCCACCAATTAAGACTTATAGAGTGGATATGCATCAGATAGTTGTCAATGTGGATGTTGTGTCTACTTTGAAATGGGCTATAACAGATGGCACAGAGGCTGATGTTTGGCAGCCAAGATGCATTTAACCTCCCTTCACTTGGAGTAGTCAGTCTAATTTGAGAAATGTAAACTGGTGACTACTGTTTTTCTTTTCTTCAATGAACTGCCCAAAACTGGATTATAGTAAAAACAAATATAGTAAAAAAAATCTGAAAGTTTTGACTGAACAGTGCTACGCAAGTGAAAAGTTGTCCAAGGCAAAGTTGGAATGATGACATTAATGTAGCTATTTGTATGTATCTTCAGGACTAAGGAAAAGGTAAGGTACATAAGTGCAAAGGACTGATTTCCCACTCACTTAATATCTGTCAGTAAAACTTTGTTCTGATTTTAAACAGGGCTGTGTTAATAGAAAACATTCCAGGAAGTATTAGGGATAACAAATTGAAATGGAATGAATTACACAGAATATGTGCTGTTTGTTTGTATTTGTTTCATAATCATGAACCCCAATACCTAGCTTGTTGAGAAAAATTTACTGAAGTGATAAGTTCATATACATTCAGGGTATGTTTGTTTTCATGCAGTAGATAAAAACTGTCCATTTCACTGTCCCATGCTTTCACCCATGCACACACACACACACTCACACGTGTGTGTGTGTGTGTGTGTGTGTGAGTGCAATGAAGAATTTAGGGTAAAACTCTGCTATGGATAAAGTATTTTGTAAAGTTAATGATTACCTTCATTAAATATTTTACTAATGCATCTTAATTGAAATCTTTTTCATCATTCATTTTTGACTTCGTGCACTTAAACGGCTAAATATTTTAAGAAAGATTTCTTTTATTGAAAATGCAAAAAATATAACCAGTGTCTGTGTGCATATGTGTGTGTGTATATATATATATATATATATATATATATATATATATATATATATATATATATATATATATATATATATATATATATATAACATTTTGAAAACACAGCTGTCAGATAAATGAAAGTTATCTTCAGACAGTTAATTGTTTGACACTTCTGCTTTGTTAATGTATTGCTACTCAGGCTTAAATTAGGTGAGCAGGACCATAACACTCCATGACCCATTGTGCATGGTACATGTGTTGATGCCTCTTGATATATCAAAGCAACTCATCTCACATCAGATTGTTGAAACAATTACACCAAGGATAATTAACATAAGATAAATGAATTGATTATATATATATATATATATATATATATATATATATATATATATATATATATATATATATATATATATATATATATATATATATATATATATATATATATACACTGTATGTTTATTTAAAACATTTCATATCCAGATAAAGAAATCAGAGTCAGAACATGAGACAGATACTTAAATATAAAGTTTCAAGCAAGAAAAGAACCATTTCAAGAAATTTCATCATATAAATGCAATCATCAGTTAAACAGAGGTTGGGTAAAAGTTGAGTATGAGGGATCTTGAAATTTGAATGACTCTTGCTGGATGTTCTTTCCCAAAAATTAACGTGGTGGCCAGATATTTGCAAAATCTGTTATAAAAACATTCAAAGGATGTATAACAATTCATAACAACAAAAAAAAAAAACATTTCTAATCTTTCTTATAAAATGTACCAAAAAATGTGTCATTTTTTTCAGTTCCTGGAATGCAATTGCTTCAGTTCGAGTTCTATCCTTCCATGCTTCAATAGTTTTCTCACCAAATATTTATTTGTAAAATTGATTTTTTTCATTCACGAAACTTTACTTTCACCCAAAAACAGTATTTTGTGCCACTCTACTGCTTTAAAAAATAATTAGTAGTTGAAAACAAGCAGACTTGTTACCTGGAAAATACATAAAACTTAATTAACAGGTATTTCCAGTCAAGTCTAGTCGTAAATATTTGTTTGATTAGATCCTCAAACAAGTGTGGAAGAATGATAATAAAATGCTAATTGTTATTGTTATCTTTTTTCTTTTTCATTAGGGCCTAGGCTACCCATTTTTTTTTAAAGGTCTTATATGTGTGGACACACCACACATAAAGTTAACAAGTTAAGAAGGGAGAAGTTCTAGCATTATTTATGACAGGCAGTCATTTATTTCTAAGGTTTTGATAAGTCCAGGAGATAATCTTTTGCACCTTTTGTCTTATTATTTTGTGGCTACAGAATGTTTATACATTTGGGAAAACATAATGAACAAACAATTATTGCATGGGATAAAATCATAATTATGGGCACCTTATGTCCAATGTCTGACATGTCAAGTTAGCAAACGGTCATTTGAGCTCATTTGTTGGTCATGTCCATCAAATATGGCCTTTGTAGAATCTCAGATTAACTTTGTGAGCTTTTACTTATATGTGGCATATGTTAACAATAAAACATCATGGAGTTTTATGCCCCTTTAGACTTAAGTATATTTGAGGCTGTTCACCACACATATGCGCATATCCTTTTCAATAGCAGCTGGTTCCTGTAAAATAAGATTGTATACCTTTTTGTCCAAGTAATATTTAATCAGAAAACTATGACATACACAGATATGTATCATGAAGAAAAATAATGTATAATAGATAATAGATGAAGATGAAAGATCCACATGGTTTGCTCCAAGAATTGTTTGGACATTTTTGACCTGCTGAAATCCAACTGTAAACTGCACAGACCCAGATCTGCCATCATATAATGCACCAGCAGATCTGGGTCTCTGCATTTTGTTAGGAGTAATCAGTAGAACAAAAAACATAGACCATGATTTGCCAGCACATTATGTGTTAGAACATCAGGGTCAATGTTGTTTGCATTTGGACTTGACTTATAAGCAAGTATGTATGGTACATTTAATTGAAATGACATTAAATTGTGCAGTACTACTTGAAAACATTAATTTGAAGTGTTTAAATTCACAAACTAATTGTCAATTATTATCTTTGGCTCTCCTTGTTAAACTAGGAAACACAACAATACAGTATAAAGCAAACAAATATGGAAGAGGAATGACCTGGCACAAGGAGGGCAAGTTTATAGCTTTGAGAAGCTCTGGAGTGTTTAGGAAAACACATTTGTAAATAAAAGGAGTTCTTGTTGGAACAGCAACAAGCATTTGATGAGAATTACATCTTTAGAAACTTTGTATTACCCATTTAGAAGGTATATAACTCCTTTACAGTTGAGCTGAAAGAAATAACTAAACATTTTAATCAGAATTTTTCTTTTTATTCGAATAGAAAACCAGTATTTGATGATTCGTTTATGTGGCAGCACTTTATAAAAGAAACAAGCAAGGTAAAATGTAAAATTTGTAATGTTGTATTTTTCAACAAGGTAAAAACTTAAAATCTGCTAAATCACTTTAAATTCAAACTATCATTAACAAGGTAATCACAGTATCAAAATTCTGCATAGTCACATTGCTTACAACCTCGCCATTTCTGTTCATTGTCGTTCAGAAGTTATTAAAAAGATAACATTTAATAGGGCAAGTTGATGAAGAGCATGGTATAGAAAAGAGGTTGTTATATCAAAGTCAAAAAAGGCCTTTACATATCAAGCAACATATCCAAATTAAATTAAATCTGCGAAATGTCTGTGTGATTTTCATTATAAACAATCACTTCCTTAAGAATTTTTTTAATGGATTCCCTGCATGTAACTGAACCAGTAACCAAGAGTTACAACCCTTTTTTACCTATAGTCTGTCTTCAGCACCAAAGGAATGTTTTAAGTCATACTGATCATTGAAGATAAACACGGAAAAAAACACCCACAATCATTTCAACAGCAAAAGGATGGATTTGATAGCTTGATTAGGATTTACAAATATTTAAATTCTATCCAAATACATTCAACAAATATTCAAAAAGGAAAATTTGATATTCATTCAGCTCTAGTTACTAAATATTTCAAGAATTGAATGTGTTTTAAGTGAGGAAAGTTAGTTGCAGATCCAAGCTTTTCTTCATCAGCCTTTTTTTCTCATGTGTATAGAATGGTTGATAGAACCATTTGTCTTTAAGTTTAATCAGTCTATTAATTAATTAATTAATTAATTAATCTACAGTCACCAAACTTCATGGATGACTTGCATTTGGGGTAAGGAAGAACCCTATTGAACTCAGGTGAGCTAGGGT
The DNA here is from genome assembly GCA_029931535.1 of Margaritifera margaritifera. Classification (NCBI taxonomy): domain Eukaryota; kingdom Metazoa; phylum Mollusca; class Bivalvia; order Unionida; family Margaritiferidae; genus Margaritifera; species Margaritifera margaritifera. The sequence continues at coordinate 832,500 of JAQPZY010001678.1, forward strand.
CACTGTGACTGAAGAGCAAAAATGGTTTCTGTATAATAACTCAAGTTCTCCACTGTCTACAGTTACCAAACTCTGGATGGCTTGCATTTGGGGTAAAGAAGAGCCCTATTAGTTTTATAGTCAAAGGTCAAGGACACTCTGACAGAAAGAAGAAAATGGTTTGTGCACAGTAACTTGAATTCTCCACCATCGACCATTACCAAACTTTGTGGATGGCTTGCACATTGGGTAAAGAAAGATTCTCTTGATATTGGGGTCCAAAGGTCAAATGTTAAGGTTGTCATGACTGAAAGAAGATAAGTGGTTTCAACACAGTAACATAAGTTCTACTTTACACACCTGGACCAAACTTTGTGGACATCTTGTACATCACGTAAGGAAGAAGCCTATACATTTATGAGAGAACAGATCAAAGATCAAGGTCACTGTGACTGAAAGAACAAAAATGGTTTTGTTCAATAACATTAGTTCTGAATCACAGACCTGACCCAAACTATGTATGGCTTGCACTTCAGGTAAGGAAGAAACCTATTGATTTTTGGGGTCCAAAGGTCAAAGGTCAAGATCACTGTGACTGAAAGAAGAAAAATGGTTTTGCAAAAAAATTTGGTCATCAACCATGTACCTTTGCCAAAGACTGTAGATGACTTACACATTTGGTGGGAAAGAAGTATATTGATTTGGGGTTCAAATGGTCAAAGGTCAAGATTATTGTAGCTCAAAGAAAGATGGGTTTTGCAAAATATATTTTGTTGCAGAGCAAGTTCCTTGACCAAACTTTGTGGATGGATTACACTTAAGATAATAAAGAAATCTATTGATTCTGCAGTCGAAAGGTTAGATGTCATAGTCATGGTAAGTCAAATAAATAAATAAAGGTTTCTGTACATTCAGCTTAGTTCAAGACGGATTACCTTGACTAAAAGTTGTGGTCTTTGAGACTGATTTGTCCATAATCTCCAGAGTCAACCATGCCATTCTAGTGCCTTCATAGAGGACTATTAAATATGGGTGGGCATAAAATGAGCAATTCACTGTATTCTTCTTCAATTTATTTACACATTTTTTAACTTTTTGGACTTTCTGCAGTTGGATTGCACATTGGTTTACAAACACAATCTGAGTTCTGTTGTGAACTGCTCAAAACTGGATAATCTTATAGTGAAAAAGTACAGTTAAAAGTCATGTTAAAAGAAATACAGTCAAATACTGTTAATCCAACATCTATTTTGTTTACTGGTATACAATGCCTCAATGGGAACAATTTGTTGCAGGTCATTTAAAAACATTTACATTAATTTCAAGCTGGGTTAATATATTTTAATGGGAACTGTGCAAATCAGATAGATTAGACAAGACTGTGTTTGTTAGGGCAGAGTGCTGGTTGCCTGTCAGAGCACTTTAAGTGTGGTAAGGTATCTTCTGATACTGTCCTTTTATATCATGGAGGACATTTGTATGCATTCAACTGGTGCAAGATAATATTTGCATGGCAAATAAAAAAAATAGGGATAAGTGATGCCAAGTTGATGCCCAGACTGTATTTGTAGAATGTTACCATATGCAATGTATTGAACCACTGGAGATTTTAAGACTGGGCAACCCCAAATGGGGCAGGGTACAGTGCCCTCCTGAAACAAGCTAGGGACAACACTGTATGTGATCTTGTCCTGTAAATTCACTTTTATTTGGGGTATATAAATGTTGTTAAGTTAGGCAGATATTTTATATCTCAGCTGGTGTGTAATCTATGTAAATTCATTTGTTTTGATGTATATACTGTATATATTCACTTATAAGTTGAGTCCAACTGCAAACAACATTGACCCTGATCTGGTGTCGCATAATGCACTTGCAGATTAGGCTGTGTGTAGTTTGTTCTACTGATTACTCCTAACAACCTACATAGACCCAAATCTGCTGGTGCTTTATGCTATGTCAGATCTGGGTCTGTGCAGTTGGACTTAACTTATAAGCGAGTAAATATGGTACATTTCTTTTTTGTGCAAAATAATTATATTTTCATTGGTATATAGATTCATGGAGTGGTGAAAGGGTCATGGATTGGAAAAGGGTCCTATTGTTTTCACAGAAGATCATTGCTCATTTGGTCTTAAATTCATGGAGTGGGGAAAATGTCCTATTGTTTTCATAGAAGATCATTGCCCATTGCGTCTTAAATTCAGGGAGTGGGGAAAGGGTCCTATTGTTTTCATAGAAGATCATTGCTCATTGGGTCTTAAATTCAGGGAGTGGGGAAAGGGTCATATTGTTTCTGTAGAAGATCATTGCTTATTGGGTCTTAAATTCATGGTTTATAACAACAATGAAATCAACGAAAATTGGTACCCCAGTAAAAATGTTGAATTTAACCTACAAGAATTGTGAAGCTTCTCCAAATTCCATCCAGTATTCACACCAGTTGGGGTGAATACATCTATTTTGAACACTTCAATATGTAGTAGAACAGTGATAATGTTAAGTGTCCTTATAATCTTTAGATAGTGTTCAGCCAGAAAGGTACACACACTATCAGACCAGATTACTCCTCTCAAATGCATTTCTCCACAGCAAATTACATCGTTCTTAATGTAGCCTTGAATAAATCCTCCTCTCATCAAGAACTAATCACATATAGTTGTGATGTTGCTATGGAAACATTTTTTTTAAAAACTGCAGAGCTGATTGCTTTAAAAGCATCTTCTGGATGATATTTTTAAATGCTCCACATCAACTATTATGTTATTATACCATATATCTGCATCCATGTGATCTATATGAACTGTTGTAACCAGACTCAGTAGAAAGGAGTTCTCTATGTGTTCTATACAGTTGCCTATTTTTATTCCCTCTCTTTATAAGCATTGAAAATTCTTCAACTCCAAGATACTAGACTCATAAAAACTGTCATTTGACTCACTTGTATTCAAGGGCTCAAGTCTGATGGACTTGCATCTGGAAAAAAAAAATGGTAAAGGCTCTGAGCCAACCGAACCAATAAAGACCTATCATATTGCCATAGAATTTGTGAAAGCCATTTCGGAGGAAAAATAACTTAAGGAGTCAATAAAGCCATATCATATTGCCATAAAATTTGTGAAGGCCATTTCGTAGGAAAAATAAAAGACCTATCATATTGCCATGGAATCAATAAAGACCTATCATATTGTCTTAGAATTTGTGAAGGCCATTTTAGAGGAGAAATAACTCCAGAAGCCAGTAAAGATCTAACATATTGCGATAGAATTTGTGAAAGTCATTTCAGAATTAAAATAGCTGGAGGAATCAATAAAAACATGTCATATTGCCATAGAATTTGTGAAGGCCATTTCAGAGCAGATATAACTCAAGGAATCAATAAAGACCACCATGACAATTAAATTTTCAAACAACATATATTTGTAATAAATACCAGTTATCATGAAACAAATGATAAACCATTAAGCCTTACCATCCACTGAAAGTATCAAAACATACATGTACCAGCTGGTGAATCATAAAAATCACTTTTATGTGATTTGTATCATTCATTCATTCAGTGGCTGGTACATGTAGATGTATGTATGTCTCTTTTTTTTAAAATCTGAGATTTTTTTTAAAAAGGTTTTTCAATGACATGCAAATGCTCATAAAGAAAATCAGGTGTGTCTGACTGAGTTGTACTCAATTATTCAAAATACAGGTGTAGAACGATAGCTAGGGGAAAATACAAAATCAAATATTTCTTGTCATGCTGTAATTGCATTGAAACAGCAACCCCTGTTTCTCAATTACTGATTATGAATGAGGTATGATTAATTATCATGCCTTTGTTACTTAAATGTCTGCTATTGTTTACCTGGCTTTGATGTGACAGGTGATAAAAAAGGTTATAGTTGAGCTAATCTTCTGATAGACCACACAAATCAAACACTATAACCAATTAAACATTGTAACAAAGGAACATTAAAACAAAGCCTTTGGAATATATTGTACATCTAATTAAGAATTTGGCAGGGGAAATTAAATTTGAATCAGAAAACATTTTATACAAGAATGTAATAAACAATCTTAGCTGTATATGAATTCATAGGGAAGAGCACATAATATATAATGGATCTGGGGTTATGATCCCAGTGTCATATTCCAGAAAAAGGGGGGGGGGGGCTCAAGGTTATAGTGGGGACATGTAATACTATATCTGGGGATTTGCCGTGGAAGTAGCTCTATTTGTACTTGTCACATTTTCATAATATTATTGAAGCTTTAAGGTTTCCGATGTAATTGATCTTTAATTTCTTACAAGTTTTACTTGTTTTACTCGTGCCTTTATATTGTCCACTAAATCAACAGCATAGTAATAAACCCTTATGAATGTCTTTGTCAGTCTGTCTTCGAAAGATCTTGACGTGGTGCTTTTTATATGCCTTTTGAATCAGTTGTCAGTTGATTTGAATTGGTTGTCAGTTGATTTGAATATTAATTTTCTGCATGAAAACATGCTCAATGGCAGAATGTATCTGGGATGTCTCTCAGTCCATTCTGCAATCATTATATAACCAAAAACTGATAATTCCAATACCAGGTACATTAATAGAAATTACATTTTGGCAGTTCCATGTGATTTCAGTCTTTTGTTAGTGATTAATATTGTTTTCTTATCAGTCGACCATCAGTGTCCAGATCTGTCATCCATATGTTCTGGAAAGCCAATTTCATAATTAAAAGATCTTGGCTCCACAAAATCTTTATTTCAAGACCACAGCACTAATTGCCAGTTGAATTTTCTTCCAATGGATCACTTATAATTTCAAGGACTTTATTATACCCTGATGAGCAAGAAATAAACAGTTAAAAAAAGGTTTTCTTCTTTTTTCTTAGTTTTAATGGCACTTTTATCACATTATTGGCTATATCATGCTGAGGAAATGGGAACTAAATGCCTTTTCCAAGGACAGACTGAGGCAGCTAACCTGGGCTGACCTTGGTGGGTATCAAAGCTTGGATCCTTGGATTACGAATTACTACTAAATAATATTCTTTGCATCCAGGACATTTAGTGTCCATTTAATTTTGCTACCTAGGGTTGCCGACCCTAATAAGTAGTACCAATGTAACTACAGTGACTACTGGGTATTGCTCTTATACTGAAATTCACTACCCCCAAGTACAATCTGAGCACAAGTTAAATACATTTGAAAAGTTGAAACAGTATTTACTTTCATTGCTTTTTTGGCATACTACCTTTATGGTAGTGCATGCCAATGTTAATTTTGTGCATAGCCTGTTGCCGTTATATTTGTAATGCATAATAAATACATAATGAATCTGGTAAAAACAAGACAAAAACACATTGTGAATACGATATTTGATAATAAACATGTAACAAGAGGAGCTGTGATGTTATAGTAGTTACCTTCAGGAGTTTTCTGTTTGAAGGTGCTAATAGATATGCTATTGTTGATTTATTACATCGACAGTTGGCTGCTGGGTCTTACAGTACTATTCTGCTCTTTCACTATGGGACAAAGCTTTGCTGTGGATGCCTGCATGAACTACACTGCTAGAAAAATAATATCTTGCTTTTCTACTCCTGTATTATTTGTGCACCCTCAAGAAATAAATGATTGATTAGGTGAAAAAAGTGCATAAATTACAGCAGTAAACACAGTAAATCCTCACACTCAAATATAAGCTTTGCATTAATACATTTTCATACAAAGTTGAGTGCACTCAAATAATAGTTTTGCATTGATACATTTTCATACAAAGTTGAGCGCACTCAAATAATAGCTTGCATTGATACCGGTACATTTTCATACAAAGTTGAGCGCACTCAAATAATAGTTTTGCATTCATACATTTTCACTCAAATAATAGCTTTGCATTGATACATTTTCATACAAAGTAGAGCACACTCAGATAATAGCTTTGCATTGATACATTTTCATACAAAGTTGAGCACAGTTTAAACAACATGAGTATGAAGTAATTATGGAATGAATGAGGGATAATAAATAAAGACATGCATAGTATATTATGTTCACACTTATATTAGTAAATACTTTTCCTTAGGGAATGACGATTTAATTTGGGTTGGGGCCCGGGAGTTGCTTTCTAGCCAGGATATTTTGTTTTCTTTTGTCTCAAGATAAAAAAATGTTCTCAACTAGTATAATGGATAGAATTAGTTAGTTTTTTTTTCACTTCAACTCAGAGCAAGATTATTTTTGTCAAGCTAGTTGGGGGCTTGAAATAAAAACAAAAGTAAAATACAGGGTCCTCCTGTACTCCTCGAATCTTGGTCCCACAACATTTTCTAAAAGATATGAATGCATGGTCTTACATGAGAAGCTGAACTGCACTTTTTTATTTTTTTTTAATTCATTGTATTCTTAATTTAATATTTCACAGAAAAATAAATGGGTTAAACTTCTGGTCAATTGGCCAGCAAAAAATTTGAAAGCATTCCATGTCTTTGTGTTAAATAACAGGGATGATTAAGCTGCCATGAGCAATAATTATTAATTTTTTTCTTTTTGGGGGGTTTGACACCATTTTTCAGCACATGATAGGCTATACATGGCGGCCAGTATAACTGGTGGTGGAAGAACCTGGGAAAACCCTGGGAAGAACCACCAACCCATGGGAAGCTACTGGCAAGCTTTCTCACATACCCACATTGACCGAGCCCAAGACTCGAACCCATGTGGACAGAGGTGAGATGGCGTTAGTGATCAGTAAAGGTGAGCGCTTTAGACCACTCAGCCACCCAGGGTCCCAGTTATTAAGAAAGGAGTCTTAAGACTAGATTATGAATGTAAAATTGAAGATGTTACAGCGCCATAATTTGCAACTTATGGCTATATAAGAGTAATTTCCTCCAATATATTTTTCCTCCCATATATTGTCACTTCAGATGTCAACGTCATTCTTATTTATGATAGAATTACATAAAACTCTTGATAAAAAAAATCGATATAACAATTCATATGTTAAATATTTACAAGAGTACCTGGTACATACGTATAAAAGTTTGCACTGACTGGTACTGGTACTCTATTGGTTTTATGTGTTTCCATCACTATCTTTTCTATTGGATCAAACTATAGATGGAAGCATATCTAATTACATTTGTGGAAATGCTGCCTGCTTTGGATAAATTGACACTGACAGAGTAAAGGATTTAAAATGCTGAAAGTCTGTTGTAAAGAGATTTCATTCTGGGTAAACTGATTCCTCAACATCTGTAGGCTGTGCAGAAATATGTTGTTCTCCATGTATGCAGTACATATACCACAAAAATTATACAGTATCATTTATGTGGAAGGTATAATCAGCGTTACAATTCTAGATGCTAATTATGAAAAACAAATATGATAATCTGAATAAATGACATATTATCACTAGTTTCTTTTCATATTTCTGGGATTTGAAGTAGTTATGTTATTGCTACTTATTTTATTTCATTTGATTTTAGTTCTCGAGTATTGAGAACCAAATATCGTTTCACATCATTGGATACCCATTATTTGGCCCTTATGTAATACCCTCAAAACATTGGTCACTTTTAATACTTTCTAAAGAAGGAGACCTGTATTTTGTCTGAGCAACCCAAATTTACTTACAATTTGCCTAATCTGCATTTGTCATTAGTCAACAAACTGCATGGGTGAATTTATTCCTTCATGGCTGCACGCATGTATCATCTTACAGCCTTGTGCAGAGGACAAAGATTTTATATGGTTTGCAGAAACTCATGTCACCTGTCAAAATGTTCTTGTAATTGTTTTTTTTTTTCTTCTTTTTGTTTTGTTTTATTTAGGTTTGTTTAATATACAGGTAAAGAATTTTTAATTTTTTTGTGATTCATTGGAAGGTAATTGAGTATTTTCAAGACATATAGTATCCCAACATACTTAATAATGAATGAGAGACTTTGTCGGCAAAGTAAGTGGTGGTGAATACTGGTACTTATTTAAAACTGCCATATCCTAAGTGCTTCCTTATTTTCATTAAATAGAGAGCAAATGACTGGGTATTATTTGGGCTTGGCATGACCTACCATAGGAAATTATATTTTTTTTAACTCTGGGCAAGAGATCATACTATTCCTGTTAAAATTTAAAGCTTTATTTATTTCTGTTCTATAGAGCCCACCAACAAGTAACCAACTGACATTTAATGCTGGTCATATTCTGGACTTCTAAACTGTATCAGGAGGTTATTTTATTAGTTGTTTCTGTTATATAAATTTGAGCCTCTCTGTTAGCAAGAAATGAGTTGCCCCATATTGATGGCGAATTTTCTTCTTATGTACTTTGCAGAGAATCCAGATGGTATACATATATTAGGGAACTTGGCATATGATGATTTCATTTACAGTGGAGAAGTTTAAAAGCTTTATGGGTACAACTGGGTCTGTTGAACTGCTTTGTTGGTAAGATAACACAATTTATTGAGGATAATTGACCCTGAAGACTAGAAACTTATGAAGGCCAAATCTGGTAAACCTAAAGCACCAGAATGATCACTGTAATCCTGATTGCAATAACTGTTGCCAAGAAAGAGAGGAAATAGTCATAATGTTACCCATAACATATTTAAGGTTCAACTGTTCTCAGTTCCTTATTCATTTTCAACAGTAGCCAATGTCATTAAAATTAGACTGCTTTTTAGTGGTGATTCATACATGGCTTGCATGAATTCAACTTGTATATGGTTGTCATGTGTGGTCAGTATATAAACTTGAATTAGGTATAGAACTGGATTAATATACCATATTTTCTTTTGTGGAATACAATAACCTGCTGCAAACAGTCAGGTCATCTCAAATTTGACATAATTTATAATGCACTTGCAGTTCAGTCTGTGCAGTTCATCTAATATATCATGCAAACAGCAAGAATCCTGGCATGTCAGCAATATGTGATGCTAGATCTGGATCCATGTTGTTTGTTATTAAATGCCTGTTATATGCGAGTAAGTAATGGAAATATGGGGGGGGGGGGTGTTTTCAAAGTTGGTTATCTTACTTGCTTCATCAGAGTTAGCACTTTTTCATTAATTGCCATTCTTTGTGTCCCTCAGCTCATGCACTTCATTAAGGGATCATTTTGCCAGTTCTATAATTTACAAACAAAACCATTATGTCAGCCTTTCTTTCCCAATGAATGTTCCCAATGTATCTAAGACTTTCTTATCTTTAGGAAGATTATTCAAAGATCATTCTAATTTACTCCCTCTTTTGGGAGTATTTTTGTAGTATTTCCTGTGATGAAATAAAAAAATTTAAATTGTAAAACTCCACACCCTATTTGATAGCACTAATTCCAGACAATTGCCTTAAATGTAATGCAGATTTACCACAAGTGTTAGGTTCTATTTATATCATAACACCCCCAACAAATAAGCAGACGGACCTAACAGAACATATGGTCCTTTTACAACTTGACAATTACATGTCGCAATTGAACTTCTGCTGAAATCTGGAAGTAATACTTATAGCTAGTCACATAGATGGTGAAAACATGGTTAAGAACATGTATGTATCAATGAATGATTAATACAACTTAAGGATGAATTTGTATACCAAATGAATACATAATAGGATATAACAAATCATGGATAAAATGGAGCAGATTTGTGAGTCATGAGAACTTTGTTATACATGTTGTCCCTGCAGGCTTGAGGATGTAGAACAGTCCTGATGCACCATCCTGCTTGTCACAAGAGACAACTAATGGAGGCAACCTTTTTGTCCTGGGATGTGTCCCATGATAATTTTCCAGCTAAGAAGTTCTTGGACTTTTTAAAAGAGTGTATATAAAATAAATTGACTTATTTTAAGAATTTTACTCCTTTTTGCTTTTATCTTTCTTTTGCATGCCTTTTTGGGGATACCTAAAGTCACTCTGCACTATATAGCCAGGATTGTGCTGATGTACCATTAAAATGATGCCAATCCACTGTTCAGCCATCATGTATGGTCACCATTACTAAAAATATAAAACATTTTCAAAAAACAACTTCACAATAACCGCTCAACAGAATTTTACCAAATTTGACTGAAATCATTCTGTTCTAAGGGGGTTTCAAATCTATACAAATCCACCATCAAATATGGCCACCATTACTAAAAATAGATTTTTTGTTCAAATAATGACTTCTCAAAAACTGCTCAACAGAATTTTACCAAATTTGACTGAAATAATTCTGTTCTAAGGGGGTTTCAAATCTATACAAATCATGGCAATCCACAATCAAATATGGCCACCATTGCAAAAATAGAAAACTCAACAGAATTTTACCAAATTTAACAGAAAGCATCCTTGCATGAAGGGGTTTAAAATTTTTACAAATATGGCCACCATTACTAAAAATATAAAAACCTTTAAACAGAAATTACTCAAAAACTGCTCATACAAATTTTACTAATTTGACAGAAAGCATCCTGGCCTAATGGGCAATCAGCTTGTACAAATGATTTAATCTGACATCAAGTATGGCAGCCATTACAAAGCAAAGAAAACCTTTAAATACTTTCTTCTTAAAAACTGCTGAACATAATTAGACCAAATTGTACAAAAAAGCATCTTGGTATTATGATCTTTCAATTTGATGCAAATAATGCCTATTTGTTGTCAATTATGGCCAATGTTACTTAAAATAAAAATAAAAAACTTTTAAAAAAACTCTTTTTAAACAATTGTTAAACAAAATTTGACCAAATTTTACAAAAGTACCATGGATTGAAGGGCTTTCAAATTATACAACTGATGCCGATCCACCAAATATGGCAGGCATTACTCAAATAAAAAACAAAACAAACAATTTTGTCTCAAAAAAGTCACGCAATGCAATTTGACCAACTTTGAAAGAAAGCATCCTGGCAATAAGGCTTTTCAGTATTGGATAAATGATGTTCATGTGCTGTCAGCTATTGATGAGGATGCAAAAATAAGAAAAGACTTGAAACAATTGTTTTCTTAACATATTTGATTAACATCATTGAAGAAATTTGTACAGAAATCATCCTACTGACTCAGAGGTCTTGGCTAATAGGTAGATATCAGTCAGGTGAGCAAATTCAGGTCCACTTGGTCCTCTTGTTTATTTAAGGCTGGAGGGCATAGTTAGATCAACCAAAGAGATTTGTTAGCAAGTTTTTCCACCTGAAGAGTAGGTTTTTATGCATGGTGGAAATAATAAACAAAAAGTGGATGTCAACAGTCTAACATTTTTCAGAGAAGCTCACAAATAAGATGATCTCCAAGTGATGTAGATAATTGTTGAACAAAATTGAAATTCTGACCCATGGTAAGAAAAATTAAAAAAAATACACAACATCTTGCAAAGTGAATTTTCAAATATTTTACTCATCATCAAGTAAAGTTTCCTTTGATTCAATAATAGCATAAAATAGACTCACCTCGTTTTAGCTGTTGATATAGCTAATCAGATAATTCACTGTATTGAGTAAATAATTGTTCAAAGTATGAAATTTGCTTTCTCATTCAGGTAACACTGACAATTTCCATATGTTATTACATTTACCCTATATGCTCACTTATAAGTCAAGTTCAACTGCAAACAACATAGACCCTGATCTGCTCTTGTTCTACTGATTACTCCTAACAAACTGCATAGACCCAGATCTGCCAGCACATTATGCAATGGTGGCTCTGGATCTGTGCAGTTTGCAGTCGGGCTGGACTTATAAACAAGTATATATGGTAACTCTTACAGTATTAATCTTAAATTTGACATGTGTAGAAGTAATTAATTTTTTTATAACTTTAGGAACAACTTTTGGCAAATACCGTATATACTCATGTATAATTTGATAACAACTGCAAACTGCATAGACCCAGATCTGCCATCGCATAATGTGCCGGCATATCTGGGTCTATGCAGTTTGTAAGGACTAATCAGTAGAACAAACAACATAGACCCTGATCTGCCAGTGCATTATGCGATGGCAGATCAGGGTCTATGTTGTTTGCATTTGGACCCGACTTATACGTGAGTGAATATGGTATTCTAAAAAAAATTGGATTGGCCAAGAAACTAAAAGTATAAGTAATGGATAAAAAGGGAGTGAATGAGTTAATTAATCATTTACTCACTGAATCAATCAGTTGATATGTTAATAAGATAATAAACTAGACTAACATAGTGTGATGTTGCATGCAGTATACGTAAATATGCATATGTAAACTACATACAGACTGGATCAGAATGGAAGAAATGTACATTAGGTATTAGGATATACCCTACATGTGGGTACTTTTTGCAAATATATTAAAAAAGAATTGTAATTTTGTTCAGAAAGTTTTTTTTAAATTTTGGTGAGTTAAATTATAGTGATTGCAGTTGTTAAGGAGGTTATAATATATCTATATCTATAATGGATTTATTTTGTTATCTCATTCTGAAGTGGCTAAAGCACTTAAATTTCTCCACCACTAGGAAAAGCCACCATACAGTACATTACAATTTTCAATTAAAAATTAAATAGTCGGTGTAAAGTGATTTACAGTACATTACAATTTTCAATTAAAAATTAAATAGTTGGTGTAAAGTGATTTGTTCAGAAATCTGCCATAGTAGCCATTTACTTTTTTTTTTATAGATCTTTGTAGTTGATAAAAAGTATTCTGAAATCATGTGTACATGTATGTGATATTTATGGGTTAAATGGAGAATATTTTGATGAATGGCTCCTGTTTTTCATAATTCAATCCAACTCTCACACTTGGGAGAATATAATAGGATAGAGGCATCAAAATTATCCATCAGTTAATCAAGCTGTCTCATTTAATCAGCCATATCTTCTTACAGTGCAATGGGGAAAAGAGTTATATTTCTTTCAGCTCCTATTAGTCAAAGTTGAATCACTCTTTCATCTTGTAATTGTCAAAAAAAATGAATTCTTCTACTTGTGATCTGAAAAGGCTTATGCTACTGTTTCCTTTTATATTTTGGTTTTGTGCTGAAATAAGGAGTTTTTTTTAAACAAGACAAATGGAAGGTTTCATCTTCTCAGACATCACAGTGGTAAGAAATAGTATAAAGAGATATTGAAAAATTCACCTATTTGCAGGAGAAGAGAATACTAGAGCATCAAAAAGTGTAAGTGTGAACTCTTCAGGTCCAAAATAAACTTTCAGACATAGAATGATCTTAAAATGATTTGTTTTTCATCAACAATTTTAACACATTTTATCAGCATATTGTCAGCTAGTAAAAAAATAGAATTGCAATTCAGTTAGAAAAAAATATGATATTCCTTTGATATTTCTGACTCCAGTACATTGTTGGTAATGCAGCTGATTCATCACTTGATAGTAACATCACAGAACAGTGACTAAAAGTGAAACTTCTTGGCACCATAAGGTTTACATAAACAGATGAAATTCCAGCAGATAACAAGGGAGGTAACTCATACTTTACTGTCGGCACTCGTCGGTTCTTGGAGATAGCAGATATCACCTGCATGTTTTTGGAACAGAAGATGACTATCCCTTATCTCTTGTTTTCCAACAGCTGAAAACTTGGGGAAGAAGATGGCTTTCTCCTTCAGATAAAGCCATCAAGGATGTCAGAAAGCATCTTTTTCAGCAGTCTCAGGTTTCAAATTATACAAGGATTTCAGCAAATAGATTTATTTGTTGTAGGCCATGTTTACTATCACACAAAAGAAATTCTTCATAAAATATGTTATTCAATATCAAGGTCATCGGATATTTATCATGTAATAAGTACATGTATGACTTTGTGTTTATGGTTCCTTTAAATAAATAAAAAACAAATATTATCTTGCTTTTCTGGATGTTCTTTATCCTGAATGGGCAGTTATTTAAAGATAATACCCCCGCTCCCCTTTCCATGAAACATTTTTTTTAAAAATCAAAGCATCAAATTAGCCTTAGAAAATAATGTCTTCCAATCTGTTATCATAATGGCAAAATCCAGGACTAAAATTTAACCCTTGCATATCTGTAAAATGCAAGTTAACTGTGTAAAATGTCAAATGCAAGTTAACTGTGTAAAATGTCAAATGCAATTTAACTGTGTAAAATGTCAAATGCAAGTTAACTGTGTAAAATGCAAGTTAACTGTCTAAAAAATGCAAGTTAATTGTGTAAAATGCAAGTTAACTGTGTAAAATGGAAGTTAACTGTGTAAAATGCAAGTGGACATTTTAAGCTCTTGCATCTCTTTGCGAGTACTAAATTTTCCAGTGATGTATAGCAAATCATTAGTGAAACTCCTTAAAGTACATAAATTCAGCAAAATGCACATGCATAATTCCAAAATGACAAATAAGGCTTACTTTAGCATTGATTACTTAACTATGAGATAAGCTGTTTAGCATGTAGCCTAAAAATGTGGCCTTTACATGTACCTACTGATAATATACAGTGGACTCTGGCAAAACCATGGAATTTTCAAGGGGAAGCAGGATATCTTGTGTACCCATCTATTTAATTCACAAATATGGAAATATTTCTCCAATAGTATCTTCATTGAGGTAAATCCGTTACTGAGTTTCCTCTAATGACTTCCTCTGCTAATATATTTTGTTGGACAGCTGATCGCATATATTTTGTGTCACAAATTATCCTGATTATTCCCCAGGCCAAAATAGTTGTCCCTAATTAGTAATATGTTTTTGTTCAGTCTGGTGATGTTGATTGTTTATGAACCTGTCAGGGCACAAAAACAAAAATAAAATTGGTACTTTAGAAAAGTAATAATAGAGGAAACAAGGGAAATACTGCATGAAACAGAATTTTTACTTTGTTATGAAATCAATCCAAATTAAATATTTTTCCCTTCTTTCATGTTTATAAATATGTTACAGATTTAAAGGTCTGTGCTAAGAATGAACCAAGAGAAAATTCTGTAGAATGTTATCCTTTGCTAGTACAGTACATAATGCCTTTTATGAGTGCTAACATAAGTAATAAACACAAATGCACACCTCAGATTTCATAACCATACACACAACAGTGTCTGAGACTAACAAAACTTAGCTACATGTAAATGTAAAAAATGATAATATTCAAACGAGCATGAAAAGTTCATCAATGTCACTGCTACCTACATGTACCTTCTGCTTCATCATCACTGGCCAAGAGTCATCGACCAACTTTGTTCCACATCTACATTTATGTGGAATGAAGTGGATCAATGGCTCTTGGCTAGATAATATGTTTCTTCCTGTGGTGATTTTAAACCGTATATACAAAAATGTCTGCTCACTTGACTTTGAAAAGTAGGTCAATGTTACCTACTTTTACCAATAGTAGTACCATTAAATGAGAACATACTACTTATCGATAACTCAATAGGATTAATCCACTTAGAATTTCATACATACTATTCATTTTGGTCCAATATATCTGTCTACAAACTTAAGAGTATCTGGTGTATTTTGCAAAAGCAATTATGATCACTGGGTGTATCTAATGACAGAATGTTTGAAAACTCTGTTTTGCTTATGTGTCTCCCCTAATTATAGCTGCTAACATTAGTAATGATAATTTCCATAAATCTCTTTTGAGTCATCCCCCCCCCCCCCTCCAATGCGCCTAATACTGGTAAAGTGTCTGATTACACTCGGAGCAGATAAGATCAATGTATATAAAGCAAAGTATTTGTATTTTCTCTTTTAGATCGGGCATTTTGTTTTAAAACTGCTTTTTTGCAAATCATACCCCCCACCAGCTCTGCTTCTAAACAGTGCATGCACAGGAAGCAGAAATAAAAAATATGTCATCAATAAAAATAGATTATTGTCGTGTTCACTATTTTGTTTACATCATGAGTGCCAGGTACACCATTCTCCAATTATAGTAAAGTCTCTCTTGCTTGTAGGTGTGAAAGACTGTCCGATATTGTCAGGCACACTACACTATTTACATCGTGAGTGCTGGGTAGACCATTCTTCCATTATGGTAAACAGCTGAGAAAAATAATCAAACAAGGAAGTACTCATTTACTTCCAGAAATCAAAATAACCCCATCAGACCCATACATAAAAGAAAAATTGAATAAAGAGTGCACTCTAATAATAAAAGCTTGAATGTGAGTGATCTTGATTAGTTTGGTGATCTATCAAGATACATGTATTAATGTACCATGCAGCTATAACAAAAATATTTCACAAAAAATGTGATTGTTTATTAAATTGTATAAATTTGGTTTTATGAAGATTCAGCAGTTGTAATTAATAGTTGTGGTTTTTAAAAAATTCCAGGCTTTGCTGGTTCTTGAGAAAAATTTATTTTTTTACTATTCATTGAAGCAATATATTGTAGATATATTCCTGCTGATTTCTATTGGATCTTTTTGATTTGGTCAAAATGTAACAAGGGATTTTTGCAGAGTTTTTTAAACCTTTGTAAAAAGTTATTAGTCTGTTTTCCAATCTATGTTAGTTTAAGGTTTTTTTAACAGAATCATATTCAATAATAAGGTCATACTTTCTGGTGTGTAGTCATAAATGGATGTACAAAATCTGGTTGCTTGCTTTGGGATTTTTTCAAGTTCATCATGTAATACTTGGGAGTGGGGGTCCCATACTGTACAAGTATAGTCTAAACTACCGTATATTCTCGTGTATATACCAGGTTAAAATGCAAACAACATAGACCCTGATCTGCTGTTGCATAATGCACTGGCAGATCAGGGTCTATGTTGTTTGTTCTACTGATTAGTCCTTACAAACTGCATAGACCCAGATCTGCCGGTGCATTATGCAATGGCAGATCTGGGTCTCTGCAGTTTGCAGTTGGTATTGGATTATACGTGGGTATATACGGTAGGTCTAACTAGATTTTTTTAAAGTTTATTCTCTCACACTTTTTGTGCATGATGGTAAATTACATAGATCTTAATAGTCCTGATGTTTGTTTTGCCTTGGTGCATATATTTTCAATGTGTAAGTTGCCTATATAATTTATTTCGCTGACATTTTCTAAAGAAGTTCCTTCAAATGGATATGACATACTAATTTTATGAGATTTCTTTCTTGCCATTTGCATTACATTTCATTTGTTGGATTCAAATCGCATACCCCATTTTTTTACCCATTAAAAATCAATCCAGTTATAAACAAGAAAAAAAAAAAACAGAACTGAAAATGTGGGGTGGGGTGGGGGGTTTAAAGTTCAAAATTATAATAAAAGGTACAGTTGAAACTGATACCAATTTATTTCTTTTTGTGGATATCAATTATCATTTTTCATGGTTTTTAAGAAAACAACATTTTTGTTAGCTCACCCGATCCATAAGGGCAAGTGAATTTATGGTATGGTCCTTCGTCCTTCATGCATTGTTTGCCATCTGTCATCTGTTCACAAATGTTATTATCACTTCCTTAAAATCTTTGTCACCAATGCACAGGATTTTACAGTGAGCATTCCAGCATCAAGGCCTTTCAGACTTGTTCAGTTTGTACCTTTCTGTCATCTTATATAGCCACTGTTACTAAAAATAGTAAAATCTTTAAACAACTGAAAAACTGCTGACCCAATTGAGTAGAAAGCATCCTGGCATGAAGGTCTTTCACAGTTCAGATGTTACTACTCTTGGTCAAGTTTGATGGAAAGCATCCTGTCATGAAGGTCTTTCACAGTTCAGATGTTACTACTCTTGGTCAAGTTTGATGGAAAACATCCTGGCATGAAGGTCTTTCACAGTTCAGATGTTACTACTCTTGGTCAAGTTTGATGGAAAGCATCCTGTCATGAAGGTCTTTCACAGTTCAGATGATACTACTCTTGGTCAAGTTTGATGGAAAGCATCCTGGCATGAAGGTCTTTCACAGTTCAGATGATACTACTCTTGGTCAAGTTTGATGGAAAGCATCCTGGCATGAAGGTCTTTCACAGTTCAGATGATACTACTCTTGGTCAAGTTTGATGGAAAGCATCCTGACATGAAGGTCTTTCACAGTTCAGATGTTACTACTCTTGGTCAGGTTTAATAGAAAGCATCCTGACATGAAGGTCTTTCACAGTTCAGATGTTACTACTCTTGGTCAAGTTTGATGGAAAGCATCCTGGCAAGAAGGTCTTTCACAGTTCAGATGATACTACTCTTGGTCAAGTTTGATGGAAAGCATCCTGGCATGAAGGTCTTTCACAGTTCAGATGATACTACTCTTGGTCAAGTTTGATGGAAAGCATCCTGGCATGAAGGTCTTTCACAGTTCAGATGTTACTACTCTTGGTCAAGTTTGATGGAAAGCATCCTGACATGAAGGTCTTTCACAGTTCAGATGTTACTACTCTTGGTCAAGTTTGATGGAAAGCATCCTGACATAAAGGGCTCCGTTTTTTAGTTACATGACCAAATTTGAGAGAAAGTGTCTGAGCTTGAAGGCGTTTCAAATTTTTACTAATGATGCTTATCTTCCATCAACTATGGCCACCATTGCACAACAAAGAAACACCT
Organism: Margaritifera margaritifera; assembly: GCA_029931535.1. NCBI lineage: Eukaryota > Metazoa > Mollusca > Bivalvia > Unionida > Margaritiferidae > Margaritifera > Margaritifera margaritifera. The sequence continues at coordinate 850,947 of JAQPZY010001678.1, forward strand.
TTAACGACTTCTCAAAACTACTCAACAGAATGCGGTCTGATTTGTACAAATAGAAATCATCCTGGTATGAGGGTCTTTCAAGTTTGTACAAATGATGCCAATCTGCCTTTCATTATGGATTCTTATTGAAAATATAAAAACCTTTAAATGACTTCTAAAAAATCACTCAATAGAATTGAAATCATTCTGACATGAAAGGCTTTCTTTTATAGTCAAATGACTAAATTTGAAAAAAAGCATCTTAGCTTGAAGGTCTTTCATATTTATGCACATGATGCTGATCCACCATCTACAGTGACCACCATATCTAAAAATAGAAAAACCTTTAAGTGACTTCTTCTCAAAAACTACTCAACAGAATTAAATCAAATTTGTACAATTATAAATCATCCTGGTATGTAAGTTCTTAAGATTGGTACAAATTATGCCAATCTGCCTTTTCAGTGATGGCCTCTGTTTCTAAAAATAGAAAAACCTTTACACCTCAAAAATCACTTGAAAGAATTGGACAAAATTTGATTAAAAGCATCCTTGCATAAATGGCTTTTAATTTTTTATACAAAATGATGCCAATCTACCATCAAAGATGGCCACTGCTTCTAAGAATGGAAACAATTTAATGACTTCAAACACCACTGAACGGTATTCAACCAGATTTGATTAAAAGCATTCTGGCATGAAGAGCTTTCAGTTTTGTACAAAAAATGCTGATCTATCATCAAATATGGACACTGTTACTATAATGGAAAAACATTTAAACTACTTTTAACTTTTTTTTTATCAAAAACCACTTGGCAGAATTTGACCAAATTTAATAGAAAGCACCCTGGCTTTAAAATTAAAATTCTTTAAAATTTTCACAAGTGATGCCAATCCTCCATCAAATATGGTTACCATTAAGAAAAATACAAAAGCATTTAAATTACTTTATCATGAAAAGGTTCTCAGCTTATTTTGACCAGCTTTGACATAAAAGCCTGTCAATATTGGAAAAATTATGCTGATGTGCCATCAAAGATGGATAAAGGTGCAAAAAAACATGGAAACCTTGAAATAGTTGTTTTCATGACATGTGCGATCAATGGCATTGGTAAAAAGTTCTACAGAAAGCATCCTACTGACCTTGCTGATTTCTTTGTCAGCTACTCTTTGATTTGACTATGAGGCAGATGTCAGCCAGGTTAGCAATCTCAAGACCACTTGGGTCTCTTATTGGTGCCTAAATTTCTGGATATACCACCAAGGGAGGAGAGAGGGGTGCTATATAAATTTCTTCATAGTCAATCCGTTTTCATTGAGACCTACACCCAGTGAGCATCGGCATTTAGAATATTCCCAAAGCACACTCCTGCATGTTGTAAGATGTAGAATATTCCCAATGCACACTCCTGCATATTGTAAGATGCAGCAAATGGAGGCAGGAGTCATGGTTGTTCAGTAGTTTACATGTCAGACTCACAACTGAAAGGGTGTGGGTTTGAATCCTGTTATGTCCTTGAGCAAGTCACTTTACTCCAATTGCCTCAGCACTAAATAACCTATTTGTCTTGCTGTGCCATAAAACACCAAACCCAAACCAATCATTGGGCTCTTTTAATTACATGGTCTGTAGCAGTCATGACATCCATAAATATTGGTAGCCCTGGAATAATAGTAAATTCACAGCATTTCCATTCTAGACTAGACATTTTACAAAGTTTAACTTATGTGTTTAGTAGGTCCCAGGAACAAAAAATGATTCAAGGATACCAAATTTGCATGAAGACTGTGATCATTAAGTCGGATTGTCTGAACATATAATTCAGATAATATCTATATTGATGAGCCTTAAGATTTATATTTGTCTGTTTAAGTCACCTTCAGCCCAGGGCGTGAAATGATTTTAACTATTTACATAAATTCAAGAGGTCTAATTGGACCCAAGATCACTCGCCAGATTTTTTTTTTTTTTAATAGATAAAACTTGTTTAAACGTTCTAATTTTTATAGTAACAGTGGCCATATTTTTTATCAGCATCATTTTATCATTGTGAGAGGCCTTCAGGATAAGATTCTTTCTGTCAAATTTGGTCTGACTCTGTTTAGAGGTTTTTTGTAGAAGTTTTACATTAGAGGTTTTCAATTTTTAATAACAGCAACCACATTTCGTAAAAGAGTGGCATAATTGGTACAAACTTAAAAGCCCTTCATGCCAGAATGCTCTCTGTTAACTTTGTTTAAAACCGTCAAGTGATTCTATTGAGAATTCATTTAAAAGATTTTTTTATTTTTAGTAATGGTAGCCATATGTATGTATGTATGTATGTATGTATGTATGTATGTATGTATGTATGTATGTATGTATGTATGTATGTATGTATGTATGTATGTATGTCTTGTAGACCCTCAACTTGTGAAGTAGAGTGATCAACCTGACACTCCTCAACATTGAGCATGCATACAAGGTGTGTATGATTTGTATATTTACAACATTGACATGCATACAAGGTGTGTATGATTTGTATATTTACAACATTGAGCATGCATACAAGGTGTGTATGATTTGTATATTTACAACCCATCACTAATCCCTAGACTAAGTAGGGGAGCGACAGTAGCCTACCTTTGTGAGGTTGAGGAAACCGGATTATCAGGAGGAAACCACAGTACTATCGGAGGGAGGGCTGACCCTTCAGACCCTTCACTTGTGCAGTTTTTGCTGTGCTCAAACCAGAGAGATATTGATCTGCAACCTATGCAGTTCATGCTTTAATGAGTAAGAGACTCAGTGCTTATAACCACTCAGCTGCCAACACACCCATATTTAATGGCAAATTATGCAATAATTATATGAAATTGAAAGCCCTTAATGCCAGAATGCATTCCATCAAATTTGCTCAAATTTTCTTTAGCAGCTTTTGAAAAGTCATTTAATCTTTGACGAGCTATTTAAGTACTGGGTGGTAGTTTTTTTTTTTTTATTCTTTATTTTTGAATAAGAAGATAGAGAAACATTTTACATAAAAAGGATACATTCAAACTGACACACACAAATACATAAAAGGATACATTCAAACCGACACATGATACAATCAAACCGACACATGCAAATACATAAAAAGGACTCATTCAAACCGACACACGCAGATACATAAAAAGGATACATTCAAACCGACACACACAAATACATAAAAAGGATACATTCAAACCGACACATGCAAATACATAAAAAGGACTCATTCAAACCGACACACGCAGATACATAAAAAGGATACATTCAAACCGACACGCAAATACATAAAAAGAGCAGACTGATTTTATTATGTGTAAAGTTGTTATATACAGACAATTCGATATGTCAGTCTGTGTGAACATTATTATAAAGACAGTAAAAATGGAAACATATCAAATACCTTAATGAATTCAAAGTCTTTTTGGTAGTTTGTTTTACAAGCAGAAAGAGATGCAGTATATGAAGCTTTCATCAATATGAGTCTTAGGAACTATGTATCAAATATGTATACCATCTGTACTCGCGTATAATCCAGGTCCAAATGCAAACAACATAGACCCTGATCGGCCGTCGCCTTATGCACCAGCCGATCAAGGTCTATGTTGTTTGTTCTACTGATTATTTCTTACAAACTGCATAGACCCTGATCTGCCATTGCATTATGCGATGGCAGATCTGTGTCTATGCAGTTTGCAGTTGGTATCAGATTATATGCGAGTATATACGGTACATGTCTGACCATTAGTACAATAAAAAATTTTGTCTGCTTTACATTGGAAATATATTTCTCAACTTTAAAATACAACTAAAAGTCAGAATCAATCGTCGAGAATTTAAAATTAAATAAAATGTTTTGTTATAACACTAATTAAGTAAATAATGTTTGGAATATCAGTTCCAAATATTACAGCTCTGTCAAAGTTCTTATCAGTATTAAAATTATCTATCAACTACAGTTCTAACTTAATCCATAAATGATTTACTTCTCTTCATTCAAATAATAAATGTACAATTGACCCCTACACAAATTCACAAAAACTGCATTTATCATCATCTATTTTGGCTTTGTGTAAAAAAAAAAAAAAAATTTGTATGAAAAATTTTATGCAGTATTTTACTTGAACATCCCTGTTTCATATCAGCAGTGTGAGCAAGTAGCAAAATATAATGAATTATTTTATCTGAATGTATAATATCAAACTCTTCCATTTCTCATCTAGATTTGTAGTTTTTTTTTCAACAATAGCCTCATTCAAAATTTCTGCAACCTTTCATATTCATCAAAAAACATGATAAACAGAATTATAACTTGCTGCAAAATGTTTCTTATATTCTTGAATTGTCACCTTTTCATTTCCAATGAAATCTGTTCAATTTTGAGGAATTTTCCTTATCACTGATGCATAATCTAAAAATGTTGCTTTCAATCAATACATTTTTTGTAAGTCATCATAAGAATAGAAGAAACCATCACATGCAACTATATCATTAATATTATGGGGGCCCTTTTCATGCCAATCTTTAATACAAAACTTTTGTGACCCTAATATTTTTTAATTATGGTATACCATATTGGTGAAAATAAAACCTTTTCAATTGTATCAGTTTTAAACTTTAGTAGATTCTTGCCATGCTTCTAGCACATTTTCCAGAACTTGTTGGCAAAGACTTTAAAGCAATAGGTGATTAACATATGATCCAAATTAAATATTTCCTTAAAATCAATATTTGATAAAAACTTCCACTTTTTTTTTTCTTTTGGGTGTTTAATGTTTTTTCTTAACCATTATATTTTCAGCGCTTAACTAAACTCTTTATTTTAACCATCTTCAGACCTCCATGTTTATGATCTTGAGAAATCGTCCATCTTTTAATACAATCTGGCCCTGAATTCCAAATAAATTAAAAAAATAATTTTCAAGTTTTTCTGTGAGAAATTGTGGTAGATCAGGTAAAGATTGATATAGGGATATAAATTTAAATAAACCTAAGGATTTAATTTCAACAATTTTTCCAGACAGCATAGTTTTTCTCCATTTCCAACTATTCAGAGTTGTTTCTGTCATCATAACTTGGGTGAATTTAAATCCCAAATATCATATACTAGACTTGAAAAAAATTATGCCAAAAATTTCAAAAGGTCCTTGATCCCAATCTAAATTAAACTCATAACACTATCTTACATTTGATTTTGATACTGCCCTAGTCCAAATTGCCCAAGTCTTTTTTGTATCGATTTTTAATCTTAAAATTCTGTAGCATTTTTGTAACACCACGATTATAGCACTAAGTAATATTCACTACCATCTAAAAAGTATCATCAGCATATTGACTTAATTTATTTTCAATATTATTAATAGTAATTTCTTTAATTGTTTTGTTTATTATAATTTTCCCCAAGAACATCAGCTAAAATAATAAATATGTAGGGAGAACTTGGATCTCCTTGTCGACAACCTCGTTATACATTTTAAAAAACTTAATATATCTATTGTACTGCAACCACAATATCTTCTCAGTAAAAGGTTACCAGCAGGTGTGATTGACAAAGAAAACTGAAAGTTATTGGTGCAGTATGCAGCATACTTTGTTATGCAGTGTGCAGCTTTGTTCTAGAAACAGAGGTTTTGTCATTTGTAAATTCTGCAGATCATGCATGTAAGCACTTTTAAGTCTAATATTCTATTTTGTAGCATAGATGAAATGTGTTATGATAGTCCTACTACGTGTTTATTTACATTTTTTGCACAAAATCATTTCTTTCTCTTCTTAGGCCTATTTTTTCTTTTTCCCCATGAGGTCAGGTTATATAATTTGCCTACATCTTTCATTCTTTGTACCGTATATCCTCGCGTATAACCTATGTCCAAATGCAAACAACATAGACCCTGATCTGCCATCACTTAATGCGCTGGCAGATCAGGGTCTATGTTGTTTGTTCTACTGATTAGTCCATACAAACTGCATAGACCCAGATCTGCTGGCACATTATGCGCCGGCAGATCTGGGTCTATGCAGTTTACAGTTGGTATCTGATTATATGCGAGTATATACGGTATATAGTTTTATACTAGTGGTTTTTTTTTTTACCTTCTAACAGTTTTCTGATTGTGATCAACTTTATCACTTTATCATATAATCTTCTGTGGAAGGAAATAAAGATGATGATAATCTATAAACATCAGGGATATTGTATCAAATATCTTCGAAAAATCTGCGGACAATATTAGTCACATGTCTAACACCTTAACATCTGAGCCATTGCAGTTCCCATAGGTGCAGATCTGAGTAGTTACCAAGGTATGACTCCAGGGGCAGAGCCCGGGGAGCGTGGGGTGGAGTGGGGTGTAAGAATAAGGACAGACCCATTAATCCATGCTGACTACACAGATTAAGTCCCCTTGTAATGCCAGGTGTATATACTTCTTTAAGGGTGGGGCTATGAACAGTTGTTAAATTATAAATTAGAGCCAATTCTGCAAGGGCTGGGAGAGATCCAGGGGACAGTGCTTGTTGTGTAAATGACTTGTCCATTTTATGCCAAGAAAGTGATCATATATATGTACAGGGCATTCCATAAAAGTGGAATTAGCAGGTAAAAATTTTAAAGGAGGGTGTGGTGGTGGTGGGGGGAATGTACGTGCTCCGACAACCAGTGCTGGATTACCCAGTAGGCTGATTAACCACGTGCTTAGGGCACCAGCAAAGCAGGGGCACCCCAAAAAAATGATTAATTACAGGGTGGTTAATTACATAGGGGGGGGGGGCACCATAATCATTTCAGTGCTTAGGGCATCTAAAGGTCTTAATCCGGCCCTGCCAGCAACAGGGGTACAGGGGGCAACAAAAAGTAGCCTATTGCTGTGGTAAATTTAGGGCAGTAGGTAAATTACACAGCTACTGGTGCTTAGGAAAATGCCCTGTATTTATTATCTAGAAAAGAAGATAAATCACACCAGCATTAATAGACACTATAGCAACTGTGTCCTCCAAGCTTTTTGTACATTTTCAGTATTCACAAGCTGACATCTGTCAGCTACCCAAGTGAGCGATATCATGACAACTTGGTCGTCTTGTTTGCAATCTTAGTTTGTTAATTGTTCAGGCCTTCTGTTAGCGGTTGTCTAGGAAATCATGTAAAAATATAAATATTTATTATGGCACTAAATTCTAGTAAAAAAGTACAATGACATTTTAGAACACTGGGAAAACTTCACAAAAAGTGGATGCAAATTGTGAACTTATGACAATTTAAATTTCTGTGTTATATAGATAGTGGAAATCATGAAGGTTGTCAGAGATGATCCAACAAGCCAGGCGACAGCCTTCAGCCTGGCTGTTATTATATAACACTCACACCCAGACAGTGATAGCAAAATTTAGTGCACCATTGCTACTGGCAATGTGTTAGCATTTTGACTGACAGGTGGGAGGAGAAGGCATTCCATTATTACTGCCTAGGGGCTTATTATTTCAACCAATATGTCCAAGTAGTAAACCCTTGGCACATGCTTCCTCTGCAAAGTGATGTAAACGAAATTGATTCATTGCAATTCAGGTTTGCTTTTTGAAAAAGCAAGTGTGTTGATTGTTGCTTTTCAAACTCAATATGAAAAGGACTAATAGCAGAAACAACACGTATTTAATCCAAAAGTTTCAAAATGTATGCTTTTTGAGAGCCTTGCCAAGAATTGTCTGCTGACCAGAACTGGTACAACATAAGTAGTACTCAAAAGACTCACTGCCAGCCTTGACTTGAAAAACATGTGTACTGGACCTCTGAACTCGAAGTGGCAGTATAGCTGACACCGAGTGCTGACAAACCAGAGATGTGTATTTCACAGCCTAACGGGGTGGCAGACTTCAAAAATAAACTTGTCACTTTCAGTTCTGCCAAAACATTTTGGCACTGTTCAGCCTGACTGAATACCAATCAGACCTTCGTAAGACTGTATCACCACTTTCAACCAGCAGCAGATCTCAGTTGGCACTGGCAAATTATGAGAAATTAACAAAACTGCAGTAACTCATGATGATACAAAATGAAATGATTACATCAAAAGTTGTCCTTAAACTAGCATGTATGTATGGCCTGGTTAATAAGAAACTTTATTACGTTTCATGTTTATTGTCATTAATAGATTTATCAATGTACAGATCTTTGTCATCAACAAGAACACTATCTCCATTTATAATCTATACATGTATATCAATCAAATGCTGATTCTAAGTAGATCTTAAATTATAGGGTATGATTCCTACATGCTATACAGCGCAAGTTTTGGATTGTGTTCAGTTCAGGATAATAAAAAAACGTTTAAAAGCTTTCTAAATATTGTTAAACTACAGAAATTAAATTTATAGGCTATTTTTGTAAATTTTTTAATTTTTGTTTTTCTGAATATAAAAAGAAATTTAAAAAATGCTATGCATCAAGGGCCTCTGTCAATATATGGCAATTTTGAAAATTATAGACAAGGAAAAAATCTGAAGGATAAGTGATTTTTATGGGTCACTTGTCCTGGACAGATAGCTGTGGAATAAAATATAGGCTAATTCCTGCATATGCATTTTAACCCATGTTAAACTGAAGCCCAATTAGATAGACAGTTGTAGAACTGGAAATTGTTTCAGTCAGTGGAGTATCAGCACAAGAGAATGCAGTGATATAGGTCAGTATGGCTTTACAGGACAAGTTTTTCAAATAATTAAAAAAAAATTCGATATCATTTTAAAAAGCATACAATTATCTACAAAGCCTTATATTTTTAATTGAAAATTTTTAGATGTAAAAAATTCAGTGCAAGGTAAAGATAGGTACGCTAGCAAACATACTTGTAAAAAATATTTTGAATTTCCTTTTAAAAAATATTATAAATTTACTTGTAAAAAATATTTTGATGTTACTTTCATTGTGATTTTTCTGTTTGAAGTAATTATTTTACTGCCTATCGGTGAGTGCAAGAAATGCTGGGAATTTTATGCCATTTAAGACGGTGACACAAATTAATAAAATTAATCATGAATGGCAAATGTTTTAACAGTGTTATTAAATTTACTTACATGAGAATTGTAGAGCAAGTGGCAGACAGATCCTTCCTGGAAAGTCGACAGAAAAGCTGTTTATTTTGTTTCAGTGTTTTCATACCATAATAAATTCTATTGTAAAAATATCAGTGTTTTGTTGTATTTTTTGTCCATTTCCATGATTGCAGTAAAATTTCATAATATTATGCACACATATATATATATTCAAAAATTTCATTCTTTGAAAAATATGAATTACTTCACATGATTTGAAGTATTCAAAAACATGCAAAAGGTGAGTAGTTCCTGTCACGTTGCATACACAAAGGGTAATATAAATTGTTTGCTCTTGAATGTCCTTTTCTTTTGTTTCCCATAGTCATTCCTAGATGGGAGACGTAAAACGCCCATGCAAAAATATAAACCTATAAAGCCTTCATATTTGGAATATCAACTGGTATCCATTTGGTGCAGTGGTTGGGGGTGGGGGTCTTTCTGTGCTCCTGTTCTGGGTAAAGGTTTGATTCTGTAACTAAATGTTGTTAAAGGTCTTGATCCCATATCAGATCAAAATAATGACAAGGTAGAGTTTCATCAGGGTGTTGATTCACGGTCCATCCAACTTTGGTATAGAGGCAAACATTATGAGGAGTGAAGTTCTCAATGGTCCAGTTAACTTGAAAATCCTCTAAGTCTTCATCAATGTCAACATCTGAGTAAAAGAACTCAACAAACTAGTTTTCATTCACTCAGTTCATTTAGATGAAGTCAAGATCACGATCCCCACAGCCTAAAATGTCAGTTTATGCCACAAAATTGTTTATATTTTCATAAAAATCAGCATCCACCTCCATTCTGGATCGGTTGTTACCTGGCAAAACAGTGACCGTTCCATCCACTGACTTGGAGTGGATACGACAAATATGCTACTGGTGAGAAAATCAGAATTAAAATACCAGCAAGAATAACAGTGATTGGGACATGGAATGTACTCACTTTGCACACCACAGACAAACTTAAAGAATTAGCACATGAAATGGAGCAGTACTAGTTTGATGTGTTAGGATTGTCAGAAGTTCACTGGACAGGCATCAGGGAGACGACACATGTGGGACATATGCTGTAGTACTCTGGAGAGGGAATCAAACACCAAAATGGGGTTGGTATCCTCTGGAACAAGAAAATCAAGAACACAGTCATGGGCTGCTACCCAGTCTTGAGCAGAATCATTTCTATCTGTCTCAAAGCTTCATGATTCAACATCACCATAATAGAGGCATATGCATCAATAACAGATGATGATGATGATGATGAAGAAATTCAAGAATTCTGTCACCTGCTGCAAGAATTGCTTGACAGGGTCCCTATGAAGGACATCCTTGTGGTTCAAGGGGACTGGAATGCCAAGATAGGAGCCAGTGAAGGGTGGCCTGGAACTTGTGACCATTACACAAATCCATGTCAAACAACAGAGGCCTATGATTGCTGAAATTTGCCAAACTTATTGACCTTGTTGTTGCCAACAAACTGTTTCACCAAAAGCCATCCAGATGATGGATGTGGCACTCACCAGACAACAAACTCAAGAACCAGACTGATTTTATTCTCATGAAAGGCTTGTTCAAAATGAGCATAAATCCAACAAGAATGAGAAGCTGTCCAAGAGCTGATGTTGGATGTGATCGCAACTTTCTAGTGATGAGTTTTTTTTGCTGAAACTTAAGAAAATGCCTGCAAAACACAAGGATTAAATGCAACCTTGAAAAGCTGAAGGACTTCCAGGTGCAAGAAGTGTTTCAGGTGAAAATTGGCAGGAAGTTTGCACCACAGATAATGCTAGAGAAGGATGCTGAGTGCCTCATAGAGAGATTAAATGAGGAAATGAATGAAGTGGCAGAGCAAGACTTTGAAAACAAAGCCAGATTTATAAAAAAAACTGGATCAATGATGATATCTTGCACCTATGTGACAAAAGAAGACAACTTAAGCAAACCAAGAAAATAGATTAACATGCTGTGGCAGACTACAGACAGGTCAATGCCCAGATCTGGAAGGAAAGGAAATGAGAAAACTAAAGAAGCATTGATAAGTGAAGAATGTGAAAAAATAGAAAGAAAAAAATGACTGCATCCAAATGACAGCAAAACAACCTTCCAAACTATGAAGACACTTACAAGGAAGCAACAGTGAAGCATGTCAATGATCCATAACAAGGCAGGAAACCATCTAACATAACTAGATGAGATACTGAAGAGATGGACTGAATACTGTGCAGAACATTTCACTCATGTACCAAGAGGGGATGCAAGTGTGACCAGTGTACCATTGCTGTACATTGATTGACAATGACTTCCCCATTTTGAGTGAAACAGTTGAGGCAGCAGTCAAGTCACTCAAGCCAGGCAAGGCAGCAGGCACAAAAAATTCCAGCAGAACTCATTCGAGCAAGAGGTGATGCCATGAGTGACTTGTTAACTCAAATATGCAATGAAATCTAGAAGACAAGAAAATGGTCAGAGCCATGGACTCAATCCCTCATCATAACTCTGCCAAGGAGGGTAATCTACAACTCTGCTCAAACTACCAAACCATCAGTCTGATTAGCCATTCCAGTAAGGTAATGTTGAAAGTGCTGCTGAACAGACTGAAACCCCAAGCAGAAGAAGTCATTGCCAAAGAGTAAGCAAGTTTTAAAGCTGGAAGAAGCACTGCATAACAGATATTCAACCTGTGCTTGATTCGGGAAAAATATGACAAATTGAACTGTTCTGTGTGTAAAATAGACTTCTTGAAAGGTTTTGACAGACTTTGACATGAGGCAATCTGGGCTACCATGATTAAGTTTACCATGGGGAACAAGCTCACAATCACCGTCCAAGAACTTTACAGAAACTCTGAAAGTTCAGTCTTTGTAACTGGTACAGTTGGGGAGTGGTTCCCAACAACAATGGGTGTACATCAAGGCCGCTTAATCTTCCCTACGCTGTTTAACATCCACCTGGAAAACATCATGACAGAGGCCACAGAATACCATGAAGGAACTGTCACTATTGGAGTACACATTATCACAAATCTCTGTATTGTAGATGACATCGAAGGATTTTCAGGCTCAGAAACTGAGTTTACAGAGCTGAAAACTAACTTAGAGCCTCCTCAAAATTTGGGATGGAGATAAGTGCTGAAAAAACAAAGGTCATGACCAATCAATAAACCATCTTACAGCATGACATCTCTGTCAAAGACCTGAAACTTGATGTAGTACACTCCCTCAAATACCTTGGATATATAATCACTAACAACAGACATTCAACAGTAGAAGTAAAATTCAGAATTGCCATGGCTTTAGCTGCCCTCTCCAACCTAAAAACCATATGGAAAGACAAAAGTATCATGACCAAGAATAGTCAGACTACTAAGGGCACAGGCTGCAAAGGACCACAGTTTCTGGAGAATTGTTGTTGGAAGGACATCGGAAGTGGTGCCCTAACGATCTCAATGATCAAGGGATAGATGAAATCATTCCTGCTAGAACATGACATATCACACAAAAAACACAATATTTGACTCCCAAAACCCCCTGACATGGTCGTATTTATAAAAACACAATTAGCAGTAAATCATATTAAAATAAGTAGGGAGAGAGAGAGACCTTTGTTGACACCATGATATATGCCCATAACCTGTAGCCTGTATAAACTGTAAACAGTCGTGCTTAATGCTAATGGAAAACTATCACCATGGCTCAGTTTATACAAGTAATTGTCAAAGAGGCAATTAAAAGGTAAAGGTGGTCAGAGTTAAACAAACCAGTCCATTCCACAGATTATTTAATTGACTGACAATAGCTAGCATGATGTCATGTTAAGAGTCCGCTCAGCTTTGCTGTGGAAGAGTCTATTAGGCTAATTTTGAATAGGTAAAGTACATGAAGTGGGACAACCCAATTCATTTGAAGTTAAGTAAATCAAACAGATACTTGTGAAAGAAACAAAAGTTATTACACTTTGTTGCCCTGAATGAGAATCTTTATTAAAGATTATTGGCTAGTTCAAGATCAGCAGCAACATTTATTTAAAGTCAGATTTTACTCCATATATAACATACAAAACAGGATTATTTCATTAGTTGGAATTGTGTGGAAGTGTAATCCATGAGCCAACTTAGAAGTGAGCAAAGCCAAGCAAAACTAAACACTAAATTTCAGAACTCCTGCTTATTGGAGTTGAACTTTGTGTAGTGCAGCAGCAGGTGGGAGGAGGGTTGGGGGCATTTTATTCTTTGCACATACTGCAAACACCATATCGATTTGGGAAACTGTCATCTATCTTCAGGAATACCAAGATTTGGCATTCTAACTAGTGTGGCCATTGCACTCTCTCACAACAATGCAGATGCAGGAAGATTATTTTGAATTCCGTGTTGTGATGATATGTGACAATGCTACATGTAAGTCTACCAGTTATTTTTTTAAAAAGTGTATTAATTGTTTCAAATAAAACATATTTTGTTTTCATTTATTCAGATTTGAATTTCCAGTCTTTTTCTTCAGGCTTGGATGAGAACTTATTCTCAATTGTATGATGTCGCTTTTTGGAGTCATGCACACTGCACACACACCCAGTAGAACAACATAACATACTTTTTGAGTCTCAACCCCCCACCGACCCAAACACTGTCTGGAAGGTTAGCAGGTATGTGATGAGATGAGAATTGACCAAGAAGGCCATCATGGCAGTACAGCCATGACCATAGCATAATTTGTATTGTAAATATATACACTCAAATGTATAGAATTATCCAGTTTTAAAGTAGATCACGTTGAGATAACCTTCAAACAAAACATGCCATTCTGGATTGAAGTCAAAATACACAGTTTTCTCTGTATTGTTAACTATGGAAAAAATGTCCCCATCACCCACCACTGGTGTTGGTGAATGGCTGTGATAAAAGAAATTTGGTGGTGATGGTCCTGATAAATTAAAAAATAGTATTTACCAGAATTTCATAAAACAATATACCTTTGTGTGTACATATAATAGGGATTGTATCGCCAGAGAAATAAACAACAAAGAATTTCCCAGTATTTTAAGGCTACAATTTTTGCATATGCCTATTGTATCACTTAACAGTGATTACATCTCTACATCACTGGAAAGAGAACTAAAAGAGAAGTACATTGTATCACAAATCATAGGGCTGAAAATGGAACAGCATATTAAAATACTGCTTTACAAAGAAGCTTTTAACTTCGCCTGCATTTGGAAACCCTCTTGATTATTCATACCTTATTCAGTCTGCAACAATTCTTTTCCTATTCAGGAAAGAATTGGAATTGGTTCATTTCTTGAGATTGTTGGTTTGATTAATGTACTTGAATGTTAGGATATATGGTTCTTTTCCAGATTAACTAATGCTTCAGTCTTACCAACATAACCATTTTCTGATGTGGAACATTAAGTTTCTTTCCTTAAGATGGTCTGATCTGATGGCTTTAGGGGGCTGTTGTAGCGCTTAATGATTTTTAATCATGGCAAGCAGTAATTAGCCACAATAAAGGCTTCAGTGACATTTTATAGTACCCTGGAAAAGACATATTTATTTTCTTACCATGAGATATACTGTTGAGGAATAGAAATGAATTTGAGATTAAGATTATAAAGCTTTATTTAGCAAAGGAAATATAGGGATAATTTGTAAACCATCAATGATGGTTGATTCTTATAAGTCAAGTCCAACTGCAAACTGCAGAGACCCAGATCTGCCATTGCATTATGCACCAGCAGATCTGGGTCTATACAATTTGTTAGGAGTAATCAGTAGAACAAACAACACAGACCCTGATCTGCCAGTGCATTTTGCGATGGCAGATCAGAGTCTATGTTGTTTGCAGTTGGTCTCCACTTATAAGCGAGTATATATTGTAGTTAGGTATAGATTCTGCTTTACTTAAAATAAAGTTTACAGACTGGTATAGATTTAACTTTAATTTATTTTCTGGTTCCTTTAAGGTTTATGTTCCCATCTTGGTCATTACGCTGCAGCTGTCCAGACATTTTTTCAGAACAGAAGCACTTTTTACCACCAAGTGCCTGGAACTATGAACAATTAAAATTGTTCACAATGCAATGCTAATATTCAAGACTAGAGTCACATTTCCTTTAGGCTTTTTATTAGAATTCAGAAGCTGTAAATTTGTTGATGAAGTTCTAGGTTACCTAATTTGATTGCATCCAGAAGTAGTGCACCACAGACATTAATTAAATGGAAAGAGGAAGGAATAAATTTACTCATATCAATAAATCTTTCAACATATTCCTGAAATTAATCCTGAAAGGCATTTGAGTATAAATTTGCTTATATCCTGACATAATATTAGGAGTCTCCTTGAGACAGATGCTATAATTTACCCAGGTTATAAAACTGTATAGAACATGGTTTAATTGGTAACTTGCACCTGCTGCTGTCATCATCATTTCCTCTCCTCTAGTTTTCATTATTGTACTGTCCGACATAAAGCATGCGAGCTTATTGTCTGTGTATTTGAGTTTAGCATATTAAATATCCATGTATCATGGGCACCCAGTAGTTACTGCAGACACTATAGACCCAGATTAGTCATCTGATGTTTGCTTTAACTAAAAAAGTAGATCTTAACATACCGTGTGTACTCACTTATAAGTCAAGTCCAACTGCAAACAACATAGACCCTGATCTGCCATTGCATAATGTGCCAACAGATCAGGGTCTATGCTGTTTATTCTACTGATTACTCCTAACAAACTGTATAGACTAAGATCTGCCGGCACTTAATGTGATGGCAGATCTGGGTGTGTGAAGTTTGTAGTTGGATCAGACTTATAAGCGAGTAGATATGGTAGTCCACTTCTGTAAAATCAATGCTTACTGCACAGCTCGAAATGATGTGATCATTGCATTATGAAGTCATTGATATGATGTCACTTTATACATAGGTGTATCATAGCACTATTAACTCGGGAGAGATTGGATGTAAAATTACTTCTTGCAACTTTTTTTCTTATTAAAATTTGAAAAAGAAATTTGTAAAGGTAACGAAAGTATACACGATGGTTTCAGATCTTTTTGTAATGTATGACTTACCATAAAATGACTGGACAGGCTTTCTGTTGCATAAAAGTGATGTCATACTGAAAAAATTAACTCACCAACATGCCTTTTTATGCATTTGATAAGAGGAGTCTATGATATTCCACTTGTGCAAATTTGATGAACTTTCATATGCCCACCGTAGGGCAGTACATATTATATTATGATGTTGTCTGTTCATCCATCCGTCTGCCCATCCATCTTTGTGTCCATCTATCCATCTGTCTGTTACCAATTTTGTTTCCGCACAATAACTCAAGTTGTCCACCATCTATAGTTACCAAACTTTGTAGATGGCTTGCCCCTGGGGTATGAAGAACCCTATCGATTTCAGGGTAAAACTATCAAAGGTGAAGATCACTGTGACTGAAAGAAGAAAAATGTTTTCTGCACAATAACTTTAGTTCTCCACCAGCCACAGTTACCAAACTTTGTGGATGGCTTGCACTTTGTTTAAGGAAGAACCCAATCAATTTCAGGGTCAAAAAATCAAAGGTCAAGGTCACTAACTAAAGAAAACTGCTTAGGCACATTGACCCCAGTTGTCCATCATCTACAATTACCAAACTTTGTGGATCACTTGCACTTGGAGTAAGGAAGAAATCTACTGATTTTTGGATCACAAAGTCAAGGTCACTGTTACTGAAAGAAGAAATACGGTTTCCAAACAATAACATTAGTTCTACATCACATATCTGGACCAAACTTTTTGGTTTGCTTGTGCTTGCAGTAAGGAAGAAGACTATTGATTTTGGGGTCAAAAGTCAAGGTCACTGTGACTGAAAGAAGACATGGTTTCTGCACAATAATATTAGTTTTACTTCACAAACCTGGAGCAAACTTTGTAGATGACTTACACTTGGGTTAAGGAAGAATCCTACCAGCTTTGGGGTCAGAAGTCAAAGGTCAAAGTTACTGAGCTTGAAAGAAGAAAAGTGGTTATGCACAAAACTTTCAGTTATCTACATAGAGGGCTATTAGACATGGGGCAGGCATGTAATGTGCTATTCAGGGTACTCTTAATAAATACTTATTCAGCAATTATTTAATGGACCATTAGTGACGGGTTACTTTTTCCCCTACTTTTCCATGTAATAACCCTTACTTGAGAAGAGATATTCAACTAAGATTATCACAAGCAAATACACACCAACCTATACATTTTTAAGTAATTATCGATTGTTTGGAACCTTAGCTATGTTAAAATATCATTTTTTTTAAAATAATCAAATACTTCAATATTTCACAAGCAATCACCCATAATCAGTCTGTGCTGTTCATTGTTGAGGACACTTTTTGATACATTTGCATACAGAAGACACATGTTAAGCTTCCATTACAAGCTTTGGATAGTCAGTTGACATCTCTATTCACAGTTTATAGCTATACTGGTAACTCAGGGGTAGGGAGCCATGATAGATTAGTTGGTAGAGCATCACACTCTCAATCCAAGGGTTGCGGGTCTGATACTCACCCAGGCAGCCTGGTTTGGCTACTTCAGTCTGTCCTTGAGAAAAGCACTTAGTTCCCATTTCCTCAGCATGATATAGCCAATAATGTGTTGAAAGTGCTGTTAACACACACACACACACACAAAAAAAAAAACCCAACAATATTCAGGAGTAGAAAAATCTGTTGCCCATTAGCCCTGGAATCCATTGCCCAGTAGCCTGGGATAAATAAAAGTTAAATCAGAGCACAAAGTAAATCAGAATCAGATCCCATCTGGACAATCATCTATTGATGTTAAGGGTTTCAAGCAAGAAGGTTTGTCATGGTGCAAAATCAATCAAATAAGCTGTCTACAGAAAATGAAAAATGAAAATTGGAACTTTGGTCTTCATATCATGTAATTTTCAAAATTTTGAATAATTGAGCAATCACTCTTTTAATTGGAATTACTTTTTTTTTACGATTTTTCTATGGACAAACAGTTAGTTTTTGCTGGGTAACTATGTTTTTCAGCCAATTTGTCCTGTGGGCAACTTTGTTTGAAAGTTTTTCTTTTGTAACCTCTGTACTTAACGGTGTCATGCTGATGGCATGCATGTAGACATTATTATTGCTGCAATAACTTGCATATGGAATATACTTGCAGAGAAACAAATTCGCACTTTATACTCAATATCTCTTTACTATTTTCATATTATCTCTGGGAATTTAGATATTTAGAAAAGTAAGTACAGCTGTAATCTGCAATCTTTATTCAGTCTTACAATTTGGCCTGCCTTCTGAAACTATAACAAGAATGCCAAAGTTTTTATTTCCCACTGCTTATTGTGCGTGCATCTTGATATGGTCCAATCCATATCTGTCTGTCCATCCATCTGTCTCTCTGTCCAGGAAAGCTTGCTATCATGATTACATAAGAACTACTTGATGTGTAGACAAATTAAGTTTGGTAGGCATGTTTGTATGCATTATATTAGTGATCTGATTAAATGTTTATAGTAAGAAATAATAAATATACATATTTAAGTAAGCGAGAAGATACAAGATAGCTTTGTTTCCTTACAATACCAGTCTTTCCTGGTTCCTGATTGCCTTTCAATACTGTTAATGGATGATTGGGTTATCAACTGTCCCAGTGAAGACCAAGACTTCAAAGTAATTACCGTTTGAGGAATTGAATTTTCCTTTAACTGTACCAAGATTCCATCCAAGTGACAGAATGGATTTGATTTGGTTTTCAATGCTCAAATTAGATCTTTCTAGGCAGTAAATGTATCACTTTTCAGAGACTAACAAAACCATTGATTCAGCATTTTACAATTATTTATCAGTTTTGTGCATGAGAACTAAAATCACTTTTATAGTGTGCCAGACCTGATAAATTGCTGTTTAGGAAAATGATGGATATTCCAAGTCTGGAAGAATATAGTGATAAAATTAGGAAGACATTTGGGAATGAAACATGCAGCATTAATGTCAGTTGATCAGACAAAGGACAGTAATATTTTGTAGGTTGAAAGTTTACATTTTTCCACTGTTTAATATTATATATCTAAGAAAAAAAAACATGGGTGAGATTTTCTTTCAGATTACCATCTATACTTGCTTATGAGTCTAGCCCAAATGCAAACAACATAGACCCTGATCTGCCATCACATAATGCACCGGCAGATCATGGTTCATGTTGTTTGTTGCACTGATTACTCCTAACAAACTGCATAGACCCTGATCTTCTGGCACATTATGCAATGGCAGATTTGGGTCTGTACAGTCTGCAGTTTGACTGAATTTAAAAGTGAGTATATACAGCATATCAATCTGACCTGAACTGATATATAATATATATGATTTTTTTTCTTCAGTGTGATGGAGAATGATATATATATATATATATATATATATATATATATATATATATATATATATATATATATATATATATATATATATATATATATGGGTTTTATGGACAAGCTGAATGTTAAGTGAGACATAGTCACTTTCCAACAGCAGTGGTGGCATCAACAGTTTCATTCAGATTTTGGTTAAAGATTTTCATTGGCATATATTTCCTAAACCCCTTGATAGATTCTTATAATGCATGAAGCTAAAATAATTGTACAACATGCTGTCTCACCCCTTTTTTCTTGCGGTCAAGGTGCCATTCATAGAAAATTTGTGTAAAGATTTTGCTTAGTTTTTTCATTAGCTAATATTCCTAAACTCCTTTATAGATTTTCAAGGCAGTAATCGTTATGAAGCTAATACAATTCATTCTTTGTCATGCTGGCTTGACCCAATCACCTTGGGGTCAAAGTCTCAGTCATAGAAAATTTGTGTTAAGGTTTTTGGTTAAAGTTTTTTAATTGGCCTATATTTTCTAAACCCTTAATGGGTTTTTTCATACATTAAATGAATTATTATAAAGTTATCAGCAGTCCCTTACCTGATTCACTTCATATTTAGAATATAATATCATCATATACTTCCCTTTTCTCAGTACCAGGCTCTGCCCTTGTTGGTTCATCACATATGTTTCCATAATACCTTCACCAATTCACCACATGTTTGGAATTTAACATCATCGCATACTTCCCTTTCTACTCCTGCTCCTGTGTTCTGCCCCAGCATGCGGCCATGGGGTCATGAATTATATTGGGAACTCATATTGGTTCAAGTATTTGGTTAAGTTTTTTCCATCGCTTATATTTGTATAAACCCTTACCCCAGTTCACTTTATATTTGGAACATAATATCATTACATAACTTACCTTCTCTCAGTGACACTCTAGCCGCTGGGTGGTACTTGTGATGGGGTCAAGAATTATAATGGAGACTCTTTTTTGTCAAACCCCGTCTTGACTGAAATTCAAGATAATGATCACTTTGGCTTTCATGTGCATGTCTGTGCATCTGTCCACACCATAGATAAACTTCAGTACTAAATTTGCATTAATGTCAAGATTAATTTTTTTTAATTAACTAAACAAAAGTCACTCTTGACCAAAAGGGATCTCTTGTGATTAAAGTTTTGGGGTTTTTTTCTTCATATATTTCCATAACCAATTCACTTTATATTTTGGAATATGAATTTGTGACCAGGGAATTGAATAGCATATAATTGTGTATATTAATTTCAGAGTTGTACAGATTCCAAGTTCAGAGAAATGGTTGTGTGTCAGGAAAGTGACAAGGATATATGATTATTGAGATTCATGTTTTCATCATATTGATGAGTTCCACCACTTTAAATTAAATATAGGTTCTAATATGCACAACTGTAAGTTTAAATGTTAGAAATGTGGGTAATAGCACAGAAAAGAACATGGTTACAAAGAAAAGAGAAAGACAATTAAACTGCTGTAAATTCTACAAACTTGAATGCTTGGCCAAAAGGACGAGAGTCCATTTGTAGTTTTAATTTAGATAGATATTTAAGTCGGCTTAAGGCAGCTTAACATGTACTTTTGGAAATTAACCCTATAGTTACACTCACTTATAAGTCCAACTGCTAACATCATAGATCCTGATCTGCCATCGCAGATCAGAGTATGTTGTTTGTTCTACTTATTACTCCTAACAAATGACATAGACCCAGATTTGCTGTCACATTATGCTATGGCAGATCTGGGTCTATACAGTTTACAGTTGGACTTGACTTATAAGTGAGTATATACAGTAACTCCACTGATAGATATTCAGCAAGAGATAATGACCCTGAAAATTAAGATAATTTTGCCAATAGTGAATTCATTGAGGTTTCTAAGCATTACAAAGGTACAAAATGGAAAACACTAGAATTAGAGACAACTGTTACAGCCATACTACCAGCCATGCATGTAGATATAAATGAGGAGGTATTCCAGAAAATCACACATTTATGACCTCAAGGTCACTATATGTCTGAATACTACTTTGTATATGCCTGCCACAAGGCACAACATGCTATGTTATGATGTCCATCCAGCTGTTAACTGATTTCATTTCCATATAATAACTTGAATTGTCCGCCATGTACAGCTACCATGCTTTGTGGATGGCTTGCACTTAGGGTAAGGAAGAACCCTGTTGCATTCAGGGCCAAAAGTTTAAAGGTTAAGGTCACTGTAAAAAGGTTGGCACATTAACTCAGGTTCTCCACCATTTGCAGTTACCAAACTTTGTGGATGGCTTGCACTTGGGATAAGGAAAAACCCTTTTGATTTCAGGGCCAAAAGGTTAAAGGTCAAGATCATTGTGACTGAAAAAAAAAACTGGTTTCCACACAATAACTTTTGTTCTCCATCATCATTGGTAACAGACTTTGTGGATTGCTTGCACTTAGCGTAAGGATGAACCCTACCAACTTCAGGGTCAAAAGGTCAAAGGTCAAGGTCAGAGTGACTGAAAGAAGAAAAATCGTTTCTGCATGATATTATTAGTTGTATATCACAGCTGCCATTGCATCTCAAGCTGGTTACCAGATAAAACCTGAGTTTTTACTGCATCAGATTACAGCCATAATAATAGCTTTGAACTACATTGAAACTTCTGAAAAAACAAATTTCATCATCATTTTGGATTCCTGTCCACATTGATAGTCTTGCAAATTCTTAAATCTGACAACCTGTTAATATCCCAGATATTACAGAAACATGATGTTCTCATACAATCAACCAATCAAACAAAAGTATTCTGTACTTTTGGCTGCCTAGTCACATTGGTATAAAGATTCATGCAAGGTCAGATAAAGCACCCAAAGCTGCCCTGCAGTCACCCATTTTCTAATTAAAGATTTCATATACTGACTTCAAATATTGTATAAATCAGCATGTTCATCATACTTGGCAAAATATGTGGAATGAAAACTCAAACAAACTTAAGAACATCAAACCCACTGTTGGAGAGTGCCATCCCTTGTATAGACAAAATTGCTGAGATGGGAATGAATTGTGCCAATTGCATATCAGACACACACACCTGACTCATGCATACCTCCTGAAGGGTGAACCTCGACCAGAGTGCATACCATGCCAGTGTCCACTGACAATGGAATACATTCTTGTTAAGTGTTCAGACTTCCACCCTGTGAGACAGAAGTATTTTGATGTAAACTGCATGAAGAAACTGTATGAAGTACCACCTGAGAAAATCTTGGACTTGTTGAGGGAATGCAGTTTATATAACAAATTTTGACAATTTTTTAAGGATTTTATATGTGCTAACTTTATCTTTTATTTCATATACATTTTACAGAATTTTAACATCTTTTATGTTATATATTTTATCTTGCTGTACTTCATGTTTACATTTATTTGCAAGAATTTATCTTCCTCAATTTTTGCACAGTCCATTTTTACATTTTTTGAAGTTTATCTTCAGTTAGCACCATAAAGCCACTATTGTGCTGAGGTGCCATAAAATGCTGCCACATAACATACATAGCCATACATACTGTTTCAAGTCCATTATTGATTACTGTATCATGCATATTAGTGTTAACATGAACTTGGGTGAGGCAACACCATTCTGCCAAAAGTAGGTCACTTTGATTTATATTTCAGGCATCTGTGACTTTAAGTTTACTTAGATGTATGGGCATCCATGAATTGGCCCTTGGGAAAGTTGATGGAGTCTTGAAAAATGGACATGACTGTCTTTTTGAGCTAATTAAATACTCTAATTATCAAAGCTTGTGGGCAGGCTTGACATGCAGCCCATTGCCAGCTTCTTGTTTTTCCTAATATTCAAATAACCCCTGACTCAGTTGACCTAATAGTTGCAATAATATATCCCATACTTCCCTTTCTTTCTATACCATTGTTGCCCCAGAGTTATGTCTCTGGTTGGGCTATTGGGTGAAGAAGTACGACACTTTGGTTTATGTTTTTATTATTTTCATTATTTTTATATTTTTCTCAATAAAACCTTATCCAATTCAGGGCATATTTATATGATCACATTCTTACCTATCACTTTGCACCACTCCTGCTCTTGGGATATGCCCTTGCATGGGACTGGGACCCTGGGTTGCAGAGTGGTCTGAGGCATTTGCCTTTACTCACACATCTCATCTCTGTCCGCATAAATTCGAGTCTCAGCTCGCCCAATGCTGTATGTGAGAAAGCTTGCTAGTAGCTTCCCATGGGTCAGTGGTTTTTCCCCCGGGACCTTTCAAGTTTCTTCATCCACCAAATATACTGGCTGCCATGTATTTACCTATCATGTGCTGAAAAAAGGCATTAAACCCCACAAAACCAAACCATTTCATGGGGCCATTGTGTCATAGCAAATAACATCATCACATACTCCCCTCTCTCAGTACCATTTATATAATGATCTGCCATTGCATAATGTGCTGCAGACCCAGATCTGCCAACACATTATGCAACATCAGATCTGGGTCTGTGCAGTTTCCAGTTGGACCTGACATAGTAAGCAAGTATATATGGTACGTGTAGATATTGCCTGGGACAGAATGGAGGTGTTTTGCATGTAAACCGCACTTATTTACTTATTAGTCTTTTGTTGTGGAATATATGTCCCAGTGGGTGGGCCAGTGCAGGGCAAAATGGTGACATTGAACTTCACAGAAGGTGAGAAGATGTAATCAGCATTATCTTGTCATCAGGTGTTCATGTCATCTAAATTGTACTGATGAAATGAGAGACATCTCCAAAATGGTAATAATGCTACATGTACATGGTAATGCACACGTGATGTGACTCTGTCACAGTTGTGATTACATCTTCATTCAACATAAAAATGATAACTCAGGGCTCCAATTCAGCTTTGAAATAATTATAAATCGAAATCTTCACTGAACATTGAAGTTATATTGAGTAATATTCTTCTTTTTTGCATAATTACTAATTAAATCCTTTTAGCACATGGAAATTTTAACCTATCCTGCTGTTAAATTTGTCATGAAATTTACCTATTCACACTGCTTGACACATGCTTTATTGAGCTGTTTGCCACCTGACTTATTTGTGCATCTTTACCTGGAAGAGATACGATATTTAAGACTCTTTTTAATATCTCCACTTGATCTTAACGTGTCTGTGATAATTAAATACTCAGGTATCAGTTACGGTATTACCACCTGTGTCAGGTAACTGCCCACATTTTATGGGTTTGGGTTCAACTTATTGATGGCCCGAAATCAGGGAGATGACAATGTATTAATGACAGTGTCAGTTTTGTCCAGTGTTACCCTTTCTGTGTACCAATAGGTATTATTCTAGAGCGAGAGAGCAGCAAGCATAATTATGCTTGCAGGCAAATAGTTAAGTATAGGGAGACAGAGTGAGACTATGGCTGTTTTGTGTATAGTTCATTTCTGTGGAATGCTATTGCATGACATTGATCCTGATTCTTGGATTGCAAAAGGATTTGGATATTAATCCATTACACTATGGTATGTTTGCATAATTTTTTGTACAAGACTTCTAATTATTACGTGTTCAAATTGTTATTTTCATATTTTTATTACTGATAATCTATTAAAAATAATATTGATGATTCTAGAAGCAGAAAATTTCAACAACTAAGGTAATGAAGTTAGCAATTGATCTGGGAGAGAGTTGCTAATCCTTGGTTCCATTTTCTGCAAAGTATCACAGCAACAACTGTTTTAATAGGAGATTTGGGGGAAAATGTTGATGAACTGTCCGTTTTTGATGAGGCTTGTAACACCAAATGTATACCTACACTGTGTATTCTGAGGATCCAAATAATGGAACTGTTAGATATATAACATCTTGGGGCTTCTGCTTCCTCTATTTTAACTGATTATTTTCTCAATCTTGTGGCTTGGAGTACCATATATACTCATGTATAAGCCCGGTCCAAATGCAAACAACATAGACCCAGATCTGCCATCGCATAATGCACCGGCAGATCTGGGTCTATGAAGTTTGCAGTTGGTATTAGCTTGTATGCAAATATATACAGTAACTGTTTTATGTTACACACAGCCAGTGTACCTTCAGTTTTGATGAGGCTTGTAACACCTGAGGTGAGCTCCTCAATTTTATCCAGACATGACACAAAGCAACATATGGCCCTGCCACCACCAAAAACACACTTGGTGGATAATTGCCATTTACATACAGTAGCATGTGTAAATCTGAAGTATGTTCTGTTCTCCTTATTCAACCAGAAATTATTCTAATTAAAATCATCATCAGATTAACGTGACTGTTGCATAGATAGATAGAAAAAATGTAAATAATAAAAACAATAACAATAATAAATTTATATATATATATATATATATATATATATATATATATATATATATATATATATATATGAATGTGTCTGTGTGTATATGTATACAGGGGTCAACATAATACAGATTTTAAAATTGGTCAGCAGGGTCAGCTCAAATGGTAATCAGCTGACCCTGCAGAAAATCAAACTGGCCCACTCAATCAAATAAACATAATTTCATTAACTTCTTAAATTGTAGTATTCTAAAAACATGTTTGACAAAACAGTGGAATGCACTTGGCATCTGAAAATATTGTCAGATGAAACTTCATGACTTAATAGAATTTATTTAATAACAAACTGAAGAAAATTTAACAGCCCAAGGGTGCCTGCGGCTGTCCATAATAACTGGTCCTCCTCAAAACCCATGGGCTGGATGGCCAGCGGCTAAATCAACCCCTATACACTCACACACAAATACATGCATTAATTATAGAGCTGTGTATTGCCTGCTTCGTCATGATGCGATACGTATCACGATTCTTGACAGGCTATACAATGCATACAGCAATGCAGCAGGGACAATACATACATGATACAGACTCCTACTTTGTCTTTGCATGTAAAATCTTTTGCAACACCATTACTAGCATTACCTGAATATATCATTACAGTTTGGCATTACATATGGTTTTGTTACTAACTCAGTACAATGTCTTTGTAATAATTTGACCCCTAAATCTGAAATATCTCCAGATGGGATCCTTATCTGCCATTTTGACCTTTGCTGAGCATTATGGGAGTGAAAGATTGTATGTATTGACATTAAATCTACAAACAATCATTCATATGTAAGCAGGGATAGAACAAATGTCAAAATCCATGATTGTCATTGTGCAACCAACTTTGAAAATCTGGTTTCCCAGCAGATTTTTCTGGCTGCCAGGTAAATTACTTTATTTGCCCCCAAGATTGCAATATTCAAAATTATTCAACAACTATTGTTATATATATATATAGTTAGTCATAATTGCACACAGTACTTGTAACTCTCCATCAGTCCTGCTAATGGAAAAGTGTCGTACAAATCTGCACACGATTTATTTATTCAGTTTGAAATTAGATAATAAAAGATAATCGAACATTTTCCTTTTTTGATGTTGTCTTGTTGTCTCTCAGCTTTCTACATGTTGGCCACCCCTGACCTTAAACTTTATCCATGTTGTATGTTTATCTGAATTTACATCATTATGGTTCCGGTTATTTTTAATCCAATGATATTATTAATCCCATGTCTAAACCATCAGGAACTAAACAATCTACATGGGACTTTTGTTTAGCCATAACCCAAGAAACTAATATAATATGCAACAACAATTGTGATTGTTTTGATTCTTAAAACTTGCCATAAACCTTTACCTTAAGTTAGCCCACAGGAGCAACTGCCAGAGGCTCTACAGCAAGTGCCCATTTCTTCAACAGACCAATCAGGAAGAGTAATATTAGATCACAGGCATTAAGTGTGTCAAGCCAAAGAAGGAAGATACCCCTACTATATGTTGGTGTGTTGTCAAAAGATGAAAATTCATCAGTCTTGTTTCTTTAAGGGTTCTCCCTTAGGGGCTGGTAGTATGGACTGTGATTACTTAATCAGATAAAGAGTAGCCAACACATGAGGATTAGTGTGGTCTCTTAAGGATAAACAATCACCCATCATGCAAATACAGAATTACACTATATGGAGATAATACAGGCACCCTGTTGTTGGTATCCAGAGGGACAATTTAATTATCACATTTGTGACTTCAAAATATATAAATTCCATTATAACTTTTAACATGATAATTGTTAAATAATACTTTCAGTTACCCGACCGGGATTTCACATTGGGAAAAATGGTTGCCCAGCAATAAGTTTTTGTTGTCCTTGGCTCCAGGGCAATGGATTTTCTACCCCTGCTGAGTTTGTACTAAAAAATAGAAATATTTAACACATGATGTATTTGTCATTTTGCATAACCATATCCAACTAAAAATGATTCTGATATTTCGTCACAGAAACAGGTGGCTTCTCTTGCTGAGTAGGGGAACCTGTGTGATAAATAATGCCTAGTAGATGGGTAATGCACAAAATAACAGGACCAAAATCTTTAATACTTTTAATGAAGATAAATTTTTCTTTGTTTTCTCAACTTTCATTCATGTATATTGTGATACATCACCTTCAAGTGCTACCGAATCAGTGTACTGTCACGTTTGTAATGCAATATGTAATGGAATATTGCAGTAGTATTACAGATATCAGTGCAGTATATCATCACAGAAAATATTATTATGCTGACACATATCAATAAATTGTTACACCTCTTTCTAATTGTATTGTATATACTCTCTTGTAAGTCGAATCCAAATGCAAACAACATAGACCCTGATCTGCCTTTTCATAATGCATCAGCAGATCAGGGTCTATGTTGTTTGTTTAACTGATTATTTCTAATAAACTGCATAGACTGAGATTGTCTGAAGCAATATGTGATGGCAAATCCGGGTCTGTGCGGTTTGCAGTTGGACTTGTAAGCAAGTATATATGGTAATTAATTGTCAGATTAATGAGAGAGCAGAGAAAGATCTTGCTGATAGATGCATTGTTAGGTCAGAGTCTATGCTAGCATATTGATGATGGCAGCCATAGAACAAGGGTTGTGAAGGCTGTGATGTTTCTCTGCATCAGGGTGAACACAGGTTTGTATATCTGTATGCTGTCTACATTAGACGATCAAGTTTAAAAAGGTCAAATAAATAAAAAAAAAAGAATATATACAGTTGACACTATACATGAATGCAGGCCAGAGGCAGTGCTTTAATAATTCAAGTGTTGTCTGATAAATTATGCCACAAAGCCTGTCAACCCTCACTAAAAACCTCTCCCTGTTCCCCAAGGGGACATATCTCAAGATGTTTATCACACAAATCCTCCATAACAAAACAATAGCCTGTATGTTTTTACTTTATCAAACACAGCAAATACAATTATGCACATTTGTAACAAAGACATGAAAGCATCACAATGTATAGATTTTAAAACTAGGCATAACAATATTATGCCTAGAAAATTTTAGTTTTAATATGTGTTCTTCAGGAAAGTTTTTTTTTTCACTGAGCATCATTTGTTGTGCTGCTATACAATAGAAATACAGTACAACCTGTCTTGAAAGACCACTCCTTCTGCCAAAAAAGTATGATCTCTCAAGACAGGTGGTCTCTCATTACAGGTCATAACACTATATAATCAATCAATATGTGCTTTGAGAACCTGGTCTCTCAAAATAAGTGGTCTCTCATAGACAGGTCTTACTTTATTCCTACAACGGATGGGGAGCTGGGGACTCATTGCTTAACAATATTTTTGTTTCAGTCTGTAACAAAAGAGGATTATATAAATTATTAATTTAAATATAAACAAAAACTTGTGAATAAACTTAAAATATAAACACCACTGGAACAGGAAAGAGAGGGGAAAAGAGAAAGATAATAAGTTGTGGATTTTTTTCCCTTCATTTTTAATTTCTTGTTAATGGTGAAATCTTGTTAAGATGCTTAATAAATGAGTAAAAATGACACTGTATACATTCACTTATAAGTCAAGTCCATCTGCAAACTGCACAGACCCAGATTAATACAGTTTGTTACGATTAATCAGTAGAACAAATAACACGGATCCTGATCTGCTGGCATATCATGTGATGGCAGATCAGGGTCTATGTTGTTTGCAGTTGGACTCAACTTATAAGTGAGTATATATGGTAAATGTTTTTAGCTAGTTGAAAGTTGTGTGATCCCCAGTCAGCTTATTCCAATTAGGCATGGGATGTGTGAGCTGAATGTTTATCTCATTATTAAAATCTTGATCCTTTTCAGTCATTCTTTTCGCACTTCCAGCCTTCTTTTTCTTTGTCTTCCTTCAGGATGTGCCATTACTTCCTCCTCTTCTTCTGGATCGGCATCAATGTCTGTGAACATTATAAATTTGCTTTTATGTGCACAACATTGTTTTGGTCTTTCATAAACATCTCCATCAAAGTCAACTTCTGTTTCTTCCATCATAGCCATTGCCAGCCACAAGAAGTTAAAATTTTTATTACTCGAACTTCGCTCGATGAATATCCCAATAACAATTTCACCATGATCCACAGCAAAATTTCATAAAAATTTAATCCCCCATTTTAAAAGTCCACTAGAATTTCATCCAAGTCCATGGCAATAGCATACAAAAACTAAATCCAGTTTATTTAAAGGACTGGGATGATTTCATGGATATCCATGGTCAGTTTTGACTAAAACTGAATCCACAGTTTTTAAATAAACTTCAAAGTATTGGTTGGAAACTATTTTAGTACTATTCATCAACCATGAATGGTTCTCAGGCTTTGTACTCAAAGTATAATAGAGACTTTGAGACATGGTCATACTTATATTAGAATGTACTGACAATTGAACTGAATGGTTAAAAGTTATCAAGCAATAAGTTCATATTACTTCACGATATGATTTGGTTTGGTGTTTTATGGCACATCAACACAAGTAGGTCATTAGGTACCAAGGCAATTGGAGTAAATTGCTGAAGGATACTTAATGGTATTCAACCCAGGCTGATCTGATGGTAGGATTTGAACCTGCACCCATTCAGTCATGTGTCCAGCATGGTAACCACTGTGCCACCACGGCTCCTACATAAGGATATGGATGCCATGGAATCACACCACTTGATGTTGAGAAAATTAGAGTGAGTAGCTCTGAAAAATAAAAAAAAGGCTGAAATTAACATTACCTCATAAGCTAATCAGCAGTTTATTGCTTAATAATAAACATAAATTCTTATGTGTTCTCCTCATGTTCTATTAAAGAGTAATCAAGAACTATAATAAAACCAGAATTATTTAGCCCAGCCTCGTCAATCGATCCATTCGTATGATGCTGTGATGGAAATAATTCATTACAAGTCATTTAAAATCTTATCCCATTCTTCACAAATTGTGTTAATAAAAGAGGTATGAAACACTTTAAAAAAATTTGTCTCATTTCATCCTAATTCAGATAATATCCCTGCATTGCATTGGTTGTCCTTGGTTGCTTCTATATCATTTTACCTTTTATTGAATTCTCTCTCTCTCTCTCTCTCTCTCTCTCTCTCTCTCTCTCTCTCTCTCTCTCTCTCTACTAGGAGATAGTCTTTTGTAAAGAAGCATGATAGAAATGTTGCCATTTGTTGAATCTTGCTAAAAATGTGTTTTCTTGTCAGGGGGTTTGATAAAAATATTGTATCCTGTCTATGGCAATCTGATACATTTTCATTAAGAGACAGTTCCCTGGTTACGAAATGTAAGATTGACAACTTAATTTCATCAGCTGTAATTGATTAACTGAGCATGGCCTCCAAATCTTTAGTATCATCAGGATTATGGCAAGACATTTTTCATATAACTCTCATTTACAACCCACAATTGGATCAAATGTGAGATTTCCAAAGATGTTGGTTTTCATTTTTTTAAAACTTTTTCATTGTATCCAGAGCCCAAAGGTCATAATTTATCGGTATGCTGACTAGTCACAAAAGATTGTTTCATCATAACAATGCCTCATGCAAATGAATTTGCTCTAGACACAATATAAATCTGCTAATACAGTCTCGTAGATTTGATTTACTTAGAGAAATATTCTTCCAAAATATAACTGTATGAAAATTGGTTTCAATAATGGATGATGGAGAAATGCAATGATATTATGTTGCATGTCTAATTAAAGTGTGAGCTGGAATTTACATTAAATGTCCCAAAGACATGAAAGGACATTGATTTTATGGTAATAGGGTTACTTCATATGAAAGACTGTACCCTTGACTAATCAAAATTCAAAGAAATCAAAATTAATATTACGGTAACATTAACGAAGTACATGTCCAGATATAAAGTCTTATCCATTAATGTTCATAACTGGCTTATTTGATACACAGCACTGGGCTTATATTTGATACACATTTTGTACGTTGCCAGTTTTAGTGTTAATGGACCACCTTACACAAATAGCCAATATTTAGTCACTGCAGTGACTTTCATAGTGAATGAAATAGAGTTCTTTTTATACCTTGGTAGAACATTATTTTTAAAAGAATAGTAATGAATGGATCACTTCCAATATTTAAACTTTAATATTTTTCACTAGAGTAAGAACTCTCACTTACAAAGTTATTACTCATATATCTCCATACCTTATTATGATAATATATATTTTTTGTCTTAATTTTCAATAAACATTTCATATTACATGTACTATGTTATTTGATCTAGACCTACACTAAAACATTATAGTTGTAACCAGATTATATCACTGACTTATCCTCAAACTAAATATAACCTTGTCCACTAATTAGGATAGCATTTTCTATAATAATTAAAGATTTTCTTTTGAAAATTTTACTATTTGCTAGAAAGTAGTTTTTTTATACATAGTGAAAATTTCAACAAATTTAGTGAAAGATGTTGAAGTTATGACAGTTGAATTTTTGCATAATATAGAAATATTTGGTTCCAGGTGTCAGACTATCAGTAGACCAGGTTGCTTTTTGTAGTCAGACATGCTGGTCACCCCAGATATTGTAATGTTACAAGTCACAAACAGCCTAGCTTGAGAGTGGACATGGTCCACTGGACTTGTGAATAATCTGCCAATTGAATGACAACTGGTGATAGGTAGGTAGGAGCTTGAGCATTTATCAGTTACTAGGGTGTTACTAAGGTATTTACACCTTCTCTTTCCTTGTTGCAGATGGAATGATGACCTACAAGCCACAGAAACTGCTGGAGATATCAGAGTAGAATATTTTTAATGCATACAATGTAACTGGTCATCTCTTCTGGATTAAGGTAAGCTTCTAACTCCAGGCAGTAATTTCATTAACATGGGTTTTGAAGTTTGGCCTAGATGTAAGACATTTGATTGGTCAGTTTTGAAGTTTGGCCTAGATATAAGACATTTGATTGGTCAGTTTTCAGTGAGACTTAAATTTCAGATAATCAGATTGCTAGATTCTTTGCTTAAGTCAAGACTCAAGTTTTATTGGTAAAATCAAGACTAGTTGTCACATTTATAATCTTTAATTTTATTGTCAGATTGGGTTGTACCTCTTGCTCATAATGGATGCAATCATGGAGATACAAAATTAAGGATGAAGATAACTTTTAGCTTTAAGATTTCTGCACTTAGGAATCTTAAGGAAATAAGAGAAAGTACAAATATAAATGCATTTAATTATAACCTAATTTAATGGATGAAAAGTGGAACCTGTTCGATTTGACAAATACATTACAACTTAAAGTATAAATTCTCAAATCTTCCACTTTGTTGTCTCACAATTTTTGTACTGTATATACACAATTTACCTATTTGGAACATGTTCTTACAAAATATCTGTTTATTATGTCCATATATAAATGTAGCTTATTATCAGTGCTTTTTTATTATTGTGTCTGCAACTATGTACATGTACTCTATATGTAAATATGCATATAATAGACAGTCACAATGGGGATTAGGCAACAATTGTATCACCCTCTTTAAAAAAAGTTGTTATTATTATTATTATTTAATATATATATATATATATATATATATATATATATATATATATATATATATATATATATATATATATATATATATATATATATATATATATATATATATAATAAGAATTAAAGTTTTCATTTTCTTACTACAATTATGGGACTTCGGTCTGTAAAGCTCAATTTTGATTCTATATTTTAGACCAATATAAATGCCTGTGAAGGCCAGACCAGGCCGTGCTTTCATAAAACATCTCAACTTTGATTGTAGATTAACCTCAAATTTTTGCATACAGATTGTTGGTAAACTTTAATATTATCATTGCATTAAACCTATCATATGTATTCACTTGTAACTCAAGTCCAACTGCAAACAACATAGACCCTGATTGGCCATTGCATAGTGTGCCAGCAGATCAGGGTCTATGTTGTTTTTTCTACTGATTACGCCTAACAAACGGCATAGACCCATATCTGCTGGCGCATTATGCGACAGCAGATCTGGGTCTGTACAGTTTGCAGTAGGACTCAACTTATAAGCAAGTATATACGATATGTTTGTAAAACAAGTTGGGTTTTTTTTTTAAGCATCTTAGCAAGAGATTTACATTAAACTTGACTTCATTAAAATTTAGTATGAAAGCCAGGCCAGGACTTAGTTATATTGCTATTGCAGGACAAATGACCCAAGTGTGACTATAATTTAATGCTATTTATTGACTGAAAAATCTGCATTTTCTTACTCTCTCAGTACTAATCAGAAAGAGTAGACAAAAAATTTTTTCAAGCCCAAAACATTTTGAAACTTTCTTAATTCTATAAGTCCTGAGAATTAAAGCACATTGTGTGTCGACACTTTCTGGACATGGCAGTTTACAGTTTAAGAGGAGACATGTCTAGGACACTATTATAGACATAGAGTGCAGAAATAGGAGAACTAATTTCAAAACCACAGTGTTTTTTTTCTGGTTCACATTGGATCTCATCTTACAAATTGACAATAGATAGACAGCAATTTTGTCCTTGTTTTTATTGCCATTTTGTCAAGATGAAAAACACAGGTAGTCAGTACATCTCTGATTTCCTAATCCATCATTGACCCACCAAAGATGAGAATCATTGGTACCCACACATAAGATGTTTCTAATTTTGATATTGGGCATTATTTGTAATATTGAGCATCAGATAATGTTCAATATGTTGTGCTTCATGATCTTTAGAACAAATTTACACAATAAATAGATCCATATCTGCCACAGTTATAAATTTTGTGGGAGATTTAAGTCCTGTACCATTTCTTAATTGAAGTTAGGCTTTGTGACTCAGTTGCTACATAGGTAGGTTCTTGGTAACTTGAGACAGTTTGAAAGGGCACCTGTTGTTGAAGTTGGTAATTGAGGGTTCACTCTTTGGCATCTTTTCTTACCTCTCAGGATGTGACAGTGGAATCAGGTTGCAGTAAATTACAAGTTTGACATAGATGAGGTGAAGACTTTAATATGAAGGAGATTCAGTGTCATACCTTTTTTTTTTTCTTTGCTTGATCTTGGTATGATCATACCCCTCAGTGCCCAAGGGAAGTCTCACTAGGTCAGTAGCCACATCGCTTGTGGATATATTAGTCATGCGAGTTATGGGACATTAGTTAGAGCTGAATGTCCAAGAAGTACTCATGGCTTAAGTAGCATAACTCTGAATCAGATATACTGTATTCTTACTAATAAACGAGTTTCACAATCACCAATAATTAGAGGTAACGTGGGTTATCACACTACTAGTATCTCGCTGATTTAAAGTCAGGCTTTAAGGGTATATACCATATACGCTCTCGTATAAGCTAGGTCCAAATACTAACAATATAGACCCTGATCTGCCACCGCATAATGCGCTGGCAGATCAGGGTCTATATTGTTTGTTCTACTGATTATTCCTTACAAACTGCATAGACCCAGATCTGCCAGCGCATTATGTGATGGCAGATCTGGGTCTATGCAGTTTGCAGTTGGGATTGGCTTATACACAAGTATATACGGTACTGTATTCTTACTAATAGAAGAGTTTCACAATTACTGATAATCAGAGGTAACGTAGGTTATTGCACTATCTCGCTGATTGAAAGTGAGGCTTAGGGTGTATGTGTACTAAAGACAAAGTGGACTATTATAGTCAAACTGTTTGGCTTATTAGTAGTAAGGACATGGTGACAAAGATTAAGGAAAAATTCAGTGGTGTTTGTTGCAAGAAACTGAGATTTTTTAAAATTAGTTCTGTAAAGAAGAATATATATCAGCTAGTATAAAATAAAGAAGGGATAAAGAAGTACACATTTTTGAAAGGAAAAATTATGTACCTCAAGAAAACATTAGAAATACAGAGCAACCATCATCTTTGTTACTAACAATATGAAACCGGGTGTGGATACACTCTCCCCCTTGATTGACTTATACAATGTAATCATATGCATTTTAATAAATGAAGTTAAATATATGGTGTATATACTAATTGCATATCCTTAAATTGAAATGAAATCTTAATTGAAAAAATAAATAAATAAATAAAACCACTGTACAAGACAATGACTTGCTGGGGGTGGGGTGTAACAGTTGAATTAAAACAAGAAAAATCTGAAAAAATACAAATTTGACCCAAAAAACTTAATGGATTATCATATCAAGTTTAATGCACTCAATATATAAGTGCAGCATTAAAGTTTAGCTGTGATCTTTGCATGACACTGCTTTGAAGCAGTGTCTTTACACCTTTAACCTTGTTCTATGCTTTTAGCATGTTAGGCAAAACACAGGATGCTCCAACTGGAGAATGTGAAAAGGGTCTGTTTACAGGTACATACAGCTTTCCAATGTGAACTTGTTCTCAAATGAAACCTCCACACCCTAAGAAACAAATTTACAATTTGTCTTAAATTAAATTTAAAAAATTTTCCCCAAACATTTAATTTGTGTTACTGTCATAAGATATAACTTATTAGAATTATGGCTTTTGTTTTGGTAACTTTTTCATAGCTTTCAAAATCTTTTGATTTCATTTGGGTATTATTTCTTGACCACTGAATGTCAAAAAAAGAGTAGTAATCATCTTGGAAATGAACCTTAGCCACCCTTAATTCTGCACTGAAAAGCTGGCCCTATAAAAGTAGTGGCCTCTCATAAGGGGGAACAATTTAGTAAAAAATATACCATTTTGGTTTTGGGAAAGAAATCTCTGATCAATGTGTGGCCTTTTTTGAGAGGAGCGTCAAGATAGGGATCACTGTAACATTTTTATCAGTGATAAATGATCTTTGTGTCACACTTTCTAAACTTTTGAAGTAAATTGTGATAGGATTAAATGATTATCCCCATGTTTGGGATAATTTTATTTTATTCCACATAAATGAATCCTTTATGTTATTTTGACATAGCTTTTGTATAGCATAAATCCCTTTCTTCTTAGAGAAGAACTTCACTTTGTATCTATAACCTCTTGACCACTTAAAGAAGGGATTGCACCTTCTTGACACCTTTGGTTGTACATCCCTTGGATTAAGTTTTTGATAGATTTGTCCATTAAGCTTTGGTCTTTGGTTGACTTGATAATTTATATCCTCACAAATCTCTTTTTTCATGCCTTAAAACTGTTTCCTTTTAGTCTGTTCTTGAAAAATGTCTGGAGTGAAATCCTAGAGTGGATTGGAAATGAAAGAAAATGGCTGCCTAGCAACCTGTTGAAGAATAACAAGCTTTAAGTTTAATCTGATGGAATCATGCTGGTTGAACTGGCATAGCAATGAGGCATAATGTATTTGTGATACCTTGCCATGCTAAAAAAAGTAACATATTTATGAAACCTTGTGGTGTTAAAACTAGTCTTTAAGATGAAGTGCAAATCTCATGATTGAACCCTCCTTGAACATAAACCAGCAGAAAAGACTATTTTTCTTGCAGATAAATCTTAAAAGACAAACATGAAGAGAAAATAAAAGTTTTTGCTACATAGTATGTGGCATATGTCATGAATCATGAGTCATCATTGCAATTATGTCTGGACTTGAAAATCTTCAATTATCAAACTCGTGCATTGGCACTTTAAATTGGCCTTGCCCTGCTTTCTATTTTCAGAGAAGAGGAAAATCATTACATAAAGAGTATATATCTGTAGAGGAGAACATTGCTAATTGGATTCACATTTTCTATTTTTTCTTTCCTTTGGTTTATACTTACTTTTTTCCTTCTTTTAGTCTTCCATTATATAATATTTCAATATCCAAAATCTAAAGAGGTATTTGCAAATCTGGGCATATAATGTTTTTATGTCTGGAGCTGCTTTACATCTGAGTATAGATGGTAGATAAAGCCAAGAACAGTTACTTTCTTCTTAGGCATAATTATAATGTAGGTTGAGCAGCAGCACTTATTTTTCTTTAATGAGCGCATTTTTTGTCTGTGCTGATGCATATGAAAATCATTACATGATTTTCTATCCCTTTACAAAATGTCACACACAGATCAAAATCTTTGGTGTCTCTGTACTCATCATAAATAAGTTCTAAACATACTTGCAGTCAAAATTCATGACCTAAATTCCAGTAAAATGATTACATGTAATAACTAGACATTAGGGAAGATTACTCAAGGAAATTATCTTAGATAGTCGGTTGTTTTCATTATGAACTTCTCTGGCTTCAGGCATATTAATGAACACAATTGCATGTGATTTTGGAAGAGCTTGAAGAACATAATCTGATGGTTTGGCTGCCTCTATATATAGTGTTCCCATTTATATCACAATTCATGGAAGCCATGAAAGTGACCCAGGTTATAAGTGAGGGAGCCTTCTATTGAGTAATATTCCAACAAAGCTGTTTCACAATGGTGCATGAAAACTCAATACATGTAATAGGGTATTTTTTATTGTAAGAAATAACAATATAATTGGTTCTCCTTATCCAGGAACTAAATTTAGGTGAAATAAATTAAGTACCGCATACTCGTGTATAAGCTTGCTCAAAAGACAAACAACATAGACCCTGATCTGTCGTCGCATAATGCGCCAGCAGATCAGGGTCTATGTTGTTTGTTCTACTGATTAGTCCTTACAAACTGCATAGACCCAGATCTGCCGGCGCATTATGCAATGGCAGATTGGGGTCTATAAAGTTTGCAGTTGGTATCGGCTTATACGCGAGTATATATGGTAGCTATGAAGAAATAAAGTTGAATGAATTTGATGGGATTTGTGACCTGACCCACCTTATAAAGTTATAAGAGGAACTGTGGTATACTGAGGGACTTTATAAAATCTTATCGCTCTGGGGTAATAGTGATACAGAAAATTAAGAAAGACTATACTGACATTTCAAAAAAGAGCTGCTCGAGTTATTCTTGATGCTGATTTAGGTACACCATCAACAAATCTTTTAAAAACCCTTAAGTGGCTTCCATTTCAACAGAAAACTCAGCTTCAAAAGGGTTTACTAGTCTACAAATCCTTACATGGGTTGGCTCCTGATTATCTTCAATGTAATTTTAAATTTGTGGAAAATGTACATACATATGAACTTAGATCCATCTCAAACAACAATTAATATTTACCTAAACCAAATTCAGATCTTTATAAAAAAAAAAGAGTTTTGCTTTTTCGGGAGCCAAACTATGGAATTCCATTCCACCCTATATAAGGTCATATGACTTTTCCCTAGATTTTAAGAAGCTTCTAAGTGAGCATTTTTCAGAAACAATCACTTGTATGATTTTGTGTAATTCAGTACTACTCTTTTTTAAAACAATGTTCTTTATGTACTCACCTGTAATGTTTTACACAGGTTCACTACTAATCTTTGTATGAATCCTGTATGTACTCATCTTTAATGCCTTGTACATATTTTATAGTAGCAATAGATCAATTATCTTGTTTTTAATAGCATTGTTGTCTAAAGACACCAGAACTTGTAAAAATTGTACAACATATACATGTAATTGTAGAAGGCCTCATGGAAGATTGGTCAGTTGACCAAATGAGCTTCTTTAAATAAAGTCATTATTATTATTATTATTATTATTATTATTATTATTATTATTATTATAGTAAGTAACCATTGAACTGTCAGTCATGTTAAGGTTTCTTGATCCAGTCAATCTTGCACTATATGCTTTTGATCTTTACAACATTTCAAGACCATTCTTCAGTACTGCAGCAGTTTCTTGCACTTTTACCAACTATTGCTAGACCAGAGATGTTTTAGTTATTGTAAACATGGCACTTGGGAAATTAAACCTCAAATGAAATGAGTGTGCAATAGCATCTGTCTAAACACTACAGTCTTGTCTGCTTAGTGCCAACAGAATTGTTGTGCATGTTGTTTCTGAGATGAGAAGTAAACAATAAATGAGGCAGTCTGACAGTGAAATTGATTAGTTTTTTACAACCTGTAGTCTTCATAGATTGTGAAAAGTAGATAACAATCAGACATTTCTAAAACTGACTGAAGCATAAACTTGACTCTTCATTGGTGAATGAATCAGTCCTTATGAAGTATTGAGAAACCATGGGGTTTATCTTTTTGACAGAAAACTAGATTTAAAAGTAAACATCCCAATGCTGTCATTTAAACTGCATGAGTTTGGTCGCCAAATTTACTAACGGTGGCAGCCGCTTTTTTTTATTCTTGGTCATTTTTTAGTAATTTGTGACTTGAAAGCTGCAGACATATCACATTCATGTCCTTTTGAGTGTATTTAATATTATTTTTCATCTGGACACACTTGCAAGAAACCAAGTTTGCATTCCTCAAAATACAATCAATATAATAATAATAATAATAATAATAATAATAATAATAATAATAATAATAATAATAATAATATATTATAATAATAATAATAATAATAATAATAATAATAATAATAATAATAATAATAATAATAATATATTATTATTATTATTAGTATTAGTATTAGTATTTCTAGGGAGTTATATAATTGCTTATAAATATTCTCCCTCTTCTGAACCCTTTGTAAATTAGTATCAAGGAAGCTGGCAAAACAGCCACTCTTTGTGTAATATGTGTAATATTTTATATTAGCATGCTTTACATAAAAGCTAAGAACACAAAATAATAATAGCAACAATTTTGTTTTAATATGTGGCACAGCTGTATTTAGATTAATGTTCAGGCAGGTTATGAGCATCATAAACAATTAATTATAGAGAATTAATTTCCCGATCATGGCAATAAAAGGAAAAAAACCCAGCAAACTCTGTGACATAGATGAATATTTCTCACAAATAGAAATGATGGTAGATGGAAAATTTCAGCCATCACAAATCATTGACTTCGAACATGATCATGGCTGTTAGGTACATGTGATGGTCAGTCATTTCTGGTCAGTATGCTTTTGGCAGCTAAGACTGCTTTTGCCATAAAGGGGGCTGCCCAGGAGGAAGACTTGTTTACTGGTCAAGTGAAAGCTATGGTCAGGGTAAAGTGTAGATAAACCAGAGTACCTTATCATATCTATTACATGTACTTGCACCCTGTAATTGTACAATGGGGCATATTCTTAAATGACTTGTATTTAACAATTCATTCCATCTCTTGTCATTCATGGCAAGAATATCACTAAGTGACATAAATAGGTAAATATACATTATAGAAATGGATATGGATCTTCAGTCCGTTTTCTTAAGTTAACAGATAGATTGGTCATCAGTAGACTAGGTTAGAGTTGATTCACTTCAATACAGACTGCAAATATCCACACTTTATTTTTTTAGTCCATCTCCCCACCCCAGTGCTTCATTCAGGATTCAAAACCTACATTGTTGTCTACTCATCCTCATAAGACTTCATACCAGATATGACCACCTACTCATCCTCATAAGACTTCATACCAGATATGACCACCTACTCATCCTCATAAGACTTCATACCAGATAAGACCACCCTCCCTCAAACAGCACAGATGTGTTCAGATTACAATGAAGCATCCAAATTACAATGGGTAGGTAACCTCTGTCATCCAGATGATTCGGAAACACTGAAATGGTGGAAGGTTTCTCGTCAAATTTTGAGGTGAATTTCTCCGATATTTATTTGCTCTACTGAATATATGTGGAAAACATATAGCACAAAGTACATGCAAAACTTATTGAAGAGCAAGTGCATTTTCATGTTCCACATAAAACAGCCAAACACTCAACTACATTTTATGCCAGATGCTATTTCGCAATGACTGTGAAGCACACATGTCGATGAAACAGTCAAGCTGTTTGCGTACTACCTGAAAGGAATTAAAGTTCAACTCGTGATGTAAGAGCGTGTAAATGAGAATAGACCAAAAGTATGATAATTAAGCATTTTTTTGTACAGGCACATAAAACTGATCTGTAAATATGCATAACTAAGTAGACAGTGAATGTATTGATATGACCTTTTTACATTGTAGCTCTATGGACGTAGATTGTGCCAAGACTTTGGGTTGTAGCCAGGGGATTGGGGTGATTTTATCTCATATGTCTTAGAATCAGTATATGTGATACAATGACCCAAGTGTTAACATATGTCAGCCTGGGACCCCTGGATGATTCCCTGGGGTAATTCCCTACCCCTCCCAAGAATTGAGCCCCTGAGTCATAGAGTCATAACATTGAAACTGTTGAGAGCCCCATCTTATATATATATATATATATATATACAAACACACACACACACACTTACTAGGCATGAAAAGACAAATTTATGTATGCATGTATGTCACAGACAAATGACCCTGAAGTTTATTACTACCCCCAGGGTCTTAGTCCATGGTTGTAACTTGGAAAGTATTGACATACCCACACTATAACCATATATACACTTCCTAGGCATGAAAAAACAAATTTATACATGTAACTAACATTGACCCTGAGGTCCATCCTTATTTGGATACTACTGAGATCAACCTGGCCTTTCATGCCCCTTATATGGTTCTAAAATGCATCCATATATCATGAGCCCATGTTCAAATTGTAGTGATCTTAATACAGCTGTTTCTTGTTTTAAAATGTACTTCCCAAAAAATGTCAAATTTTTAGTAAATATTACTTTCAAGCTCCAAATACTTTTGCTTATGTGTTGTATACATGTTCTTTAAAAATTAAATGAAAATTTTGATACATGTACATCTTCAGTGTCTTTAATATTTTGATACATGTACATCTTCAGTATCTTTAATATTTTGATACATGTACATCTTCAGTGTCTTTAATATTTTGATACATGTACATCTTCAGTGTCTTTAATATTTTGATACATATACATCTTCGGGTGTCTTTAATATTTCAACAATTCCTTTTTTATGTTCTAGTAAGTT
Organism: Margaritifera margaritifera; assembly: GCA_029931535.1. NCBI lineage: Eukaryota > Metazoa > Mollusca > Bivalvia > Unionida > Margaritiferidae > Margaritifera > Margaritifera margaritifera. The sequence continues at coordinate 893,707 of JAQPZY010001678.1, forward strand.
CATAGCTGCTGCAGCTTTACTTCTGATTTTTTAGTTGAATACAGAATTACAGATTCAGAATATATTAGATGGTATGGTATCAAACTTTCACTTTGCGTGTGCCTATTTTTGGGGTTGTTTTTGTTGGTTTTAACAGCACTTTAAAACACATTATTGGCTATATCATGCCAAGGAAATGGGTGTTAAGTGCCTTTCCCAAGGACACACTGAGGCAGCTGGCATGAGCGGGTGTCAAACCCATGCTTGGATTATGAGTCTGATGCTCCACAAACTGAGCTACTATGATTCCCTGTGTGTACTCTTCCCTGTTGACATGTAGGGTGACTGATATCATTATAACTTTTTTTGGCTGATTTGGCCGACAGTCATTACAAAACAGCATCTGACATGCACTGTTGTCAAGTGTTTGAACATTTAACAATGTGTAATATGAAACATGTAAGCATACTTGCTTTTCTAACAGTTTTATGCATTCTTTGCACTATATATTTTTCACATATAATCAGTGAAGTGAAGAAAAAGTAGGAAATTTACCTAAAATTGAGGTAAAACTTCTGCCAATTTAGTGTTTCTGAATCCTTCTAATGATGTATATTACCCACCTGTGAAATGTAGACCTTTCACCCTACCCATTCCATCCCGTGCAGGGGCGAATCCAAGAATATTGTTGAGGGATGGGGGTATAAACAAGTAGGCGAGTAGTCTGTGGGATGGAACCCCTGGTGGATGCCTAGGGGCTGAAACTTTCAGAAGCTCCTGCAATTTAAGCATTTCCAGGGCATAATTTTAACCATCGCACTGTAGAGAAAGCTTACTCTAGGAAATGTTCCAGTATTTGTTTCGGCTTGGTACCCCCCACCCCACCCCACCCCTTTGGATTCAACCCTGCCTTGGAGGCTGCATCCTGGATTTGAAACCATCATTGTCATCTACTCATCCTCATGAATCATTATACCAAACATTATCACCCTGTGATGTATGGATACATGGACACATATGGATGGACATGACCAATCACAGTATATCTACAAAGTGTGGATATAATCCCTTCCACTTTGCTAGTTTCCCTCCTCCCCTTACCCCCTGCCCCCATCAGCCCCCCCCCCCCCCCCCCAGCCTTTAGGGAATATATAATTTTCATGGTATATTCTTGATTTAACATCATTTGCTTGACAAATTTATTATTTTTTTCACATATGGTATAGGTAATGTCAATAAATTTTGCAGCAGCTGCAGTGAATTCTGGGAATGCTAATTGTGTTGTACTTGGATAAATATTGTAGGGGTCAGTTGTAACCCAAGAGCACCTTAAGGAACTCTAAATTCCAAGTGGAGTGGGAGGTGGATCTCAAACCATTAATCATCCCCGACAGATTAGATGCTGCATCATCCATTGTATTCTCTGGATTCAAAGTCCAGGCCTTTACTGAGAACAGGCTCATTTTAACCCTGGTTTTGTTGCGTATGTTAAGGGGATCATCTTTCAGTTAAAATAACAGACCTTCATATGTTTGAAGTTCATGTGATGGTAGGTCTGGATATAGAAATGTTAACTATGGGTCTGTATTTTTAGTAGAGAATGTATGGTAGGTCAGGCCAGCAGGGAATGGCCAATTATATTTGTACTAGAGTCATGGCATCTGGACCATATTTCATTGCTGCTTCCTCTGGGGCTTTTGTTTTAAATGAAGAGAGTGTAATTAGTGGGGACCATTAGTTGGCTTGGATCTCCTGACTGTACCCTTCTAGGACTTGAGCATAAGGGAATATATTATGCAAAAATGCTGAGGACTTCTTTGGCAGAAATACATGGTAAGATATACCCATGTGCTATGATATAATGGAGACTTTTTTCCACTCAGTAAATTGTATTCCTTTGTTCGTTGATATAAGTTTAGTTTCACAAATACCATTGAAACAAACATTTGCACGGGAATGACTTTCTCAGTTTTTGGGCCAATTCTCTGAACATATAAATAGAACAATGCCAAAAGTTTTGCTGTGATGGCTTCTCCAGCTAATAAATATTTCAGATGCAGATATGAAAGTTTTCTTGGTAGATTGTAAATCCTCGATATAACAAGAAATTTTCATCCATTCCTATGTTGTATTATTTTTAAAGCACCATTATACCACTTTTTACCATTGTATGCTCTGATTCAAATGGGTCTGCAGTATTAATCATGCATGGTAGTGAGTGTGAATTGGTGATGACAGCTTGATCTGTTAAAGCCAGCTATGCACTTTGACCTCCTGTCTAGCTGTTGTCTTAATCTGATCTGGTAGTAGGGGCAATAGACCTATTCATCTGAAGGTGTTGGAGACCTGAGATGTTGGAATTCTCCAATGTAAACAACTCCAGGGAAGATTGCATATGGAAGCATTGGGGAGGAAACCAGGACTTTAGGGAGCAGAATCAGGGGCAAGATTAATCAACAATTATACATCAGCCAAGTTTTCTAGTTCCTGAATTTTAGTGAACTGAGGAGTTTGGTGAAAGGTAAACATTAACATATGGCTTTCATCATACCATATATACTCGCGTATAAGCTGATACCAACTGCAAACTGCAGAGACCCAGATCTGCTGTTGCATAATGCACTGGAAGATTTGGGCCTATGCAGTTTGTAAGGACTAATCAGAAGAACAAACAAAATAGACCCTGATCTGCCTGCGCATTATGCGATGGCCGATCAGGGTCTATGTTGTTTGCATTTGGACGCGGGTTATACACATGTTTAAACGGTATGTTAGTCTTTGTGCATTTACAGTGAGATCATTTGACAGTCCATTGGAAAATTGCAGATAAAAAAGTCTTCTGTAATTTGCACTAAGCCCAGCACCTGCTCCTTTGCATAATATCCTTTCTAATAAAAAAAAAAAATGAAATTTTACATGCTGGTACTTATCATTCATACTAATGAAAAATCATTTTGAAAATTTGAGCAAAATCAATGAAAGCAGTTGTTTCAAATTTACTAAATATTTCCTGTATTTTACTCCAATTTGTGGATCACATTTCCCTCATGTTGTGCCACAATATGTAACACATGAGACAACTATTCACACCACGTCTGCAGGGTGCAGGGGGGGTGGTGGCTCAGTTGCCCCCCCCCCCCATTTTTAAAAATCCATCATATCCATTGTACAGTACATATATATATATATCACCTTTTGGTTTGGCTTTGACCCCCTGATAGCTTTCCCCGTTGGCTGTAGGTATAAATAGTTGTTAAACATGGCTGATTGACATGCCTGAAAGGTTGGGCGGTGGGGGGGGGGGGGGATCTACACCTAGGAAAAATGCAGCATCAACCACATCATTAAACATCATTTTCAGATTTTTTGACAGACTGTCTGAGTTTGTTTCCCAGTAGCAGTTGTGATTTTACTATTTTTGTTTAATTTACACTTTCCTGATATATATTAGTGTATAGATGTTTTTACAGCAGACTTTTATTAGACGAGTCATGTAAGAATTCAATCCTTATATTTCCAGTTTATGGTATAGACATTTCTGTGAAAAGTTCTTCCCTTGATCACAGTGTGTCACTACATGCATCCACCATTAAGGTACTGATGACAAGTACTGGTTTTATATGTGCCCAAGGGGAAGAGACTGAAAAAGGAAAGGCAATGCCACAAACATTTCTGTATTCAGAACTCTATACAAGCAGCATAATTGTGTATTTTATTCAAACAAATCAACTATAAACACATAAAGAAAATTGTAATTGTGTAATAATTATGCCAAACAATTCAAACTAAACTTTGGTACACAGATGCCAGCATATGACTCCTACCATAAGCAAAGTCCACACATTCAATCGTTCTACTGGTAAACTATGCTGTTGGGACAAGTTCCGGATGTTTTGTGCATGTTGAAATGATAGTACCTGATCACTATAAGAATATTCACACTAATAGAATCATATAATCGATCCCATCCTGATGTAGTCCTGGTCATTGAACCATTTGACTCATTCCAAAGGGCATAAATAAGGTCTTGATGATTAAGACTCATTCCAAAGGGCATAAATAATGTCTTGATGATTAAGACTCATTCCAAAGGGCATAAATAATGTCTTGATGATTAAGACTCATTCCAAAGGGCATAAATAACGTCTTGATGATTAAGACTCATTCCAAAGGGCATAAATAACATCTTGATGATTAAGACTCATTCCAAAGGGCATAAATAACGTCTTGATGATTAAGTCTCATTCCAAAGGGCATAAATAACGTCTTGATGATTAAGACTCATTCCAAAGGGCATAAATAATGTCTTGATTATTAAGACTCATTCCAAAGGGCATACATAACGTCTTGATGATTAAGACTCATTCCAAAGGGCATAAATAATGTCTTGATGATTAAGACTCATTCCAAAGGGCATAAATAATGTCTTGATGATTAAGACTCATTCCAAAGGGCATACATAACGTCTTGATGATTAAGACTCATTCCAAAGGGCATAAATAACGTCTTGATGATTAAGACTCAGTCCAGTATCATAAGTTTATGTTTTGCGTTTTTCACAAATAACCTAAATGAATTTAAAACCATGCAATTAGTTCAAAACCAGGGAGTAAAATATCCTATTTATTATATTCTGATCTAAAACTCTGGCATTTCTTTATCACTAAGAATAAACTTCATTTTTTGCAGAATTTGCACTCTCAAACATGATAGTAAACAGCAGCATAAGAATATTAGTAAGCACAAATGGCAGTTTAAGCATAACACATTTACAATATTTTATTGTCCTCATTTCTGAAAAGTCATCATGAAGGAATATTTACCCATAACCGACCTGTCCCTTTAATTTCAATTAACCATGGAAATATATTTGAAGGTAGATTTCAAATTTAACTTACAGAGGAATTCTGAAATTTAACAAATTATGTGTCAAAAACAAGACCTAAATGCCCAAGACGTTTGAAAATCTACCCATTTGTAACACTTTATGATTTCATTTTTACCACATTGATATTTTGTCATAAATTAGAAAATAAATATTATCATATTATTATAAACATTATCATTACTTTCTGTATTTTCTTAAAATGTGAAAAAATGGACCTTTTTGAAAACAGTATTTTCAAGACTTCTTTGCAATATTGGCTGATTTTTTTGTGAGTTTGTCATACAAGTAATTTTTTTTAGAAGAAATATTTTCTTTCATACTGTTTACAATAAGTAGGTCTAAGTCATGATCTTTACGATTACCAATTCAATTAATTTGATTAAAAATGAATATGTAATAGTGTTTTATAGCACCTCAGCACAATAGTTGCTGCATGGTGTCAACTAAAGGTAAAGTTCAAAAAATGTAAATATGGATTGCACACAAATTAAGGAAAATAAACCTTTCCAAATAAATGTGAACATGAAATACAAGATAAAATATAAGACTTAAAGATGCTAAAATTCTGTAAAATATATATAATTAAAAGATAAAGGTAACATACACGGTGTATAACGAGAGAAAAGATTACCAGGTGTATAGATCTGTGTCACAGTGTTTTTATCATTTGCATTTCCTTTCTTTACCGCTTTGTCAATTTTGTTGTAAAAAAAAAAACACTTTGCTATGCAGTAAATGGCATTAATTAGATTGAAAATGTCAAAATGGACTGAAATTGGGTCATGATGACTGTGAGATTTATTTATTTATTTATTCATAAAAACTTTAAAGAATTAGTGAATGAAAGAATGCATGAATGACGGTGAAGGTATGATTTATGAAGTTAACATTTTTATTGAACAAAATTCTTTCTATGAAATTAGTTAAATAATCTAAAATGTATGACTATGATATAAGTAATTGAGGAAAAGAATAAAAAAGCCCATGAATTTCTGCCTCATGTTAAAAAATGAACCTGTTCAAACAAAATTATACAAGAAGAGGCCTACTGTGTGTACTTGCTTATAAGTCAGTTCTAACTGCAAACAGCATAGACCCAAATCTGCCATTGCATAATATGCTGGCAGGTTAGGGTCTGTGTTGTTAATTCTACTGATTACTCCTAACAAACTGCATAGATCCAGATCGGTCAGCACATTATCCGATGGCAGATCTGGATCTGTGCAGTTAGCAGTTGGACTTATAGGGGAGAATAGATGGTAAATTATAACAATCACACTTTACCTAATTCACCAAATATTGTTACAGCAATGCACTATTAAATAACACACTTATGCAGATAAATATTACAGTAAATGAGAATGAATGCAGTTTCTATACTAGAGAGTACTGTGCAATATAAGTACCTTAATGGTGGAATGTAACATGATACTAATATGACCACCCTTTTTTAAACTGTAATGGAAAGGTCTCTACAGTACGGTATTCCAGCTAAAATCTGAAAAGAGCAGGGTACCAGTCCCCAATGATCCCCAAAATTTTAAAAGTGCTCTGATAGGAGTATTTCTTAATTTGTCCAAATGTGATTTTAATCAAACTGTCTATAGAGATTTTTCAGAATCAGGTCTCTCAGTACTTTATCGTTGGCAATAGGCAAGTTGATTATTGATCTGATCTTCCATATATACTTGTGTATAACCAGGTCCAAATGCAAACAACATAGACCCTGATCTGCCATCGCATAATGCGTTGTTTGTTCTACTGATTAGTCCTTACAAACTGCAAAGACCCAGATCTGCCGGCGCATTATGCGATGGCAGATCTGGGTCTATGCAGTTTGCAGTTGGTATGGGATTATACGCAAGTATATACAGTACTCACCTGCTTTGAAAAGGTCTGACCATATCGCTTATTATCAGATGACTTATTCTGAAACTTTCTTTAAAAAAATGTGTTGTGCAGTATAAGTCAATTAATTTTAAATGTATTCACTTTTTAAATATACAGTATAAAATAGATTATAATTAATAGTGATAAACTACTGCTATATATAATTTTATTACATGAGGAAATAATGTATTTTTTATATTTGGACTGTATAATCATGCCCAATTTTACCTTAGTGCTTTATAATGATGAAGACACAGAAACTTTGGCATTTGTAATGTAATATAAAAAGCCTTTAAAATATTCTAAGATTTGTGGAGCATTGTGAATGCTAATTAATGCAGACAAGTAGCGTAGCAACTGCCCAAGCAACCCCTGCAACTGCAGGGGAGTGGGGTGGGGTGGGGGTGGCAGGCCCAGTGAGGGCCCAAAATTCCCATCAAACAACCTTTTTTATTGGGTTCCCATGTGTAGCTCTAGAAAATGGACAGGGCCCAGCTTCGCCAAGTGGTGTAAGGCACTTGCCTTTACAGATCACTCACACGTATCACCTCTGTCTGCTTGAGTTTGAGTCTCGGCTCTACCAACGTGGGTATGTGTCTCAGCTCTACCAATGTGGGTATGTGAGAAATCTGGCCAGTAGCTTCCCATGGATCGGTGGTTTTTCCTGGGGTCTTCCCAGGTTCTTCCTCTGCCAGATATACTGGCTGCCATGTATAGCAGGTATCATGTGCTGAAAAATTGCATTAAACCCCACACAAAAAAACACAAAACACAGACTAAAATTATTTTTATTATTATTCCATGTAGTATTTACTTTCACCATATAAACTTGCATATAAGTCGAGTCTAACTGCAAACTGCACAGACCCAGATCTGCCATTGCATAATGTGCTGGCAGATCTTGGTCTCTGCAGTTTGCTAGGAGTAATCAGTAGAACAAACAACATAGATCAGGGTCGATGTTGTTTGCAGTTGGGCTTTACTTATAAGTGAGTATATACTGTATCTTTGACTGGATGCCAGTTTGTCTCCAGATGTACCACCTCTTAGTGTGACCCAAATCAAGAAGTATCTAAATCTTATTTAACATTAGACCATTTGTCTCTTGTGAATTAGAAAATGATTTAAAGCAGAGACAGTAGCACTTCAGCCACATGTAATTGTTCTTTTGAATAGGAATCTGACTCCTATGATGTGAAATAATTGTCCAATCCAGTTTGAAGCTCCTCTTCCTTTTGGAAGATGGATTGTCTTATCTCTGTAATAGCATATGCTCATGATGTACAAATAGTGGCTAGTTATTGCAGCATTTCAGCTTAATGAAGGTTGAACAAATTTAGATTGAATTTGCTTTGATGTCTCAGACTGGAATCAATGGAATCATTGCAGGCAGCTTTTAGCATACCTGCACAATGAGAATTGGATTGGTACTATTATTTCCAGTGACTTCATCCATTCATAGTTTTCTTGGACTCAAGTGGAGGGAACACTGAGGCAGATAAGAGCAGAAGCCAATAATTTGCAATGGCTTTAGCCTGTGTTGTAATAGTGTACCGTATCTCCCGGCGTGTTGGATCTAGCTGTAAATTATAAATGCACAGGGTATAGTGGTCTAGTGTTATTAATGGAAAGTTGTGTTAGGTTTGACAGGGTGCATTTATTTTTCACCTAAAAATTGTGTCTACCACTGATATAGCTTGCCCAATGATACAGCATTTGAAATAAATGTAACATTGGATGACCATGATTGGTCTCGGATGTTGTTCACCCTTATTTTCATTTTTGTGTACATATTACCATGTGAGATGGAAAACTGAGGTAGGCAAAAGACTAATTAATGAAATCAGCAGGTGATCAGTTGACGTATCTTTGCCTCAACTCTCTGCATATAAGTGACTATTTACTGCTGACTCCGTTTAAGTCAGCAATGTTAGCACTGATCAGAAATAAATATGTTAAGCAGTTCAGTATTGGCTCGATTGCATCCCTTTGGTTAAAAATAAATGTACTTAGTGTCAGTTCTTAATGTACAAAAGATGCTGGGGGGGGGGTATTTAATGAAACAGCAAAACAAGTAGGTTATTTAGTACTGAGGCAATTGGGGTAAAGTGTCTTGCCCAAGGACACACCACAGTAGTCGACATGGGCTGATCTGATGGTAGGATTCAAACCCACAACCTTTCAATCAGGACTCCAGCATGTTACCCACTGAGATACCGCAGATTTAAATATTGTTTTATGCACAGAAATATCAAAGAAAAAATACTGAATTATATTTCCACCAAAGGCTTTGTATATATGCTTGTCCATGAAGAAGAAGAAGAAGAATTATACATCAGAACTTTGATAACTAGAAATGCTGTGGGTCTGAATTGATAACTGGAAATACTCTGGGTCTGAATTGATAACTAGAAATACTTTGGGCCTGAATTGATAACTAGAAATGCTTTGGGAAGGAATTGATAACTAGAAATGCTGTGGGTCTGAATTGTTTGTTCCAGTTTAGGGTCTTTTTATCCATGTACTAGTATTTGGTTGAAACTGGTTTCAAAATTTGAAGGTTGCAAGCTAAAGAAGCCGATACACTGGAACGGAAGAAGTAATGCTTGTGATGGTGAGTATTATTAGGAATAATGACCTCAGTTATGGAGGTTTTACAGGATTTGTGTTCATAAATGGCAGCCAGAACAGCGAATATGGAAGTAATCATCAATCCTTATTTTTTTAATTAGGTTAAGAACAAAATAACACTTATGTACTCTACCTGTCATGTAAGCAAGACTTGTAACACCTGCAACCTTAAGACTGTACAGCTAGTAATTTGTATTTGACCTGATCTACTATGTAAATTGCATATCATGGCCCGTACCATTCACAGAGTGGCTTCCATTATGATTAGTATGGTTTGGTGCTTTACGGCACAGCAACACAAGTAGGTTATTTAGTGCCGAGGCAATTTGAGTAAAGTGCCTTGCCCAAGGACACACCACTGTAGCTGACCAGGCTGGTCCAATGGTAGGATTCGAACCTGCACCCTTTCGGTTGTGAGTCCATCACACTAACCATTCAGCCACTGCAGCTTCTCCATTATGATTACTATTTATTACTACTAAGTTTTATGCCATCTTATCAAACAATCGCACACGACTGTAATTAAAAATTCATCATCATGCCATCTTATTGAACGACCACACACGACTGTAATTAAAAAATCATCATCATGCCATCTTGTCTGTACACTTTAGCAAGGTATTCAGCATCATTTTGAAATTGATTTTGTCACAAGCTGTTGCAACTGCAGTAAAAATAACTGACACAAAAAGAAAGAAAAATAGTAGTCCCCTTAAAATTGTCCCAAACGAGGGCGTCTGTATAGCCACTATAAATAAGATACCATACATATTCAACAACTGTCACATATGTGAGTTGAGTTAAAAACTGCATGTACATCTAGGATCTATATCCTTTCTTTGCAGTCATTACATTTACCATATATACTCACTTATAAGTCAAGTCCAACTGCAAACAACATAGACCCTGACCTGCCATCACATAATGCACCAGCAGATCAGGGTCTATGTTGTTTGTGCTACTGATTACTCCTAACAAACTGCATAGACCCAGGTCTGCTGGCACATTATGCAATGGCAGATCAGGGTCTGTGCAGTTTGCAGTTGGGTTGACATATATGCTAGTATATATATCGTAAAAGTAAATACTACATGCAATACCAATAAATTGGGGTTTTTTTAGTTCATTTTCTGGTGTTGTGGTTAATTACATCTTGATTTTTTATTGTAAAGATGCATATTACACTTTACACTTTGGAAGTAGGTTTTTTATAAGTGGGTAGATACATTATATTGGGTAGATACAGTAAATGAAGCCCCCCCCCCCCCCCCCCATGATACAAGGTAGGAGGATATTTGAGAGTGAGCATTGCAGGAAAAGTCACTCAATTAACTTAATGGTTAGTGCTGCTGCTGTTTGTTAGGCAGTTGGTGATAGTGAATTGTATGGGTCAGGGCAAAATTTTACAGTGAATTGCAGTGAATATTAATTACACTGTGTATATGGATTGCAGTTTCAAGGTAAATGATGATGACAGTGTGCAGTCTTTATTTGTTGAATGTCATTTTCTGCACTTTGTCTTCCAACTCAGTACTTTTTATAAGATTTTCCAAGGATGTTTTGTTACAGATCTTGATTAACAGCTCTGTAAACTTAATATCTATCTTCAGAATTTGAACTTAATATTCTGTGCACTTAAAACCCTGTTTGCTAATGAGATAGTTCACTGATAAAGATTGATTGCTGAAATTAGGTGATATCTTTGATTCAGTTGACCTGCATAGACCTGGATCTGCCAGCACATTATGTGTCAGCAGATCTGAGTATATGAAGCTTGCAGTTTGATCTGAATTATATATGAGTATGTATGGTATTTTCGTGGGTATCAATTTTCATGGTTTTGTGAAAAATGATATTTTTATCAGTACTTGAAATTCTTTGATTTGGGAAGAAGTCCAGTGTTTTCCACAGAATGATCATTCTTCGTTGGGTCTTGAAATTCATGGTTTGTTACAGAAACCACAAAATCCATCAAAATTGGTACACCATGCATTTTTTTAAAAAAATAAGCTGTATTGATGTGATTTTGTTTAATATGCTGTATTGGTGTGATTTTGTCTACATGAATGGACAAAATTCAGTGGAAGACATGGATTTTATGCATGTTGGAAGAATGAAAACCTTGCATCATCAGTACTGTGTATACTCGATGTAAGTCAATGCTTTTGGCAGAAAATGTGATTCATACGGAGTAGGAGTCAACTGTCAAACATGACTTATTAAAAATGTATCAGTTTATGATTAATGTTAAATACACTTGCAGTTTGCAGTATACACAAAATACTGTCAGGATGTTTTTACATTTTCATGCACTAGTTCCAATTCAGATATACATAAATGTAATTTGTTTATCCATTCATTTTTTCAATAGAAAATACTTGTATAAAAATAAGATGGATTTTAATAATTAGACAAGGGTTCCACAGAATACTAAGTCTTGCCTTTTTTTAGCTTTAACCTAATGTATTTATATTGCTTACTTAAAGTGAATTCCCTTTTTCATGCCAAGTAAGTATATGAATGCTTTTAAAGTGTCTGTGTACAGTTTCTAAGTTATGACCAATGGGCAAATCGCCAGGGGATAGTAAAAGACTCTGGCCCCAATGCACACTGCATAAATGACTTGGCCTTTTTATGCTGAAAAAGTGCATACATGGTTATAGTGTGAGGATCTCAACGATTTCCAAATTATGACTTGGTTGGACCATGGGGTGGGGTGGGGAGTACGGACAACAGACCCAGGAACTTATATGCTGACTGCATAAATTAATTCCTCTTCTACTGCTAAGTGAGTGTATATATACTTTAAGGGTAGGTCAAAAAACAGTTTCTAACCCAGGGGGAGGGGAGAGATGCAGGGACCAGTGCTGGTTGCATCAATAACCAAGAAAGTGTATATACAGTTTTTGGATGGAGATCTGTATGATTTCCAAGTTATGTCCCTGGTGCTGAGCCCCAGGGGGTAAGGACAGACACAGGGGCATACTCCAGGGGCAGCACAATGGTTTAAAACAAATTTAACTGCCTACAACAACTATATTACAGTAAAGGATTTCAGAACTTTATTTGGTGACTCAGACAATGAGGATGAATTTGTGACCATGGCATTTGTCAGCATTGCATCGTGTGTATTAATTTCAAAGTTGTGCAGTTTCTAAGTTCAGACAAAGGGTTGTGTTTCCAGAAAGTAATAAGGATATTTGATTCCTGACATTCAGGACCAAATCAGAGTAAGTGAACAAATAAACCATAAGTTCATACTATAGGTCAGTGACTATAGTGACCAGTAGAAGACAGTCTTAACAGTGGTTTAATTATTGAATGTTGATGGATAAAGGACATATGCAGCATTCAGAGATATCAGCAGCTATTTAAGCCTTGGCCAATCAGAAGTTCAGTGTTGAAAGTTAACCTCTAAGATAAGAGTGAGAACATAGCACAGTTAGAGAACCAGATCTATAGTTAACATCTAAGATGAATGAGAACATAGGACAGGAAGAACACTAGAGCTATAGTTAATATCTAAGATGAGTGAGAACATAGGACAGTAAGAACACTAGAGTTATAGTTAACATCTAAGATGAGAGTGAGAACATAGGACAGTAAGAACACTAGAGCTATAGTTAATATCTAAAATGAGTGAGAACATAGGAAAGTAAGAACACTAAGGCTAAAGTTAACATCTAATATGAAAGTGAGAACATAGGACAGTAAGAACACTAGAGCTATAGTTAATATCTAAGACGAGTGAGAACATAGGACAGTAAGAACACTAGAGCTATATTTAACATCTAAGATGAGAGTGAGAACATAGTACAGTAAGAGCACCAGATCTATAGTTAACATCTAAGATGAGAGTGAGAAAACAGGACAGTAAGAGCACTAAAGCTATAGTTAACATCTAAGATGAGAGTGAGCACTTAGTACAGTAAGAACACTAGAGCTATAGTTAACATCTAAGATGAGAGTGAGAACATAGGACAGTAAGAACACTAGAGCAATAGTTAACATCTAAGATGAGAGTGAGAACATAGCACAGTTAGAGAACCAGATCTATAGTTAACATCTAAGATGAGAGTGAGAACACAGGACAGTAAGAACACTAGAGCTATAGTTAATATCTAAGATGCAAGAAATAGGTAAGATGGGCAGCATGTAAACACAGTTATTCAATACATTGTAGAATAGATGCAGTGTGTGGGAGTCATGTTTAAAATTTCCCATTATCCTAGTCCTACAATGTAAGATGCGCACCCTGATATTTATGATGCGGGGCTGCTACATCATAAATATCAGGGTGCACGTCTTACATTGTAGGACTACCATTATCCCAGATAAATTGACACAGTGCAGAAACTTACCCAATGATGCATAAATATGTTTGGTCACAAATTCTTGGACTTTGAACCAGATGACATTAGACAGAACCATTTATGGGATACTTGCAAATCACAGTCATGTGGACTAATACTTTCATTGTTTATATATGTAAGACAGTTGGAATTAAGATATTGTGGGATATTGTGAATTGGATCATTCTGGAATATAAGTTGTTTTTTTTCTGACCTAACTATATCTTCAAATTCATTTATTTCTCATATAAATGAATTTAAAATGTGAACAGTTATGGATTTCTGTGGAATTTTTTTTTACAGAAAGATGGACAAAATGTTCAGTTCAAACATAATTTATTTTCATAACTGTTACAGTAGGTATGGGCTACAAGCTCTCACAACTTAGAAAAATGCCCTTTTCCTTCAAAAGTTGTACATTATACATGGATGGCAGCAAACAAATATCACAATATAATATTACTGGGAAAAAAGGATATGGTTCATAAGAGAGAGAGCGAGAGAGGGAGGGAAGGGAGGGAGAGAATTTGATTGTGACACAGTGCTGTAGCAACTGCCCAAGCAGCCCCTGCAACTGTAACCCATGCCCAGTGGGGCCCAAAATTCCCATCAAACAACTTTTTCTTATTGGGAGGGTGCCCAAGAATTAAGTTTTGCAGGGGAGGGGGGGGGGCATAATTTCTTGCTAGGTCACTGCTGTGACAGGTGCTATTAATGGTCATTATCATGACTGTCAATTCTAGAGAGCTAGATGGGCCTTGTTGGATTTAAAAGGGGGAAGAAAATAAAAGGAAATATAGTGTACTTATTATATCAGAACAGTCAGATAAAACACTTGGTTTCTTTTATATAAATTTGAATTATATGAAATAAGCATGAAATTTCATATACAGACAAATCCAATGACACATATAACAGAGTATTTATGATCAATGGTAGTGAAAGCTAATTAAGACTTTGAATCAGCTTGATACATTACTCACCAAAAGTTATATAAGTTCATATATACATGTGTGTGTGTATATATATATATATATATATATATATATATATATATATATATATATATATATATATATATATATATATATATATATATATATATATATATATATATATATATATATATATATATAATGATAGGCATTTTTCACCACATGCACATAGAGGATTATCTCTTATTACTTGGTTCATGTACAAGTCACAATGTAGATCACTGCATTTATTCCTAATTTGGGCAATCAGGATATTCAATTTTCTATCCGCATCTAAATAATAGCAAGGCACGTGTGTAGTCTGAACCTCAATTTTATTTTTAAATATTGTATAATTTGCGTCTTTCTTTAATGAATAGAGGAGATTATTCCAACTATGATTGGTAGAGTTAACAGATGAATTCCTGCTTATTTTAAAACGAGGGTTCATTTGCATGAAGTTATTACTATTTCTAAGATTATATATGTTTCGTTCACCAACCAATTGCAGCAATAGTTCAGAAGATGCACCATAAACAATTTTATGAAAGTAGCCAAGCTTGTGAAATTTATGCCGGTCTGATAATGTGGACCAGCTGGTTTCCTCATATACCATATATACTCGCATATAATCCTAGTCCAAATGCAAACAACATAGACCCCGATCTGCCATTGCATAATGCGCTAGCAGATCGGGGTCTTGTTGTTTGTTCTACTTATTAGTCCTTGCAAACTGCATAGACCCAGATCTGCTGGCACATTATGCAATGGCAGATCTGGGTCTATGCAGTTTGCAGCTGTTATATGCAAGTATATACGGTATATTATGAACAGATGCACTACCCCTTAGACCAGTCACAGTTCTCCCTGCTTCAGGTTGCAATTTTTCTCATTTGACTGCACATCCATCCCAGGTGATATTGGCATATTCAAGTAATGTTGAATAAATGTGAAATGTATTCTTTGAAGAGTCTTTCTACTTTGTATGTAAGTGTTTTAAACACATTGATCATTTTTGATGCAAATACATACAAGTTATCAATATGTTTTGCCACATTGCAATGAGTACTAAATTATCAACATGTTTTTCCCCATTGCCAAGGGTACTAAATTATCTTTTTGGTTTGCCCAATTTCCAAGGTTACTAAAAGTAACTCCAAGGTGTTTTTGATGTAATGTTATAGTTGTCAATTTATTTGGAGTTTATTCTACTAATGTTAGTTGTCAATTTTTTTGCCATTTATTCCGCTAAGTAATATATTTCTATTTATTGTACATCAGTTTTGTCTTTCTTTTTTTGCTGTCTATCTATCTACAGTACCTAATTACCTATCTATCGGTCTGTCTGTCTGTCTGTTTATCTATTGATTGATCGATTGATTGATTAATCTGTTATTTATTTATTTATTTTTTCAGCTAGTTTATGTTTCATGACAAACAAATGACAAGTCACCCATTACATGTGGATTTGATTTGCTGAGTACACCCTGACATATAGGAGGGTCAGAAGAGAATTAGCTTTTTGCATACTTAAGAAAGGGGGAGGGGGTCAACTTTCAATTGAATGGTCTTATAAGCAAGTATATACAATAGTTATTGCAACTGTTATCTAGTGTGGAAAATTCTGTACACTTACAAATAATGGAAGCTGTAGCAGCTTATAGTATTACTAGTTACTTGCTTTATATGATTGATTAAAAAATGCATGTATCGTATATACTCATGTATAAGTTGAGTCCAACTGCAAATTGCACCAACCCAGATCTACTGTCACATAATGCACTGGCAGATTTGAGTCTCAGCAGTTTGGTAGGAATAATCAGTAGAACAAACAACATAGACCCTGATCTGCTGGCACATTATGCAAAGGCAAATCAATGTCCATGTTGATTGCAGTTGGACTTGACTTTTACGCAAATATATACTGTATACATTTTGTCTGGAGATTTTAGTAATGATGTTTAACAATGCTGAATCAAATTATTATTCATATTATTCACAAATGTTACACGTCACAACTGGCAAGTTTTCTCATATGTGATCATTCAGATATCAGTTACATGTTACAATGATAATTGTTCATCAGTGTATGGATGCAATGGATGTGTTGATCGCATAATCTATTTGTCTTCCATATTCCTGGAAATATTTCAGTGCAGTGAAATGATTATGATGTTCTCTCTAGTTTTTGCTAATATTGGAATGAGGATAATCACATTAAGGTAATTACCGTAGTTATGTTAAATGGAATCATATCAGTATGCAAATCAAGTACAAAGTTCCATTTTTATTGTGTAATTAAGCTTAAATGCACATTCAGGTTTTTTATTCTATTTTTATCTTTATTTTTAGCTCACCTGGTGGCTATTAGGCCAAGTGAGCTTATGGAATAGGCCTTTGTTTACATTTGTTATTTACAACTTCTCAAATATTACTTAACCAATTTGTACATGATTTTACAGGAGACATTCTTGCATTAAGGACTTTCAGATTTGTTCATTGGGTGCAAATCCATTATCCAATATGACCATCATTATTAAAAATAGACAAACATTGAACCAACATCTTCTCAAAAACCGCTAAACAAAAATTTGACTAACCTTGACAGAAAGCATACTGAAATTAAGGTCTTTCAGATTTGTTCAGATGATGCCAATCCACCACCAAATATGGCAGTTGTTACTAAAAGTATAAAACTTTTGAAAAAAACTTCTTTTTATAAACTGCCCAGCTGAATTTGACCAAATTTGACAACAAACATTCTGGGTTAGAGGGCTTTCAAACTTTTAACCCTACTAGTCATAGACCAGGAGAGTTTATGCGATGGTCTGTTGTCCGTCGTCCATTGTCCATCCATCCATTAGCACAAGTTTGCTATCGCTATTACTCTACTGCTTGGAGGATTGTCATGAAACTTTACACACATTCATCCCATGGTTTAGTTAGAATGAAAATGATGCCACTCAGAAAGCCAATATGGCCACCACAGTGACCATCTTGAAAATCTTGTTATTGCTACTCCTTCTGATTGGATGGTCATATCAACATGTGGTTTTTACTAAAAGACTTCTTATAATGTCTGATTGGTCCTAAATTAAAATGGCACTTATAAGACATCCAGTATGGCCATAACAGCAGACATATTGAAAATCTTGTTATTCCTGAATGGAAAATCATATTAACATGGGGTTTTCACCAGAAGACTTCTTATGATGTCTTGTTGGTCATAAATGAAGATGGTGCCAGTCTGACTTCTAATATGGCCACCACAATGGCCATCTTGAAAATCTTGTTATTACTACTTCTCCTAAATGTACTTATACCAAAAGACTTCTTATCATGTCTAGTTGGTACTAAATAGAAATGGTGCCAATCTGATATCCAATGTGGCCACCATGGCAGCCATCTTGAAAATCTTGTTATCATTACTCCTCCAAAAGAGAAAGTCATATCAGCATGGAGTTTCCACCAGAAGACTTCTTATAGTGTCTTTTTGGTCTTAAATGAAAATGGTTCCAATCTGACATCCAATATTGCTGATGAATATCAGATATGGTTTCAATACTCAGCAGTTAAAAGGTCTTATCTTGAATTCCTGGAAGTTCTTTTCGGACAGAAGACCATCAGTCCCTTCGAGGGATTCTTGTTTTACAAATGATGCAGATCTGCCAGCAAATATGGTCGCCATTACTTAAAATAGAAAAATCTTTAAATTACTTCTTTTCAAAAACCATTAACAGAATTTGACCAAATTAGACAGAAAGCATTCTGGCATACAGGGATTTCAATTTTATATAAATGATGCTGATATGACATTAGATATGGCTACCACTACGAAACATTGAAAAACATTTCAGTGTCTTCTACTATAAAACCACTCTTCATAATTTGACCAAAGCTGGCATAAAGGCATACAGGCCTTTCAATTTTATACAAATGATGCTGATATAGCATCAGATATGGCCACTGCTACTAAAAATAGAAAAAAAATAAAATTTTAATTACTTCTTCTTAGAAACCAATCAGCAGAATTTGACCAAATTTGATTTAAAATGTTTTCTAGCATTGAGGGCTTTCAAATTTGTACAAATGATACTAATGTTCCATCAAATTTTGCCACCATTACTATAAACAGAAAATCCTTTAAAGAATTTGTTAAAAACCATGCAGTAAAATTGGACTAAATTTAACCAAAAGCATCCTGGCATGAAGGGCTTTAAAATTTTTATAGATGATGCCAATTGGACATCAAATATGGCTGCTTTTACTAAAAATAGAAAAACTAATACATTCTTCTAAAAAGACTGCTTTCCAGAATGTGTCTAAATTTGACCAAAAAGTGTCCTAGCTTGGAGGCATTCACATTTATACAAATGATGCTGATCTGCCACCAAATTGAGCTGGTGCATTATATGACAGCTGATCTGAGTTAGTGCTGGTGCATTACTTGACAGCTGATATGAGTCAGTGCTGGTGCATTATATGACAGTGGTTCGAAGTCAGTGTTGGTACATTATATGACATCCAATCTGAGTCAGTACTGATTGCAATTAGATGCATGTTATATATAGGTAAATATGATGCACATTTTGTTCAGCTATGCATCAAGCTAAAGAGGTTGGACCTGTTAATTAAAAGAGACTGATAATATTACATGCAAATGTCTTTCACTTGAACTGCCAATGTAACTCCCTTGAGGTAACAAACCATTTATGTCATTATATACCCAATTGAATCTTTTATGACCACACAAGGTTGCTTACTTACAACCTACCAATGGTCTGGGTGTAAATGGAAATACATATAAAATCAAGCTTGTAGTGTATTTCATGACCAAATGAAGTCTCAATTAATAATTTATTCCTCAGTCTCTAGGGCATTTTCCCTTGATGTAGGGTGTCATTGTTTTATTGTATAGGAAGGAGATATTTGTTTTCTCAGTAGATCATCTACAAATCTGAATGAAATACAATAATCATTTTAAATAGATATGTCGAAACTGATGCTGAAATTCTTGGGGAAAAGGGTGCTTTGTTTATGCTGTATATACTCATGTATAAGTTGGATCCACCTGCAAACTGCATAGACCCAGATTTGCTATCACATAATGTGCAGGCTGATATGGGTATAAATAGTTTGTTGCAATTAATCAGTAGAACAAACAACATAGACTCTGATCTGCTGTCGCATTATGGGATGGCAGATCAGGGTATATGGAGATGGCAGATCAGGGTCTATGGTGTTTGCAGTTGAGTCTATGTTATTTGCAGTTGAACCTGATTTATGCTCAAGTATATACAGTATTAGAGATTATTTGAGCACCTCAATCCAGAGTATGATCTAGCTAAATAGGGTGTTTAAAAAACTTCATTACAACTGCCAAAATAATGAAGATGGAGTTTTCATCTCTAAGGATCTTCTACTATTTGTTATATATTCAGACAAAATATCAAATATCTTTAGATTTTAAGAAGCATTTATGCAGTTATCCTGATCAAAATTGCACATAGATATGATACACAAATTACAAATTTCTTGTCTTTATAAAGGGACAGACCATTTAATTTTTGAGGAGGTGCAGGGTAGAGGGGGCCTGGGACTTTTGTTGAAAAATCTCTGGCCCCCAAAAATAGCTTTAAAAAGACCTTATTGTGCCTGTTTGTAGAAGAAAAGAACTAATTATATTCATTATGCTAGTTTTTTTAAAAACTTAAGAAATATTCATTATATTTGTTAAAATAATAAATAATTATATCCAATATATTTGTTTAAAAAATAAATAATTATATCCATTATATTAGCTTAAAAAATAAATAATTATATCCATTATATTAGTTTAAAAAATAAATAATTATATCCATTATAGTAGTTTTAAAAAACTTATATCCATTATATTAGTTTTAAAAAATAACTAATTATATCCATTATATTGGTTAAAAAAATTAATTATCTTGAGGTAAAAGATAAAAAAATCATGGTTGGAAAGAAAATTCTAGCTCTCACCCAGACTATTAAATGGTTGGTCCCTAATATGTATAAAATGCAATTTATTTTAAGCATTGGAGGCAAGCATGGTTGGAAAGTTTGATTTATGGTGCTTCTTCAAAGCTGGTATTATTTATTGTTGCTTTTGTGAAGGATGATGACTTGATATTGTCATATATCATACTAATCTACACATATCTCCATCATGCATGATCAAGAATTTGACATACAGGGCTGATCACTAGTACTGTATATACTCGTATATAATGCATGACCAACTGAGACCAGCATAGACCCAGATCTGCTATCACCTAATGTACAAGCAGCTGAGCATCTAAACTTTTCACACAAAATCACAAGTCTCCTAGCAGAATATGTGATAGCCGATCTGGGTCTACTCTACTCAGTTTGATGTACTTCCTATGCAAGTAAAATGTACTATTGGAGATAACTGGTGTTTATGTAAAGAATTAATTAATCAACATGAAATGCTACATGCAAATTCATAAAAAAAAAAGAATATTCACCAATCACTTACGTTAGTAGATACTAATGGTCTGTGCGAAATTCCAAGAGACTGCTGACCAATTCTGTTGAGTTATTGCCAAATGGTATATTGTCTGTGGAAGGTTTTACTAACTATCAGTAAAAGTAGGTCACAAACACTTCTGTATGTAGTCATGAAATTTGATAGGTGTGTCAAGGTACATGTAGGTAAAGGTGACATACATGTACTTTTCATGCCTCATTGAATTTTTGTTTTGTTTTTTGACTCGTGCATCAGTTTCATAGACAGTTGCATGTATGATCATGAAACTTGATGTGTGCCTTCAACTCTGTTATCTTAGCATCTGTAAAAGTACATTGTGGTTGTGATGACCTACTGTATATACTCGCTTATAAGTGGAATCCAACTGCAAACTGCACAGACCCAGATCGGCCATTGCATAATGCGGTGTCCGATCTGGATTTCTGCAGTTTGTTAGGAGCAGTCAGAAGAACAAACAACATAGACACTGATCTGCCACCACATTATGCAACAGCAGATCAGGGTCTATGTTGTTTGCAGTTGAACTCGATTTGTAAGCAAGTATAGATGGTACTTTTCTTGCTGAAGTGGGTTTGCTAAGTCTTTTTGGATTATCTACTGACAAAGCAGAGGAGACACAGCATTCTTCAGAATTTTCTGTTGGTTCATTCTTAGCACAGACCTTGAAATTTTTATCAATAATAAGAATTAAAAAAGATTTTTAAAATCTTTAATTATGATGGTATTCATGGATGGAAAAAACAACAGCTCTCTTTCATGCATTTCACTTGCGTCTTCTAACATACTGTATATACTCATTTATAAGCCAGGTCCAACTGCAAAACAACGTAGACCCAGATCTGCCAATGCATTATGTGATAGCAAGTCTAGGTCTATGCAGTTTTCAGTTGGATCTGGCTTATAAGCAAGCATGTCACTAAAGTCCAATCTTGCATCAGCTGATCATTACTCTGTATGTATCAACACTTAATGGCACCTCAGCACAATGCTGGCTATATGATGCAAATTAAAAGTAAAGTTGATCATTACTGATCATTTTTTATCAAAGTTAATATTATACTAATTGTTTACATTTTAATTGGTCTTTATGTACATGTGAATAGTCCTGGATACCTTTTCTAGCTAAGAGCAGACTGTCAGTTTTGCTGAATATTTCTGACATCCACATATAATGACTAAATTCAATTTAAATGTTAGGCACTCCCCACTGTTTTCATTTACAGAGAAAGAGTCTGCTGCCATGAAATTATTAACAACCTTAAGTCCAAAAGTAATAGAAATCTTTGTTATATTTGCATAATAGTTTAATTGTATTTGAGCTGATGTATTCTCATGACATTCATTCATGCAGGATATAAATTGAAGACTGTTTAGAATTTATTTCTTGCCAGCAGAGCCATTTTAAGTTTGAATGCATTTTAATTCAGAAAAGTTTATGACGTACTTGGCTGTATGGTCATTGTAATTGTTGTTGTAATTGTCATTGGGATTAATGATATGAAGTGTGTATATTAATGATATGAAGTGTGTGCATTACTACATTAATGATACGACATGTGTACATTAATGATATGACATTTGTACATTAATGATATCAAGTGTGTGCATTAAGGATATGAACTGACTACATTAATAATATGACATGTGTACATTCATGATATGAAGTGACTACATTAATGATATGAAGTATGTACATTAATGATATGAAGTGTGTGCATTAATGATATGAAGTGACCACATTAATGATATGAGCAGTGTACATTAATGATATGAAGTGACTACATTAATGATATGAGCAGTGTACATTAATGATATGAAGTGTGTTCATTAATGATATGAAGTGACTACATTAATGATATGAGCAGTGTACATTAATATGAGCAGCATACATTAATGATATGAGTAGTGTTCATTAATGATATGAAGTATGTACATTAATGATATGAGCAGTGTACATTAATGATATGAAGTGTGTGCATTAATGATATGAAGCGACTACATTAATGATATGAGCAGTGTACATTAATGATATCAAGTGTGTTCATTAAGCTATCAAATATCTTCTCTGTGCTGTCATTAAATTTGTGGTGTGCAAGTATCCTGATTTCAGTATGTGTTGCTTTATATCCACAAGTAGGTGAAACATTTGAATTTAGGTTCATATTTCTTACCTCTTAACTTTCTTGCAGTCTGTTTTTTTTTTTAATGTCTTCTGCCAGCTGCATTTCCTGTTATTATTTGCCACCAATTTAAGTTATTTATATCATGTATCCATTCTTTTATAATATCCTCCAATCTTCATGGCCAATTGAAAGCACTGTTTTTTCTTTTGAAACAGATGAAATTGCTTGATATTTGTATACAATTTTATTGCTTGATATTTGTATACAATTATCTCTGTTAGAGAATACTTTTTTCCTGTGCCCCTCATGGACATCTAAATGTGTGGATTCTCAGTTCTACTCAAAATAATCTTTTTATATACAGGATTGAAATATTGTGTTTGAATGATCCTTTTCACATAATAACAGTAGTTTTAGACATGTTTGTGCTTTTGTCGTTTCCATTGTTTACATTGGATTTTTTTTATACATGTATTTAAATACATTCTGCTGCCCTAGATGGGCAGTAAGTCATTGCATGAGCCAGAATTTGTGCAATTTCCAATTAGACGGTCACCCCTCTTCATTTCAACAAATGAGACCTTAACAAGATTAACTTCTGTTAAATATAGAATAATTTGGAATGTATTGCAGTTCCCACATTTTAATTGAATCCTGTTAAACCTGATGTAACTGCAAGGGGAACTAATTAAAGTTGGAAAAATATCAGAGAGAGAAACATTTTGAATTATTTCAATTCCCAGCAGGGTTATTGATTGGTGTAATTTCAAGAAAGACAATTGATTTATATCAATTTAACAGTGAAATTGTTTTCTTTCTTGCTTTTAACCACTTTTATCAGGCTAAGGAAATGGGAGCTAAGTGCCTTTACAAAGGACATACTGAGGCAGCAGACCCAGTCTGGCCTAGGTGGGTATTGAACCTGCGACCCTTGGACTGCAAGAGAGTCTGTACCTTGATTTCACGGCTTTAACTCCTTACAAATGAGAAAAATGTATACAGCTTTTCAAATGGGAGGAGAATAATATAGGATTAAATGATCATAGTTGGATATTTATCGAAGTGTAAATTTTTTCCTAATCACTCACAAAGTTAATAAAGTCCGAAGGACTTTATTTTTACTTTGTGAATGATTAGGTAAAATTTACACTTCAATAAATACTCAACCATGATGATTTAATCCTTAAAATTCCAATTTTCCTCCTTTTTGTCATTACATCAGCAGATTTCATCAATAAAACATGATTTTAGGAAGCACGTAGTTTTGTTTCATTAACCTTTTCACATGGCACCAGAATATCTAGCCCCATCTTCTCTAGCCAAGGATAGTCGACTCTTATATAGTATTATAGATAGGGTCTACCGTCGACTCTTATATAGTATTATAGATAGGGTCTACCGTCGACTCTTATATAGTATTATAGATAGGGTCTACTGTCGACTCTTATATAGTATTATAGATAGGGTCTACAGTCGACTCTTATATAGTATTATAGATAGGGTCTACTGTCATAGCAGTAATCTGAGGAACTTGAGTCAGTCACTTTGATTTTTTTTAAACAGGCTATTGCTTTTTTCAACATCAAGCTTGCATCCAGCACCTTTTGTTTCGCATTTATTGTTCTTGCTTTCTATGCAATTTGATCTTTCAACAGAAATCGTGTATATTTTTAGTGAGATTCTCTGCTCTTACATCATATGACCATGACCCTAAATAATAGCTGACTTAATACACAATGTCAAAGCAAAAATGCAGTAACTTATGAAGGTAGAGTTGCATGTAAAGCCATCTATATGCTTTGTTTGGCTACAGAGGTGAGACAGAGGTGAGTGTTAGAGTGCAGGAAGGAATGTGCGAGTAGTGTTTAAACTTGTAATCAGATTTTATCAGAGGTTGCAAATTTTGATCTTAAATTGGGGGGTGGGGGGACTTTATGTTGTAAGAAATTGATAACAGAAAGCTTGACCTAAAGTACACTGGATTCTGATTGCAAACCGAAAATAATCCCCAGAATTTACTGATGTGTAAAAAATTCCAGATTAGTATCATGTGATAGTTTATATCCAATGACCTTGCAGAAAAATCACTGAATTCATAACAATTGGAATTATGTTGTAATAAAACTAGATACTGGCTATAACAGAGCAATGGAAGCAATTAAAGCATTTGAGATTAGTTCAACAGACAAGATGAAATGGAGTGACAGCTCATAATTGGACATCATAATTGAAATACTTTTCACATTTTATACGAAACATGGATTTTTGTAAAAACTATTACAGTTATATGTGGATTTTATTGCAGCCATTTGACATTTTGGGAAGGCAGGATGAAATAAAGAGAGGACATGTTTTGAGTTTGTTATTGGAGTGTCACAATTCTGTATCCGTGGAAAAGATTTAATATCAGATCATTCAGGAAGTCCTTTCTATTCAGAAAAGAGGAAATAAAGTGTTTAAATCAAGATGCAGAACACAATTTTGATAATTAGAATGAGATATTAGGCAGGATATTCGATTGGGAGCTGATTTCACTTAGCAAGTGAAGACAGATTGCAAATTTGATTGCAATACAGGTCAAGTTTATCATACTATACTTTTACTACAGCAGGGTGTGGTTTATTAAATAGTACATAATGTGAGATGATGTAATATCATCATGTGTATCCAGTATTAACAGTAAAGGTGCACACTCTTATTCAGTATTGCTTGTTATCGGGAGTACCATATATACTCATGTATAAACCGATACCAACTGCAAACTGCATAGACCCAGATCTGCCAGCGCAATGCACAGGCAGATCTGGGTCTTTGTAGTTTGTAAGGATTAATCAGTAGAACAAACAACATAGACCCTGATCTGCCAGTGCATTATGCGATGGCAGATCAGGGTCTATGTTGTTTGCATTTGGACCTGGATTATATGCGAGTATATATGGTAAATCAGTCCATTATGAAAACATGCAAGTATCAGTTATTTTATTTATGTACAACTTCAACAGTGTAGAACTCCACAGTAAATGAGGTTTCATGGTCAAATTTCAATTCCGTTGCTGTACCAAATTCTTAGGATATGAAAATGAGAAGTAATTGTTGAAGTATGCATCCTGTGTTTAGATGATCTTGGATTCTAATTCTGATTGTTATAGCTTTGAACTAGAATCCACTCTGGTCCCTCCCACCCCCACCCCTCTCTCACTGATGTACAATATGCATACTTTTAAAAGACTGAATTCAACATCAAATTAGGGGCAAGTTTAGGGATGAAAAACAAACTGAAACTTTTGTAGGTCTTTCAGAATTTGTTATCCTGACCTACCAAATAAGCAGGGTTTATTTCCAATTTTCTTGTCCCCCCAGCTGTAAAATTGCCTGTAACTATTACTTGTCACTTTATGTTGACAAGTTTCTTCTTAATTAGTGTAACAGCAAGGGTAGTCTGAGTTTCCCTGACCTTTACCTGCACCCAGAGCTGATATTTGGACTGTTGGGGTTGTGAGATCAGACTGCATCCCTCTATGGATAACAGAATTTGCTGCAACCACATGGTAGCAGCATAGGGTAGTTGCTTTAAACAGAGACTAACACAATTAAGCAACCTTGTGTTGAGCCCTACATGTTCAGACTCATAATCCAGTGGTTGTGGATTTAATACCCACCCACAAGTTTATCAGAATTTTTAATGTTACTGAGGTAGTTTAAAATGCTTTTTGTTTTCAGACACTATCTGGTAAGTCAGTTGGTTTTATTTCTTTAGATCTAGGCATAAAAGTTATCTCCTGAGAGAAGAAAAAACCCCACAGCATTTGTATTTACTGACCCAGTACTAGATCAATTACAGAAGTTGAGAAGGGGAAACCAAACAAACAACATTTCACCTTAAATGCTTGAGTGAAGTAAGTGGTGACTTGTAAGCATGCTGTCAGTATCAAAGTAGAAGTCATATATATATATATATATATATATATATATATATATATATATATATATATATATATATATATATATATATATATATATATATATATATATATATATATATATCACATACATACTTATATGCTATATGCATACATACTTACATCCCTCACTATTAAGCCCTTCATTATACCATGTTTCCCATTATAAGGCAGATATGGTCATGGACCCCATTTTTAATAATAAAAATTATATAATTTACTTCCTTATAAGGTAATCTCACTTTAATGTGGCATACTCCATGACTCCCAGGATGGCATTATAATGAGGGAGTACTATATAGATACTGGAGCTTCCAAAAATGCCAGTTGTTGTCCGACATGTCTAATATTGATGGCTGAAATGACTGGATGCTAAGTCAGCATGACCCACATTTGTCATTGGTTTCCCATAATTATTCCATGCAGTTATTTGGTAATTATGTTTTCCTAATTATTTAAACATCATACAAGCCCAAATTATAAGACAGTGCAGGTGTACAAGCCCATTTCCTAATCTCTAGACTTGTCAAAATCATACAATTAAATGATTGCTCCAGACTCTTTCATTTGGCAGTCTCACACCATATGAAGTGTATCTGTATGTCTGGACATGCAGGTTTTGGTTTTGTGGGGTTTAATGCCATTATTCAGCATATGATAGGCTATGCATGGCAGCCAGTATATTTGGTGGAGGAAGACCCCAGGAAGAACCACAGACCCATTGGAAGCTACTGGCAAGCTTTCTCACATACCCACATTGGTCGAGCCAAGACTTGAACTTGACAGACAGAGGTGAGATGTGTGCGTGATCTGTTTCGGCCACCCAGTGCCCCAGGATATACAAGACCTTAGAACAACATACATGGGAGGAACACTTCAGAAACCATGACAATGCCTACCCATCAGTGTCAAATTCTAATGATTTTCATATCTCAGTTGAAACTGAGCTTCACAAACTAACTCGTACTTTGTCCAATAATGCTAGCTCTGTTGGTGCTATACCTATAGTGACCCCATTTCTGTTGAAGAAATAAAATCTTGTGTACTTTGCTTGCAAAATCAAACATTTTGTGGCACCAATCTAATATTAAATGAAATGATAAAATATTACTTACTTTCAACTATTGACCACTTGCATAGACTTTTTTAATATGATACTTAAATCAATTTTTTCACTGATTTATTGAGGACGTCTTACTAGAATCCAGTCTTCAAAAAGTAAATCCAGGTAAATGTGGATAATTGCAGAGGCATAACCAAATCTAGTGCCCTCGGCAGATTATTTTTGTCTGTAATCAATATTAGAATAACAAGCTTTCTTGACACATGATCTTGGAAACAAATGATAACCTTTACATTCAACAAACATTGATAAACAAGTACAAATCACAAAATCAGGATAAGGATCATAGATTTTAGTAAGCCCTTTGACAGAGTCTGGAGAACAGCAATGCTTTATAAGCTGTACAAAGAGGGTGTTCAAGGAGGCCATATCTTATGTGTGATTGCTGATATGTATCATTACATTTTTGATCTTATAAAGAACAATGGCACTCTTAGTAACACTATTCCCTCAAATATAGGGGTTAGACAGGGTTGCATATACAGCCCCATGCTCAATATCTGCCTAAATTATCTTTTTACTTTGATAACTCAGATAGCTCCCATTTACAGTCAGACAGTAGTATCACACCTGATATTTGCAGACAGTAGTATCACACCTGATATTTGCAGACAGTAGTATCACACCTGATATTTGCAGACAGTAGTATCACACCTGATATTTGCAGACAGTAGTATCACACCTGATATTTGCAGACAGCAGTATCACACCTGATATTTGCAGACAGTAGTATCACACCTGATATTTGCAGACAATTTCATGTTGTGATCTACATCCCAGACTGGCTTTTAAAAATAGTCTTAACACTTTTAGGATTTTTGCAGCAACCACATGCATACTAACAATTAACACATAAAATACTTTGTGTTAAATTGTGAATGAATATATACCTGCATAGGCCTGATAGTTAGCACAATAGGAACTTTCAAACCTGATATAGTTAATTTATCACAAAACTTGCTTCATGCATGGTACAAAATGGAGAGTCCTATGTGCTTAACTGATGATACACCAGCTAACATTTTATTACAAATGTAAAGTATTGTATCAGAACAAATATCCCTGTATGGGACAGAAGTTTGGAGCTACTGTAGCATTAATATACAAGATAATTACCTATTTTTAGTTCACTTGGCCTTGAGCTTATGGTATGGCACTGTGTCTGGTGTCAGGCATATGCATGTCCATCAATATTTGTTTGAGGCCTTATCTGATTTTGATCAAAAACTTGGTATGTAGGCTTGTATAGTGGAGATCTTGCAAGAGATCGATAATGAGTGAGATCCATACATGTTAATGGGGTGCTTTTGTATCTGATTGCCTCAAGATATTACCACTCTGGAGATACTATTTTGTTCAGATTTTATAGTAAACTTGGTAAATAGATTTAAATCATCATGGCATCCAGTGAGTTTATAATTTGACCAAGATCTGCAGATATTAATGAAATCCAGCGTAGTTAGAAAATAGTCAGGATTTTTTTCCTGTATAATACCTGTCATCTCAGTAAAGGTAAACAAGGGAAGTAACCCATGATATTGACTATCACAGGTTTGGGTTACAAAAAGTTCTTCTCCTTGCCAAACAATATGCAAACCAGATTTATAAAACAAAAATAGAATACACAAATCGGATTTTTTTTAAAACAACACATAGAACACAAGATGTAGAAATTTCAATAGAACAATTCATAAAAATTAGCAAAATAATACACAATAGGGATTAACATGAATAATTTGTCATTTATAACTGAAGAAAAAGTACAGAACAGAAATATTGTTTGAGAAAATGTTAAAGTGCATGCTAGCATAAACTGTGTACAATATTGTAATTAAGAATAAATATTTTGTTGTACAATTATAGATATTTGCTTACAAGTAATTGTGTTTTTTTCTAATAGTGATTTTGTGTCCCCCCAAAAATACTCCATATTTCTTGTATAAACCATGTCTAAATTTTTGCATTTATTTGCAGAAAATTATTTCTGAAATATTTGCTTCATTTAAAATTCTTAAACATTTGGACAGAAGTTTGATATGTTTGGTGAAACAGTTTAAATGTTGCTTATATTGCCATGTTAAAGTGCCTGAAACAAATTGCAATCTTTTTATCACATGCATTGTGCATTATTTTATAGCATTTTGCATATTCAGTGCTCAGATTTTTTTAAAAATCTAATTTTTGTATTTTTAGCTTTTAGTAAAACAAAATACCCCAATATGCTTTTCTTCTAAAACACTTCCAGACTTAATTGCCAAGATTAAAGGAAGCCATGGCCTTAAAAAAATCCTTTGAATTATAATTTCAATTTGTATGAAAGCCATGTGACCTTCTCAGCCACATATCAAAGCTTCCTATGTAAAATTTACTGGTAAAGTTCTTGGATGACTTTGATTATGAGCAAGAGACTATGCATTTTAACTATACCTTTATCTTTCAAATGAATTTGTACCAGGACTATAGTAAATAGGTCAAATCAGCATGAAGATAGTTTACACAGGTTGTGTTCTTACACTACTACACAAGTCTAATGGTCAACTGTTAAGTTCTACAAGTCAGATGAGTGATATCAGGCTGATTTGAACCTCTTGATAAGTGGAATAAATTAATTTGCAATTGATCTGCTATTAGGATATCGAGGTCGTTTCTAGATTTACCAAAAGAAGCCAGTAACCTCAGTGCTTTGGCTGAATTATATAGTTATCATTCAGTGAGTTAATAAAATATTGTGCTAGGCTGTCAGAGGCAAAGTCTGATAGCATTTTACATCGTGTTTATTGTGAGGATCAGTCCTTTGGGTACTGCAATAAAAAACCAGTCTGCATCAGCACATATAAACCATGTGTTAAATTGTTTATAATGACACCATATAGAGCAGACTCCAAGAACAGTTCATTGTATTGTTCAGAAATTAAGGAAACAAGCAGAGGACCCTCAGTGAATATTAAATCTTCTTTACATATCTGAATTTCTAAAGGTCGACAGTTGATCTGCATGGATACAAATGCTTTCTAATATGATCAATCATTTATATTGGAAACGTGGCAAGAGAACAGAAATTTAGTTATGAAAAGATCTAAAGTACAAAATTTTTTCAGAGTAACAATGTTCTTTAGAAATTCAGATATATAAAGAAGATTTAAAGCAAGAGGCTTTGCCCATTTTGTAATAATGTCATAGGGGCTGAAGCACACTTTTCGTTATCCAGTCCAATATATCCGAGTCATTGGACACTTTTTATTATCCAGTCCAATATATCAGAGTCATTGGACACTCTTTGTTATCCAGTCCAATATATCAGAGTCATTGGACACTCTTTGTCAGCAAGGACTAAGAGGATTAAACATAAATTGCAATCATGAAAAGGTCTTGAAAAAAATGGTAGATCCACCAATGGAGTGTGTAAATATAATTGTGATATACATATACGATGGCCTTGAAGTTAACACTAAGCTGTCCTCTCTGAACAATATTGATTCATTACTACAGCAAATCTGGAACAGAAAATAACACATTTTCTGGCACATCAATTCATGAAATATATCATATTTTTATATATCAATATTTTATTATTATTTATGATAAAGAGTATCATCTTTTAATATTTTATTTATATATTTCATCAGTATCCAGTGGCTACAGTAATTTTGGTGGAAAATGTCATGTAAAGGCCAAAAACAATATGCCCTGATATACATATAGGTGACAGGGTAATTTGTTACAATTTTAAAAATTTGTTTGATGTGTATTAATATCAAGTTGTGTAATTCAAAGTTCAGGGGAAGGATCCTGTTTGTCAGAAAGTGATAAGGATATTCCATTCATTGCATCCAGGCTCAGGACAGATCAAAGAAATAAAGTTAGCAAGAATTAAGTTCACACTATGGGTCAAGGATAATATTATCTGATGCAGAGACAATTCTAAATCAGTGCCATGGCTAAGCTAATTAGTGGTGATAGATGCAGGACTCTGGGTACCAGAGCTCAATTAAAGGTTTGGCCTGGCCCAATCAAATATTGATATTGAAAGGACCGGGGGGGGGGGGGGGGGGGGACCCACTGATGAGTAGGTTACTGACCATTTAAGTTGGTTTCCCATAAATGAAACAAACAGTGGACATTAAGAAAGGAGGAAGATATTTTTTGCTGTTGTTAGGAAAAGCAGTTGTTTTTTTGTTGTTGTTAGAAAAAGCAGTAAGATACCAGATGTAAAGATAATAAGATCAAAAATGAAGCAAGGGCTAGAGACTTCCCTATCAGCATCAGTCACATCAGTTAAAATCAAATTTGCATGGAGCACAGAAACTAAGGTAGACAGAAGTTATTATCCAGTACCAATATATAGAATGTAGACATGGAAGTTGTGTGTGATGTCTTATTGAAAAACTGTTATTCCCAAAGATCCCAGTAGACAGACAGAAATGTTAGTGACAAATTCCTAATGGACACTAATTTGACCACGAACACATCAGGCAACAAGTACATTGATAAATAATACCTTTACTGAAGGTGCCATCCAGTTTTTGTATGCTGACGTCCAGTTTGTAAAGTTTGTAAACAATGTCATTTTGGTTGGTGGTTGGTTTATTGAAGTGATGAAAGATATTTTGATTGTTCATAATGAGAAGCTTAATTACCTAGTTATTGTTTTTAGGCAGCTAGTATTCAAGACATTAGGTCATTCAGTTCTGCTAGCTGCATTGTAAAGTGACTACCCTCAGGGTCGGTGCAAAAGTATTTGGCACCCTAGACAAACCTTCAGCCTTGTGCCCCCCTCCCCCACAATTAACTTTCGAAAATGAATATTGTACATTTATTCTTCCCTTTTGTTTTTCTCTATTTATAGGTGCTTATTATCTTCTATTTTACACTATTTCTCTTTCTTTTTATATTCATTCAGTATTTTGCAGCCCCCCCCCCCCCCAATTTTGCCACCCTAGTTTGCCTAGTGGGTTAAACCGGCCCTGACTATCCTATCCTATTACTGCGTGGTTTCTGTGAATTCCATGTTTTTGATAGGGGAATTTCACTCACCTATCACTGCAATGTAACTGTCCAAATATCTAACATGGGTGGGAAACTTCAGAGGAAACATGGAGTACAGCAAAAATAGCATTGCTCTATGAATGTCTGCTGAATGAATTGTACCAACAATAGGTACATGTATCTGTATGTGTTACATGTGCCCACAGATCTTAGGCCCTGGAGATCTGCCATTACATAATATACTAGCAGATTAGGATCCACTCTGTTCATTCTTGTCATCAATTTCAGACAGCATAGATTCTGATCTGCCAAGTCATTTTGTAATGGCAGGTCAGAGTCAATGCTTTTCACATTTAGAAACTTATGAAACATTTTAAATTTTGTATTTATTAACAAAACATTATTAGTGCACAGTTGTCAGTTAGTAGGAGGTACATGTACTTTTGTATGTTTGGGTCCATAGTTGTTTGTGTACTATTATAATGTCAGTACCAGTTCATAATCTGTGAAAAAGACAATTCCCATTTCATTTGCAAGTTTTAAAGATTTCACGCAGTTTAGGATTTTGAAAATTTATTATATGCATTTATTATTACAGAACTGCAATATTTTTCAGAGGCAGAGATATTTAAAACGTTGAAATGTTGAACTTTGAAATTTGATGTCTTTAAAAAAATGTTTTTAAAAAGACAGTATTATCTTTTTGGGAAATCTTAGATCTTACACAGTAAATATGTAGAGCAGACTCCATTAGAAGAATTTCTTAGTCACAAGAGCTTTAGAGCAGCTATTAGCAACTGCATGGTACCAGTTGCAGCCTTGTGCATAACATTGATGGTAGCTTTGTCAAACATTCCTTACATGCCATTATTTACATTTTCTCTGTTTCCACAAAAACAAGTGACAGAATCGGGAATAAGAGCTTTTAAAGAGTGCTGTGCAATAACTTTTCCAATGCAACAACTGTTACAGCCCTTCTCCTTGATTAGGTTCAGGGTGACCACAAACATTTTGCAAAAAATTCATACTTTTTATCTGCAGTTAATGTATAAAATCCATGTTTAAAGAAACTGCTAAGGGAATCAGTAGAAGTACCATATACATAATGGAGGTATTTACTATTGATACTCACTTATATGTTGAATCCAGCTTCAAACAACATAGACCCTGATCTGCTGTTGCTTAATGTGCCAGCAGATCAAGGTCTATGTTGTTTGTTCTAGTGATTACTCCTAAGAAACTGTTCAGACCCAGATCTGCCAGTGCATTATAGAACAGCAGATCTGGGTCTGTACAGTTTACAGTTGGACTCGACTTACAAGCGACACGACATAGACAATTTTAACAGAAATTTAAACAGTACATGTAATTATAGAATTTAGAAGAAATTGTCAACTTGACTTTGCAAAATTTCTGTGAAGAAAACTCCATATAATGTTGAAACATCTGTACATGTGGTCAGCTTTCATCATAATAGAATTTTTTTTAAAAATCAGATTTAAACGTTTAGTTTGGGGGGGGGGATTGAGAGCCTTGAAGTGGCTGCAATATTGGGTCTAAAAGAGAGAGAGAGACAGAGAGAGAGAGAGAGAAAGAGAGAGAGAGAGAGATTTTTAACTCCCCTGCTCAGGAGCAGATGAAATTAAACACCCAATCAGATTCTGCTTGAAATGTAAGCAACAAGAAATATGACAGTCATTCTTTCATATACTACTTTTTCCTTAAGTTATCACATAAATGGTGAGACATCTAAAACACTTCAGTGGCACAAAGGTCAGTACTGTAAACCCAGATTGGTATTTCTTCATGTCACATGATTTCCTATGACATCTAAATTATTACTCTGTTACTCTGTACATATATGACAGACTTGTAAATTGTCCATTGCAAATATTTCTTGTTCAATTATTATGCCCTCTCCAAGGTGTTTTTAGCTCACCTGTCTGTAAGGCAAAGTGAGCTTATGGTACAATCCTGCATCTGTTGTACATTGTGTGTTGTCCATCCATCAGCAATTGGTTGTTACCACTCTGGAGTCCATATTTCTGATCAGATTTCAATGGAATATGCATATTTATATCATCAAGCTCTCAGAACAGTTTGATAATGAGCGAGATCCATGCATGTTAATGAGTGATCTTACAACCTGATTGGCTACCCTATTGCCACTCTGGATGCCATATTTCTGATCTGATTTTGATAAAATGTGGAAAATATGCTTATGTCATTAAACTCTCAGATATTCAATAATGAGCGAGATCCACATGTATTAATGAGGTGATCTTGCATCTGATTGGCTGAGCTTGTTGCCTTTCTGAAAGCCATATTTCAGATTATATTTTGATAAAACTTGAAATATGTGCTTATATCATCAAGATCTTTGGTTGGTTTGATAATGAGTGAGATCCAAGCATATTAATGATGTAATCCTGCATCAGATTGACATGTTGTTACCACTCTCAAAGCCATATTTCTGATTTGATTTTGATCAGACTTGGAATATATACTTATATCTGATCTGATTTTGGTCAGACTTGGAATATATACTTATATCATCAAGATCTTGGACTGTTTCAGTAATGAGCAAGATCCATGCATATTTATGAGGTGATCTTGCATGTGATTGGCTGAGATTATTACCACTCTGGAAACCATAATTCTGATCTGATTGTGATCAAAATTGGAATATGGACTTTTCTCATCAAGATCTTGGACATTTTCGAAAGTAGCAGGGATCCACACATATTAATCAAGTGATTTTGCATCTGACTGGCTGACCTTGGTACCACTCTTGAAGTCATATTTTTTTATCTGTTGGGTTTATTATTATCAAGTTTGTGGATGACTTTGATTATGAGCAAGAGACTGCATATTAATTATGCCTTTGTCTTTAGTAAGAATTTTTATCAAGATATAGTAAAATATGTAATATCAACATGATATAAAGTTTGGGAGATAGTTTACATAGGATGTGTTCTTACAATACTTTATAAACCTGCTTTAGTGAAATGGTCAACTGTTTGGTTATGTAAGATGGGTGAATGATATCAGGGCGAATTGTGCCTCATGTTGGGTGGGACAGGGTGCCCCAGTCAAAGGCAAGATCTCTATACCCCAAAAAGACAACACTGTAGGAGGACGGTTCCCAAAGGAAAAGGCAATAATAATGTGACATCATATAACTTAAGCGCATGGCATAAGTGCCTACTGAAACAGGTATAATTTCCATAGTCAAGTATAGTATCCCTTAGCCAAGGGAAAATGCATACTGTCCTAAAATAGATCCCTGTTGTCAGCCATTCGAAAGTTTAGAATTTATTTTACGATGTACTAAATTGAGTAATGTAGCTTTAGTTTCCTACATTATTGTCTTGCGATATTTCTCTGTATTAATTGCTAATATTTTGTTGTTTCGTGTTGCCCCTTAGTGGGCTCTAATTGGTAAATAAAATTCTTGTAACTTGTATGGACTTAACTTTGGATATATAATGTAGTGGCACACACCTTGCACTTGTTACAAAAAGCTAATGGCCTGTTGCTGAATTAGGAAATGTGACACTAATGGTTAAACCTGCTGTTGGTTTATTATAACATTTGAGACCTTGAGTGTCTTTCCACACATGGCTGTTCATGGTGACATAAAACACATAATAGCTGGGGTTGTTAAAAAAATATTATAAAAAAACAACAAATAACTACTGTTATTAACAGTTCATTTTGAACCTGATAGCAAAGGGGAAACCTTTGTGGACAAAGAAGGTGAGAGTTTCTACTTGGATGAATGGACTGCCTCGAGCAATAGAAGAGTTTTTTTTTTTTTCAATGTCATTCCAATATAGTTTATTTTATGGAAATCTGTATAATGCTACATGCAGGTTCCTGCAGTGGACATTGAAAATGGAAATGAACCACTGTTCACAAATTTGAATCCAGAAATAATTTACAGCTGTGAGACAAATGAAGCCAGCAAGGTAGAAACAGCTAAGTTTACAGGTGAGATAGGTAAACTATGGTAATCGCTTGCTTAGCCTTCAGGTGCAGTACAAGATGAAGATAGGTAGTCCAGATCACAATAGTTATCTCTGGTAATTATCTCAAAACACAGGATATCCAAAATTCATGCCTAAGTACCTCTGCTATCCTTATGAAAACATTTAAAGATTAGGTCTGTTTTTCACCAACTTAATTGATAAACTGATCTTTCTTTATGCATTTGTGTTCAATTAACACAGTTTTAGTTTTTTACTTTTTTTTAATTCTTGCAAGTGAGATTGTTACAATTGCTGGATTACAATATATTATTTGGCTTTATTTTACAAAATAAGCATCAGATATCAAGAGGTTACAGAATCTCAAGATGAAACTCGAAAATATAAAATTTATCACACTTGTACATAAATACTTATTACTGTAAATTCATGAATTTCCAAAAATTCTAAAGTATATTATCAATCTTCCTTTAAGAATTGATTGATTGATTGATTGATTGATTGGTGTTTGACAAAACATCAGCACATGAGAGGTTTTGTCGTGCTAAGGTAATTAAGAACTTATTTGTATGAACTTTTGTGATATGTGCACAAATAACCTGCTGTCCTGGTCTGGACAGGGTTTTTTAACAAAATTCAAAACATGATTTTAAGACATCTGGTTAATTTGGGAAAATTATAAATTTAATTGCTTGACACTTTCAGTGTTTTTGCACTATTGGCACCATAAAAAAGTCACTGGCCCCATAGAAAAATCCTGCAGCGCCAGTGTGGTGCAGAAAATCTGGAAGTGATGCACTTCCAGTACTTCAGTTTTTTCTTAACAATACAGTTAATGATAATTAAAGCATCTATGTCAGCGAGACACTTATCAAAATACTCTGCAATTGAAGCATGGAAATATGACACAAGCAAGTTGCCTATTTACAACAGTCTGGTTCCAAGAAATTTAATCACTCTTTACATTGAATCTGCTGAACATCAGTCAGAAATTTCAACATGAATGTATGAAAATATTTATTGTAATGGTTTTCTAATTTTTATATTTGTTACAAGAATGACAAATTTACGTATATTTTATTATCTGAAAGAAATTAAAACAATAATAAATTATTTATTTTAGAACATAAATTGTAATTCTTCAATAACAAGTTCTTCATATTGAACTATAAAATAAATTTTTTTCATTCTTACTCTCTGTACAAAATGATACTGTATTCTGCTGCTTGAGAAATAATTAATATATTTTAAGCATAACGTTGTGGTATATTTATTTTCTAATCTTCATTTGACAACTAGCCAAGAGGTGAGGAGAAAGTGGTAGCCCATGTCAAATTCATGGTAGCCCCTCTTGAAAATCTTGATGGACCAGTGACCCTATCATACTGTCCTAGACTGAACCCTGACATCTAGTCCTGGTCTTCTAATACTTTTAATAAAGAATTGATTATGCCATTGAGGCTTTAGGGGCTGACCATTTTAATTTTCTAGTGGGGACCTGGGAAATGTTTTTAAAAAATTCTAGACCCCAAATAACCTGAAAAAATATTCTTGCTCTGATTTGTAGCAAAAAAGAACTATTTAGATCCATTATATTAGTTGAAAGAAATAAACAATCTTGAGGTAAAAAAAAAATCCTGGTTTGAAAGAAAATCACAGACTTTCATCCTTGAAAATTAAATGGTTGGTCCAATACTGGAAATATTACTGGGTTCTACAGGTCATTACTTATAGTAATGGCAGGAGGGAAATTATTGCAGTCTTGGCCAGTGATCGCCATATATGTATGGCCATCCTGGTTGTTATTTCTTTACTTGTGCATATATCACAAGATTTCATACAAAATTTGCATGTGATAATATACTAGTTGCTGTTTGTAATCATTAATATTGTTCAAGATAAAAATTATACAAAATTAACTGTTATATAAACAAAATATTATTCCATAGATGAGATAGACATTAACACTTGTCAATATCACTCCACTTTCAGACAGCTGTGAAATGCCAGTTTAAACAGGTTATCATTTTATCAAGGTTCCACTCATTTTTACCTCCCCTTGATAAGCTAAGTTATTGTCTAATTTGTATTAAAAAAAATACACTCTTAATAAAGGAACTTTATCTTTCGTTTTCATTTGTTTTGACATCACTTTACGTGTATTTTTGTATGTGATTGACAGACAGAGATTCTGTGCCATGGATTTGTTGTCGAGTCAGTGTAGAACTCAATGACCATTACATGTTTGTTTGGCTATTATTACAGATAATTTCCTAATTACCATTTTCAGTCGTCCCAGGTAACACATACATTAACAGTTAGATGATACCTTAAATAGTTGTTACATTTTGTTTAATCAGCATCTGGTGTGGAAATTATACTGAACACTGTTTGAATTTGTCACCATCGCATGACCTGATTGCCTTTCAAGCATGACACTTTTTATTGTCCACACAGTTGTAACAAACACCTGGCTAATCTTCTTGAAATTTTATCTTCAACAACAGACACATTTGAATAGTACAAAATAGTCTTGAATGTGTTAATAGCCCTACTGTGTAATGGAGGGGGAGGGGGTGCTGACAGCAATGTTCATTTCACAACAGGTCCCAGCTGTGTTGATGGACTGAAATTAGTGTTGTGTGTTTGCCTATATGAAGTTGGACTTTCATCTGTAATATTTTTAGATTTTCTTTCTATTGAAAATAAACTTTTGTGGGATACATTTTTGCTACTTTTGTATGATCTCAGTAATGAAGTGTTAAGACGAATTTCCATTGGTGATGCTTTTCAGAATGGAAAAAATTTATGATACTTTTCTTTGTGAACTTTCGAATCCAAGCTTGAGTTCCATTTTTAAAAAGCTTTTCAGCTAGAGCATGATGGTATTTTGTACCACAAATGTTTACATTTGTTTACCAATATTAAAATACAAAATCAATCATTAGGCACTTTATTTCAACTTTGAACACCTCACACTTTGTGTTGTTGAGCTTTGAACACCCCACACTTTGTGTTATTCAGCTTTGTACACAGAACACTTTGTGTTATTCAGCTTTGTACACAGAACACTTTGTGTTTTTCATCTTGAACACAGAAAACTTTGTGTTATCGTTTAGTATTTCAACTGAATCACAATGACATTGTCTATCCCATCATGCAACACTCCTGTAGGGTTTGATTACATACATGGTGTCATAATGGCATAGGTCTATGGGACTACATATCAATACCAATCAACAGAATAGACAGTGTACCATATGTTAAATTTCTAATGCATAATTCACACATAAATTGGAGACCAAAATCACCTGGTACTTTGAACAGTTCGAGTACCTGTATGTTAAGGTAAACATTGTATTATGTAATATACGTGTAAATGAATGACCAGAAATACCTAGCGCTTTCAACAGTTTGAGTACGAGTACATTGAGGTAAATAAGGTAAATATCCTGTTGTTTGAATACATACGTAAATTAGAGACCAAATTGATGTAGGAATTTGAACAGTGTTGTGGTTTATTGTCTTGCCGGTGAAGCATAGGCTCTCGCTTATAATTCAGGGATCACTTTTCCAATGATGTTGTTATTGTTGTTGTTGTAGGAGTCCGTGATTTTAAGTTTTTGCATTAGTTCATTTTCTCTAACACTGTTGTATGTACAGTCATGAAACCTTAAGGCGGTATTCTTTATGGGTGCATTAAATTAGGGAAACTACTTGTGAATTGCATTGCCCATTTACTTCCATCCCCCATTCCATGATTTGTGACTGAAAGGATGCAGGATCGAATCCTGCCACCACATCAACCTGGGTTGGCTACTCTGGTGTGTCCATGAGCCATGCACTATATTCCTATTGCCTTGGCACTTAATAATTTACTTTTGTTGCTGTGCCATAAAACACCAAACCAAACCAATCTTTGCACCAATGCACAAAGAAGTTTTCACCCTTGAGAGCTTTAAAGCTTTGTTCTTGATTGATATTGACAGCATCCAGACACCAAGGATAAACATGAATTTGCTTGTCCATTCAGTGTTTTCATATGCTTAATGATACTGCAGCAAATGTGGAGGATACAATGTGATTATTCTTAGATTGTATTAGAATCCTGGGACATGCATGGCAGATGGACTGATCTGTGAGTAGAACATCAGTTTGCCCATGGAACAGTGACAGGGATACTTCTGTTGTGTGACTTTGCATTATTGGTCCAACAATGTGATATTGAGTTCATTTCTGCATTGTTTTTGTACACTTAAATTGCATAGGTAATACATAAATACCATATAATTTTATGGTAGCAATGTTTTACTTTTTTAGCCCTACTGGTCAAAGCCAGAAGAACTTATGGAATATGGCATCCATATATCCATTTACACAATTATTTTATCCCTACTCCTCCTAAACTACCAGGAGGATTGCCATGAAATTTTACACTTATTCATCTCTGAGTCTATTTGGTCATAAATGTAAATGGTGCCCCAAAGACATCCAATATGGCCATTACAGTGGCCATTGTGAAAGTTTTGTTATAGCTACTCCTCCTGAAAGAATGTTCTAATCGATGTGGATTTTACACTAAAAGACTTATTATGATGTCTGATTGGATCTAATTGAAAAAGGTGCCAATCTGACATCCAACATGGTCACCACAGTGGCCATCTTTAAAATCTTATCATTACTTCACTTGAATAGATTGTCATATCAGCATGGGGTTTTTACTACAAGACTTATGATCTGTAGTTATTCCTGAAAAAATGATGCCAATATGATATCCAACATGGCCAACATAGTGTCCATCTTGAAAATCTGGCTGCTACTTCTCCTGAACGTTGGTCATATCGACATGGGGTTTAAGACTTTTTCATAATATGTAGTTAGTCATAAATGGTACTGATTGGACCTCCAACATGGCCATCATGGTGGCCATCTAAAAAATCTTGTTATAATTGCAGCTTCTCCTGAACTGATAGTCATATTGACATGGGGTTTTCTTTAAAAGACTTCTTATAACATCTAGTTGGCCCTAAATGAAAATGGTGGTGGTCAGATCTCCAACATAGCCACCATGGCAGCCATCTTAAAAATATTATCATTGCTACTTCTAAAGGGATAGTGACATTAACATGGGTTTTTCCCTAAAAGATTTCTTATGATATGTGAAAACCATGCTGATCAGACCTATAACAAGGCCTCTATGGTGGCCATCATGAAAATATTATCTCCCCTCCTCCTGTACAGATGGTAATGTCAGCATGGGCTTTTACTAAAAGACTGTTTTTAACATTTGGATGGGCCTAAATGAAAATGGTTTCGATCTTGCATCCAACATGGCCATCTTGAAAATCTTATTGCAACTCCTCCTGAATGGATGGTCAAATCAACATGGGGTTTTCACTAGAAGACTTATTATGCGTCGTTGTTCATAAGTGAAAATGGTGCCAGTCTGACATCCAGTATGGTAGCCATGGCAGCTTTGTTGAAAATCTTGTCATGGCTACTTCTGCTGAGTGCATGGTCAGATCTACATACTTGAAAACTTCTTATGACGTGCAGATGGTACTGTTCTGAAATTTAGCATGGCCATCATGGCTGCCATCTTGATAATTTTGTTAATGATATTTCTCCTGAGCTGATTGTCATATCAGCATGGGGTTTTCACTAATATGATAAGTAGTTGGTCCTGAATGAAAATGGCCAGATGCATTTTCCCTAAAATACTTCTCACAATATGTAGTTGATACTATATTGACCTTCAAAATTGCTAATTTAGTGGCCCTCTTAAAAATCCAAACAAAACCTTAAGTCAAAAGTCATTGCTTGTATTTTTGTACTTCATTGAGCTTATGAGCACAGCAATTTGTACATATACAAATTTTGACTACACTTTGTGTTTAATTGTTTTTCAATAAACAAATTGATTGCACATTGACATTGATTTCAAAGTCAGTGATCTTGACTTGGGTTTTTATCTGTGGTAGCTATTAAGCATAATAACACAAACAAGTAAGAATGAATTTTTATCAAACCCAGTTGTGGATATATCTGAAGAATACCTTGAATGATGCCAGTTCATATTAACTTTCATTTTTTTCTTGAAACAAAATTATGTTATAAATTAAACCAAACTTGTCATGTAAGTATATCTTAACAGTATCCAAGATGAGTTCAGTGACCTTTTCTTCATGACAGTAGGTTTAGGTCAAAGGTCATGACAGATATTTGTGTACTGCACTTATCTTGGGAACAGCGTTAACTCAAGCATATAATAAAACATTTTTCTTACCAAATTTGGCATGTTGGAGTTTCTGAAGGATGTCTTAGATGATTTCAATACTCATCAATCAAAAAAGATTAAAGGAGGGAAAAATGGACTTTCTGCGCATTCGTACAAATTCTTTTCAGACAGTATAGCATCAGTACCTTTCAGGGAATTTTTTCAGGTTAGAATTCGGGGTTAGGTTTAGAGCTGGGAATGACTTAGGATTAGTTTTAGAGATGCATGCAGTGGCAAAGCAGGTGAGATGTAACATTGGGTAGCATGTTGTAATGGTTTTTGTCTGGTGTCACTTTAAGGAAAAATTGTATGGCAACATAAACACTAAAACATCATAAATCATATTGACTTATTTCCTTATGTTTGGTCTGTTATGTGACTACCAGTTACCATGTGATTCTCATTTCTGATGATGTTCCTTGAGCTTTTTGGGAAATACAGCTTGCACACAGATCTGTTTCACTGGAATGCATCAA
Organism: Margaritifera margaritifera; assembly: GCA_029931535.1. NCBI lineage: Eukaryota > Metazoa > Mollusca > Bivalvia > Unionida > Margaritiferidae > Margaritifera > Margaritifera margaritifera. The sequence continues at coordinate 937,889 of JAQPZY010001678.1, forward strand.
TTTGAACAATGTAGTTTATTTCTGAAATTTGCCTCTAAACTCATGTGAGTAGTCTAACCTGCTTTTGAAACTTAAAATTAAGGTGGATAATAACACACTCTTGTTCACATAGTTAATCTTGGGAGTCATTATGAGGAAAACAGGCTGTCAATAAAGGAGATTTTGAAATCAATTACTGGTTTTATTCCTTGATTTAAGGCTCAATTTGCCACCACTGGATTAACTACAGTACATATCAATATGATGATCTACTTTTCTTGCTGCAAGTCAAGAGATATCTGATAATGGATGGATCTCAGAATAATTGGAAAATGATGCATTTGGTAGTTTTGTATTGTTTGGCTTGTAAACAGTGGTGATGCCATTTTTATTTTTTAATGGGGGGGGTATATCTATGTCTGTCTATCTATTTGTCTGTCTGTAAATATTTTCATTTAAAGAGCATAACTCTCAAACTGCCCAAGATATCTCTGTAAAACTTGCTACACATATTGGACTAGTAGTCCCTATGTACTTTTTGCTATTCACAATTCTTCAGTTACTGTATGTTTTTTGTTTGTTCATTCATCCATCCATTATCCACCTTTCATTTCCAGAGCATAATTCTCAAACTGCTCAATGTATGTCTATGAAACTAGGTAAACATTTTGGATTAGAAGTCCAGATGTGCTCATTGCTATTCACAATTCTTCAGATTAAATCTTGTATTGTTTTTGTCCATTTTTCTGTCCATTCATCCATTATCCGCACTTTTGTTTCCATAGCATAACTTTCAAACCATTCAAGGTATCTATATGAAACTTGGTACATATATAGGATTCATGGTCCAATTGTGCCTTTTGCTATTGACAATTCTTCAGTTTCAAAATTTCATCCATTTGTCTATTCATCTATCCATCCATCATTTACACTTTCATTTCCAGAGTTTAACTCCAAAGCTGTTCAGATATCTCTGAAATTCAGCACAAATATTAGAATAGTGGCCAAGATGTATCTTTTGTTTTTAACAGTTCATCAGTTTTAACATTTATTATGATTTTGTCCATTTGTCCATCCATCCATTATCCACATGTTTTATGATTTTGTCCATTTGTCCATCCATCCATTATCCACATGTTCATTTCTAGAGCAAAACTCCAAAACCGTTCTGATACCTCCAAGAAATTTAACACATATATTAGACTTGTGGCTTTGATGTGCCATTTGCTATTCACTATTCTTTTCATTTTCAATGTATTTAATGTTTTCATCTCTTTGTCCATCCATCTATTATACCCACTTTAGTTTCTTGGACAAAAGTCACAAACCATATCAAATATATCTTTAAAATTTGGTACTTTCAATGGACTGATGGTGTAGATTTGCCTTTTGCTATTCACAATTCATCATTTTCAATGTTGTTAACATTTTCATCTATTTATTCATCCATCCATCCATCATTTAAACTTTTGTTTCCAGAGCATAACACCAAAACTGTTCAATATATCTCCATGAATCGTGGCACACATATTAGACTAGTTGTCCAGATGTGCCTTTTGCTATATACAGTTCTTCAGTTTCTGTATTTTGAATGTCTTGTCGATTTGTCCATCCAGTCATACATTATCCACACTTTTGTTTCCAGGGCAAAAACTACAAAACTGTTCAAGGTACATGTATCTCTCTGAAATTTGGTACACTTATTAGACTAGTGGTGAAGATGTGCCCTTTGCTAATTTTAATGTTTTGTTCATTTGTCTGTTCATCTTCCATCCACCACTCACACTTTCATTTCTGGAGCAAAACTCAATGATGCCTATCATTCCCCTGTATACTTTGTAAATACAAACTTCCTATATATTAAATCCTTGAAAAATCATTTTGTCTCCTAGCTCCTATAAATTTTGATGGGGCATGGGATGTAGATGACTCCATCTTATTGTTTTTCTTATCCCCCTGGTATTGTAGTACAGCTCTCCCCCATTATAACTCGCCTCATTATAACATGATTCCTGATATAACGCAGTACGACTATGGACCCCATGACCAGAATCATATCAATGTGTAACAATAGGGTTGAAAGAAAACAATATGAAACTTAGTCTTATATCTATATTGTGGTATAGGGGATATAGCTATTGCTATGTCTGTATTCTGTCCATACAAATTTTCATTTTCAGAATGTAACTCTCAAATAGTTGAAGATATTTCAACCAAACTTTGTACACATGCCAAGCCAGTTGCGTAGAGGTATCGTTTAATACTTAGAATTTTCCAAATTTAATATTTCTTTATGTTACCATAGAAACAAAGTGTACCATTAGTAGTATATAAATTGAGAGTGTTTTACCATAAGTCGTCACATAAGTAGCATAAAAATTAAGAGTGATGGACCAGAGGGTACTTTCAATAGGAGTCTTTACATACCGTAAGCAGGGAATGAAGAGGAGGGGGGGGGAGGGAGCATATTCATCACTAGATAACTCTTGTTTCTTCCCTACTTAAATCACAGAGGAATTCCCCTGTTTTATCAATGACCCTTTAGAATTAATTGTAATGTACTTCTCCAACTATAGCTAATGAAAAGGTATAAAGGCTAATTGTGCATGTACTTTGATATGACCCTTTCGGTCACACCCACTAATTAACTAAATAAACCCCAATCTTGCAATAATTGAAAAAGTGGTCAAAAATTATACTGATGTACTCCAGACCTGTAATTTGTGTGCCTAACTTCTTTTTTATTATTATAAGTGGTCAAGATCTATTGTATACCAAATATGCTCGCTTACAAGTTGGATCCAACTGCAAACTGCATAGATCCAGATCTGCCATCCCTTAATGCACCACCAGATCTCAGTCTATGCAGTTTGTTAAGACTAATCAGTAGAACAAAACAACATAGACTCTGATCTGCAGGTGCATTATGTAACAGCCGATCAGGGTTTATGTTGTTTGCAGTTGAACTTAGCTTATTAGCAAGTATATATGGTACCTTAGTATATATGTAACATCTGACTGCAAATTGTGTAGATTCAGGTCTGCTAGTGGATTATGTGATGCCAGATTTTTGTCTATGCTGTTGCAAATAAAGTACAAGAACTCTAGTGTTTGTTTTGTGAGGGTTAACACCATTTTTCAGCACATGATAGGCTATACATGGTGGCCAGTATAATTGGTGGACGAAGAACCTCGGAAAACCATGGGAAGAATCACCAACCGATGGGAAGCTACTGGTAAGCTTTCTCACATACCCATGTTGGTCAAGCCGAGACTCAAACTCGTGGACAGAGTTGAAATGTGTGGGTGATCTGTCAAGGCAAGCACCTTGGATCACTCAGCTGCCTGGGACCCCTCAAGAACTCAAAATTTATACCAGATGCATTATAAGCATATTTACAAACTCTTTAAAAAAAATTTCAAAATATACACTCCATGCCAACTAGGATGGTAGTATCTGAACATTCAAAAAAGAGTCCACTTTATGTTAACTTTGTGTGATTGTATTTGGTAATTAATTTCCAAATATTGTGCAGTAACAATTTGTTTGGTGTTTAACAGAACCAATTGCAGAAATACCCTACAATGACGCTGTTGAAAATGATACTGAAGTAAATTAAATAATAGTCAGGATTGAGGCAATTTGCATTTCCAAAAGGGCAAAACATAAAAGGGTATATAGTGCCAAGGCAATGGGAGTAAAATGCCCAGAGACACATCACAGCAGCCAACCCAGACTGATCTGGGCAGGAATCAAACCCGTGAGCTTTGCCTTGTGAGTCTAGCAAGCTAACCACTGAGCCACTGCCAAAAATAGCCTCTAAATGATATACATGTAATTATACATTTATATTTGCACTGTGATTTGGCATTTCATATTTATATTTACATTATGATTTGGTAGAAGAAATGATAAGGTGTTTGTGAACAAATTAGCACAAGATCAAGTATAAAGATTTGTTGCCAAATTTGTATGTAAGAACATTTCTTTTTAACATGGAATTAACCCTTTTTTATATAAGCCTTGCATGGACAATCTTTGAATTGAGACTGTCCTTGACATTATTGTGTTGACACTCGTGATTTTCATTAACAACTTCTAATTAACAATCATAAAATGTATGTTTCTATGGTAGCAGTGTAAACTGATACCCAGACTATTCATATTCATGGGCAAGAACAAATTAGTTTTCAGTGTCAGGCTGTGTCCAGATTTTACCCCCATTATGCTAAGGTAAAGGTACATTTTTTTTGTTGCTTTCATCTGCAACAGGTGTATTGAATGCTGTATATCGCTGTAATCTCTCTTGTTTTCCTTCTTAAAGCTGGTCTTACAAAGAGAAAATTTTATTTAAATTAATTGCTTGCTGCCTAAAAGTTAAGAATTCTGGTCTTTTTTAACCCACTTTTCATTTTTGGTAAAATAAAACAGTTTCATTAGTTTTGTCCGTGTGTCTGTGCATACCTTTGTATGTCACATTTCTTGTAGACACAAAAGCTTGTTTACTGTCCTTGGCAGAGTGGTCAGCCTCAGTATGTGACTTCCTTCTGGAGTGTAGATTTGCAAGAAGGTTTTAGAATTCCAATGTGAGTCTTGGATCCCCAGGGACATAGAAGGGGTCAGTGGGAGTTGAAAAATTAGGACATTACTAAATCATATCTTCCTAGATGTCATGTCCATGGTGGTCCATGGTGTTTAGAATATTTTGTCATATACTAGATTTTAATCCTCTAACTAGCCCCTGGATCCCTAGATCAGGAGTTAAAGATAAAAATATAGGATGTCATGAAACCAATTTGGTACTTTCCTTGTCAGTCCACAAACTTTGTTACAGTCCAAGATACAGGTTTCTAAATGGGGTTTAAATCTACAGCAAGGATTCAGACTTTGAGTGTGACCATGGACCAGATGGGGCTCAAAGGGTCATAAAGTACCATATATACTCACTGATAAGTCGAGTCCAACTGCAAACAATATAGACCCTGATCTGACATCTCATAATGCACCAACAGATCAGAGTCTATGTTGTTTGTTCTACAGATTACTCCTAACAAACTATATAGACCCAGATCTGTTGGCACATTATGCAATGGCAGATCTGGGTCTGTGCAGTTTCTATTTGGACCCGACCTATAAGTGAGTATATATGGTAGGTAACATATCACCAAAACATGTCATAGTTGGTGTAAAATCAAAGGTCTTTGAGTGCACTTTGATTATGAATTATATTTGTCTCCTCCAATTGACCCCAAGTTCCCAACGTCAGGGGTCAAAGGTCCAAAAACAGGATGGCAGCAAACTATTTTAACAATATTTAAAATATGTTGTTCATGTATTTAAATGGTTTCCAAGTGAATGTACCCTATCTGGTGGCCAATTTGCATCATCAGCTTCTACTCATTTGATGGAATAGTATCAATTGTAGTGTGTTTATCCTTGGATCATTACTGGAAATGCAAACAACAAATTTCAAGCATGATGCAAGCCTTTTTTTATATGTTTGTACTTGTAGCAAAGGATTGTGTTTATTCCACAGGGTAAAAGGAGTATAGTATGTGTTCAGTAACAATTTCCAGGACAAAATGGATAATTAAAATATTAAAATGTTATTACTAGAATGCCAGGCAGAAGAAAGTACTGGAATTATACTATTTAAAGTTGTCATCATTATCCTCCTCCTCCTCCTCCTGCTGCTCCTCCTCCTCCTCATCATCATTATCATCATCACCACCACTATCACAATCATCATCATTATCATCATATTCATCATCTTCATCATCATCATCTGTAAGGCCATATGCTTAAGGTTAAAAAAAATCCAAATACACATTATCTAAGGGAGTGAAAGATCTGCATACAGTTTTCATTTCATTGAGATCTGTAATCAGTATTTCACCAATTTCATCTTTCACGTCTTTAAAATCATGTCAAATTTAAAAAAATATAGGAAGATTCATGTATGTACACACCAAAAAATATATTTATGATAACTTGTGCTCTGCACTTTGTGGTAAAAATAATAGTTTGAATGGTCGACATCCTTCTCTTCTCTTCCTACTCTCCCCTCAAGGCAATTATTATTATTATTGATTTTGTTTTGGTTTTGGTTGTTTCAATCATTTAATGTTGTTGTTGTCTGATGTAATTTTATATCAATAATGCTCTGCTTAATTTCATTTTTTTCATTTAGTTATGAATTCAAGGTAAAACAATGGCATTTAATGCCCATCTATTTCAATCTTGTCAATCACTGAAGATATGTACAATCACTTCTTTCAGCTCAAAAAGATAAAGTCAGTCTAGATTATTTTCTAATTGAAAAATGTTATTTTACAGTAATCCATAAATGAAGGAAAATTAGTAATTATTTCTTTTATAACTTACATCATTAAAGATTAATAAACCTTTATTCCATTTTAGACACCCACAATATGGCAGAGCATTTTAAGTTATGGTGTCCGTCTCTCCATCTGTTTGTTACCAATTTCATTTCCACACAATAACTTGAGTTGTACACCATCTACAGTTACCAGACTTTTTGTGGATGACTTGCACTTAGAGTAAGGAAGAACCCAGTCATTTTTATGTCAAAAGCTTAAAGATCAAGGTCACTGTGACCGAAAGAAGAAAATTTGTTTCTGCACAGCAACTAAAGTTCTCCACCATCTGTTGTTACCAGCTTTGTGGATGGCAGAGCATTTTAAGTTATGATGTCCGTCTCTCCATCTGTTTGTTACCAATTTAATTTCCACACAATAACTTGAGTTGTCCACCATCTACAGTTACCAGACTTTTTGTGGATGACTTGCACTTAGAATAAGGAAGAACCCAATCATTTTTATGTCAAAAGCTCAAAGATCAAGGTCACTGTGACTGAAAGAAGAAAATTTGTTTCTGCACAGTAACTAAAGTTCTCCACCATCTGTTGTTACCAGCTTTGTGGATGGCTTGCACATGGGATCAGGAAGAAGCCTATTAGTTTTGGGGTCAAATGCTCAAAGGTCAAGGTCATTGTGACTGAAATAAGAAACATGATTTTGGCTAAATAACTTGAATTTCCATCCCTTATAGTTACCAAATTTTGTGGCTAGCCTGCACTTGTTGTAAACAATTTCAGGGTTAGAAGGTCAAAGGTCAGGGTCACTGACTGAAAGAAGAAAAATAGTTTCTGTTCAATAGCATTAGTTCTACATCACATATCTGGACCAAAGTTTATGGATGGCTTGCACTTGGGGTAAGGAAGAAGCCAATACATTTTTGGGCCAAAAGATCAGAGGTCAAGGTCACTGATTAAAAGAAAAGTTATTTCTGCATATAAATATCAGTTATCTGCATAGAAGACTATTAAACAAGGGGCTGGTATATATTGTGCCATTTATGGTACTCATGTTATATTGTATTTTGTAGCTATTTTCATATATTATCTCCCTTGAACTCTCTTCACACCATTTACCTGTATCCCTTACTGAATCTCACTTTATACAAACTTGCACACTAACCCATGCAGGTCTGTGTACATGTAGAATTAGTTGCATGTATGCGATGATTCCAATTGACTGCTGAGTTCATTCATTTCAAGGTTAGAGTTGAGAGATATATCAACTGGATTGTTCTCTACAGCGTTACAGGTGAAAATCTGCTATACTCTCTTTTCACCCCTGCCTGCCTGCAATAAGATTTCCTCAAATTTTATGAATATGAATAAACCTGCTTAAATAATAATTGCAAGCTTGAGTAAAGTTTCTTTGGAGGTTGACCCAACATGACCTTTCATGCTGATTGAGTGAGCCAATCGGATATTCTCTTCCAAACACAGTCACTTATCGATTGATAAGATGTCACTTCCATTTATGTATGAGAGCTTATTTCTTTGGTTCATTGATGACATATTTTTGTTTATGTATATTTAGGAGAAATGAGGAAGTCTGATCATGGGCAGCCATGGGTAAAAAGAGAGCATAAGTGGATTTTTGCCATTGCCTTGTGATAATGTGCTATTTGTTCAGTATTTATTGAATAATTATATATTTTCACCATGTTGCAGTCTGTGTCCTTTCCATGTGTTAAGAAAGGTCATAGACTGTGTGAATTTTTTGGCAGTTTTCACCTAATAAATAAGCATGAGGCATGATGTCATTTTTGCAATTATCAACATCCACAGCCCCTTATATAATTTTTTTTTTCTTTTCTGGTACATGATTTTCATTTAAAAAGTCAAAGTATCAAAATATTATCAATCAAGTTGCCTTCTTGATGTAAAACAAAATGCAGGTGGTACCTCTCTAATGCAGTTTAATTGTTTATATTCCATTGTAGTCTGTATAGTTTTCTTCCTCCTAGTAGTGTAATTGTTCATCCTGTTTTATCATATAAAAATATTTTTAGTTTGTTCCCATTATATTTTAACATTAATCTTGATAGCTCTTCATTTGGTTTTGAGTTCGTACAAAAGCTTCTTTTAATTTTATCATAGGAGTCAACAAGTGCAATTTTTGAGAGAGATTAGGCGCAGCTTAGTTCCCCTCCTTTTCTCTGCCCTAATCAAATAGAGGATCAATTGTTCCGTAATTTTGTTATTTTGTGTAAACTCTGAACTCAATTCATGGTAAAATTGATGGTTTGATATGCCTTTTCTTAATCATTTGTTAGCTACTGGTAGGAGCTGTTTGTAATTTCCTATTGTTTACTTCTGAGCAACAATTAAGTCCTGGCTATTCTGTTGCATTCAGATTTTGTTGGCAGCCTGTCAGTGAAAATTGACAATTTGAGAAATATATTGGGCTTCTTTTATAGACTGGTAGCTGTTTGGTTAGGCTGGTTTGACTGGTTTGACTAGCTTGATGGACAAAAGAAAAGTGGATGAAATTGTTTGACCTTTTTGTGATATAGGGGTTTCAAAATCAGATTAGATGAGCTGTTTAATTTCTTTCAATATTGGACTATTGACAACCACTGGTAAGAATAGATTTGTTCTTTTTTGCTTCTAAAAGTCTGATACAAAATTAAGGTATAGTACCAACACTTGAAATAATCAAGACTTTAATTATTTGAATAGAGGACCGCCCATTATTTGAGTTGATCAGTGGAGTAATCATCTAGATTAGACATCAGAAGCGACTCCAACTTGACTGTGTTTGTGTGCGATAAGATTTACTGCTGGCCTGTCATTTGCAGGGCATCACAAATTGGAATTGTGGCACAGTTACCCACTGCATATATATGCATGTTTGTTTTTTTATTGTTTTGTTTTGTTTTAAATCAAAGGTGATTTACTTCACTATGAAATGTTATTGAAACACTAATAGCCTAGAATCAGTATGTTTGTTTTGTTTTTGCTGGTTTTAAAGACACTTTTAACATTATTGGCTATATCATGTAGGGGAAATGGGAGCCAAATACCTTTCCCATGGACACACTTAGGCACCCAACCTTGGCTAGTCTTGGCAGGTATCGAACCTGTAACCCTTAGATTACAAGTCTGATGCTCTATCAACTGAGCTACCATGGTTTCTGCATAGAAACCGAGTTTACATAAGTTATGCATCTATTGATGAAAGACCCCATTATATATTCAGCATGTAGGTTCAAGCTACAGTACAGTTACTGTATGTACTATTTTACTATTTTCCAATTATTGATTTCTGAAGGTTCTTTTCAGTATAAGAGTTGTCTTTGGTATGTACCACATGAGTATATACCATAATATGGTCAGTAAAGACAATTAGGGATCATTTCTTATCAGAGAGTTTTGGAGCAAAGAATAAGAACATTTTCCTTTAGATCACACAGGGGAGCTGCCGAAGCTAAGTTGATAGAGCATCAGACTTGTATTTCAAGGGTTGCAGGATCGATACCTGCCCAGGCTACATCATAGTAATTTTCTCAATTGTTTTGAAATTAATTGATGTGTCCATGGCAATAAGATAAATACCTGGAATTTAATGTGAGATTGCTTATAATGAGTGCTTTCACAAGTTAAAAACTGAGGGATTAGAATAAAAAATGTTAATCTAGTTCCAGTATGTCACAAACATGTCATAGAATCTCATCAAAATCAAGCTGGTACAGCAAAAGCATGAGGCCAAAGAGGGTCTGGTATTGCTCCATGGCATTCATTCATCTATAAGGCAAATATAGTAATAAAACAGGTGCCTTGGGTTGAAAGACACTCAGGTCATGATAATCTCCCCTGATTTGGTAGATTTTGGTGATATTTAAAGTTTTGTTTGGTTTGGTTTTATAGGTTTAACGCCATTTTTCAGCACATGATAGGCTATACATGGCGGCCAGTATATCTGGTGGAGGAAGAACCCGGGAAAATCCCGGGAAGAACCACCGACCCACGGGAAGCTACTGACAAGCTTTCTCACATAACCACATTGGCCGAACCCAAGGCTCGAACCCACACAAACAGAGGTGAGATGGCAGTGATCGGTAAAGGCGAGCGCCTTAGACCACTCGGCCACCCTCGGCCCCTTAAAGTGTTGTTGAACTGTGTTTCTGCTGTGAGGAACATCAGCTGGACTATATGGTTTATTTTCAATTTATGTATTAATGTTAAATGTGTTCATGCTAGGACCCTACCTGTCGCAACTGGTCTGGTTTGGTAATGCAGTTTTTGACAGAAAGTTGTACTATGGTAGTTTTTAGCTCAACTGGTCATAGACCAGAATAGTTTATGGGATGGTCTGTTGTCCATCATCCAAAGTCCATTGTCCATCTGTTAATCCAAGTTTATTGTCACTACTCCTCCTAGACTACTAGGGGGATTGCCATGAAACTTTACACACACATTCATCCCATGGTGTAGTTGGTCCTAAATGAACATGGTGCATCCCCAACATCCAATATGGCCACCAGAAGACTTCTTACAATGTCTTGTTGGTCCTAAATGAAATTGGTGCCAATCAGACATCCAGTACGTCCACCACAACAGCTAATTTGAAAATCTTGTTATTACTGAAGCATATCAGAGATGGTTTGAACACCAGCAGTTAGAAGGAAGAAATAGTCTTATCTTGAATTCCTAGAAATTCTTTTTGGCTAGTAGAGAGTCCATACCTTCAAGTGACTCTTGTTTTAGTATTAGTAACAATAGCCTTACCTGATGAGAGATGCATATCATTTGTAGATTTTCTGCCCATTATCTATGAAACCCACACCACTGTTAGAGGAGCCACCCCAGACACAACTTTGATAGAGCATGCCCTTAGAAACACTCATACCAAGTTTAATCATAATTGTTTTGGTCCATATGTTTGCTATGGAAACAATACCATTACTTGGGGAGCCATGTCAGACACAATTTCAATAGAGCATGTACTATGAAACACTCCTGCCAGGTTAGATCACAATTGGATCAGCCATTCATGAGGAGAAGTAGAAAATAAGTTTTCCACATAGTTGCTAAGGAAGAAACATCACTGCTAGGGGAGTCACCACAGTCAGTTTTGATTGAGCATTTCCTGACAAACATTCCTACCAAGGTTGATTGAAATTGACTCAACCAATCTAGAAAAGAAGTTGAAAATAGGTTTCTAAACTGGTTGCTAAGGAAACTACACCATTGCTAAGGGAGCCATGCCATACACAGTTTTGACAGAGCATATGTCCTGAGAAACATTCCTACCAAGTTTGATTACAATTGGTTGATTGAGATTCTTTCTCGACAAGAAGTTGAAAAACAGGTTTTCCATTTTGATTGCTATAGAATCCACACAATTGCAAGTGGAGCCAACTGAACACAATTTTGGTAGAGCCAGTCTGGAGGAACATTCTGACTAAGTTTGATTGAAATTGGCCCAGGGTTTTTTGAGAAGAAGTTGAAATTAGCAATGTGGATGAACAATGGACACCAGATGCAAGACCATACCATAAGCCCACTTGGCCTTACAGCTAGGTGAGCTAGAACTAATGGCAGTACCCTGAAATGTTGAGGTGGGACTCGTATTCATCAATCTGATAGCATTGCAGCTGAAATAAAGGGTGCAAGTTACACCATATTGAACAATATTTTTTGCTTGAACTTTTGACATTGGGATATTTGTAACCATCAACGTAAAAAAATCATTACAAATTTGACATGCAGTTATGATAGACCAGTTTTTGCATGAAAGGCTGTTATATTTTAATCTTCTTTTGCTATTTCTGTAAGGAATCTTGTGGTGTATGTTGTAACAGTGAACCAATGGGATATGCAGTTTGGGAAACAGAGATGAAAATAAAAAGGGACAGTAAAAATTCCGTTTCGTCATCCATTGTAGCAGTGTCAAGTGCATACTTAATTCTCAGAAAACACAGCAACAACTATTTAAAAAAATGTTAGCAACTAAATTTGAAAGCTTGATCACTTGGGCTTTTTGTGCACCATTTGTTTCCGCTTAGAATGTGTGAATGTTGCTAAATATTGTGTTTCATTATTTTTATATGTATGTTTCATCCATTGTACATGCTTTTTTTTGCAAACCAGTATGAACATGTTTTTAATTTGTAACATTTGATGGATCAAACTTAAGTTGGACTTAAATTTCATCCAGCTTTAATGCTGGAAACTGTAGACCTAATATTTCCAGGCTCAAGTTTATGTGGTGACATTGGCCTGGTGTTTTACTGTATCTCAAGGAACTTGTTAGGGTAAAGGCAGTCAAATTTAAAACAATTTTTCCAGTCATCGTGTCAGCCATTTTCACTAGAATTGCTAATGTTGTAGAATAATAATTGCATTATGGCACATTTGCCTTAAGAAACAGAAATTAGTTGTTGGCAAATGCAAAAGATGCATCATTATCCAATGTAAGAGTTTACTCAGATTGACCCAGTATACATCTTTTTTAGAAAAACCATCACAGCAGAAGCTCAATACCCTTTTGGACATTTCAATACTTAACATCACATGTTAAAAACCTGACCTTAGGTTAATCCAGCCCATCTGCTGGCTAGGTCAGCAGTAGTACCAAATCGTGTTATCCAATTCTACTTGCATGGAAACATTTTTACAATTAACATTTAAAATTGTTATTTATGGCACTTTTTAAAATTTATTAACATTTTGAAATATTGTTCAGCTATGTTTAACTCTTTTGCTATTTTTGAATACTGCTCTTAAACACAGCCACATTTATGCTGAGGTGCCATAAAACACTCATACATACATACATACATCAAAGGATACAGAAGATCAGAAAAGCAGTTTTTGAAGTTTTTTCAGGAGGGAGCTGGTGTTGGCAAAAAGGACACTTCTTGTCTCCAGGACACATTAAGCTCTTTCCAATTCAAATATATCCTAAATTTGGCACAGCTCAGCCTCAATCCGTTAGTTTGTTTGTGTGCTCATCTGTTATAAAATGTTGTCACTACTTTCCACTTTACTTCATCTCAAAATCATTCTCTTCTGCTTCAGGGAATCACTAATGTTTCATCTGGCAACCAGGGCTGTGGATTTCATTGATTAAAACTTCAATTAATCTGGCAATGATGGATTCAAGCTAAATTTTAAACTGTTCTGGTGGTTTCGATTTTGAATTAATTTACACATTATTTATAGGCAGTATGATTCCTGATAAATCACCTCTTTTCTTAATGCACTAGTAGTTCTTTAAATTGAAGTTATTGGTTTTTGTTGAGCCGGTGTAAAGCTCAATATAGCAATCACTTTGGTGTCCATATACGTGTCCAATTGAACATCCATCCCACCCTAGATTAAGCTCAATGCTAAAGTTTTTACTTTCCTTTTATGTACAGTCATTTCTTGCTAAAGAAAAGGATTACTCAAGAAAAGGGGGTCTCTTGTACTTATATAAATTGGTCAAGGTGTACAACAGTCTTGTCAAAGTGTACAACAGTCTTGTCAAAGTGTACAACAGTCTTGTCAAAGTGTACAGCAGTCTTGTCAAAGTGTACAACTATCTTGTCAAGGTGTACAACAGTCTTGTCAAGGTGTACAACAGTCTTGACAAGATCGAACATCATAAACGTATTGAAAATCTTCATGAAAAATAGGAGCCACGGGTGGCCAAGTGGTCTAAGGCGCTCACCTTTACCCTCACTCGCACATCTCACTTCTGTCCACATGAGTATGAGTCTCAGCTGGACCAATGTGGCTATATGAGAAAGTTTCCTAGTAGTTTCCCAAGGATCGGTGGTTCTTCCCAGGGTATTATCGGGTTCTTCCTCCACCAAATATACTGACTACCATTTATAGCCTATCATGTGCTGCAAAATGATGTTAAACTCCACAAAATCCAATCAAATCAAATCAGGAAAAATCAATACTGCATTACTTACCCAGGCTACTGCAATATTTTTGTTTGTTTTGTTTTGCTCAAAGATAGCCAGGCAAGTTAGTCCTGTCTGCAAATTTTTGCTTCAGAGTAGACTAGTTAAAATGTCTGCTTTAGGTTATCTGGATACCTAGGGAAAACCTTCCTGCTACATGCAATTATTCTAACATCTTCCATTCTTTATACTACAAACAAGATAGCCATCACAATTTTAATTCTAGTCCCTTGGAAATGTAGAATAAATAATTAGCAGTAGAAGTTGTTCAAGGCTATTGAACTCACCTATAGCAAGCATCCCCAACACTGACCAGTACAGACTTAGATCTGCCATTACAGGTATCTTTGGATATCAGAAGTCTGCCATTACAGGTATCTTTGGATATCAGAAGTCTGCCATTACAGGTATCTTTGGATATCAGAAGTCTGCCATTACAGGTATCTTTGGATATCAGAAGTCTGCCATTACAGGTATCTCTGGATATCAGAGTCTATACTATCTGTTCCCTCAATCATTTAAAGAACATTGTAGAGGTTGATCTGCTGACATTATGCGCATACATGTGTCAACCTTCCAGATCATCAACTCTAAAATTTGTTTATCCTCTCCAAAATGCGGTATCTCTATGATTATCAGGGAGGCTTAATAATTCTGGCTCTAAAATCTACCCACTCTTCTGAAAGGTGGTATCTCCTTGATCATCAGGGATACTTCCTGATTCACTCTCTAAATTTGTTGCCTACCCCCCACCTTCCAATAAAAGTTGAGAAAAACTGGAAATCTTCCTATAGCTAATGAAGAATTGCATTGATTTTTGTAAAACATATTTTGGGGAAATAAAATCTGGAAATGAAGAAAGAATCTCTCTAAAGGATGTTCTAGAAGTAACTCATCTGTGTATGCAATGGCAGGTATGGGTCAACACTGTTCTTAGGTGAGTGTGTGGTTACTTTGCATGGGTAAATACAGTACTATTGTCAGACATACTGTTGTGAGCTGTAATCATTTATATTTAAAGTCAGTGTATACTTAAACATAGTAAAAACACAAGCTCTTGTGAGCTTTTTCTACCATCTATAAAACATGAATTAATTAATTAAAAGCTTAAAAGAGAACAAATCTCAACAGTACAAATAACAGAGTCATCATATGCAGCGCTACAGAACAATCTAGTTACATATTTTAAGTCATGCAGCAATACATACGTACAGTGGTATACTGGCCATTGGGCATACCGGGACAAATCCTGGTGGGTCGCCGCAAAAAAATCCATTTTTACCGGTGTTTTACTGGTGTGAGCAAAACTCCAGGCCTGTCCCGGCAGACCGCCGCATCAGTGGGCCGTAAAAAAAATCCGTTTTTACCGGTGTTTTACTGGTTTGAGCAAAACCCCGGGCCTGTCCCGGCAGATAAGTCCAGGGCCGAGTTGCTTACACTGTACACTCCTGCATACGTACATACATACAATAAAATGATATACATACATACATACACATATAAAGATCTCAATGAATATATATTAGGGTAGAAATATCCATTGCCCGAGACAACTAAAAATTAATGCTGGGCAACCATTTTTCCAATGTGAAAGCCCAGTAAGGCAACTAAAAAATATTATTAAAAAGTGATTGTGTTAAAAATTATAATGGAGCTTTATATAGTTTCCAGTGCCAAATGCTTGATCATTAAATTGCCATTCTGGGTACCTGTTGCAGGGTGCCTGAATTATCTCCATATTCCTTAGTTGGGTGATTGCTGTAGGTAAGAGGCTATGCTTATTTACATGTGTCTGCTACTCATTATCTTATAAAGTAATCACAGCTCATACTACCAGCCCCACAGGGAGAACCCTTAAAAAAACAAGACTTACTAATGTTTGTCTTTTATCCACACACCAACATATGGTAGTGGTGTCTTTCAGGCTTGATACACTGAATGCCAATGATCTGGTACATATATTCCGCTTTCTCATTGGTCTGTTAAAGAAATAGGCACTTGCTGTAGAGCATGTGACAGTTGCTTCTGTTTGATAACTTTAGTTAAATTAGGAATATGACAAGTTTAAGTAATGAAACAAATCACAACTGTTGTTGCATACTACATTGGCTTGTGAGGTAATGGCTAAACAAAATTCCATCATGGAAAGTAAACAGCTCCTGGACAGTTTAGACAGAGGATTAATAGTGTCAGATTAACAATAACATGAACCCTAATGATATAAACTCAGTTAATCATAAAATATGGATAAGTTTCTGATCAGAGGTGGCCAACTACTAGAAAGCTGATGACGGACAACAAGACATCATCAAAAAAGAAAATTGTTAGATTATCTTTTATTTGTTGATCTCAAATAGATTAATATGTGTGCAAATTTGTGACACTTTCCATTAGCAGGACTGATGGTGAGTTATAAGTATTGTGTGCAATTAGGACTAAATATATATGACAAAAGTTTGTGAAAAATGTTGACTGCAGCAATCTTTGGGGTAATTTACTGGGCAACCAGAAAAAGCTCCTGGGCAACCAGATTTTCAAAGTTGGTTGCCCAGGGACAATCATGGATTTTCAAAATTGTTATACCATCTATCTCTGTATCTATTTAATAGAGCACAGATATAGACTTACAACACTAAACAGCCACATAGAACATAAGGATTAAAATAATCCAAGTATTAAAACATGCTTAAAATGAGACACATAAATTAAATTTACTAAAAGTCATTTCTAAGATAAAACCTAAAACTGAAAGCTAAAAATCTGGGAAATTATAGACTATTTAAAAAAAGGCAACAAAACAAAAACAATGTAAACAGTGGTGTCAAAAATGTAAAACCCATCAGACATGCAAGCTTAGGTGGTCAAGCCACTAATGCAGCACAATGGTATTTACCATAAATGGCTTAACATGATAACACTTTAGCCAGTGGTCTGTCTAGATGTCCACTCTTCTCTTTGATACCACTACTAAACTGTAAACATTTTGACCTGAAGAGGGATTTGACTGTTTGCAAAAGGAGGATTAGGTTAATCAAGTCAAGGTGTTTGGTCAGATTGTCACCAACACACTTTATCTTCCTATTGCATTTTGATAGAATCCAGTGGAAAGCTTTGCTGAGTTTTATATGTAGGTATGGAGTGGATAAAATGACTTAGCTGTTGTGTTCCTGGACCCAGATGTTACCTGAATAGAGGTAGTGAGTTTTACCTTTCTTACAGGGGAGTTCCTTTGATCACACCTGGCCAGATTTAACTTGTCTGCAATAGGTCACAACTGGAATACAAATGTTGATTTTCCTGTATTTGTTATGGAGAAACAACAAGGCATGTGAAAAGTTGTACATATTAATAGAGCTTGGGGCGAAGAAGACATATGAAGAGATTTTTTTTAGCAAAACATATTGTACTGCCATTGTGAAAGAATCGCATGCATATACAGGTAAGAGTAAGAGATAAGAGCTCATCATTACAATCACTTTGGCATCCATGTGCATGTGTCTGTCCATACATCTACCCATCTACCTAGATTAAGGTCAGTATTCAAGTTTGTTTTACTTTTCCTTTAATGTGTATGAAAGGTGGGCTTGACATATAGGCCATGGCCAGCTGCTTGTTTTGAGTAGTTATTATATTTTTGGGGGATTCTGTGTAATGTTCTTTTTTCATCTTATCATAATATGTACCTATGTTTCAAAGTGAAATCCTGGAAAGATTACAAAAGTCACAGAAATCACAAAATATTTTGATTTTGAAGGTACACATGGAGATCTAAGCATTTGACTGAACTTAAATAACGTACTCTTTACCACACTCATTTTTACAATACATATGCTCTTGAATTCATAAAACTTTTTAGACTGAGTGAGAATTTACATACAAATTTCCAGATCAAATACAGTAGTCACTCATTATAAAGCCCCTCAGTATACTACTGCCTCTTCTATAACACGGTATGGTCATGGATACCATACATTAGGTTACATTATGTTTTGTCATTGCTTTTTAATTTATTTCAATTCATTTTAGTTCTCCACTAATGAGACCCAATTTTTACGTAATTTCACATCATTAAAAACCCTATTTTTGTGTTTGTATGCAATTTTTATTACATGAAATGTCCCTCAGTATAAGGCTCTCTCACTTATAATGCAGGTAACTTTTATGACTTCCATGAACAGTGTTATAATGAGAGAGCTATGTAGCTCTTACTCTATGTACCGTATATAATCGCATATAAACCAGCTCCAAATGTAAACAACATAGACCCTGATCTGTCATCGCATAATATGCTGGCAGATCAGGGTCTATGTTGTTTGTTCCACTGATTAGTCCTTACAAACTGTATAGACCCAGATCTGCCAGCGCATTATGTGATGGCAGACATGGGTCTATGCAGTTTGCAGTTGGTATGGGCTTATATGTGAGTATACAGTACTCACTTATAATTCGAGTCCAGCTGAAAACATCATAGACCCTGATATGCCATTGCACAATGCACCAGAAGATCAGGGTCTATGTTGTTTGTTCTACTGATTACTCCTAACAAACTGCATAGACCCATATCTGTCGGCGCATTTTGCGACAGCAGATCTGGGTCTGTGTGATTTGTAGTTGGATTTATAAGTGAGTATATACGTTACTTTACAGCAACTCCTGTTTAATATGCCTGAAAATGTTAAAAGCTGTGGATGCAGTGTATCTCTCTGATTTCCACCATTCAAGATTGGAGAAAAAATCCTTTACTTTAACAGTTTTATGAATTCCAGGCCTGGATTTTAAATGACATAACATCAGAAAGAATTGTATGAAGGGATTAGGTCTGCACAAATTATATTGTGAACTGAGGGTGGACAAAAAGTAATGAATTTATTTGGTTTCTTATTTGAACAAATTTTTAGAAACTGTGATCCCAACTACTAGTATATAGTCCATTATTTGGAAATCAAATTTGATAAGTTATGGTAAGAGTGTAAGGGACTGATCATTTAATGGAGGGGGGGGGGCAGGGTTCTTATGACCCAGGTTATTTTTTTACCTTTTACATCAAGATAATTTATTTTTTTTGTCTTCTGTAAGGGATATAACTAGTTCTTTTTTTCTACAAATCAGAGGAACATATTTTGTTCAAGCTATTTGTGGGCCAGAAATTTTGTTCATAAAAAAGTCCAATTTCCCCACCCTACACAAATGAAATAGTTGGTCCTTAAGTTACCAGTGACAAATAAGAGGGACTTTTTCACCTAACACTCATGCAGGTTACATGATGGTCCATCTTACATTGAAGTTGGCACCATTTCTTCTTTTGTGTAAGAGACTTTGATTTTTCAACCTTTCACTTGGAAGAGAATTAAGGGCTATCAGAAAGCTATTTAAGTGCCCATTAAATTCAAATTATTTAAAGTTGAATAACTCCTTTTATTACCATAGTATCTTTTCATAGAAGGAAAATGTTTCCCACAATTTAAGATGGCCTGAAAATTGCTATTACCAGTAATCATAATTGGCTTAGCCTCATTTGAATCACCCCAGCACTTTTCACAGTCCATCATGTTGCTTTATAAATGCTTTATAAATGCAAATGACCTAATTGCCTTATCTTATAGTTGTGCTGGACATTCTTTTTTGAGAGTTCAAAACTAGTATGCTCATTTCATATGTTATTAGCTCTGCTGGTCATAGAGCAGGATAGCTTATGTGATGGCCTTTTGTCTGGTGTTTAACATCCAGCATCCATTGGCACAAATTTTTTATCACTACTCCTAAACTCCTGGGAGGATTGCCATCAAACTTTACAGACACATTCATCCCAAAGTCTAGTTGGTTCTAAAATGAAAATGGTGCCCTGTGGATATCCAGTATGGGAGCTATGTCGGACATATTGAAAATCTTGTTATTGCTACTACTCCTAAATGGATAGTCATATCGACATGAGGTTATCACTGAAAGACTTCTTATGGTGTCTGATTGGTCCTAAATGAAAATGGCGCTGATCTGAACTCCAATATGGCCCCCATACAGCCATATTGAAAATCTTGTTATTGCTACTACTCCTAAATGGATGGTCATATCGACATGAGGTTATCACTGAAAGACTTCTTATGGTGTCTGATTGGTCCTAAATGAAAATGGCGTTGATCTGAACTCCAATATGGCCCCCATACAGCCATCTTGAGAATCTTATTATCGCTACTTCTGCTGGATGGATGGTCATATTGAGATGGGATTTTCAGCAAAAGATTAGTTATAATCTCTAGTTTGTCTGAAATAAATATTATGCCAATGTGACATCCAATTTGCTGCCATGGTGGCCATTTTGAAAATCTTGTTATTACTACTCCTCCTAAACAGATGGTTATAGTGATATGGGGTTCTCACTAAAATACCTCTTATACTGTCTAGTTGGTCCTAAACAAAAATGGTGCTGATCTGACCTCAAATATGGCTACCATGGTGGTCATCTTGAAACTCTTGTTAATTCTGCTCATAAAAGGAAGGCTATAATGTATAATGACATGGGGTTTTCACTAGAAGACTTCTTATGGTGTCTACTTGGTCCTAAATGAAAATGATACCAATCTGACATTTAATATAGTCACCATGGCAGCTGTCTTGAAAATCTTGTTAATGCAACTCTTCCTGAATGGCTGGTTATATTGACATGGGGTTTTCACCAAAAGACTTCTTATTATATTTAGTTGATGCTAAATGGAAATGGTTCCGTTCTTACATCCAATATGGCAACCATGACAGCCATCTTGAAAATCTTGTTATTGCTACTCCTGCTGAATGGATGGCTATATAAAGATGGGTTTTTTTCTTAACAAAAGACTTTTTATGATGTCTGGTTGGTCCTAAATGAAAATGGTGCTGATCTTAGATTCAATATTTAATTCTCTTTGCAAAGCATATACAAAGAATTCATTTTACTGTGTGTTGTATACTGTATTATCTAAGACATAGATGTAACACATCATCCAAATTCACCTCTCCAAAAAGTAGTGACTGCTCTACTCACTAATTGCCATAGCTATCATTAATGTTGGCATTTTTTCTCCATTTAGATAAATCATGGTGTCTGGCAGAAGATTTTTGTAAAAGTATGCAATGAAAATTTCTTGCAAATAGGACAGAAAGTGTTGAAATTATAAAGATTTGAAGGTGCATATATTATATAATATTGTGTAAGCTGCATAGATGACCCACTGGGCTCTTGATTGGTTGCTTGACCAACCCAGCATGAGGAGAAATAAATGCAATGAGGGAAACATTCGCACCTAGCTGTGTTTATTAGATTGATCCACACACTGACAGAATTTCTGTTATGCCACAGTTAAGAGCTGCCCTCTAGGCTGAAAGATCAGTTGTATTGAATGTGACACCTGATAAACATGGACACATGTAATGCTGCAATACCCTCAGTATTAACTAGATAAATATAGATTGATTCATTGTCTTATTCTTGATTGCAAAACCCTAAAATGATAAGTCAAATATGCCATTGAAATTGATAACTGTTCTTATAAGAGATGAAAATCAAAATTTTCTCTTTTCACTCCATGTACACATGGTATTGTATATCAATAAAATTGTGGCAATTATTTTGGATGGGTCATAGTGTGAATTTACTTCTAATTGTGCAGGACTAATTTATCTCTGCCTTTTTACGAAACACAAGGGACTTTGTATTTGCATTTCTTGTTGCTCATCTTTCAGAATTTTGTTTCCACTCAGTAAACTTTAAAGCCATTTAAGATTCAGGGATGACATTTAGTATCGTTAGATTGGTGTGCAGGTATTACATTGGGGTCCTATCTTCAAGGTATAAGTCACAGGTCAGTATTTTTTAAATGTTCCATCACACTTTCCCCATCTGCTCCATAACTTTAGAGCTATTGGAGATTGGTGGATGCAATTTAATGTTTTTAATTACCACTTGAAGGTTATCACTTGCCACATTTGGGGTCATATTTTCTAGGTCAAGGTCATGGTTCCATGTTTTAATCTTTTTTCACCCTTTTCACTTCACTCTATGCATTTTTAGGGATGAAGCAACATTAGATGGTGTGTCATCCACCTTATTGGGGGTCTTATCTTCATGGTTGAGGTCCAGGGTCAATATTTTAAGTTTAATTCCTGAACAGTGGACTTAGTTCTTTTAGTGGACAAGGAAATTGTAAAAACCTGGGTTGTAGTCTGACTCAGCAATGACTGTCAAAGCATATAATGCTGGAAAAGTGAATATTTATTGCCAGAATTAAAAAATCCATAATGCAAGTGCCTGTGATAATGATACATGTCTAATTTTCCTAAATAAACAAATAAGACGGATGTGACCTCTGTAAATTACTCCTATTTTTTACCTGGTAGGTGCCATTGGGCCCCACTTTTTCCATTTCTGGAATGAACACTGCTATAATTCAAGAGCTGTTTGTAGTAAATAGATGAAACTTTGTATACTTATAAATTAACACTACAAGTAAAAGGAGTCATATACCACATTTGTGGTCCTCAATCTTCAAGATCAGGGTCACAGTTCAGTATTATTATATATTGCCACTAGAAGATATGTTGCATACCACTATCTTTAAGGTCAAGGTCACAGGTCAGTATTTTAGATTCCAGTCACATTTTCCCATCTACTCGATTAACTTAAAAGCTGTTTAAGATAATTGAATGAAACTTGCATTTTTATATATTGCCACTAGAAGATGTCTTGCATACCACTATCTTTAAGGTCAAGGTCACAGGTCAAATTAAAAGTTGTTTGAGGTACAGGAATGAACAATGGTACACTAATGTTTTCAGTCTTATGGCATGTTGCATACCATTGTCAAGGTTATATCTTCACGGTCAAGGTCATCAATTTTTTTGCACATTTCTGAACTTTATTCAAGTATGCCATAGATAGAGCCATGAAATATGGTTATTTTTCCATGTCTGCCCAGTAACTTGACAGCTAGCTGTTCCAATGGACACAGCCAGATTTCATCATTATATACTTGGTGACTTCACCACGGTCAGTTCAAAGACAAACATTTACCAAATTTGCTTGTTTTAGTGGATTTCATGGTTGCTACAAACCACAAATTGATATGACCCAATACAAATATTGAATCATTGTGAATGCCATTTTGGAAGGGGCAAAGTACTGATGAAAATGTCGCTATTTGCAAAACCACACAAATATTTATGTCCTTGAAATTTTTTCAGTTTCACGGTGTGTCTTGCAAACATACCAAAATACTGGTAGATAATACTGAAGGTCAGATCTGAAAGAGGCTGCATTTATAGTACCCTAAGCAACACAGTATCCACACTGTGCTTAAAAAGTTATTATTTGTTCATATTTCATATGGTTGAAGCTCTTGAGAAGAGCATACCAATGATATCAAAAACAATGTACTTTTACTAGAAGATTTAGCTCCCATGGTCTACAGTCTATGTTGTTTCCCCCAGTATGGTCGCATTAAATAAATCCTGTTAGATTCATTTTTTAGACTAATTTAACCTATAAGTGGTACCAGGACATCAGATATGTACCGTGTATACTCGCTTATAAATTAGGTCCAACTGCAAACTGCACCAGCAGGTCTGAGTCTATGTAGTTTGTTAGAGGAATCAGTAGAACAAACAACATAGACCCTGATATGCTGGCACATTATGAGACAGCAGATCAGGGTCTATGATGTTTGCAGTTGGACTTATAAGCAAGTATATATGGTATAGTGGCAAGTTCCAAGAAAATCAGGATGTTAGGCAAGTTTTAGCAACTGCTTCCCTTCCATGAGGCATGCTGGGATTATATGCACAATGAGGGATATTTAATGCAGTTTGACCAAAATGAGGGGTGTGCACTTATTAAGGCATCTTATTACATGGATTACAGAATTGCATCTCAGAATCACTGTACTTGGAACCACTTCACTTGGCATTTACATTTAACATCCAAATGGTGGTTGCTCTATAGAAAAATGGGGAATATTTTGTAATTGGACTTAATAAATATAGTGTATCATTCAGGATATTCCCTGCTTGCTTGCCAATTTCACAGTTTTGTTTGCCAGGAAAAGTTATATTTTATTTTCATGAAGGTTATTTTGAACAAATTGTTTACTGAATTGGGTGTTAATCATATACCAAATAGAAATACCTAATTGACAATGAAAACAATTTTTCTGTTATTGTGTGAATTTATTTATGAGTTACAACTTCTCTAGGGTCATGTACTCTTAAATTGGAACCACAGAACTTGTCAAAATAGCTACTACTGTAGGTCAAGTTGTATGTTTTGTGAAGTAGTTTTGTTGTATTTTCATCTTAGTATATTCATTGGCCCTTGTTGAGATATGTTTCTTCTCTATGTGAATTTTCTTCTGCACAGCAGTGTAATTACAGGATAATTTAATGTTTTAAAGCCAGATGAAATATAATTATTATTGTATCAGACTTGTGTTCATTTTACACTTAGTTGCAAACAGTGTAGAACTAGACCTACATGTACCATTGAATAATACTCTGGCAGATCTAGGTCTATGTTGTTGTTCTACTCATGTATAATGCACTCTAAAACTGCATACAACATAGATCCCGATTTGCCATCAATATTGCACTGCTAGATCAGGGTCTACACTGTTGGTTCTACTCATGATATCAAGTAAACAATGTAGGCCAGCTCATTAAATTACAGCAGATCTTGATCTATGTAGTTTGGTGCACTTTACAAGGGTTATTTGAAAAGTTCAGAATATTTTGATATAAGTTTTTTGTTTCTTTGAACCTGTTAGTAAATTTAACAACGATCACTAGACAAAATAACGTTCTATAAAATGATTTTCAGCTGCATGTGCAGCACTCGGGACTCCTGCAGATATTTGCATGTGATATAACATAGGTAAATGAAAGTGACCTAAAAATGTGCTGGCAGATCTGGGTCTATGCAGTTTGATAGGAGTAATCAATAGAACAAGCAACATAGACCTTGATCGGCCAGCACATTATGCGACAGCAAATCAGGGTCCGTGTTGTTTGCGGATGGACTCGACTTATAAGTGACTATATAGAGCATATGACGTCTCTTTTTAGCTAGGTGTACTGTAGTACTAGGAACTCTGGGAGAGATTGGTATGGCAAATCTGTCTCTTATTAAATAATTTTAAAAAAAAATTATTATACAGTTTTAATAATCGCAATAACCATCCTATGAGAGAAAATGGTAAAGTCAGCGAAAAGTATACGAGACCTTGGAAATCTTTAGTAATTTACAACCTGCCATAAATTGGCTATGCAAGCTTTCTGTTATGGAAAATCAATGTGATCTCGGTAATTGTGTCACACTGAAATAATTCACTCACAAACATACCCTTTTCTTTGTGTTTTTGATAAGAGGAGTCTATAATTTTCAACCTGTGCAAATTTGATTAATTTCTAAACACTTGTTCAGCTATTATTTAATTAGTGAAAGGATATTTTTTCCAGTACTTTTCTCTGTAATGATCTTTACACAAGAGTAGATATTACAAAAATGTTAAGTACTCTAACATTTCACAAATGATCATGCTTAAATTTAATATCGGCTTGTTGGTCTTCATATCACTATGACATAATAGTGTAATTTAGGACTTCAGTAATTAATGGCTTGAATATTTTAAGTTTTAGTTTTACAGAAACAAAACATTGCTGACAAGCTGACAATTTATGCTCACACTGGTTGCACTTTAAGATGCAACTTTTAATGGATCTTTGTGATGTACATGTTAAACTTTTAAGCAACAAATAACACACAAAAGATGCCTTCATCAATGTAGACATGGGCATTTTCAATGACACATGCTAAATAGTTTTAAGGGCTCCACTAATCTTAGAAAGTCAATCCATAATGCAGCGATCATCAAAATCTTGAACAATTTTCAAGTGCAAGTACTGAGCAGGTATAAATAATTTTACATATCAAAAAGTCACCATCAAGGGCAAAATTGAGAACTTCCTGTTGATTGGATTCAAAGTGCTATTTGAATTCCATTAATGGCTTCATAATTAGCTGTTGATTTTTTTTTTTACAACAAGCTGATGCATGTACATTTATGCCATGAGTCAACATCCAGAGGGTCACCCATGACTTAACTTTGCTGCATTGGGTTTAGTTCTTTTAAAAGTTTAATATTTTAAATACAACTACTGTAAATGCTTTGGGAAAAGGTTGGTTGGTTGGTTGTTATGGGTTTAATGCCATTTTTCAGCAAATGATAGGCTATACATGGCGGCCAGTATATTTGGTGGAGGAAGAACCCAAGAAAACCCTGGGAAGAACCACAACCTACGGGAAGCTACTGGCAAGCTTTCTCACTTACCCACATTAGCCGAGCCCGAGACTCGAACCCATGCAGACAGAGGTGAGATGTCAGTGATCTGTAAAGGCAAGCGCCTTAGACCACTCGGCCTTGGGAAAAGGTGTCTAACACTATTTTGTACATGTATAGATGATAAATACTGTCTATACTTGCTCATATGTCGAGTCCAACTGCAAACTGCACAGATCCCGATCTGCTGTCACATAATGTGGTGTCAGATCTGGATCTGTGCAGCTTGTTAGGAGCAATCAATAAAACAAACAACAGACAGGGTCTGTGTTGCTTGCAGTTAGACTTGACTTTTAAGTGAGTATATATGGTACCCAGCACATGGGGTGGGGGGCAGTTATTTTTGGCATTGAAGCAAGTATGATATAATGGAATTCAGCAATATATGACCTAAAGAAAAATCCTGGCATCTGCACTTGACCCATACACAAAAATGTACAGCCATGTTAGCTCTGAAGGGCATTTTCAAAAGCCAGTATTCTATATTCAGCAGACTTTCACTAATATAGTACATGTACTTGAAATCCAATTATAATGGACAGTAAAACTTTAAGCAATTATACTGATGGCCTAATCACAGCTGTGAATGACAGGATTCTAAAGAAATATAAGAAGTTTTACTTATCTTTAGGCCAGTGACATGTTTTATGTCTATATTCAAACAAAAAAACCTATTAGTATCATAAGACAGCTGATGGATAATCACAGTTGGTTTCTATGTCAGATATCACTGATTTACCTGTGTAATATTATTGTGACAGAGTTCATCGGATATCACTGATTTACCTTTGTGATTATATTGATGTGACAGAGTTGGTCAGATATCACTGGTTTACCTGTGTGATTATATTAATGTAACAGAGTCGGTCATATTTCACTGATTTATATGTGTGATTATATAATGTAACAGAGACAGACTGATATCACTGATTTACCTGTGTAATTATATTAATGTAACAGAGTTGGTCTGATATCACAGATTTATCTGTGTAATTATATTAATGTAACAGTGTTGGTCAGATATCACTGATTTGCTCATGTGGTTATATTAATGTAAAAGTCACCGGTTTTGAATAGGTTAACTACAGTTCCAAGAAAAACAACATAGGTGGTACATGTATCCACTTGATTCTTTGGAAAAGCGGAAACTAGTAGTACACACCCATGTAAAGTGTTGCCTTTGTTATTACAGTAAAACCTGTCTTGAAAGACCACTGCTAGTAGAGATGACCTTTATTGAGAGACCACATTTTTATTGCACATATTTATTGATTATATAGTGTTATAACCTGTCATGAGAGACCACCTATCTTGAAAGACCATGATTTTTTGATAGAAGGGGTGATTTTTCAAGACAGGTTTTACTGTAATTCCTGGGTCAGCAAATGAATGTGCAGAACATAGTAAAATTGCTGTTTTGCCATTCCTTCAGAGTAGAATATAAGAATCAGCAATAACTTGCAATAGACAGGATGTTGGGTTTATACATGTCATGTTTGATGTGAAATGCTGCATGTAACTATACACAAATAGTCAGATATCTACACTGTTGGGTTTCATATCAGCTGTAAAGATGCAACTTTTCCATGATGTTGATTACAAGTTGTGGAACTACACACAGTATGAGAAAGCTGTACAGTCTATTATTTACAGTTGCAGGCTTCCATTCACCTACTGTTCTTCATCAGCTTCAAGTATATTAGTATATTGGCAAGTGTCTTCACCTTCAGATGACTCCTAGCCAACTTTAACATGGGACTTATAATCTAGTACATACATCTAGTATATATTCCTGGTATACACCCATTTAGCACATGTTAATAATAGTTTATATCTGGATCTTCAAACTCTTATCTGTTCTTTAGACTGTATTTATCAAGTGTCAGATGTTGAGGATGGTTGTTTGGTTTTTGACAATCATGGACTTGTGTTGTGCTGCAAATTTATGTTGAACATTAATCGGATATCTCGTACTACATAAAAGTCAAACAGAGGGATATAGCTGTGTGAGTCAAAGTGTATACCCATCACTTATGTCACATTTTCATCAAAAACTGGCACAGTATTCTGTTGTCTTCTAATATCAGACTATAAAGTCTCGCAATTACAGGGTCATTTTCCATCAGTTTAAGTACAACCTTTCATCCTCTACCAGGATCAGTGATCAAGAAAGGTATAATTTTGTAAATATTGTACTACTGTATGCCATGAGCTTGAAATGTAAGCAGGGACATCAATTTCAGCAAGGTTTGTTTATGGAGGTTTCTTGTTCCCATTAACTTGTTAAGTGCCTCCATCATTGGAATTGGCATAAAGAATTTAAACAAGTGACTCCCAAGTTTAAAAAATGAATGCAACTTTATTGTTTACTGGCAGCACATCAAATTAATTTGGCATGTCATTTTTCCATCTAATTCTTGTCTGAAAATCTAAAGGACTAGAAACATGTAGAGCAACCAAAGTTTGTATCTACTTGATATCAACATCCTCCATATGTTTTTTGGCAATTTTTGTACAGATATCTATCAAATATTTTTTATATTCTTTTTAAGTTTATTTGGCTTTTATGATTTTTGGAGGTACTGAGATTCTGCATGCATGCCAAAACCTCTATATAGTGAATTAAATTTCAAAGATAAAGGAGACAAAATAGATGCCAAAAATTTTAGACATACAATCTATACTAAGCGACAGGTCTTAGTACCATACATAATCACGTATAAGTCACGTCCAACTGCAAACTGCACTGACCTGGATCTGCCATCACATAATGTGCCAGCAGATCTGGGTCTATGCAGCTTATTAGGAGTAATCAGTAAAACAAACATAGACCTTGATCTGCTGGTGCATAATGCGATGGCAGATCAGTGTCTGTGTTGTTTGTAGTTGGACTAAGTTATAAGTGAGTATAGAGGGTAACAAATTTCTAATGAAACTTTTTCTTTTCTTTTTGCAGATGAGAATGATTTTGAGGTGTGGGAAGCTGGCCATTTAGAAATATTTACCATGTAAGGAGAACCTGGTATTTGTGTAACCTAGCACTTTTCAAATTGGATTCATGGCCTCTGACTGCCCCTGAACCACTATATGAAAAGTTACATAGAATCATGGGAGTCATAAAACGACAATTATATGTCACCATAATTGTGCTTAGCATTTTTCTAGTCTTTACATTCTCTTTCAACAGTTATGTTTGGTCATCACTAAAGTTTGATTCAAAACTTCAGAATGAAAATCTCTCAGGGTATGGCTTTCGGAAACTTCTAGAAGATGGCGAATCACCTGTGGACAGAAACTTGATTCCTGGGGCAGAAAAACACTTACCTCAATGCATTATAGTCGGAGCAAGAAAATGTGGCACAAGAGCTTTGTTGGAGTTTTTAAGTCTGCATCCGCAGATAAAAGTAGCCGATATGGAAATGCACTTCTTTGATGATGATGAAAACTACACCAAAGGTCTGGGGTGGTATCAAAGTTGCATGCCATATGCTTTGCCTGGACAAATTACCATAGAGAAAACACCACGATATTTTATAGCAGAAAAAGTGCCACAAAGGATTCAGGCAATGAATAGTTCAGTTAAACTCATTGTGATCTTGAGAAATCCCTCCACAAGAGTTGTATCTGATTATGCTCAAGTGTATGCAAATAAAATTGCAAAAAATAAAACCTTTTCAAGATTCGAAGATGTTGTGATAGACTCCAGGACCAGCAAAGTAAACACACAATACAAAGCAGTCAGAATCAGTTTATATTACTATCACCTTTCCAGGTGGTACTTGTATTTCCGAAGGCATCAGATTCATATTGTTGATGGAGATAAACTCATTACTCATCCCCTGGAAGAGATTCGAGAAGTTGAGAAATTCTTGGGCCTTCCACACAGTATTTCTGAGGACCGTCTGTATTTCAATGAAACTCGGGGATTTTACTGCATGAAATTTCAGCAGGGTGAACATTGTCTTGGTGCAACCAAGGGACGCAAGCATCCAGACATTGATCCAGAAGTGCTACAAAAATTGCGTGAATTCTTTCGTCCACATAATAAAAAATTGTTTGATGTGATTCAGAGAAGGTTTGACTGGGATTGAATTCATTTCTTGTATCAAGAAATGCACAAGTCAGAATTAAAAATATAGGAAGCAGCTGAGCTGTTAGCTGCAGAAGAGATACAGTCTAGTCCCCCCAATTAGTGGGTATTTCAGGTTTACTTGAAATTCATTGAACAATCACTCATCAAAATAAAGATTATGATGTGCTTGCAAATTGAGAGTGCAATAATCACGTCTGTCAATATCAGGACATTTCTCATTTAACAACCCTCATTTCATTCAATACTCAGTATTATGATCCATCATGGCAGGGCTAATAGATGTCAGTTGAAATGCAATCTATCAAATTGATATTTCTTATTATTTTCCAGTCATAGACCAAATATAACGTAATATACATGACCAGAGCCCTAGATAAGCAGCATAGTTGCATATTTTATGGAGACAAAGAAACAGTTTTAAAAAAATGCATTCAGATTACACAAAACAATATAATTTTAAGTATTTAATCATAAGTTGTCATTGTATTGCTCCTACCATAAGCACAGTCCATGTTGCATGATGGCAACTTTGATCAGTATAAACTATGTTATCTGTTCAAGTTCCAAATGTTCTGTGCACATTTGAAATTATTGTACCTGATCAGTGTGAGAACAGTCACTCAAACAGCATTGTAACATGAATGGGCAACTTTGATCTGCTGGTACAATACTCTAATAAAAATGAAGAGCTGACTTGTACTGTGCAATTATATCAGACTTCTGACGTTAATGCATGGTTGACCCATTAAGTACATAAATACTGCTGTCTCCTAAGGGCTTGTAGGCAGATTTTAGACATGCATTAACATCAGAATTATGATGATAATGCATGGGCCTAACTCCCCCTGCTTCCAGACACAATTGTCCTCAATTACATGTAAACAACAGGATAAGCTCCACTCTTTAGTTAAATGTTTTGCAGATGACCAAATGATACAAATGTGAGAAAGAAAGAAGGAAGGAAAGAAAGAAAGAAAATATGAAAAAATAAAATAATATGAAATATGAAGAAAAGAACATGTAATCAAACCTTTAAATGCATTTTCATTGCAGCTTTTCCTTTATAATCTAATCTGATACAATTTAAATATAAAAAAAAAAATATGCACTGAAAGCTTGAGACATTGGATCAGCAGTGGTAAGCTACTACTCCTACTACTACTACAGGGTGACCACACAGATTTTCCAAAAACTCTGTCCTTTAGACCACACTTTGCAAAGATATTCTACATTTGCAGAAAATTGATGCAAATAGAAATAGCATAAATATTTTAATGTACCTACAATTCTCATGGTAATTTTCTATAATTCATTCCTCGCATGCAGTATTTTTCAATTATCAAAGATATTATGGAAACAAATTCAGCTATTAATAAGGGATTTTGAAAGAAACGGTATGTTTAGCAATGTCATTTTAATTATGAAAAAAATCGGCACTCCTGCATTATCCATTTGTATATCCATAACTATGATGAAAATTCCGCATAATCCAGAAAGATCTGTACATGTGGTCAGCCTGATACTAGTACTGAAGATAAAAAAAATTTGATGATCCATGATCGTCGTCATCATCATCATCAGGAGCTTGACTAAAGTATAGTGATGGAAAGACAGAACATTTTAAGATAAAATATTTACCCCTTTAGAATCGCATCCAGCATCGTTTTTATCCTTAAAATGAGTATAAAATGGCATGGTTACCCTTGAACGTGTAATGCCCGTTTAGATGGGGAAAAATTGAATGCTGATGATAGTATTTGTTCTCTTGTGTCTTTCTGTCTTTGCATCCCAAACTGACAGAGAAGGGTGTGCAAAATAAGTTACATGTACATATACATTACACAATTCACTTAAAAGTGGACAGGGAGATTGTCAATCAAGAGGGTCATTCATGTTACAAGTGATATATTGCAGTCTCATTAACCAGTTTAACTCCTGCATTAATCTGGTTAATTAGCGAAAACATTGTATATTACACATAAAAACCAATTGCACCCTGAATTAGTCTTGGTTGCTAAGCTCTTTGACACATTTAAAAAGGCATGATTCATGTCTTGATGATCAGGATACATTTTGGCAATGTTTGTTTGTGTTTTGTTTGCTGGCTACAGTGTCACACTTCCAAAGGCTTGTGAGACTACAGATAACTTCCAACCACATCATATTTAAAAAGGCACACAAATTGTGTATTTTTTACCCATCGTGCTGTATGTGAATGGATCTCAAACTTTTTGCACCCGCTGCCCACTTCCAGGTATTCTATGTGCGGCTAATATATCACCTGCAGCAAGCCCGTGCAGTGACTCATAGTTTGAGAACCTATGCTCTATACCAATGTGAAACTACCAGTCAGTTACTGCAGTTTAGGGGGAGTTTCCAAAACTAGCCATTATGGGAATGATGTCAGTGTTGCGTGAATGATGTCACTGACTAACCATTTGTGAGACAAATATTTTACTAGTTACCAGCCTATGATATTAGATTGCCGATTTAGACTGAGTACCATGAAATTTGTTGTAGTGTTCACAAAATATCAATCAAATTTTTAAAAACTGCAGCTAGTTCCAAACCAGGGAGTAAAATAACCAATTTATTAAATTCTTATCAAGAGCTCTGCATGACTTTTGATCTAGACAAAACAAAATCTGTACAAGAATAGTACACAGATTGCATGTCCAAACGTTTACTGGAGCATGAGGGAGGAGTTTGAGAATTCAAAGTCTTTCCAGGTGCTTTGACAAATGTTTCCATACAACAAAACATGTATTATCAGTTTTATGAAATTCCAATGTTTGAGTACAGCTGACATTTGCAAATGATTAAACCAGCTGGAAGTGGCCCAGTCATGTAATAATAATAATTATCATCTAAACTAAAAGGACCAAGTCTGTGAATCAAGTTTGAAAGTAGGGGATACAAGATTTGTTTTCAAAATTTCTTTGCTTTATTTTGTAAGATCTAATTTTAAAAAATTCTGGGTTAAAGGGATCCATATAAACTTTTTTGTTTTGGGGCATTAATATAATTAAATGAACCGCTTTGGCTACCGAGGAAAATCCCAGTTTACTCGATGGTCGTACAAATATGTTTGAACACTGCAAGTAAGAGCATTATAAGGGGGCAACAATTCTAATTTTTACCTACTTGCCCAAGAAGGAAAATGCATGGAAAATAGCATCAAATTTCAATTTTTTTTCTTCCAATGTTACAAATAGGCTACTTACATGAAATTTCGCTTGCCCAAGTTTTAGTTGTCCAGGCTTGTTGGGCTAGAGAATTGTTGTCCACTCATTATTAACCCTTGCCTGAAACCTTAGGTTCTACTAATTGATTACGTATTACAAATTATACGGATATATTATGGCTTGCAACACAAAAATGGGGGTGGGGAGAGAAAAGTTGAGATTATTTTTTCTCCATAAATAACATTTCTTGAAGACCTAAGCAATCAAGTCTGGATTTGGAAATTGATGTGTTATTATTTCTTTCATTGATACATTTTCCTTTCTTTTTTTTTTCTTCAACCTTTGCTATAGGTAGAAGAACAAATTTTTTGCACTCTAATTAAAATATTTCCCAAAATAAGACAGAAAATTGTATGGGCCTGCATTGATCAGATTAATTCTAAAGATATAGTTGTTTGTTTAGACCAGCCATGTGCAACTTCTTCCAGGGCACAGGCCGGTTAAATGATTTTGAAAGCCACACTGTATGATGTAAACAAGAGGATAAAACCAAGTTGCGGGCTGGATCCAGCCTGAGTGCTGTAGGTTGCACATGCTTGGTGTAGACCCTAAGGCTTGCTTACTTAATATTGAATATCTGGAGATGCATTTCATGTTCAATTATGCCATATTCATATATTAAATGTATTTTGAACTTACAAGCATATTTATTCAGCTGTTAGTTAAATGCTCACTGAGGAAATTATATTTTTTATTCTGTTTTCATGGATGCTGCATGAGTAATGATAGGGCTTGCTCGAGAACATATATGCAAGTATGTGAGAGTACTTGTTGCTTTGAAAGACTTTTCTCTGTCGTGGAATTCACTCTTTATTACTTAGCTATTACTATACATTTCACACTGTAATAGTCAAATAATAAAAAAGTGAATTTCAAAATCGAAGAAATTTAGTCTACATGTTTATGTTAATGAAAGATGTCAAGATGTTTTATCACATACCATTATTAATACAGCATATTTGTAAACCCATTTCATATATAAAAACATGCCACATGTAATATTATTTCATGACATTGCTCGATGTCAGAGCGTAATGTCTGAATTATCCAATGAAAGTCATATCATTCTGACTCAGTATTTTTTTATCGCCAGCTTTTCTACAGTATAAAATTGGTCACATCTGTCTGTCTGTCCTTCAATCCATACATCCATCCCACTTTAGTTTCTGCACAGTAACACTCTTAATTATTATTCATTTTCAGCTAAATTTGGTTTGTTTTTATTTGGTTTGGTCATGCTTTCCACAGCACATACTCTCTCAGAATATCTCAGTGCCATAATGGTGTTTTAGCCCCCAGGTGATCTAAGCCTTAGTTCATCCTCAGCATGAATTAGAACATGCAAAGCTTGACTGGTTGTTGTTTCCTCAATATGCATTGAAATCCCATCAAGAACTAGGGTAAAAGAACCAGACTAATTGTACCAGTTCAGATGCATTACATTGTGATGTCCTTGGTATATTATGACATCAGCTCATGTGCTACCTTATAACGTTATCGGCTTTGTGTTCCATCACTGAAAGTAAAGAATCATGGAAGTTTTTTTAAGCATGTTATACAGAATATTCATATTCTGCACCAAAGATACATAATAGGAAAAACTGAAGTAAATGCAATCTAAATTGCCATATATACTTGCATATTTGTCGGGTCCAAATGCAAACAACATAGACCCTTATCTGCCTTCGCATAATGTGCCGGCAGATCAGGGTATATGTTGTTTGTTCTACTGATTAGTCCTTACAAACTGCATAGACCCAGATCTGCCATCACATCTGGGTCTATGCAGTTTGCAGTTGGTATGGGCTTATATGCGAGTATATACAGTAAGTGACCTAAAGTGATCAAAGAGTAATGTTTTCTCCAGGTGGAAATTTACCACCACATTTACAGCATTGTGTGGCAGTGGTGTTATCCTATAAAGGAGAGGTCACCCAATGTGAGAAGTGTTCACACCAAAGTAACATAAGTAGGTTATTTAGTGCTTAGGCAATTGTAATAAAGTGCCCTGGAATGCGTCTAGATATTAATAAGAGTAAGAGCTATTCTAAGTTCAATTGTCAGCATTCTACATCATTGTTTTGCAAAGTTAAATATAGTCGCTGATTGTCAGACTGATCCATTTTCATTTCTGCACAATAACTCCCTTAATTATTATTAGATTTTGACCAAATTTGGTATGCAGCTTGATTTTCATGAATCCCTGGATGAGTTCGATTGTCAGCATTCTACATCAGCCTTTAGAAGAGGTATAAGCCCTAATTCTCAGACCTACCCAATTTTGTCTGTGTACATTAACTTTCTTAATTATTTTTGCATTTCCACCATATTTGGCATGCAGTTCAATATTGATCAGATATTGGCTGCATTCAATTGTCACTTTCTGCAGAGTTATGGCCCTTGACTCATGGAGCTGCAGTGGCTCAGTGGTTAAGGCATTGGACTAGAAGGGTGAAGGTTGATTCCCACCATGATCTGATCAGCCCCCGATTGGCTACTTTGGGGTGTCCTTGGGCAAGTCACTTTACTCTACTTGCCTTGGCACTATTTAACCTTCATAGTGTTGCTGTGTATAAAAAACCGCAAAACAAAAAACAAGCCAGACTTGACTTTCATTTCCAAACAATAATCATTATTATTGGTTATCAACCAAATTTGGTATGCAACCTGATATTGATGAAACCTTGGCTAAGTTTGATTGTGTCAGCATTCTGCATTATAAATTTGCAGATACATCATCAATTTTACAGAGTTATGGCCCCTGACTGTCAGATCCAACCAGTTTCATGCAGTAACTCCCTTAATTATAATTGGATTTCAACCAAATTTGGTATACCGATTGATTTGTATGAATCCTTGGCTGAATTCAATTTTCATTATTCTTTATCATTGTTTAGTGGCATAATAGCTCTCAGTTGTCACACCCATCCACATTTGTTTGCACACAATAACCCTTTGATTATTATTGGCTTTAGCCAAAGTAACATATCATCATATGACAATCAAACCCTAACATGGGCAGATACCCATGGACCAATACTATTGCTGGCATATGTGTAAGGTATTATGTGATTTACAGGCATACTGGCAGCTTGTTGGATCAGGTCTAATGTTAGTCTTGAAACATCATTATTTTGGAGACTTATATCCCCAGATTGATGGATACACCCACATTCATTTCCACACAACAAATCCTTTGTTTATGACTTGTCAGACTTGCCCACTTTTCTTTCTGTGCAATACCTTCTTTACACCCTATTGGATTTCAATCAAATTTACTATGCAACTTTATGTTGATAACACCTTGGCATAGTTCAATATTTTAGTATTTGAGCTACATCATCATTTAGTGGAGTTGTGACCCCTGATTGTTGGAACCACTCACTTTTATTTCCATGCAAAAATTTACGTAATTATTCTTGGATTTCAAGAAAATTTAATATGCATTTCTATATTGATTTAACTTCATCAGAATTTGATTATCAGCTTTCTATGTCATTGTTTAGTAGAGTTATGAATGCTAAATGCTGGATCCACATTTTTGTATGCAGTTTTATATTGATGAGACCACACCTGGGTTCCATCATCAGTGTTCTAAATCATCAGCAGTGTCTTCCTTTACAAATGTACCTTAACTCACCATTGGCATGTAAGCCTTTCCGCTAGAAAACTACACTCCCCAGCTTCCAATGAAAAGTGGAGAACATCAATTCTTGGAATTTGTTTCAGCAGCTTTGGAACAAAACATTCATGTGATAAATAGAATCTTATAATTATCTTCATTTCAATTGAAATTCATAAATCTTATTTCAAAATTATATGAGTATATATATATATATATATATACACTATCCCATGTGTTTTGTGCTCATTGAAAATTGCTAATTATGTATCCAGTCAGACTGTATACTGTAATTTCTCTTTTGTAATACATGCTTAATTGTGAATAACATAGACCCAGATCAGCCAGCCTATAAGAACCATGGTGGCTTAGTGGTTACAGCATTGGACTTCAAACCAGAAGGGTATAGGTTTGACTCCCACCATTGGATCGGCCCAGAAAAGCTACCATGATGTGCCCTTGGTCAAGGCAATTTATGCTACTAATGCCCTGGCATGGTATAATATGTATAGCATAAAAAGGTTTTTTAGATCAGGCTCATTGCTGTTTGCTATTCTTATGATTTCAAGAAAACAGTGTATCAGAGGATATATGCAGTTCACCTTTGAACATGTGCTTTACTAGAGGGGCAAATACAGTTATACATACTGAGAACGGCTCTGCTGGTCAAAGAAAAATGTGCACAAAATTTTTAAGATACTTATACAAATAGATACCGGTAATTAATCCATCTTCATGTAAAATGACCATTTTATCACTAAAAACAGGTATGTATATGGGAATTATTTGTATGGAGACATTATCAAACTTTGCTATAGTTATTACCATAATATGCCTCAATTTGTACCCGATATCCTTAAAGGCTCCTGTCTTGCTTGCACAGCAGTCTGCACAACCTTTGTTTTAATAATATAATGTTCTGTACATGTAATTTTTCAAACTTTTTTAAACACTCCACTTTTATGATACCAAATGTTTCCTAATAATCTTTTTGAACATGCAAAATTTCAAAACAATTACCTAAATTATCGGCATAATTTGTATGCTAGTGTAACTGCATAATTTGTGCACTAGCGTAATTTGGGCATTCCTTTTGTGAGATTGGAAATGCTCTGGAAGCAATTGCATAATTCCTTGCATGCATGTATATCAATGTTATTTGCCTTATCTAAATTAGAACAATTAGGTTGAAAAGTGGACAAATTACCCACATAATAAATACAATGGAGAAAGTTTCCATCATCAACTCATATTTGTTTCCAATGTAAATCATAAGCTATTGCTTCAACAAACCTGGTTTAGAAATTATACCACTCTTGAACTTGAGATTTTGTTTCGACCAATCACAAATTATGTTACTTTTCAAAGCTTATTTCTGATTGGCTGATAGTAGAAACTCAAGCTCTGAGTTTTATGATCTTGGAGCCTGTAGTCATGAAATGTTGTCAGCACTAAAATTGATCCCATACTTGAATGTCAAACATTTTGATTTTCTAGAACTTTACTCTGAGTAAGGTTAGGACCAATACAATTTCAAGACAATCATATTGTGTGTTTCTCTTAAAGCATTCCAGATTTCACTGATACTGCAAAGCCGTCACAGGCAGTTTGACCATGCCAAATTTTGGACCTTAATTGTATGCATTCATATTTGTAGAAAATTATGCAATGAACAAACAACACACAATTCTGTGCAGAGGTCAAAATAGCTTGTTCTGACCATAGGCAGATTTTCCCATACCCACTA
The DNA here is from genome assembly GCA_029931535.1 of Margaritifera margaritifera. NCBI lineage: Eukaryota > Metazoa > Mollusca > Bivalvia > Unionida > Margaritiferidae > Margaritifera > Margaritifera margaritifera. Next base: position 977,206 of record JAQPZY010001678.1, read on the forward strand.
TTGTAGATGGTGAGTGGCTGTACCAAAATAAATTAGGTGGCAAAAGCCATTTATTGAGAAACTGTAAGTATGGTTAATTTTGTAGTTTTTAGTCCGAGTTGAATTTTTGTCTGAGACAGTTTTGTAACTAGTATTTCAGGCCAGAAGTCAACAGTTTTTAAGAACCAGTCTGCTGAATGTTACAGTTTGTTCTAAGTGTTAGTAACATATATTGTACATGAGGAAATTTAAATGTGGTTTTATGTTTGCAACCTGGTCACAAGTTGCAAAAACTTAACCTTGGTCTAATGGAGTAAACTAGCTGAAAAATTGCAAAACCAAAAAATTTAATACATATTTTTTCATAACAGGAAATTCAAAGAAGAAATAGAGAAATTCACCATGTACTATAGTCTTCAGCATGGTTTCTATAATATAGAACACATCACATCTGCTTGCCCTTCAATGCATTCTTAGCGTTTAGACTTATTAAAGGTGGATAACCGATGCATTTGTGCCAAATCAGTGCCTTAATGTTTCAATGTTCACATCTGTACATCATAAGAAAAGTGTTTTGTTGATATGTATGAAAATAGTTGATAAAAGTCTGTTATGCTATTGAAAGTGTTTTTCTTTTTTTTTCAAACTTCACAAATTAGATAATAAAGATAAATATTTATAAATCCATTATTGTCCTTTAGCAGATGATCTTTTCTAGTGAAATGAATAAAACAGTTTACCATATATACTTGCTTATAAGTTGAGTCAAACTGCAAACAACATAGACCCTGATCTGCCGTCACATAATGCAGCAGCAGATTAGAGTCTATGTTACTTGTTCTACTGATTAATCCTGACAAACTGCATTGATCCAGATCTGCCAGCACATAATGCAGCAGCAGATCAGAGTCTGTGTTACTTGTTCTACTGATTAATCCTGACAAACTGCATTGATCCAGATCTGCCAGCACATTTTGGAATGGCAGCAGTTGGGCTTAACTTATAAGTGAGTAAATATGGTGATCATTTTGAGCTCTACTGGTCATAGACCTGGAGAGCTTATTGGCTGGTCTTTCATCCATCGTTTGTCCGTCCATTAGCACAAGTTTGTTATCGCTACTTCTTGTAAAGTACTTGGAGGATTGCCATGAAACTTTACACACATTATTCATCCCATTGTCTAGTTGGTCCTAAATGAAAATGGTGCCGCTCAGACATTTAATATGGCCACCACATCAGCCATCTTGAAAATGTTGTTATTGGTACTCCACCTGAATGGATGGCCATAGCAACATGGGGTTTTCACTAAAAGACTTCTTATCATGTCCAGTTGGTCCTAAATGAAAATGATGCTGATCTAATGTCCAATATGGCCGACACAGAGGTCATTTTGAAAATCTTGTTATCGCTATTTCTCCTACATGGATGATCATATCAACATGGGGTTTTCACTAAAAGACTTCTTATGATGTCTAGTTGGTCTTATATAAAAATGGAGCCAATCTGATGTCCAATATGGCCACGATGGCAGCCATCTTGAAAATCTTGTTATTGCTGCTCCTCCAGAATGAAAAGTCATATTAAAATAGGGTTTTCACCAGAAGACTTCTTATGATGTCTAGTTGATAGTAAATGAAAATGGTGCGGCTCGTCTATCCAATATGGCTCCCACAGCTGTAATATTGGAAATCTTGTTATTGCTACTCCTTCTGAAAGGATGGTCGTATCAGCATGGGATTTTACTAAAAACTTCTAATGATGTCTGGTTGGTGGTAATGAAAATGATGTCAATCAGACCTCCAATATGGCTGCCACAATGTCTGTCTGGAAAATCTTATTATTGCTTCTCTTAAATGGAAAGTCATTTTGACATAGGGTATTCTGCAGAAGAGTTCTTCTGGTGTCTACTTGGTCCTAAATGAAAATAATGCAAACTGATGCTCAATATGACCACCATGGTGGCCATATTGAAAATATTGTTTTCTCTACACCTCCCAAATGGATGGCTATATCAACATGGTGTTTTCACCAATAGACTTCTTATGATACCTAGTTGGTCCTAAATGAAAATGGTGCCAATTGTACATCCAATATGGCTGCCACAATGACTGTCTTGAAAATCTTGCTGTCACTAATCCCCAGAATGGATGGTCATATTGTATTGAAATGGGGTTTTCACCAAAAGACTTTTGATTAGGTCTTCTTAGTCCTAAATGAAAATGGTGCCAATCAGACATCTAATATATCCACCATAGCAGCTAATTTTTAAATCTTGTTATCGCTGAAGAATATCAGAGATTGTTTCAACACTCGGCATTTAAAAAGAAGAAATGGTCTTATTCTGAATTCCTGGAAATTCTTTTTGGCCAGTAAAAAAAATCGTCAGCCCCTTAGAAAGACTGTTTTTTTTTTTTTTTTTTTTTTTTTTTTTTTTTTTTTTTACAATGATCCAAATCAAATTGTTTCATTAGCATAGCATTTTGGTTACTTGGTTACATATGGTATTACTGACAATGTTGCATCAAGATTTTGGTAAAGAATTGAAATATGCACAACATTCTGATAAGAAAAGATGCATCAGTGTCTTTTTTTTTCATTCATACCCTCAGAGAAAACCGAGTGGATGCTGCCAGGGTGTTGCTCACAGTCATATAGAATGGTTGTAAAATTAGTTATGGACTTAACTGAAGAGTTCTGTGCAAAGTACGTCACCAAGGTTTGATCAGAATATAATGCACAAGGGGCTAATAAATATAAAAATATGTAGAATTGACCAGGAACCGTATATACTCACGTATCAGATGAGTCCAGATGCAAACAACATAGACCCTGATCTGCCGTCGCTTAATGCGCTGGCAGATCAGGGTCTGTGTTGTTTGTTCTACTTATTGGTCCTTACAAACTGCATAGACCCAGATCTGCTGGCACTTTATGCAATGGCAGATCTGGGTCTATGCAGTTGGCAGTTGGTAATGGGTTATAGAGTACATATATACGGTAATTAAATTTCAAAGGAAAGACACATTCTCTGAGTAAGGAAAACACTGTATATACTCTCTTATAAGTCTAGTTCAAGTGCAAATATCATAGACCCCGATCTGCTGTGGCATAATGCACTGGCACACTAGGGTCTATGTTGTTTTCTGTACTGATAACTCCTAAAAAACTGCATAGACCCAGATCTGCTGGTGCATTAGGCTACAGCAAATATGGGTCTGTGCAGTTTGCAGTTGGACTCGACTTATAAGTGAGTATATATGGTAATTGTATGTTTGATACAATCTCATATTAATCTTCTGATAGAAATTTCAGTACAGTTGTAGATCATGCTGTATCATATTTATTACTCCATTGGTATATACCATGACATTATACCATGACATTCAAAGTGTTCTAGTGTAAGCTAGTTCAATAAAGTTGGTTATCTTTGGACATAGTGTGCAATATTCTTATCTTGTATTTGTGTGGAATTCCTTACTCCCCCTTCAATTGACTGTGCAGCACAGTTTGTTACAAACTATTTCTTGAGTCAGTAGGAACAATCAGTATGACCTCAGACTAGGATGGGGATCATATTTATAATTCAGTTTTCATGGAGAAATTATTTTCTTGATAGTCTTGCTCTGAAATACCTTTGGGCCATATTTAGGAAGGTTACGGTATTTCAGTATGATAGCTTAAGAACAAATTCAGAAGTAATAATGTACTTTAGTACTCCCCTCCTAAAAACAATTTTATATCTCTGATGTAAGAAACACATTAATTTCAGGTATTGTGGTTGGGGAGACACATCTGAATTGCATTTTGGTATGTACAGAATGATAAGAGATTATCAATACAGTGTATATATTTACACTAAAAATGAAAGTATATACCTAGTAAAAGCATATTTCAAATAATTCAAGTACATTCTAGGATCTGAATATCTTTTATATTATTGTCCCAGGATTTACATTCTTAGAACTCTTTCCCAGATAAGTATTCTGTCGATAAACAACTTCATATAAATGGGGTTTGCTGAGCTTGCACTGAAACTTGAGTGAAAATCAGTGATAGTGCTTGTATCATTAATTGATATTTTTCACATTGTCAAGTTTGATCTCCATAAAGGCTTGTATGAACAAATTTCTTTTGACCAATAATTGAGGTAAATTGGTAGTTGCTGAATTAATCATAATCTGACTTTCTCAATCATCACCTTAATGACAGTTATTTGGAGATGGAAGATGCCAGCAGACTGGAATACAATCCTTGTAGCATTTCTGGAAACATTGAAGGAAAAGGACTGAGGACCAGACATTACTGACTTGGGTGACCACATCTCTTTTCATAAAGATGAGCAAATGTTTACAAAGAGCGTGAAAGTATATAAAAAAAATTTTTCTTGACACCGTCAGATCAGTTAAGTTTCTTTTTATGGTTAAGTACATTGTACATGAATTTAAACCACAATTTTTACATGAGGAATTGTGTGTCCTTTTGCAGCAAGTAACCAAAGTATCAGTGCACACAAAAAAAAAAACTAACCAACATTGTTTTACCTAAGCTTTATAGAAAATATGTTTATTTATTAGAGTGATGTGAGTTTACAAGTTGATATCTGAGTTCTGATTTAGACTGTTATTGGAAGATGAAATTCCAGAACACAAACCAATCAGGTGAATAAATTACAACTGCTCATTTGTTGACTCCAGACTGACTACCATGAACTTTGAGAGATTCTGTGATTTTGATGGGCATTTCTTGAAGGGGAAAGAAATAATTATTCATGAAGTTAATTTCAATCTGTAAGAGACATATGATGTATTCTTTTAATCTAGATTTTTTTACCAGGCATTTTTTCATCCTTGACTTATATACAAGGTGATCTATAAAAGGAATGATGTTGATTAGCTTAAACTTTTGCAATCCCAGAAGAATGTCTTTTTCTAGTGGATATCATATGAAAAGCTGTGCATGCGCTTCCATCACATGATCTACTTACTGCACTAAGAAAAATTCTTTATCTACAGGCAACAAAACAGGCAATGGACACAATGACTCCTTTATTTAAGCAAAAAGATTGGCTGTCACAATCTTTTTTACATTTATTTAGAAATTATTCTCATGAAACAAGAGATTTTATGAGCAGAAATAAATTATAAATTTAATTGTAAATGGACACCGTTTGTTAAAGTCTAGTACAGTAATGTGCACTCTACAATTGAGTGTGATTATGACCCATTTATTCTGGTTTACATGCATGAAAGTGAATTGCACTGGATGAAAGCAATTAGAAGTTCTCTTGCTTGTAAAATTGTTGATATGAATATCTTCTTTATTACTTTGTGTTAATTTGAGTTGCTAGTTGTCTGGGATCCTACCTTTTCTGCAGGGAGCCGCAGTAGCTCAGTGGTTAGTGTGCTGGACTTACGACCCAAAGGGTGCGGGTTCGAATCCTACCATCAAACCAGCCTAGGTCAGCTACTGTGGTGTGTCCTTGGGCAAGGCACTTTACTCCAGTTGCCTTGGCACTAAATAACCTACTTGTGTTGCTGTGCCATAAAGCACCAAACCAAACCAAACCAGTTGCCTTGGCACTAAATAACCTACTTGTGTTGCTGTGCCATAAAGCACCAGACCAAACCAAACCAAACCAAACCAAAACCTTTTCTGCATAAATATCTCATGAAATTCTTGGAAGGGTTTTCATGATGCTATATGCACTGCCTCCTAAAGTCATTTTTTTTTAAAAAGTAAGGACTGATTTGTACCTGTGTAAATGGAGGAGTTACTAATATTGGTTTGGTCATAACTGATCCATTGATCATGATGATGATACTGAAGAAGAAGAATAGCGATAATTAGCAACAACAGCATTTTTTGGAGCGTCCTTAGACTACAAGTTCCAACAATCAATATTTCAGACTTATTTTAAGAAATATCTGAGAAAGTCTTAGAAAACAACATCTGTTTCGAAAGAAGTGGACCTTTTTCTTATATTTTGGAAAGCTTTAGCAATAAACACTCAGCCATAAATCAGTTGTGTAGAGGATCGATGTGATCTCAATAATTGTGTCATACTTTTTAAAAAATTCACATGCAATCCTTTTCTTTGTGTATTTGATAAGAGTCATTGATCTTGAACCTCTGCAAATTTGATCAAGTTTTAAATCTTCATTCAGCTATTATTTTATGGACAATTAGTGACAGTACTTTTTCCACACTTTTCTGTTTTTAGACACTTATTTGGGAATAGCACAAGAAAATGCAAACATTTTTAAGTAATTTTGGATCACTTGGACCCTTAGCTATGTAAAAATATAAATTGTTTTAAAAGTTAAATACTCCAGCTTTTCACGTTTGTAAGTAAAACTTCTAAAATCATTACATTGCAGCCAATGATAAGCATGATGGATCCCTGCTCAATGCATGCTCAGGATTTAGTTCATCTTGATCCTGTTGTCATAGATTTGACTTTGATTTTTGGGCTCGCTACCAAGTCTACCTTGCATTTTTGGTCCCATTTCTGGTCTGAGTATACAGGTTTCACTTTTTTTAACATGAAATACTTGTACAAGTAGAACATGGAATATAGCGGGTAAACAGGATTCACTTGAACACATGATGTGAAAAGGTACATTTGTTCGGATAAGGGCAGCGAAATTTATTGGATCCTTGCAACCTCTAATGTTGCATTTTATGTACTGTATATACTCGCTTATAAGTCATGTCCAACTGCAAACAACATAGACCCAGATCTGCCATTGTATAATGTGTCAGCAGATCAGGGTCTGTGTTGTTTGTTCTACTGATTACCTCTTACAAACTGCATAGATCCAGATCAGTCAGTGCATTATGCAATGGCAGATCTAGGTCTATGCAGTTTGCAGTTAGACTTGACTTATAAGTGAGTGTTTATAGTAAGCCAGTCTCATGCCACCTGTCAATTAAGACGGTCCTTCCTGTAAAAATTGATCCTTGCTGAAATTCTGTGAAAACTGCTGTTGGAAATTGTAAAATAAATGGTACTTTTAATTCTCCTAATGAACCTGCCAGAAGACATGTTGTCAATCTTGTGTTATTGTAATGCTTACTTTTCTTCTCTGTGGTATCATTAAAGTCTGGTATTTTATTTTTTAATCTTACATAACTGTTATTAAAGCTTGTCAACCATATGCCACACTCCAATTGTGGCAGTAACCATACTGTAACTTGGAAATTTGACTAACGAGAATCTGCTAAAGACATTATCACTTAGAAAAGTAATTTGGCTGTGGACTTGAAACATCGATGTAAGTGTACCAAGAGGCTCAAGTGAGTCTAGAACTTTATTTCATACTATTAGTACCATTAGTACTCCCAAAGTCACACACCCACCCATGCTTAAATATGAACCAAAAATCACACCCACACCATGCTTGAATATGAACCCAAAGTCACACCTCCACCTATGCTTGAATATGAACCCAAAATCACACCCACACCAATGCTTGAATATGAACCCAAAATCACACCCCTACACATACTTAAATATGAACCCAAAGTCACACCCCCACCCATGCTTCAATATGAACCACAATATCACACCTCCAACCATATTTGAATATGAAACATATGCAAGTAATTTATAATTCGGACTGGAATACTTTTGGTAAAATTCCATACTTGCCAATCAAGAAGAGTGTACAATTTCAAATCGGGGAGGGGTCCGGGGTGGCCGAGCGGTCTAAGGCAGATCACTCACACATCTCATCTCTGTCCGCATGAGTTCAAGTTTCGGCTCAACCAATTTGGGTATGTGAGAAAGCTTGCCAACAGCTTCCCGCAAGTTAGCGGTTCTTCCTGGGGTCTCCCGGGTTCTTCCTCCACCAAATATACTGGCCGCCTTGTATAGTCTATCATGTGCTGAAAATGGCGTTAAATCCCACAAAACCAAACCAAACCAGTCAGGGACAAGAAGACAACTTAGAAGCATTGGTGGATCGATATACATATATGTTTATGTAAAAGCTGTTTTATTAGAATATCCGTCACAAAAACAAATATTGGAAGAAAAGTTACTCATGTGTTCTCTTTTCCTAAAAAAATGATTTTTAAGTTTTTGATATTAATGGAGAATACCATAAAATTCAAATTCACATCCAGTAGCTCAATTGGTAAACCTTCGGACTGATAATTCAAGCATCACAGGTTCGATACCCACCCAGGCCAGCCCATATTGGCTGCCTCAGTATGTTCTTGGGAAAGCCACTTAAGTCCAACTGCAAACAACATAGACCCTGATCTGCCATAATTGACAAAAAAAACAACAACATAGACCCTGATCTGCCATAATTGACAAAAAAAAAACATAGACCCTGATCTGCCATAATTTAAAAAAATAACATAGACCATGATCTGCCTTAATTGAAAAAAAAACATAGACTCTGATCTGCCATAATTGAAAAAAATAGGATTTAGCATTTTTCGGGGGGGGGGGGGGGAGCTGTTTTTTTTCATTCTTACATAAATATAGGAATTTATTTTTGTACAAAATTGAAAGTAACAAAAAGAATGTAGGAGGTGCATACAGTGCTGCTTTGTCCACATGTACATATGCTTACATACATGTATATATCCATTGTTACATCAGTGACATCTTGGTAAAGTTTGGCTTGGAGGTCACTTCATGAAGTATTGTTGGTCACAAATTTATGCATGGATGTTTTTGCGAATTCAACACTGCAGGTTCGCACCAAAATTAGGTCACTGTAATGTTTATTAACAATTCATTTACTCCTGTCAAGTTTTGCATCGTGTGTCAGTGTCTTAGGTATTGTTGGCTGCAGTCAGTCATGCAAGTGGGGTTTTGGATGTGTCTTTGTGAGTTCATGTTCACCATCCCACCAAAAATAGGTCACTGTGGCGTGGTATTTATGTTACATGAACACATTTATAGTTTGTCAAAAGGTTTCAATGGCAAAATAATAGATAATCATACACTTAAAATGTAAATAAAACATTTTTTACAAGAAATGAACTAGTCAGGGGATTAAACTGCTCTTTAGTTATATTCCATGGAAGTTAGAGTTACACGCCTTTTCAACAAGTGTTTAGTGGGTACTGGTTAGTGAACAAGACACTTGTTGAAATCAACAAATATTGTTTATCATGTATGAAAAGATAGATTAATATAAATATAATTATGGTCAATATAATAACAACCATGGTAAGTTATAGTAATGTCATAGGTAATAATAAGAATTGTAAAATATCACATTTATTTTTTAGATATATGTCGTTTTATATCTTTATTTCTTGACTCCCATCATAGTGGGCATGCCTGATTTTAATTCCTCCCATTTTAAGTGTACAAGTACTAATAATTTTGGCTCTACAGGTCATAGACCAGGACAGCTTATGCAGTGGTATGTTTTCATCATCCATCTCTCATCCGTCCGCCTATTAGCACAAGTTTGTAATCACTAATCCTCTGAACTACTTGGAGGATTGCCATGAAACTTTTCACACATTCATCCTGTGGCCTGGTTGATCCTACATGAAAAGGGTCCAGCTGGGACATCCAATATGGCCACCACAGTGACCATCTTGAAAATCTTTTTATCGCTACTCCTCCTAAATGGATAGTCATATCAGCATGGGGTTTTCACTGAAAGACTTCATATGATGTCTAGTTGGTCCTAAATGAAAATGGTGATGATTTGATGTGCAGTACGGCCACCACAGCAGCCATCATTAAAATTATGTTATCATTACTCCTCCTAAACAAAAAGTCATATTGACATGGTGTTTTCACCAGAAAACTTCTTATGATGCCTAGCTGGTCCTAAATGAAAATGGTGCCACTTGCACATCCAATATGGCAGCCACAGTGGCCATGTTGAAAATCTTGTTATTGCTACACCTCGTGAATGGATGGTCACATCAACATAAGGTTTTACTTAAAGACTTCTTACGATGTCTAGATGGTGCTAAATGAAAATGGTGCCGCACAGATATCCAATATGGCCACCACAGTGGCCATCTTGAAAATCTTGTTATCACTACTTCTCCTGAATGAATGGTCATATCAACATGGGGTTTTCATTGAAAAAACTTCTTATGATGTCTAATTGGTCATAAATGAAAATGGTGCTGATCTGACCTTCAATATGGCTGCCACAATAGTCATCTTGGAAATCTTCTTATCACTACTTCTCCTAGATGGCTGGTCAAACTGACATTGTGCTTTCACCAAAAGACTTTTTATGATGTCTTGTTGGTTCTAAATGGAAATGGTGCCAATCTGATATCCAATATGGCCACCATGGCAGCCATCTTAATAATCTTGTTACTGTTACTCCCCCAAAACAGAAAGTAATATCAGCATGGAGTTTTCACCAAAAGACTTCTTATGATGTCTTGTTGGTCCTAAATTAAAATGGTGCCAATCTGATGCCCAATATGGTCACTATGTTGGCCATCTTGAAAATCTTGTTATCGTTACTCTTCTTAAATGGAAAGTTATTTTGACATGGGGTTTTCATCAGAAGAGTTCTTTTAGTGTCGAGTTGGTCCTATATAAAAATGATGCAAACTGACCCTCAAAATGGCCACCATGGTGACCATCTTGAAAATATTGTTATCTCAACTCCTCCCAAATAGATGGCCATATCAATATGGGGTTTTCACAAATAGACCTCTTATGATACCTAGTTGGTCCTAATGAAAATGGTGTAAATCATACATCCAATATGGCTGCCATTATGACCATCTTGAAAATCTTGTTGTCACTACTCCCCCAGAATGGAAGGTCATATTGACATTGGGTTTTCACCAAAAGACTTCTAATGAGGTCTGCATGGTCCTAAATAAAAATGGTGCCAATCTGACATCCAATATCACCACCACAGCAGCTAATTTGAAAATCCTGTTATCGCTGAAGATTATCAGAGATATTTTCAACACTCAGAAGCTAAAAGGAAGAAATGATCTTGTCGTGAATTTCTGGAAATTCTTTTTGGACAGTAGAGTGTCAGTCCCTTTGAGGGACTCTAGTTTGGTATTGCAATCTTTTGAGAAACTATAGATGTGTTCATAAAACATATATGGCATGCCACAAATGATTAACATTACATGATTATAGTTTTGGAATCTACAGTGACATTCAACATGGGGGAGTTTGACCACATAAAAAAAAACACGTGAACGTCTTACATACTGTTCAGAAGACAGGTATAATATGGATTCTTGAAATATCAGTAAACTTTCTCACACACTCATTAATTTAAAATTCATATTTCGTGTAAATTTAATAACAATACTTAAGTAAATAGACCTATGGAAAATTATATATATATATATATATATATATATATATATATATATATATATATATATATATATATATATATATATATATATATATATATATATATATATATATATTCATGTTAGAATTTTGTACTAATTGCCAATTCTGTCACATATCCAGTGTTCCTATTCAATCCAGGGACTGTGTGCAACATTCATAAGAAACATGTATAAATTGTTTCATCTTCAAATTTACAGAAAGGACATGGTGCATTATTATTTATACCGCTTCTAAACAGATATTTCTTGGATGCCAATATTCTATGAATTATTCAGTAATGAAACAATCGTAACATAGTATCATTAGTAGACTTGTTAGTGTTTCTATGCATATGTTGCCAGTTGAGTATATGTGAAAGACTTAATGCTACATTCCATTTAGCTGTACATTTATCAGAAAAATTCAGCTTTTTAATAAAGGTGTTATAAATTCTTTGTTGTCTTTAATAGTTGAATACTGGAATAAATGTCCGTAATGATATTTGAAACTCATTTTTTAGAATCGACCACTTATGTAATATGCTTTTAATTTATAATATAAAGTCAGTGTAGGTCTAAAGTTATAGTTCTTACAAAACTGCTCAAAATTCAAAAACTTTCCATTCTCAGAAAATAAATCTACAATGTCTACAACACCTCTTAAATACTGTTCTTTGTAAAATATAAGTACATTATCTTCTAAAATACTTACATCATACCAAATGGGTAATTGTAAAATTTAGTCTGCATTAGTAAAATTTTGTCTCTCTTATATTGCAGCAAAGTACTGTAAGATTTCCTTTTTGAAAAAGAGGTTCTTGTTTATCTCACAAATTTTCCCGCATATTTATTGCCAAAATTTATGACATTCAAGACAGAAGTATTGAATTCATCAGGACTAAGATTCTGAAGAATTTGACTTAAAAAAATGCCTAATCCAAGTAAACTTTAAGTACTTATTATATATACTCGCATATAAGCAAGATCCAAAAGCAAACAACATAGACCCTGATCTGCCGTCGCATAATGCGCCGGCAGATCAGGGCCTGTGTTGTTTGTTCTTCTGATTAATCTATACAAACTGCATCGACCCAGATCTGCCAGTGCATTATGTGCCAGCAGATCTGGGTCTATGCAGTTTGCAGTTGGTATCGACTTATACGTGAGTATATACGGTACTAATTTAGGTCACAAGGTTACTACCACATATACTCACTTATAAATCATATCCAACTGCAAAACAACACAGTCCCTGATCTACCATCGCATAATGCATAAGCAGATCAGGGTCTATATTGTTTGTTCTACTGATTACTTCTAACAAACTGCATAGATGCAGATCTGCCAGCACATTATGCAATGGCAGATCTGGGTCTTTTCAGTTTGCAATTGGATTTAACTTATAAGTGAGTACATATGGTAAGCAAAGACAAGTTTTAAATAAATTCATTTTTTTAATCAGAAATTGTATTAAAGTAGAGACAGTATTTTTGAGGATGTAGATGTTATTTGTTTAATTAGTAATTATGATGTACCAATATTAAATAATACTGCATCAATATTTTTAGACTTTTACTAACAAAACTTATAACTGCAAAATTTGCTGTTGGAACATAATTTAAGATGTACTTTTCTGAAGCTTGATTGGCCCAATGTGTCTGTTCATCTGGAAGCACTCTCTGGACTTCTTTTTCTTTTCTTTGCAGATGATTGATTGTAAAATGTCTGCCAACAAGTACCCACAGACCCTGATTTCACAATATAGATGCCCAAATTGACTCGATTGAAAGTAATTTCAATTGTTACAATGGCTGTGCTTTCTATGCTGATCATTGCATTGTATTGCCTTCAGTATGGGATTTACATCAGATCCACTGCATGTAATTTACCACAGAAAATAACTACCACTATCCCCAAGGGTTTCAAAAAGAGTCAACTGAAAATAGCACATACACGTCGTCAGCTTCCACAGTGTATTATTATTGGGGTGAGAAAGGGTGGCACAAGAGCACTTTTGAATTACTTAAATATTCACACAGACATCGTAACTGCAAGTGAAGAGATTCACTTTTTTGACAGGAATGAGAATTATAACCATGATTTTGATGCATATCGGCATCAGATGCCTTTCAGCTGTATCAGCTTTAAAGGGCAAATAACAATAGAGAAAATGCCAGCTTATTTCACATCTCCAGAAGCCCCTGCAAGAGTGTTTAGAATGAACAGTTCTGTGAAATTACTATTGGTTGTGCGTGATCCAGTGGAAAGAACCATATCAGATTATGCTCAAGTTGCAGAGGGTAAAAGAATGAAGAACAAGCCATGGGAACTCTTTGAGGACAAGGTTATAGTCAGAAAGACTGGTCAGGTTGACACAACATACAGAGGGATCCAAAGATCAATTTATATTAAGCACTTCAATCATTGGTTAGAGTACTTCCAGTTGAGTCAGTTTCATATTATTGACAGAGACAACCTTGTCAGGAACCCTTACAAAGAAGTGGTGGACGTTGAAACGTACTTAGGCCTAGATTCAAGGATCAAAGTGGAGAACTTCACATTCAACCAGACAAAGGGCTTTTATTGTGTGCAAACTGATGAAAAAGAGACATGTCTTTCAGACAGTAAAGGGAGGAAACACCCAGATGTGGATCCAAATGTATCTCAGAAACTCCGGGATTTTTTCCATCCTTATAATGAGAAATTTTTTAATAAGATAGGTAGAAGATTCAACTGGTCCTAATATATCTGGTGTCTGATCATTTATGTGATGCTTGGTTCATTTTATGAAAATGTTTTTAAAATGTTGCAAACACTAAAACATTCAGTTGATCTCACAGTTTTACTCTCAAGCCCAGAAATGATAGGTTCAGACCCAAACTCGATCAAATGATCCAAAACAAAAATCTTTCAGAGTACATGTACCAAATGTTACAACCTTGGGCATCCACAGGGGGTGGGGCTGGGAAGTTGCCCCCTCCTCCCCAGATTGTTTAAAAGTCTCTTGTGCAGTATATAAATATATCCCGTCGATTTGGGCTTTGGCTCCACCCTCCCCCCAAAAAATTCCTACAGATGCAAATGATTGCAAGTGATTATCACCTTTAACTATTGTATTTATTAAGAAATGTTCAACAAATCATTCTAGTAAATGGCATAGATGGAAAATCCAGCTGATTAGTTTGTCTTGCATCCCATATGCCAAAGGTTGCACTCATAATGGCACATTGTATTCCTTAAATAGCAGCCATGTTGACTTAGTGGCTAGCATGCCACTCTCGAATACAGACGGGTGCAGTTTGAAATCCTGCCCAGACCAGGCAAGGTTGACTGCCATGGTCTGTCCCTGGGTAAGGCACTTTACTCCATGCATGATATAACCTTTCATGTGTTGATGTGCCAATAAACACCAACCACCAACCAACCAACCAACCAACCAACCAACATGTACTTCCTCAGATTAGCAGTAATGAATGGTACAAGTATTTTTATGTCCAAAATGTTCCATTTCGATAGTCAGGAGGTCATAAATACTTATTTACATGACTTAAGCTCTACTCTACCTTCAGACAAATTATAATGGTAAAATGGTGGGTGTTTGTTTAATTAATATAATCCACTAGAAATACTTTGAAGAGTTTAAATTTTTCAGATGTTAAAAGTTGATTGCAGTATAATTTTTTAAAAAATTGAAAAATCAATTTTTGTAATTAAAAAATGTGAATAAGGTAAGTTCATAGTTGTTATTCAAATTTAGATTCTCCTTGCAGGATAAGTTTTGAAGGATCAATACTTGGCTAGTTTATTTTCCTGCTATTTTGGCATAAAGAGAAAATGCATTATTCCTTTCTATCATGTCTAGTTTCAGTATTACAGAAAGAATTGGGTAAGAAAAGTGGATCATGATTATCTGTGAAAGAAGAAGTCCGTACCATTCAAGGAGTTTAGGGAATTACATGTACTGGTACATATAACAATTGCTGTTTTATCTCTGTTGGCCTGAACAAAGGGAGAAAACTCCTGTCATCAAGAGGAAATGGATCTAATTATGTACCATATTGGAACCTTTGCACAAGATATTTTAAATCTGTTTTCTATTTAAAGATACAACTATGTATAACTGCATGGTCATTATTATGGAATTCATGTTTATCTAAGTGATTGTTTTAACTATCATCTACAGGTGAAGCATTCTATTTTAATTATGTAATTTCTTTTAATTGATTCATTGACTACTGTCTGTACTCACTTATAAGTTAAGTCCCACTGCAAACTACACAGACCCAGATCTGCCATCGCATAATGTGCCGGAAAATCTAGGTCTATGCAGTTTGTCCTATCCTCGCATTTTATTCACAAGTAAAATTTTCTTTACAGTTTTTCAGGGAGCATGATTTTGGTTTTGATCTGCAATAGTGTATTTATATTGTTTAATATAATAGGTCTGCATAAACATTGTAAATATGTATTGTTTCTTATTTCTTAACATGTTGTGATTAACATGGATTTGGAATTAATATCTCCATCCTGATTCCATAAATGGTGTTTAATTATCCCTGGTACCTAATTATTACAAAGTTCATCTGTTCTAAGATCAGAATATGAAGCAGTTATGACCTGTATAATTTCTCTAAGGCTAAATCACAATAGATCTTCACAAGCCAAGGGTCGTCGAGCCACTTCATTCCAACCCTTGGTATATTTAGCTAGCTGAAACAGTGTTTTGAACAAGTGCTCTCTTGTAGATATAAGTGTCCCTGCCCATATGAAACAAAATCAATTAACCAATGAGAGACCTCATTATGTGGCCTGTTAGATATTCAATAAGGCAATTTCCACAACTTCCACAGGCATTGATTCGGAATTTAAAAGTTGCTTAAAATGTTTAAATTGGAGAAACATACATGCAACATGTGTCGTTGTGTATGGAGGCTGCTGTGATTATTCCTAACAATCTCCCAATTTAAATGTAACAAGGGATCTGATTGGATCAGCTTCTTTCAACTGCATCTATTCTGACAGTGGAGCAGTAGATACCGTTTCACCCCGTTTCAGCTAACTAAATATGCCAAGGGTTGATGTGGAACAAAGTAGATCAACGATTCTTGGCTAGCAAAGACGCATCGCAATAGTGACCTGGCTCAAGTTTACCTAAACATCTCATAATTTTATTCTGAAATTGAGATTATTCATTAATATCTTATTACCTTTCTGTCCAAATTTTTTTTCAATAAATAATGAACAGATCTCAGAAATTAGTCATAATACCTTATATTTGCCTTTTAAAAAAAGTCATTTTTACTCAGAGGAAAATATGAGGAATTTCTCACATTGTTGGCTTCCAGAAATAAAAAGATCTACAAATTTAAATTAAAAAGTTATTTTGCATCTTTTTAACTGATTCTACCTCAAACTAATGGAGTAAAATTGTAAAATGTTTCAGAAGTAACTGATAATGTAAAATCTCAGTTTTCGGATAATTTTGAGAAATGTTGATAATCACATACTCTGCATTCATTTATTTTCAAGGCTTTTAATTTTTGTTGTTTTGCACACAAAAAAAGGCATTTTTGTGACCACTTAAATTTGTGGTTATGTGGATGATGGAAAAAGGGAGTTCTTTACAAACAGGTCCCTGTCAACAAGTCATAATATCATTGATTAGAGCAGCCACAAAATACATGAAAATTGGTACCCAACTAATTACAATGAATTCACATCACAAAAAAGATTTTGATAATTGTGCCTTAATTCACTTATTATAATCATAATAAACTTTCCTTTTTGGTGCATGTATACTTTATCATGTTGTTAAGATTTTGAAAATTATGCTAAATGAAAATTCAGGTGTCACAGAAACTCTCAAGGTTGTAATAAACAGTGACTATATAATGTATAACTTACTTATCTTTAATAGTTGTATATTAGGCCAGCTTTTATTTGTTTGCCAAACATATCTGTAAAATATTTAATGTTTTCCTGTAATTGTAGTATAGTTTATTGTCAGAAGTATATTTTCATAAGCTAGCATTTATGTTTGCACATAAGTCAGATCTAACTGCAAACTACTGCAAACTGCATTTAGACCCAGATCTGCCATCACTTAATTCACTGGCAGATCAGAGTCTATGCAGTTTGTTAGGAGTAATCAGTAGAACAAACAACATAGACCCTGATATGCTGGTACATTATGCGATGGCAGACCAGGGTCTATATTGCTTGCAGTTGGACCCGACTTATAAGTCAGTATATAAGGTACTGTGAATTGGTAATTCTGTTTGTGTTAAAGAAAAAACTGGAATATTTTTAAGACAAAACTCAACCAAAATTGGCAGCTTTGTGTATGTTTAATTTTAATTGAATTTTTAATAAGTCCTGAAAACCTGTTAAAATAAGTATACATGCTACAGTATAAAATCATATAGTTTATGTCAAACATATGTGAAGTTTTCAGAGAAAAAAAGCAGGGTGTTTTGCAGAGAACAACTGAGTTAGACTTAAACAGTTTTTACATATCAAGCAAAGTAAAGTTAAGTATGCACTGAGAATCATGTAATAGTAGATACTATGTTTTATCTATTGTGTTTAGTACCAGAGTTTTTGTTGATTTTGAATTCCAGTTACATTTGTTTGACTTTCAACTTTAACCTTAAGATAGTTAAGGGACATTGTAACATTGAATAGGATTATGAATGTCATAAAAAATGTTGTATTTGTCATGTCTTATCTTTGTAATCACTGAAGAAAATTGCTATCTAAATATTTGTATGCACGTATTGACTACGCTTTACCATATGAGCCGCTTCATAGGAAAACCGGCCTTACGACATAAAATTGTTATATTTACCTTTTTGTATTTTCTGATAGAGTAATGTTTTGAAACCATAATAATATAAATTTTAGCACCATAGTGTGTCACTTTTTTTTATTTTGTATCCATGGGCTTGAGAGGGAATCCATACCGCTTTCACAATGCAACATCATGATGTTAAGGTACCTTTGCACAAACTGTAACATAATAGTTGAACTGGTTACATAATTAGAGCCATTTGCAATTTCTCATTAAATCTTATTTCATGGCGTGAAATGATGTTTAGTTATTTAATACTGAAAAATTTAAGTTAACTGGGTTCAGTATTTATGATGCAGATTTTATTATTGGCACATATATATTTTAACTGTGTTAAGTCGAAGAATTGATATGATATTGGAGTTGTGACATATTCTTCAGTGAAACTTGTTTTTGTTTTCAATTAATATAATCAAATGATGACAATAAATATATGGTGATGCCAAAATTATATTTCATTATTATAACATAGTCTCACTAAAAGTATGCTAAAGAATAACATGAAACTGCTCACTCCTCTGAGTGTCTTGGACATGTGATGTCCTGATAGCAGGGTCTGACAAATCCCCTCACTCCTCTGAGTGTCTTGGACATGTGATGTCCTGATAGCAGGGTCTGACAAATCCCCTCACTCCTCTGAGTGTCTTGGACATGTGATGACCTGATAGCAGGGCCTGACAAATCCACTGACATTCTTAAACAAATACTCTTGATGATGTCTACTCAGTCCTGCACTCTGCATCATGTCTGGATGCTTATCTATCTCAATCGTCTGTCCCGGGATCTTCATAATATTGATTGGGATCTCCTCCTGATCCAAGGCTTCCTTCACAAACACTATACCCGGTGCGTCAGCAGCTACTCTAAAACACTGGTGTCCTCTGCAAACACACACACACACATACACACACAGTGCATGACTACTTACTAATGTCACATTTCATATGTACTTATTTTCTTCAGTTGTTGAGAAAAATTAAATGAATAAACTTACCAAAATTCTGAATGAAAACATGGGCAAAATAATGTAAACCTTTATTCTATCCAATAAAATTTGCCTGAGAATAACTAAACAGCTTTATGATCCATCATTGAGAATAATATCAGCATCTTTATATTGGATGTAGTGTATTATGATAAATTGTGTTAATGTACAAAAATGACATAAAATTTAATAAACAGAGGACCATATGCCTCGCAGGGGCTTGAAGAACTGGGAAAGATATCCTTTTCAGTCTGTCCACTTTCAGGTAATACATATCTCCATCAGCTGGGCAATAGAGTTCTGCTTTTTTCTCATTCTTCAGCATTTTTCTCATGTGGTCATCAATGGCATTTTGGTTCTGACTAGCAATACAATTTTCTCGGTAACCACAACTCTTTCTGATAAAATCGCCCATTGTCCTTAAACTGACCTCTGTACTATTTTTGTTAAAGGACTACGTCGTCAGATTCATCATCAATGGCTTCCTCCTCACTGTTAGAATCTTCGTTCTTGGAGTTCAAATTATCCACATTAATAAGAAATCGTCTTGCCATTTCCTTTAGGTATATCATATTATACGGGACAGCATCATCGCCCGATACCAGCTAGGGAAAATGGGATGTGGATGCATGAATCTGACAAAAGAGTTCCGCAAATATATCTTCCAATTCCTATTAAAATAATAAACGCAATTTACAATTAATACACAAAAGGTTTGTGCAAATAATTATTTTAAAAAAACCATACAACAACAACAACAAAAACCATACAACAACAACAACAAAAACCATACAACAACAACAACAAAAACCATACAACAACAACAACAAAAACCATCATTTACTATGCAGTTCATGATTCTTTTATTTTATTTGAATTTGTAGTCGTGGATATTTTCCCAAATGTCTAAACAAAAAGTTCTTAATGTAAATAACCAGATAATATTTTTGACTACTTCTCATTAGATAAAAAAGATAATACCAATTGACATACTATAATTTACCTGAATGGGCCTGCTAAAAATACCTGCTCAAACAAAATAACAAAAAGTTTATATTCAAGGGTCGTGAAATATTTTGCCCTACATTACAAAGTTACTTCAGTTTGCTATATTAAAATATATTTTGAAATTACGTTTTACTGTTTCTTATTTTTATAATTAAACCTTCTAATTGTTGTTAGGATTTATTGGACTTCTACAAACTTTCATTGCATAAACAGCTTGATTATAAAATCGAAGATAAATGTTAATTTTATCATTTTTTATTCTTTTAAAATTACAGTTTTCCTAAACATTAAATTTAGTTTAAGGAACAAGAAAAAATGGTGGGAAAAAATGCTACAATGGGATTTGTACTGGGTTCGTTCAGATAGTCATGTAAAATATTAAAACTGTGCTTGCAATTGTACCGATTGGGCCACCAAACCAACATTGTTACAAGTGATCTTTTTTGGCCTCCATAACTCTTCTACCCACTTTACACAATTTTGCAGAACAAAACTTTTCATCTGGTTGTTTTTTCCAAAGGTCACAGAAAGTATAAGTGATAACAAATGTATGAAATAATTATTAGATTTCATATTTTTCAATTTAATAAGGAAATATAGGACATTTCTCTTAAAATATTTAATATTTCATATATTTTATAAGGTTTAGATTCATGTGTCAATTACAGTTAATACACAAATAATTATATTAATTACATTTATTCATTTTGTTATTGTTTTGAAATATTTATTTAATATTAAGGATTAACTTACCAAAAGCACATTGTCATCTCCAGAATCCATGAAAAACTTGCAGAGAGTTTCTTTTGAAATCAGTATCGGTCACTCTTGAAAATGGCAAATCACTTCCGCGTAATCGTAACTTATGAAAATCTGACATCATACTTTGAGTGGAGTTTTTGGCCGGTTTTCACATGAGCTGGATATTACAGTATGCTGATAGTAGTTTAATTGTATAATTTTGTGGAATGACTGTGCATGTGTAACAAATGAATTTGTTTAGGTTTAGAGTAATTGTGAACTTTTCATCATTTTTACTTATCATGTATAATTAATGATATATATGTACTTACCTTATCAACCTATACTGGTATACATTGTATTCTGCATCATATGTACTGGACTTATCTGCCTATACTGGTATACATTGTGTTCTGCATCATATGTACTTGCCTTATCAACCTCTACTGGTATACGTTGTGTTCTGCATCATATGTACTTGCCTTATCAACCTCTACTGGTATACATTGTGTTCTGCATCATATGTACTTGCCTTATCAACCTCTACTGGTATACATTGTGTTCTGCATCATATGTACTTGCCTTATCAACCTCTACTGGTATACATTGTGTTCTGCATCATATGTACTTGCCTTATCTACCTCTACTTTGTGAACAGTATACACTACATGGTACCCACTTATTCAAGTAAGTCTCCAGATGAATATTTTTGGAAAGCAATATTTTCCGCAAAAATATGTGTGAATTCTTATTCTTGAGATATATAATATTATCTATCTTTATATATGTATTAAAGGAAAAATATTTGGGTTACCGGGTAATATTTTAAATTTAACAATGTATGTCTCTGGTTTTAGTAAATATACTATAGATTTTTACCCACTTTTTGAAATCATGTACCTCAATTTACTATGTAAATTCAGAACATGCATATTTATTTAAATGAATACAAAACAGGTGTTTTTCAGTCTTTATTGTTTACTTTTAAACTCATCCAACACAAGGGTCAGGTTATCAAAGCCCCTTCAGTCTCCCTTGTAGAGCATGATTTGAAATAAGCCGACATAATTTGGGTTTACACTCATCTGATGGGGCGTACAGGTTCTGTCAAAATGTAAAGTTATATATCATCTAATGGGGCATACAGGTTCTGTCAAAATGTAAAGTTATGTCATCTGATGGGGCATACAGATTCTGTCAAAATGTAATTTATATGTCATCTAACGGGGCATACAGGTTCTGTCAAACTGTAAAGTTATATGTCGTCAAAGCCTGAATCATCTGGAAAAAGGGTGAACTGTTTTCCTGCACATGTATCACTGCTGAATTTATATGCTTTTGCATATGCTGACATGTACTCAGGCCATGACTGTTATACAAGTGTTATATAGTCTGGCCCCTCTGTTTTCACAGTACTTAATGTTTACACTTGTATTATACACGATGTGCATGTACCTGTATCAAGATTTTTGAATAAATATTGATTAACTTCTGAAGTAAACAAGTTAGCAATTTCGTTTTAGAGCTATGAAGTTCTGATTCCATAGAAAACATATTTATCTGACGTCACTATATCTTGTTTAAAACGGGGGAACCAATCCAATTTTCAAGGTATTGTGTATATTGAAGACATCAAACCAGTTGTTGACATTTGTGTTAAGTTTGGTGAAGGGAAATATAATGGAAAAATGTGCAAATTACCAACATATTTCATTAAGTAAATACAAAATTAGGTAAATTTTATTCCTATTAACACATAATTTGATTCTCAATTTTTTAAAAGTATTTTTCCCTGCATTATCTTGAACTTGAAAGTTAATTGTTCTATTTATTATTATTTCATTCATTTACACCAGGTAAATGTTGTGTGAGAATATGTTCATGTCATCTTATGATGTATCTTCACTATCCAATGTTGTCGCTCCCCATCTTTGCTAATTCCTGATCTACTTTAATGGATATTGTCATCAAATTTAGCAGATTTCAAAGATACAATTAATATAATATGTCATATATACTGAAGATGAAGAATAATTACCTTGGTGAACATAAGATTACTCAGTCACTTGTTTGTATAATAACCACTTACTATCCAAATTTTTCCATTCACAATTTCTGTATGCATTATATTTTTCAACATTGAAATTAATTTTAAGTAGCATTTTAAACTGTGATATATTAGGTCTGTCTTTATAATACCTGCATTTATAAATAAATTAATTTGCCTAGAAGATAAGCAAATTTATGACACCATCAGCTCGAGCTTTCTCATTGATTCCAAATATTGAATTTTTCTTTGAGAAAATTAAGTTGTTGTTGTGACTTCACTTACATATACTTACCTTTCAGAGTCATGTAAATGCCGGTACTCGTATGGCAGACCTTACTGACATTGTTGTCATTTTACTGCTGGAAACCTTATGATAACAATTAACCTTAAGCTAAGGGGTCAACTTATTCTAAGTACTTTCTTAATACAAGTATGATTGTAATGGTGATCTTACTGTGATGTTATATGTTTGTATGAATGGATGCATGTATGTATGTATGCATGTACTTATGAATGTAAAGTTTAATGGCACATCAGTGCAATACTGGCTATATATGTCAAATATAACTTGTTGATGTAATAGTGTCAATAGGTTGTGAATGACCTGAGTTCCATTACACAGAGAGATCATATCGTATGATTTGTTTAAATATCAACATTGAGACGTCTCAATAGTTAAATTGTTTACACATTAACATTGTGAGGTCTTATCGTATGACTAGGGCTAGGTTTTATCATATGTCTTATCATATGACTAGGGCTAGTATCGTATGTCTTATCATATGTATGTCTTATGACTAGGGCTAGACTAGGATCGTATGACTAGGGCTAGACAAGGGCTAGGGTTTACCATATTTGAACTTTCAAAAAAAGACACTCTTATATATGTATATACAGTACAGCTCACGTGATTTTTCGGAACCCCAAGCATCAAGGTGGGGGTGGAGAGTGAGTGGAGAGGATTAAGAAAAAAACCTCCACCATCACTCTACGCGTCCTGGTGGAGTTGCAGCGGCGTCTCACGGAGAATAGCCCTGCACACCACGCTTTCTCACGGAGTCGCATTCGATCACCACCGCGGAGTGGATGTGGTCTCGATAATATGGGCGTGGTTTACTGTTTATCACCCATGCAAGCAGAGGTTGAAAGAGAGACGGGGGTGGTGGGCACCGATTTACCTACATCTTTATCCCTCTGGGGAGCAATTTGCTAACTTTTTGATACTGAAAAAAACGTAGTCATTCAGTTAATTATAAATATTTCCTTGTTCTAATGAAGATAATGTATGATACATACTGCCAAATCATAATTTAGATGATGATAACGTAATGACAATGCCTCGCAAACTGTATTAATACTACATTTTGCGCAATGAATCTAATTTTTTTCTTCAATACTATGTTATCGGAATCTAAATATGCATTCATATCCTTATTTCTTTTTCAGTAAACGCAATACAAAATTTTAATGATCATATGAAAGTCAGTGATATTGTACTACCTGCAATGAAAAGAACGATTAACATCGAACAAATTAATAACAAAGCTGCAGTCATACCTGACTGAAGTGAAACAAAATCGCACAAGTTCCAATGGATACTCCATACATGAGTACTCATTCACATATTGTATGATTGTTTTCTGACATCCAATTGCTTAAATAAAGCATTATTAAGATTTCACATCATTATTTGATTTTAAACTGTACTATTTTGCATTAATTACCAAAAAAGCGGGATTTTTTAAAAATCACAAATGGTCGCAAAAGGTCATCCTAGATACATGTAGTTGACACGTGCAGTAACCTAGCACAAGAGAAGCCATCAACACTGCTTGTTTTCTTTGATATTGACATGTTAATTTCATGTGCTAACTGTTAACCTAAAAGTACAACAGCAGCGCTTCTGCTGGTTTCTTTTCTTTGCCATTGATTTGACAAACTTGCGCATCAGATGAAATTAATGTTTAACTTGTACTTTTTCTGTTCATTTTCCTATTGCATACTAGGCATAATACAGAAAAATAAGATGAATGATTTTAGATCATTAACTCTTCTTAGTAAAATCCCCCACCCCCTCTAGACATTATAGCATTATGGAGCAAAAAAGAAAGAAATGTTCCCACCACTGGACGGGAACTCCCAAGCATGTGCTCTAAAGTCCTGTGTGTGTGCATGGGCATCCGCATGAATTTTCCGGGGGGCGGGGGGGGGGGGGCGGAGGTAGGGGGCCAAAGTAAAAGGGATATTTTTTTTTTTTTTTTTAAATCGGGGTGGGGATGGAGCAACATGCCCCCCCCCCCCCCTTACAGACAAGTGTGTGTGTGTGTGAGTAGCACACTTTATCCACTGGGCCACAGTAACTTGAGCTCTCTAGCTGTAAAGCAATAAACCACATACAGAAACACGCTCAATAACCAAAGGCTTTAACAGTCACAAGAGGAAACTGCATTCTCTAATATCTGCATGAAAAAATAATTAAACGAGCATATTTTGTGTTTACATTTTCGCCGTAGAAAAATGAGCAAATAATAGGATACATTCGGAGACCATACATCCATCCAAAATGCTCTAAATTTGTTGGAAATTAAAATCTCTGAACATCTCAGATTTTAGAATTTTCCACATTATTTTTCATTTCGGTAATAAGCCGAGTTCAGATTAATTACTAACAATTATCAAACTTCCGTTGTTAATGGCAGGACCATAATTGCAGCTGTAAAGTACAACGCGTCAAGTCAGATGGCTTCGTGTGATAAAAACACACTGTTCCCAAGCCAAAACTTACATCATCCTTTGATGCAAACCCTTGTTAATATTTTATGAGTGTCTACTATGGTCACTGCCTTGATTTCTGTAGAACATCCGCTGAAGTCAAGTCTTTATTAGGGAGAGACAATTTAATTTTCCAAGGGCGGAGAGGGGTAAATGCATGAAAACAATTGTCTTTCTCTGATTTTGTAGTATAAAAAGACGTTAATCCGTTCTATACTTCACTTAAAATAAATAAATATTGTGATGAAAGAACAAAAAAAATCCCGGTCGAAAAAAATAAAAACAAACATATAAGCCCCATATATTAAATGGTCAGTCCCTTACAGTACACATGCAGTCATAATATTCAGCCTCGTGACTCTGCTATTACTGCTTAAAGACTTAGCACGCGGTTTGCATTTCAGTGTAAATTCAGTGTTTTAGGTTTGTTGGGGGGGGGGGGTGAGTAGGCAGCAGTGGATGTCAATTTGGATTTTAATTGTCCATATCTCAGAGAATTACTTTCCTTTCGAACAAAATGATAAATGTATGCTGCTTGAGAAGCTCAGCAAAGTGTGCTTCTCGTGAAGTCAGTTCGTAACTTTGTTCATATTTCTTTGAAATAAGTTAAAAACATAAACTTATTGCAAAAGAAGTTGATCAACCTTTTATAAACAGTAATGTGTACTGAATATACAAGACTTTTGAAATTATTTTTTTATTGTACAAATATGATCGAAATAAAGACGACTGATTCATCCAGTGGTATCCGGTTGTAAATCACTCTTGACGTCTCAGTCTTTCCATAGGTGGTCTTCATTCATTGGCTGTTCAAATGTCAATCAGTAATGTGGACTAGCCCCTCCATGGTGGAGTTGACATCAGCGTGCCTGCCGAGACGCGATGTTGATTTGTAGGTATTTATGCCGATTTATGCCTCCACAGCGGAGTGTTATCATGGAGCTAAAATGGAGGGGATTAAGTCACCCACCGCGAAGCGTGGGGTTCCGAAAATTCACGTGAGCTGTACTGTATATTCCATAATATATATAAGAGACAAAGAGGAGATTTAAGGACCAAAAAGGAGGACATGTCCAGGAAAAAGAGGACATATAGTAGCCTTACATATGACTTGTTCATCCACCAACACTTGGAGGACTGCATAAAATAGGTGTGTATTCACTCATTTATAAATCAGTTAGCTTAAATCTTAAAAATATAATAACTGCATGCATTATGGGATATCTTTAACTAATCTTTCCAGACCCACGTTTTATGCATTTACTTCAGATCTTCCTAAGGCAGGTTTTACAAAACAGCCACACACAAAAAATGTACAAACTTTTTTACCTGTTATCATATTGTTTTAAGATTTTGAGCCTACCTGTATAACCAAAGATGATTGCGATCGACTCTCAAGAACCTCACAAAATTATCTTATTTAAATATTTTCACTTGTTACTCCACATGCATTAGGAGGAAGCATTAGGAGGACATCCTCCTAATACAGATGTCCTCTAAATGATGATGTGTAAACATGGGGTTTTGATCCTAATGTAGGTAATGTACACACACACACATATACACACACATCACTTACATTAAAATGACCTTGTCAATCCACATATATTAGAATGTACACCTCAAGGAAAGCATTTATACGCTTCCCTTATAGTGGATTTTGTTTTTGCTGTTATGCAAGAACATGTCTCTGGGGTCAACATTTTGTGAAAGAATAAATTTCTATTTGACTTGTGTGTTTTGTACATACATTGAGAAGATGACACACCTCTTTCAAATGACATACACTTGGCGGACCCCAGTTCACACACTTGTAGCACACTGAACTTGAGGAGATTTTGCAGAATTACCTCCACCTTGACCAAGGCAAAATTTCAGAATTCCTTTTGTTTAGTAAATTTTAATTATTTTATTAATTTGTATTTCAAAGGTTTGCTGATGTAGTACAGAGACCTAAGTATAAATCATGCTGTTATGATAACTGACCCAGTGGTCCTTAAATATCAGTTGTGTTTATACAAGACAGTTTACAATATTTAGGATTTCAGGGGTAAAGATAAGACATTAAAACAAGCATAACATTTGTGCATAGAAATATACATAATGATATAAATATTGCATTTTTTTTCATTCTTCACATTTTCAAAATCTTTTATAATAATATTATTAATAATAATTTACATTATGCTAATGGAGCAAGTTAGCAGTATACAATTTCAGTACAATATATTTCCATAAATTCACTCATGCAATTTATATGTTACTTACACCAACATATTTGATGGATAAAGATAAATTATGTTATTATTTCTTTACTTATCTATGAGATTATCCATGTTCAAAACATTCTTTTAAAACTTGTATGCATTTATATTCATTTTAAAGCACCCTATAACCTTCCACGAATTATAAAGAGGAATGGAGGTTATTCTTGAGTAGATAAATAGTCTGGAAAAGTTACACTGAACTCAGAATTTTAGGTTACAGCAGAAAGAGAAATAAAATAAGTCCTACACCTCCATCTGTTTTGTACCTTTGCAACATCATGTAAACTAACTTTCTGTGACACTTCTATAGGTTTTTTGATATATATTTTATTTCTTAATCAACGTGTGGATATTCTAAAGTTTTTGTCTTATGATTGCTGAAACCACATCGGGCACCTGAGGTGAATCCACTGAGGGACACAAGCATGTGCTACACATCAGATAAGTTATCCCTTGCTTTGTACGATGTCTTAAAATTGTACAGGCTGACCACTATGTATGCATTTAGTTCTGCATTGTGTGGAGTTTTTGCCAGTTGCGAATATATGGACGGATAATACCAATGTTTGAATTTGTTCATAATAATGTCTCTGGTATTTTAAAATATTGTGATCTAGTGGGATAATTTACAGAAAAATATGATGAAAATGAGAGATATACTGATTTTTTGTGCCACTTCCAGTGCTTCTTTTATTTCCTAAATGCAAATGAAAACAAAGATAATTTGCAAAAGCTACATATCAACCCAAGTTTTGTACACCTCAGTCTTATGTTTTAAGGTGGCTGTGACCACACCATCTTAGCACAGAAGTCCCAGAAGCAGAAGCTAAATAAGCATGCAGATTAGTATAAAAGCAAACTCATTAAGTTGCTGGGGTGCTGAATTATTATTAGAAATTACAACAACAAAAAACAGGCAGTATCTATGAGATGTTTAATAAGTTCTTTATTGTCAGACAAGATTTATCCTATTTTAAGTAAACGTTGTGATGCAATACTTGATTGAGTGGTTCTTTTCATATGTTTTTAAGTCAGGGAATGATTTTTCCAATATTTAAAGGCAGGGGGTTATTCTGAATCCAGATAATATCAATTTAGTACCCTAATTAGTTGTATTTCAAAGATTTGTTTTGAAATCATTTTTAGTCAAAGATTAATGTATTGATTAATAAATAGGATAGAATTATTGATTTTCAGTTTGGATTTAAGAAAGGGATGGAAACTGTTAATGTAATATTTATACTAAATAGTCTTATAAATATGTATGACAGCAATAGTAAAGGGATTTATTGTGTATTTGAAGACTTTCAAAAGGCTTTGTGTTTCTTTTTAACAATGGTTTATTGTATGAATTATTTAAATCTGAGATGAGAGGGAAAATGTGTATATATATGGCCAACTCTGAAACGCTTGTAAAATTTATTTAAAGAACCCGATTGTCAAGTGTTCAAGAAGATATTCACTTTCTTAAAAGCACAGATACTAGACTTGTTTGTACTTCGTAATCGGATTTCTGATACACTTGTAAAATTTTGTAAATGCACATTGATAGACTTTCTGAAACCCTTGTAACATTTACTATATGCCCAAACTATCGAGCTATTGATTTGTTTTTTTAATTAACATGAAGCAAAATAAAATGAAATTTTGTATCAATATAAATTAGGTTACCATATTTGAACTTCCAAAAAAGAGGACACTCTTATATAAGAGACAAAGAAGAGATTTGAGGACCGAAAAGGAGGACATGTCCGAGAAAAAGAGGAATCAGTCATTTCGCACCCTGTTATCTCGCACCCGCCAAGTCGCACACAACTAAAGTTATGTTGCACCCAAATATAAAGTTATGTCACACCCAAATATATAGTCAAGTCGTACCCATCTGTATTATATCATAAATGAAATTACTGTTACCATGTTATATGTTTTCCATTGCATTAGCCTTTATTAGTGTACTTTATTAGCGGCCCTAGTCAATACCACTATAGTATGGGCCCCTTCCATTTTCATTCCGAATCGTACACCACCTTCGGTCTTCGAAAGCATTTACCTGGGCCAATTACTGTCTAGCTGAGGATTATGTAATCCCTTTATACCTTACTAAATTTCAAATCAAGCCTTGTTCCGTCTGCGCAAACATTTTGAATTTGTAAAAATAAAGTTGTTAATGGCGAGAGCAATGTTAAAGAAATGCTATTCATAATACAAGCACAGCCTATTACACGTTGTAAGGTGCTTGGTTCGGCTTCCGGGGTCGGCTTGCTTTGTAATAAATTAATCTTTGTATTTGTTGAAACAATGTGTTTATTGCTCTCTACCAGGTGTGTTTATTCACCACCCAAGCTTCTATGTTTGCCACCTGTCATCGTGATAATTGATGTATGCATGGCAAATAGCAGGATAGAATATTATACACGGCATTAATTGTCTTTAAGAATACTTTTTGTAACCCATACTAGCGAAAGTATTGACATTTCCCTCACAGTGAATGTATTTCCTATTAATGATTTTTATTTGATAAATATTGTTATATTGTTAACCTGGATATAATACACTCTTGGTTATTTTTCACCATACACCATGTTATGCGTGCTGGTGCCTTCAAGCAATCGTTTTTCTTTAATTCTCTGTCGCTCTCTTTCAGTTTGATAACATATTCTAATAAAGTAAATAATATCTTAAATGAGGATGACTTTGGTATTGGTTTATACTGGGTGCGACATGACTTAAGCATTGGGTGCGACACGACTTAAGCATTGGGTGCGACATAACTTTATTAGTGTGCGACTTGAACCGAGTGCGACATGACCAGGGCGCCACATGACCCGTTACCGAAAAAGAGGACGTATGGTAAGTCTTATATAAATAACGGCACAAAAGCCCTATTGTCGTAGATTCGATTCAGCCGTTTTAAGAGAGGTGATATAAAT
This sequence comes from Margaritifera margaritifera, assembly GCA_029931535.1. NCBI lineage: Eukaryota > Metazoa > Mollusca > Bivalvia > Unionida > Margaritiferidae > Margaritifera > Margaritifera margaritifera. The sequence continues at coordinate 1,008,101 of JAQPZY010001678.1, forward strand.
ATTTTACGAGTTTAACATGAAGCAATAATTTCAGTATCAAGAGATAATATGTATTTGTTTACCAGATCGGATGGAATAAAAGTGTTGTCAAATATAACTGTATTACAAAATAACATACGAGAGAATACAAATTTTATTTGTGATTTCAAGTATCTAAAATGATATACAACAATGTTTTAGAAACGATGAAGATCGACAGATCACATTTATTGACGATAACATAGAGATAAGCATCATCAATCCTGATACCAAGATTGTTAAAACAGTACACAAGGAAAAAGGAATAAATTACGTATTTGACGTGAATAAATAACAATCAATCAATTGCCCTCTATAGTCCTCCAAGGGACCATTGAGGCCAACGGTAAACCTTCCTCGCTCTCTCTTAATGGATTGTAAAAACCTCTTCTCTCGTGTGCCATTCTTAATGCTTCGTGAATGCTCGTGTTGCACCGCTCTTTTATGACATCAAGCCATCTTCTTGCTGGTTTTCCCCATTTGCGCTTTCCTTCCGTCATTCCTACCATTGCTAGTTTCACTATTCTATCATCACCCATTCTGCAGATATCAAAACTCAACTGGCAACAAAAAGTTAAAAACGATACCATAGCAAAAGATTTAAACTGACTCAAGAAGATCAGCGAAAGAGTCAAAGATTGGAAGCTGGGACTATTTGAACAACTATGTAAATCTGTACTCGGCTAAATTTTCAGCACAACTCAAAGTTTTCGCGAGGTCAATCGACAACAATTCAGAAAAGACAGAGATATAATTCATGAAAAACAAAGTTCCAATAAAAACAGTACATGATGGTTTAATATATTAAGTAGCTGCTTTCTAATCAACCATGGGAATGGCAACATTTGACATAAATTTGAAATCTTTACATACTTTTAAAAAGATTGAAGAAATGATGCAAACTGTTGCAAATAACAGCCCATACTGTGTGACGTCTAAAGACAATTGTTTAAGCGTAACATATTCGCTGCATCTTTTTATACCGTTTTTAAGAACTGAAAAGAACAGATTTTAAAACACGTTTACTACAATCCTGATAGTACAGTTTCTTACATAAATATAAATCAAATGTGGAAACTAAGTAAACAAGACAAAATGATTATAAAATATGTTGAATTGAAACAGGGGTTAACTGAACAATCTACCTATACTGTATGCAAGAAAAGTGTAAACAGATTTCCTTGTATAACGGTCTATGTAAGTCGCCTGATGACAAGTGGCAGGAAGACACTGTTTTTTGGAAGCATATGAAAAAGAGAACAATGAATACAAATACATTTTGACCAAAGTATTCTCAAATATGCATGACTGAAAAGTATTTGTAAAAAATGGATATGATATACACGACGCTTTCAAATAAATTTTCAATGATAGAAATCCTTGAGAGATGAAGTTTGATAAGCTAAGGATTTCTTGGACAAGGACACACTGAATACTTTTCAACTTACTCAGACAAAAAAATGTATGTAGTGTGATGCTTAACAGAACTCTGAAGACTAGAATAAGGAAATATTTCACTGAAAATGAAATCAGAAAACAAGTTAACGTTTTTTCCATGGTTAATTTATGGATACTATAACACACCACACACGTCAATAGACATGACTCCGATCGAAGCGAGTAAGGAGGAAAACAAATCAAAATTATGAATCAATCTATTCAGTTATTTAACAGCTGATGCATTTGGAACTCCTAAATCAAAACTGGCAAACACTCAGAGTTTCAAAATATAAAACAATTAGGTGCTTCAGTTGATTATAAACTAGAAACTTGAAATGAAGAGAATACTGAAGACATTTTTTAACAGCTGATGCATTTGGAACTCCTAAATTAAAACTGGCAAACACTCAGAGTTTCAAAATATAAAACAATTAGGTGCTTCGGTTGATTATAAACTAGAAACTTGAAATGAAGAGAATACTGAAGACATTTTTTAAAGACAAGAGTTATCTATATATTACACAAAATATTTCATGTGCAAAGTAGAAAAGATTTTCAAGACCAAAATAGTGAAAGGTAATATGTATGTACATATCAAATGGAAAGGATATGATGAATCGTTTAACAAATGATAACCAGAAGAAAATATTATTGTGTTAAAAATAAATGAATGTGTTAAAGACACACATCTCCACTGGACATGATGGAGGAAGCAGAATACATAGATAACACCATGAAGGAGGATGAAAACTCTGAGCTTTTGAAGCATAAGGATTTTGTAAAATGCGACAAATGTAGAAAAACCGGCGCATTAGAAAACGCAGGAATTAAAATGTGCTCGTCATGTGAATTTGTCCTGATCACAAAAAAAGAAGGAAAAAAAATAAGAACATAGTAAAACATAACAGTTCAAAAAAATAAAATGGTACACATGAAAAACGTGATACGGCGACTGCCATGTATGCAATGTCCTAACAGTGTAATAAATGACATAACAGAAGAAAACAGATAGCATAATACATCTGTGTTGGTCTATGAGATCGTGAATACAAAAATGTAATGAAGATCACATATACGTTGATTCAGTCACGAGTACATTTAAATGTTTTAAATATCTTTTAAAGAATATATTGCAGCGATTCATGCATTATACTCGACAGAATATGCATGTTCCCTGTACAAGATTATTAATATGAACAATCTTAACTCATGCATAAAACCATCAGTCATAAGGAATTACCACAAAATTAACCACTTGACATGGGAAGAATTTGTATACCATTGGGATGAAGTAAAAACCGGTACACCTTTCATAGTGTGCTTTATACAGATTTGATTATTCGGTTTTTAGAGAACTTTCATTTAATAGTAATTGAAATTAAACTACTTAAATAAATGAAATAAATGGTACTAACATATTCGGACGAGGCGTGTCTTAAGGTAACAAAGGTACAGAAGTTTTAAAGTATATAAATGAATCCTAGAAAAAATAATAAAGGAAATGAAAAAAAATAAAATATAAAATACCAGAGATAGGAAGACTGTGTACAGGGAACTATACTAATCTGAACAGATTAGAGAGAAAAAAAAGAAAAGATAACTAAATGTAAATGTGGAAAAATAGTAAATAGAGGTTCAGTGTATTTACATAAGAAAAGACAATTCCATATACAAAGTATAGGTAAACATTGTGCAACGCACTAAATTTTTTTTAGCAAGGCTAAAACTTTAAACAAGAAAAGACAATTCCATATACAAAGTATAGATAAACATTGTGCAACGCACAACTTTTTTTTAGCAAGGCTAAAACTTTACACAAGAAAAGACAATTCCATATACAAAGTATAGGTAAACATTGTGCAACGCACTAATTTTTTTTTAGCAAGGCTAAAACTTTACACAAGAAAAGACAATTCCATATACAAAGTATAAGTGAACATCGTGCAACACAATAATTTGTTTTTAGCAAGGCTAAAACTTTATGGTAGATAAATGGATTCCAGACTGAAAAAGTTAACAAGTACAACATCTTACCCCATGCTACTTAGTTGAATGCATTAAACTGGTTAACTCACCTTAACAAAGTGAACATATCAAGTGAATTTAACGAGATCAAAATTATCTATGTTGAAACTCATATTTAGCATGCAAACCGTTAAACCTGTCTGATAAGTACACTTTAAACTTTGACAGTGATGGCTCTATGAATAGATCCAAATTCCAGTGTGACATCACAATATCTTTACCTGATGACGACGCATTCACAACAAATAACAACAGCATTGATATGAATCAATTTAATCTGATCTGCAAAAATTGTCGAATTCCATCACATCATGCCTGGAGATACAACAAGCGAGAAAACAAATACTTGATATATAATTGGACAAAATAACTTACAATTGTACATCAAGGTTTTGGAAAGTGTACATCTGCTGTTGTGCTAGCTGCTTACAAACATAATCAGAACCATGAATCTGGTATTACAGTAGAGAACAAGAATGAACTAGAGGACAAATAGGAAAAGGGAACTAAATGTGAATGTGGACAAACGGTAAATAGATACCCAGCGTGTTTACACAAGAAAAGCCAATTCCATATACTGTTTCAAAAGTATAAGACACTGTCATAAAGCTAATGGAGCTATTAAGTTTATGTCAGCAAGGTTACGACAATGGTAAAATTCCAACTGTACATATAAGACTCAAAAGTTAAATTGGATTATGCTGTTGGTGGTGACGGTATATTTTACTGAGATACATGGTGTTGAGAAAGGGTAGAATCGTTGGATACAACAACCATTTACAGAAATCCAGTGACTCGTTTAAGCTAGGGTAAACCCTAACATTAGTTCCCATGCACTAAAGAGAGGTATTCCAAAGGCTGAAAAACAATTTGTGGCAGTGTGACAAGAAATTGTACAAGATAAAAAAAAAGTATGATACGCACACACAAACACACACACACACAGACACTTATGTTGGAGAGAGGCGGTGTTGTTTGTTTGTTTGTTTTTTTTGGGGGGGGGGGTTTCTTCTTTTTTTAATAAATATTTTTTGTCTACCCCTCACTGGCATTACCTCCCCTGATACTAATGCGGAAGTGATATAAATGGGAAACATAACTCGCTAACGTACAGCTTCTAGTGTAGGAGATTTGCTATAGGCTATGAAATGAACAATGTTCTTATGAAAATATTTAAAAGAGTTTTTAAATGACTCGTGATACTCCTGCATTCAGTGTAGTAATCAATGAAAAAAATAAACAAAAACAAACGAAATCTGGAATGTTGACAACCATCGGGAAAAATGAAAATATTGTGCATTTTTCAGTGCTTTTTCTAACATTTATTTGTATAAATCTCATTGTAAGAAAACAACTGCATCATATAAACGAATATAAACAACAGTTATATGAGAAGGCAAAGAGGGAAACTCCCTTAAATGCCACGCCTCGTCTTGTGATGCAATCTGTTGCCACTTTCAATTTGATAGTAGCTGCTTTCAGTTTTCATTCATTAGCTGTTGCAGGGAAACTTAAAATTAAGAAATGTGTATGCAATTTTAATTTCTGTACTCTATGAAAGGGGATAACCTATTTTCAAAATTATTCTCTCTCTCTCTCTCTCTCTCTCTCTCTCTCTCTCTCTCTCTCTCTCCCCCCCCCCATAAATCACCTCAAATTAATTTGGCACAAGACCGCGCAGGGTTTCAGTTAGTGTCCAAATTACATATACAATTAGTAGTACTCGCAACGCTCTTCATGATACTTTCCAGTTGGACTATTTGTGTTGCATATCCTGTTATGTCAAATTTTCAGAAACTCGTTTTGGAATTTTCTGATATAATATTCCAAAAAGTCTAAATGTTACGCTGTTAAGATGAGCAAGTGCAATATCGTCTCGATAACAAATTACCAGCCAGTGTAATTAAGATGAGCAAAATGCAATGTCATCTCGATACAAATTACCAGTGAGTGTAATTAAGATAAGCAAAATGCAATGTCATCTCGATACAAATAACCAGTGAGTGTAATTAAGATGAGCAAAATGCAATGCAGTGTTAAGAAAATATGCATATTTAAGTGTCAAAGAACTATTTATATTCCAGTGTCAAATAACCATGCACATTAAAGTGTTAAGAAACTATACATAGTCAAGTGTCAAGGAACTATGCATATTTAAGTGTTAAAGAACTATACATATTCAAGTGAACGTTCATTGATAATTGAAGCAGGTGTGCGAATTTACAATTTAAAATTGAGATTTTGCAAGGAAACCTGTTATTCTCAACGTAATTGAATTTTGCGTTCACGTGAAGTCTTTAAAAATAACCAGTATCTGTTTGGTTGTTGACAACATTTTTTAAAATCATTTTCTAATTTCAAGGGTATACATTTTCATTGTTTTGCAAAATTATCATTTTTGTCAATGCTACAATTCATAAATATGTTTTTGATGGCAAAGTGGATCCTTTATCTTCATAGATAGATCCATTTTTGTCCGGTCTTCAAGTTCATGGACATGTCTCAGGTGGGAAAGGGGTCCCATCATCTGGATAGATAGATCTCTTGGGGAGGGAGGGCGTCGGGGTGGTCGTCAAATTCATTATTATGTATCTGATAAAAAAGGAGACCCATTATCTTCATAGATAAATCCTTATTTGTTGGGTCTTCAAATTCATGAATATGTGTCTAATGGGAAAGAAGACCATCTACATTCATAGACAGACCCCTATTTCTGGGTCATCAAATTTATTGATTAAGCAAGTACTATATCCACGAAGAATGGCACCCCCACAAATAAAAGTAAATTCACAGTAACCAAAGAAAGTTATTAGTAAATGTACCGTTATTTATCTATTGTAATCGCAATAAATGTTCTCATGTGTTAACAATAATTATATATTTGCAAAGTCTTTAATTGTTGTTAAGATTTTGTAAATTATGGAAAAGGAATATTCAGACGTGGCAGAAACTCTCAAGTTTGTAAATGACTTTGACTACAATATACAACTTCCTTCTTTATAATAGTTTTATATTTTACCTTTTTTTTTTTTTTGCAGAACTTGTAAAAAAAAGCATCGAATGTTTTCTTCAAAAGGTTTTATAATACTTTATCAAAATTTCTTTCGTTCATAAACTTCTGCAAATCGGTGATTTTGATTGTGCTAAAAGCAGTCTTACACTAAATAGTGAGAGTTATCAGATTGACAAAAAAGGTATTAAAGAAATATCTGCCCTATAATTGTCATCTCTATGTATCTGCTAAAATACATAGCAGGTTTGAATTATTTCTGAGCTTCTTTCTATAAAATGTTGCGTGTCGTACAGTTGAATCTATTTTCTGCTGAGGGTTGCATGTCAAGATTGCAAAATAATCAATGTGTCAATATTTGTTAGAGAACGACAGAGTTAGACTTAAACAGCGTTGATATATCCATAAACTCAAGCAAATAAATGCATGCACTCGTACTCATATAAGAGTAAAATCTCTGTGGGGGATACTCATGGGCTAGAATCTGAATGTAACACTGCACAATGATGATTCCCAATCAGTGTTAGGCTTGTCCCAGCATAAGAGTGTGTTGTAATACCTTTATGGTATTACAAGTAGAGCTTTCCATATATAATCAATTATTCATTCAGTGTGTCAAGATTATTTCATGTTAAATGTTGGGGTGTGAAATAATGCTTCATCTACGAGACTGTAGCATTGATTACTCACTTTTATTCATCACTGATAATGCCTACCATTCCTTCTGAACGTATGCTCCCGACCCCACCCACCATTGCTTAAATCGCCATCTATATTTTCTATGGATGTGTATTCCGCGTTTTACACTAAGTATGAGTATAAAAACTTGTTCTAGTCGTTATATTTCCATACTGTTGTGATGACTATCGAGGAATTCATTCGATGACATCAATTCTACAAGGCCCAGCAGATCAGCAACAAGTAGAAAGAAGTTCGCATGTTGAACGTTGCCGTACCCTATTCGTTTCCAAGTCGGACCACGTGTGCGTCACGCAGGAATTTCTCATGAATAGTTTAAGAAATGAATTATCTTACCTGCTTGAAATATGGTATACCAAAGCCAGGAGTATGATAACAGTCCATACGTTAGTGATTTTCAACCCTCCGGTGGAGTGCTGTTACAGACGCAGTGTGATACAGGATTGTGATAGAATCAATGTGCCCAGCCGAAGAATCACATTTTTGTCGGACTTTTGTTTCAACAATAAGTTAGAACTGATGTTATTGTTCTCTATTGTAAGTTCTTTACTATGCAGAACTTATTAGTTTATTTTAAGGTTCAAAATATTATAAGATTGATGGGGACTATTTTGAACCGCATTACGACTCATTGCATCATCAGTAGGTTGCACTCTAGCTCGATTCACATCGAAATTCACTTGTCCGTTTTGTTAATTTATACAGAATCACATGCAAGCAGGTGTGACAGTATGTGACAAACTAAATCAGAACATCCTCTGTAAGCCCAGGCAAAGAATCAGGATGAGCGACGACACCGGACATAGCTAAAAAAAAGTCAACAAACACCGGATGCCAGTTATGTATACCGACCTAGTATTATTGGACACCGATAAAGACCACAGGTCCTGCACGCGTTGCTTCAAAATAGCATCAACTCTGAAGCCGGGGGCACACAGCTGGAGTTTCGTCCGCTTGTGGCAGGAAGCGCCGGAACTTCTCTTTCTGAAATCGAGAAAGAGCGTCTGCTATAAGATTAGCACTACCAGGTATATGTTGATCATGAATAACGAACTGGCCTTTGTCATCGCACCAAATCAGTCTACAAACAAATTTCATTATAAGAGGTATTTTTGATCTGCCTTTATTAATGATTTCCACTGCAAAATTGTCACAGTTCACAAGGATTCTTTTCTAGGTCCACTGGTTCCCCCGTAACACAGCTGCGGCTATGATTGGATAGAATTCATAAAGAGCCATTGATGCAGAATTTCCAACGTTTTATGGGGAAAAAGTCCTTGAAACTACTTCCCATTAAAGTAACCTTCGAAACTTGGTGGGGTAGCGTCAATATAAAATTGCTTATTTTTAGCTGGGGTCACTGTATCATTTAAGAAAAATGAAATAACATTTCATTCTAACAAGAATAATGACCACATTTTTAAGTCTGATCTGAATTCTGCAGTCAAATGAACATGATGGTGTAAAGCAGCAACAGATGAAAACAGAGAAATCTAGTAGGACACATAAGCGCGACCAGGGTTGATCACTCTGCATTCAAGTGTCCCAGCAAACTTAGTAGCTCCCGTTTTGTACATGATTTCCTATGGACAAAGGACTGCACGATACCGGATATGTGCCGAATCTTTTCAACAGGTAACCTGGCCTTCATGTTCTTAGGGTCTAAAGTGATACCCAAATATTCAAGAATCGCAGTTGGTCTGACAGTTTAGTTTGGCGATAGAGGCACATTTAGTTTGTTAAAGACAAGGGAGAGGATTTCCATTGTTCTGTGTGGTTCACCATCTGGAGGGTCGATTGTAAGAAAGTCATCTAACAAAATACATTACATGCTGCACATCATAGTTGCTCTTTAAAATCACGCAAATTGTCTCAGATAAAGAGTAAAAGCGAATTTCAAGATTGTACATTCATGAGGCATGTTCGGCAAATTCCCCAGACCTGTGTCAAAACCATTGCCAAAACTCTTCAACAACCATTTGACAAAGTGTTAATCGGGATGAGACAACACCTCTAATTCTAACTTAGAAATGTTCACTGGGCGTCTGATCTGGGTCATCTCTGATCGGGCAGTGTGTGCTCCTGGAAGTTGTACTTGCAGAGTGCCCACCTTTACAAGTTAAGCAAACGTGTGTTGACGCATCATGTCAACCGACATCCTTTCGGGGTGTTAAAGTTGTTGCAAATTCCTTTGCCATTATGTCTCACCCTTGCCCGATCAAGGACATCAGTGTTAGAACTCATGTTTCGAAAAGATATTCTGGTAGATCTAGAAAGTGTATTATCATCAACCAAAGTGAGCCAAAAAGTAGACAAATGAAGCGTGCTGTTGTAGAGTGCACAAGAAGTTGCTCTACAGTTACTGAACATGGAACAAAACAAAGTGTTGTTCCTTACGGACCAATGAACTTTTACATCGTTTTAGCGGAGATGTGCCGCAGCCTGGGCTGAAAACATCTTATGGTAGTCGTAAAAACTTTTTCCGCCGTACCTGGAAGCCATATCAATAATATCCCTCTCATACAAGTCGAGTTCTGGGCGCCTAAGGAGATGCGCCTGACACATTATTACTGTTATAAATACCAAATGCTTGTATAAATTGCGGTAATATAAGCGAAGTATTCAAGCGAGGAGTTGTAGAAGGGTCTGAGTGTGGACCGTTATAAGAAGAAATTAAGAGGGAGGCCAGGTTCACGTCTTTACCTTCTTGAATTTGTTTGCGCAGATTTGGATTTACGGTCTCCACGAACGGCAAGGACTCCGCCGCGTATCCATATGTCGTTCTAACGTAATTGTCACTGAAAAGGACCACTGACTGGGTGGGTGTGCATTGCTGTCTCCTAACGCTGCAATATTGACCGAGAAGGGAATATCTGGCGGTAGTGAATTTTTATGTTCCAAAGAAAAGCGTGCCGGATTGGCGGGTGATTCCTTCATGTCAGTATTTCTGGAGTCCAGCAAGGAACGAACACTCTCTGCTAAAGTCGCCACCGTGTTTTGTAATTCTACCACCGTCCTTGATAACTGTGTCACAACATTAGCCTCGGAAAGAGGCACTTCCGGTTGCACATGCGCAACATTGTCTGTTGCGAGAGGCGGTTGACTGTTAGTGTTGTCTGTAAATTCCCTGAATAAACTAAGCAGACGAGATTTCCTCAGTCCCTGTCTGAATTTAATGCCCCGACTAGAACGTTCTTCTCTAAGTTTGGAAAGAGACCAATTTTCTGGCAATGACAAGTCGAGTTGGTCGTAGATGGCGAGTCTAGGCGAACAAGGGGGTCCACTCTATTTATTACGGCGACCTCTCCGATGCCTAGCAGCCTTGTTGTATGCGTAGGCGATAAATGGAATACTGTTGGCACGAAGTCACATCAGAACTGCGACCTGAAGAATACAGAGATCCAAAACGGTCAGTTTGAGAAGAAATGTAAAACGATTTGAAAAACCACCAGACTCGAATCCAACACAAATCCATAAAATATAGTTGGATGCCGCGACTCCAAATCCATTGTCTGCAACTTTCGAAAGGCCGAGAAGCTGACTGATCTCATGGTACTCTACCTGATCATGAGATACTACAAGTATATCATCTGCTTTGGTTGGCTTTTTGAACACAGCTGCCAATGATGATGAATAGGAAGGGTTCTAATCATGCACCCCAAACGTGATCCTCCAACTAGCCCCATGTAGACAGCAAGTTAAGAGGTTATTAAGCTAATAATAGCTTCTTGCATCAGTCATTGTCTACCTTCCAATTGCAAGGTACACGTATAAGCTTATACCAGTGTTTGCTTATGACTAGATAATTCTAACTTTACATCCTCGTATCTGCATGCGATACTATCAATACTCCCCTTAATGGTTATTAATATGACCAAGCCTATTGTAAACTGGCTATGTGTAATTACAATGAATTAAGATTAAATTTCACTTATGTTGCTTATAATTAGTTTCAGATGGATTTTCCTACCCATCGTAGATTAGTTGCTTTAGCTATGCCGCATGTGTTGCATTTTTAATGTTTAGTTATGTTGTCTTGCTTATGGCTTTTAGTTGCTTTTTGTTCTGTTATCTTGCTTATGACGTTTAATTGCTTTTTGTTATGTTGTCTTGTTAATGTCCTTTAATCGCTTTTAGTTCTGTTGACTTGCTTATGGCTTTTAATTGCTTTCATTTCTGTTGTCTTCCTAATGGCGTTTAATTGCTTTTAGTTGTGTTGTCTTGCTTTTGACTTTAATTGCTTTTAGTTATGTTGTCTTGCTTATGGCTTTTAATTGCTTTAAGTTCTGTTGTCTTGCTAATGGATTTTAATCGCTGTTAGATTAGCACTTCATGTCGAATCTGTTAGTTAATTTCATTCATTTTGTTTATTCTTGGTCACAATGGATGTCTCGTGCTTTGAGTTTTCGATTTTGATCAATTTCTTTATGCTTTTGCCAAGCTGGTCATCAAAGGAGATACTGCGAATTTCATGTTGATAGTGTCTGTTGATTTTGATAACTGTCGATCAGTTGAAAATAAATCATAATGCAAATACAAACTATAAACAGGACTATCAAGTTAAACACTGTACGTCTTGTACACATGACTCTTAGCGGACTCTAAAATATAACAAATGGTTATCAAGCAGAATTGCCTTTTGTATTTACTGCACTCGGCACATACAATGCCTGTTTGTAAGCAGTTACAGGTTTAGGATATCAGTTTTCACCGCGGATAACCATAACGTTCCATGTACAACAGCTACCAGAGGAATAACGCTCCAACTACGCTCAGAATTATATCCAAGCACGTGACTAATCGCTCATCAGGGAGGGTTTTTCCTTTACTCCTTATAGATTTTTAATTCTTAGAAAACTTGCAGCCCATGTATCATCACAGTCACTTTTTTCTCTTAAAAGCCCCATTGTGATAAATAGTATGGTGTTCAAAATAACACCGACACATTGTGTCTGGGTATGCAAGCATTAAACTTTAGTTCTTTATTTCATAACATTTCTTCCTTAGAGCTTTTTACATGTATGTCACACATGAACAGACCATTTTCTATGTTTTTTATATAAAGTTTTGTTGCCGTTTACTCACTGTATTATCAAATTTAAAAAGTTATAGTAGGTAATAATTGTACACTGCGGATATGGCCAAAAGCGAAGTTCCAAACAAAGTTGACCTGATTTTATAGGGTGGAAATGTCCTTTGTCGCTGCCTTGATCTGGAGTGAATCAAAGCACCACAAAGCACATCTTCCTGTATAATCATCGAGCGAATTGTCGTTGCTACTGTTACTTCCTAATTGTCCTGTGGCTTCAAACAGAATCAAGTAAGATCTCAAGTAATTGTTCTGGCCAAAGTTAGATTCAAAGGGTCTGGTACACAACGTCTGGCCATCTCTGGTGACTTCTATTGGGACGCGTTGAAATGTTGGAACTCGAAAGGATTTTGACCGATAGCTCCGTTGTGAGCTGCATTGCTGACGATGCCAATGAAAAACATATTGGCATTTGACCCTGGAAAACCTGATGTTCGATCTTGGAACGGAGTCCAGAGGCAATGGTGAAGGTTTTGACTTCTACTTGCCGTAGAGGATACATGGCTGTCGTTCTGCTCAGAGTTTGACTGACCTCGTTTCCCGTTTTAGATAAGACTTCCACACGTTGCACGTAAAGTCTGGCTTCTTCGATGTTTGTTTTGTACTCTTAGCATTGCCATCACATGGAACACGGTACTACTTCGAATCAGTCTCAGATGTACATCCATCCCATTCAATAAATGCTTGTCGTTCAGCCATATGTCAAAGTACAAACCAACCATCATTTCTAAACTATGTCTTTGTTTGATTTTCTTTTGGCGGTCGTTTAAATTCAACATTATGAGCATCGTCATCTGCAGTCAACTGTGTGTCGTTGAACTTGCCCGAAGTGTCAGGTTTCCACACCACTGAAGAATCCAGATGTGTGGTGTTGGGTTCTTATCCGTACGTCAAGAGAGTTTCCACGTACGCTAAGGGTAAGTGTCCATGGTGCTGCTCACCAGTTGATTATTCAAGTACAAATCCACTTCGCTGAACAACGAATACATGAAATTGTTGACGGGGGTATTACTTTGGCATCTGCGCCTGGATTGGTGTTATCCATTTTAAGAACTTTCACTTTCAGGTACTCGTAACTGTTATCCAGATCGACGTAATCTTCGGTTTGTTCTTTGATTTCAAATTCGATAGATTCTGAGGTGGTCAAAGACGACTCAGGATGAATTTCTACCCATTGAGATACCTGCGTCGTCATCTTTGTCGGTAGCATGGCAAACAGATCAATTTCTAACTTGGCAGATTCGCAAGAATCTCGGTGCATCATGTTTCTTTTCTTTCATAGTTTAGTAATCAAATACGTCCAATTCTCTGACTGCATTCTTCTTCTGTTCTTCTTTTTCTGGGCGGTGGCGTGTCTATGAGGTCTTAAGTGTTCGACGTTTCTTTTTGCTTTCTTCTTGCTGTGGCGTAGAGAAGGAATTAATACCTTCGACAGAAGCGTGAAGCGAATTTATAGCGGTGACTCGGTGCCCTAGGATATCTTTTCCTGTCTGAATTAACACATGTTTTTCTGCTTTCATCAAGGCTAGTTTGAAACTTTGTTGGAGCAATTCTTTTCTTTCTGTCAAAGCGGCATCTTTTAAGCATGCAATCCTTGAGTGACCATCGGTTTTAAGATGGATGCTACGAAAAGCTGATGTTTTTAACATATTTCCCAAACAAAGAGCTCGTTGTTGAGCGACATCCTCACTATACAGGATACATGTTACAATTCACTGGAGAATCGTTTTCGAAAATGTAGTTTCACGGTGACTTTTCCTTTTGAGAATAGAATATTTTGTCTAAGATCTCCTTTTATACTGATATTCACACTGTCAAAATACGATTTACTGACAGGAAGATAATGAGGATGTACAAATTGTGGTGTACGTGATACGTGTTTCCTCTTCATCATAAGCAGCTATGGCAGAATCCACTTTGACATCAGAGTACACAAACATCAAATTTAGTCCTTCATTAAATTCGACAGGGAAGCGAAACTACTTCATGAATCGATCATTGTTGTAAATGTCTTTCGTAGGAATGAGAGAGGTGTTTTCACCCAGAATAGCAAACAAACTGAGAGAAAAAGGGATGGAAAGCGTTTTGACGTCGGAAAAATACATTGTAAGACGATGAGAAATGGCATGGTAATTGATCAGTACACTTGGGGGAATTTTTTTGCAGTGCATTGCCAAACTGTTGGCTGAAAAAAGCTGAAAACCGTATCGAGGAGATTTCGAGCATTACAATAATATCCTGTAGGAATTCTCATGGCATAGATATTCAATTGGGGATTAGCTTTTGATGATGTCTTTGGATTATTAAATGAGTGGATCATTTTTGCCCAAGTGTTCTTGGACTTATTCATTGATGATATCTACGATGAAATTGTTTTCACCTTCGGTGATATTTATGAAATGAGTAGGATGAATGATTTCTATCAAAGGTACTTTCCAATGAGCTTCCTGATTTTATTGTATGGACTGAGGTAATTTGGCCGTGAAACAACATAACATGTTGTTGGGAAACACATCCATAGAACTGTCAGTTGGTAATGTTAAATAGAATTGATTACTCATAGTTCGATGGTTCTGGTCTCCGAGGAGTCACTCGATGTCAAAGGATGATTTTCGAAAGATTCCAGAAGAGTTATGTTGCTCTGATTGGAAGAGGAGTGGTGATTGCCGTTGGTCAGGCTACCGTTATTACTGTCGGTATATTTCAACGAAGGATTGGGAAGAAGATAATCAATACAAATGCTGAGTAAAATAGTCCACAATTGATTATCTCGTTGTTGCAAAGTCAAATTTCCAATGTCTGCTTCACTGACACAATATACCGCAAAGATCTGGCAGAAAAAGACGATTTGATTTTTAGGGACACATTCTCCACAAAACAACCACAGTGGTTGTTTTTGTAGTTCTAGTTCTTGGAGACATAAACTCTGAGAAGGAGATGTAGCTGTGTTTAGCGGCATGATGGTAAATTCTACTTCTTTTTTTATAGTCGATGACCTGTGAAGCGTTAATCCAAGAATCGAAACTGGGTGGATATCCTTTCGAACGAACTTTCACTTCTTGGAGTCAACGTTTTCCCACTTTACGTGTTCTTCGATCGAGAATGATTTCGATATCGTACACGTCGTCTTCTTTCTTAGTCACTCGTTGGAACACGGGCAAGTTAAAAGTTCCTTTTAACACTTTTCCGTTAATGTACGTGTCCTGTGATACGAAAGAATTCTGTTATCCAGTTGGATAAATAACCTTTGTCAAAAGTGCGATTTGTGCAATTAACACTTCTTTTTTCTGGTCTTGGACATTCCAAACAATCGATCAAACATCACTTCGTTGTCAGGTGGCGCTTCTTCTGAAGCACATCCGATGCTAGGATGGTGCGATTGATTTTATAAGCCTGACTAGACGTGGTAACACGTCAATGTATTTGAGAGCATTTCCACATACATTCTTTCAAAGTTCTTTGAAAACGTTTCAAGACACTAGATTTTGTTTCAGGATTTTCAGTGGTAAAAACAATGAGTGTGTCCTTTTCCAATTCCTTTTGAAAAGTTTAGTTAAGACGTTCGGTGCCCTTGACTATTTGCCATCGTAGAGGGTGTCGACCACGTTGTTTCAAGAGAGGTTTTAAAGCTCTCACTAACTCTGACTTATTTTAGAAGCGAAGAGAACTACCCAAGCTGATTTTGAAAACACGTCGATGACACAAAACAAATATTTGTAACCTCTATTGTACGACGCTATATAAGAGAGATTGTTAAATCTGGTTGCTATTGATGATCACTTCCAGCTTCTTTAGTTTGACGTCTGGAAACGTTTTGTCGAATGGGTTTGTGTAACTTGTACGTCGATTGTTTTTGTAACTGCTGTCTTGCAGACGTACATTTTTGAGTTTGCTCTTAGCTCTACAATACACTTTTTGAAATCCTCCATAGCCAGCTGCGTCACCCAGATTGTAGTAAATGCTAACTAAAAGTGCATCCATGTGGTTGCTGTTATTGCTGCTCCTCAATAAGTCCCACACTGTTCGATACTGCTCTTAGGTTGTTCGAGTGTTAATTTTGATTGTGATGCTTCACGTGTCCGACGAGCAATAGGATAGAAGTAGTGGTCGATTCTTTGTCACTTACTTCTTTATTTATTTGTTTCACTTCTGTCTTCCTTTCTTTCTTATTTAATTTTGCTGAAGAGGGTGTCGACATTATCTTTTTGACTCAAGTTTTTATTTCTTCTCGTCTGGGAGTAGGGAAAGGTGTCAACTAGGTTGTCATACTTGGAGGAGGAGGAAAAAGAGCAGACGGAGTTTGAAACACTTTTCTTGTTTCTTTTATTCTTCCATCCCTGTGGCTGTTTTTGTCATCGTTTTTGTTGCTTTTTGTTTTTCTTTGCTTTTTATGACATTCATGAAATCTCTCAGAGTAGGTTTAGCCGTCTCGTCTAAAGTTTTCTGGTGTAAACAGTTGAAGACGTTTCAATTATTGTCCGTACCGTTGCAATTTTTCTGTTTCTGACAAATCTGTTCGATCCGTCAACGATTGCAATTCTTGTTGTAAGTGTGACATATTGGTATGATTAGGATTAGGAGGTAAATGAGGTGACAGTTGTTCGTACGAACGATGGAGTTCTATCAATCGTTTGTAAGGAACTAAAGTTAATTTTCGTCCTTCCATAAGGTCCAAGGGTATAAGTGTGATGTCTTTCCAGAAAAAGTGTGTCCATTTTATCGTCTCCTTCATCATCTCGTCACTCCTCCTAAAAGAGGTCCAGCAATCGATTATAACAAAGGAGCGCCACTTTTAAAAATGGTCCTATCAGCATGGCTAGAAAGTCTACTCGTTGAACAAACATGTTTTATTTTGCCTGATTGTCATTTTATTTTCACCACTTGGCGAAGAACGTCCGAAGCGTTTTTTTCGTCTCTAGGTGAAACAAATGGTCCCTTTCAAAACGTTCAAACAACATTAACACACTGTATAGATGATTTCTTGAGGTGCTTTTTTAATGATTGGTTTTTGCATCAAGTATTGGATTTGGTAAGTACTGGCAAAACATTCCAATGTTTAGCTAAACGAGTAGGGAGTCCCTTTAATCATTTTTTGGAAGAAGGTTTCTTTGGACGATGGTGTGAACTTTGTGACATCTTTGTTTCAGGAGGATAAAACTGAAGGGAATCTTATCCAACACTTCTTTTTTATACTGGAATTCGTGTCCACTGATTGTCGGGACGTCGTATCAACATGTCGTTAGGTACTACTGGTGTTCTCAACTCAACCCAGTATTTGTTTGGAAAAATCGAGTAAACTTTGTAACATGCTTGCTCTGTCTTGTACTTTTTGTTAGGAGAGGCCACATTTTTAGCTCCAGCAGCAGCTACAGCAATAGAAGACGTCGACAGAGTGGAAGTTCCTTTTTTAAATGGGTTTTCATTTTTTGATCCAATTGGAAAACACTGGTCTTAAATCCGGATTGGCAGCAATCATCATTAACGAAGAAGAAGTAAAAAGAAAAGAAAAGGAAGGAGAGACCATCACCGAAAGAGATTTTGTTGTGTACGTGCGCGTTCTAACGGCAGTACCTCTCTTTCTTGCAGGGGAGGTTTTCTTTTGGGTTTTCTTCTTCTTAGAGTGTGAACTTGCTGCATCTCTCTTCTCTTTGGTCTGTCTTTCAGTTTGTTTATCTTTCTTAGCTTCGGCATTAAGTTTCCATTTTAAAAGTGAACGAATAATGACACCGCCTAAAGATCCACTTCCACCTGGTTTTAAAATGATTTGTTTTCTGGTATGCGTATCGATTCTTGGATCAGCCAGTTGTGACAAAGCTACTTTATGTCTTTAAAAAAAAAAACTTTTGGTTTACATGGAATGTGAATAATGTCGTGTAGTAATTTACGTGGTATCAAAGTATACCATCGAAACCCTGCTTTGAGACTAGCTTGTAACAAATGTGAACGTACTTGTGAATTTTTTCGCGACAGATGGCATACAGTGCACGAATCATTTTGGCAGGAGGATGAGATAGAAAGGAAGCCATGCTGAATATTGTCAGAAAAAAAAGAAGTGAATGGTAGTTTTTCAGCTCCTTTTTTTTTAGACAGACGAAAACGAGGAAGGTGACATGTACATGGCTGGACCTATTACTTGACACCAATCGTGAAACAAATTCGTATTAAATTTCAAATAATTGGGAGTGATAGGTTTTAAATCGATGAGTAAATAGGCATGTGGCGATTGAGTGGCATCGCCATAAGTATAATTTAGTCAAGGTGTTTCTAACTGTTTGGCCAACACTTGAACTTGATATTTGTCTCTTGGACTTTTAAACAACACCACATAATTTGCATTGTGACGGATGGTGAGATGCGCTTTTCTTTGTTGATATACATTTTGAGTAATGTCAATGATAATAGCTTTACAATGACGCCCTTTTCGTGTAAACCAAAGTTTAATTTCTTCTTCGTATTGTCCTAGCATATCATTGAAGATGAAAAGATGTGTTTGACTAAAGTCAAATGAAATGGATTCTCCTTGACTTTCTTTCAGTAACATACAAGTCGTTTGCCACTGTTTGTAACACCACACGATACGTTGTGGAGGACGATCGAACAATTTTGATTTGTGTTCGATCAAACGCTTGACAAATTTAGTTTTGCCTGAACAACTAGGTCCAGCAATCAACATTATAAGGGATGGCGGAGATACAGTGCCTCATAATTTTGACGATCTGACCTTTTGTCAATCACTTTGAGAAAGGAGGATGCAGCCAAATGTTATGTGTATTGAATTTATTATATGTGTCCATAAGTTAAGTTTAACTTTAGTCGTTTTGTAAACAACATATTTACAGCATTTGAGTTCAAGGTCAGTTTTCTTTACATAGCATTTAACAATTAGATTGGAATTTTCCATTTCTTGATGTGAGAAAAGTCACGCACGCACTGGAATTGTCCATTAGAGTTTCTCGTATTCTAGAATATTCTGTCAGGTGATTTTTCCTTATATTTATACAGGTTTGGTAAAAAAAATATTTTATTCCTATACTAAACTTCATATCATTAAGATCAGTCTATTAAAGAATTTATTTTAGTAATCAGATGTTACAGTTGTGAAAATCAGAGCAAATTCAGAGAGAGGAATTATTTATTTGAAATATTTCATTGGGTTTGCTAAGACTGTCATTCTCATTTTGGGTTAATACTTGACATTGGGATTTATGTGAATTCATTCAAAGACAATCTGGATTACATTATTCAGGCATATCAGAACATTCAATACTACTGACACATCAGAACATTCAATACTACTAACATATCAGAACATTCAAGACTACTGGCACATTAGGACATTCAAGGCTACTGAAATTCATTCTAAATATTCTATATTAAAGACTTGTGATTAGAACGCTTGGGATTATTGGATTATTTGGACTTTAATTCACGTTACTGTAAGTGTCTTTTGAATTTTCACTTTAACTGTATAGAAATAAATTGCTTGTTGATTGTACTTACATTGTTGGTTTCACTTTCTTTCTGTTACATTATTTTAAGACCTAGAGTCGTAACACATAACTTTCAAGTTTTGTTTAGAATTCTCAGATTTTATCAACGACACACGACATTTTATACATTTTATACACGCTTAAGTTTCTTTTCTTCGTGGTAGTGTAACACAGCAAAAATATTTACATTTCAAAACCACAAAGTTAATGTTTTTGTTTCTTTGTTTTTCTTTGATCAGTCACACACGTATTTGGCATAGTCAGCTACCTCTTGTTTCCAAGTGTCAAATCTAAGACTTTTCAAGTCACGCACATCCTTCCAGTCGTAAATCTGTTGGTGTACATCAGAAGTCACACAAACTTCTTCGTAAGCATGAAGAGCTGATCAAGCGCGAGGAATCTTGTCTTCATACAGAAGCAGAGAAGCGTTTAACAGAAATAACAGCACTTTTAACATAATGAGAGTCTTTTGCACACATAAAGTTTTGTCGGTCATGTCTTTGCGTGTACTGTTCATAAATTTGCCAGAAAGAATCTGCTGATAAACGAATTCCAAGAAATGTAGTTTCTAAAACACACACCACAAGTCGTCCAAAATTCAAAGTAATCGTCTCGTCTTGTGGAATCAGTTTTTGAAAAGTATTTGGTAATCCACTATGTTTTAAACACCGTCATTGATTTCCTCCCACGGAATTTGGTGTAACACTAATGACATAAGTCGTGGTATGGCAAATCTCATAATGTCTTCACATTTTATCAATGTCTGACCATTTGAACATTTTCAATGTAATCAGTCTTCTTATAACATTCCGATACCAATGGTTAAAACGTGTATGCAATTTTGTTCTTTGCGTTTCATTTTAATCTTGACAAAGTCTCTGTAAATGCGTTCTCGCAGATCAGGAGGTAGATTCTGAATGTGCTCTTCTAAACTTGTCATTCACAGGTATGTCGTTTTTGACGGAATAGTAATGAATGCGCCAAAGGGAATCTTGAAATCCAGGAAATTTAGTCCTTAACTCACACACCACACGTCGTAAAGTTGTCTCGTCTCTTACTTCTTCTAAAACTAGTTGGCCCTGTAAGTCTAGAATCTCGTCTTCGTCCCATAACATTCGGTCTACAATTCCAACATTATAGGTAGAAGTTGTGGCATCTAAACTCTTACAAAATGGGAGTACTAGTTGATCAAGTCGGACCATTTGAACGCTTTCAAAATAATCAGCCTTATTATAGCATCCAGATACCAATGGTTAAAACGTGCATGTCGTAGAGCATGCAACTGTTCTTTGCATTTCACTTGAATCTGTAAAAAATATCTGTAAATGCTCTCACGCAGCTCAGGAGGTAAATCCTGAATATGCTCTTCTAAACTGGCTTTTGATAACGTCTTCGCAGAAGAGTCTTATCATGTGATGGCACAAAACCTCTCTTTCCGACTATACTACAGCCTTCTTCAATCAGACCTTTTATGGTATTCAAGTACCTGTGATTATTAATTTTATGGAATATTGGATGCAATTGTTCTTTTCGTTTCACTTGAATCTTGACAAACTCTCTGTAAATGCGTTCTCGCATCTCTAAAGGTTAATTACAAATCCTCTCTACTTCTAGAGATCATATTTTTAACCGACCAAAGGAAGGTAGCGACAGCACGAAGACCATCTGGAATGTTCCAGGAAAGCTGTATCTTTATATTCCCATTCGCGAAGTTTCACACCATAATTGAAACACTGTACTTGGTTTTCTTGTCCTAAGTGGACACACCCTGTTCTAGCTAAAGATTTAGGAATAGGTCCTTCCAGATATTTTGACCATTTCCCTATGAGTGAATCGACTTTCACTTTCAAAATTACAATAGCCAGGCAAAGATACAGGAAACGTGAATTCTTCTTTGCTTGTGATTCTCCATGAAATTGTTGTAGTGGTATCCAGCGTGGTTTGTGAGTGCATAGATGAAATCCATAGATGGGCACACGAACGTCATCGCTTTCGATTATAGAGCAGCAAGGTCATGCTACGTCGCTTATGTCGCAGGGTACTTCATCTCTGTGGTCACAGGGTACAGCATTGCACTCGAGTTTATTGAACGTAGAGTCAGCAGTGGGTCCATTACATGGTTGATGTTGAATACATTATTCTCGGTGGAAGTCTCTGGTCACGGTGATCTTTCTTTGTTTTATTGAATTATTTATACTGGAGATCGGTGGAACGACGAATGAAAGATAGTGTCAGCACGTAGACCATCTGGCGTGTTGAAGGAAAGGTGAATCTTTATAGTCCATACGGATCGGCACACCACAACTGAAACACTGTGCTTGGCTTTCTTGTCCCAAGTAGACAAATCCTGCTCTGGCTAAAGATTTGGGAGTGGGTAATCCATTCATATTTTTAGACCATTTCCTTAGAACGTCTGGAATCGACTGTCAAAATCACATCATCCAGGAAAGAGCGCAGGAAATTTTTAACGTGTTGTGTATGGGAAGTCGCACTCGATTCTGGTAGACGATTTGATACACTTTTTCCAAGGGTCGACAGACGATTTTGTGATTAGGCAAAAGTACAATTTTGGGAGATTCCAACGGTTTTACACGAGTTCTGATCCTGGCCTGATTTTAAAGCTTCTTTTAAGACTTCAAAGTTGATCACTTGACTTGAACGATAGTTCAATGTCAGTTCTTTAACTTTGCATTTAGTATGAACTTGTCTTTTTTGTATCGGTACTGGTAACCGTAATATTTGGTCCACCACTAGCAAAACTCAGAATAGTGTCATCGGAATGTTCATCGATCCAAACTCCTAAACGTTTGTCTTCGATGCGTGGGTTGTAGCTTCCAGGGCGATCAATGTACATGCAATTATCGGTGTCAAAGTAAAGGACTCTAAATTCTAAAGGTTCCAAGACATAATACAATTTTAAACGAGTAATGGCTGTCACATACGCCGCAACGATGACATTGCCACTGTTCGGGTGGTGCAAACTCTGTGACTTCTTCTCAATTCATTAAGATCAAGTCTTCACGTATGATTTCCACGTGTTAATGAGTTTTCCTTTATCGGTCGATGAGTTGAAAGTATCGACTTCGATCTACCAAGTATTCCGTCTTTGGCAATATCGGACATTTTGGCCAGTTCACCCCACAAACAAGGATCGGCAGCGTTCTCTGAATTCCTCTTTGTCTTCTGGAGTCTGACACCACGAAGGATTTCCGCTAGCTTCTTCTTTTAATTTCAGAAATTCGTTGATGTAGCCTGAAAAATTCATAGACTCGAATCGTCGTCCTGTTGGTATCATTCTCTGGTATAAAATGCCAAATTTAGTAAACTTTTAACAAGCTTTATACGCGATCAAGAGCATGAAACAGTTCGACACTCACCCACGTTCCTCTCAAGGCTCATTCTTGATCATCATGTCAACATGGTTGGTCTTGATTACATGTTTCAGCACACGTACGGCATAAAAGAAATCATCAGTTTTCCATGGCAATGATGAGGTAAAACAGGATGGTACAAGTTCGTCGGTGGCAAAACTTTACATTTGAACAAACCTTCGTATTGGCGAATGTGTTCCACGTCAATATGTTCTGTCAAAATCTCAGGATGACCGGTGGGAAATCGAGCATATTTACACACCAAAGGATATATGAAACACACATCGATGTATTGTATTTGCTCGCCTCAAGATTCGTCCACTTTGTAAAACCAACGTGTAGAACCGATTCGTCCTCCAAGCAAACTGTCGCGTGGAGTTAAAGGTTAGGTTTTCACAACATTGTAATCTTCGACGATACGTTTAAATTCTTAATCTGTTTTCAAATATCGATCACAATTGTGTTCCCACATCTCCGTCACTTGGTATCCTTGACTTTCTAAACTCTGACGTCGTTACGTTGTTAATATGTTTAGCAGTAGAACTCTTTCATGGTGAACTCTGAGAAAGGATTTTTCAGGTCTATTGAGGAAAACAAGTGGGGCATCCATGAAATAAACATCCATGAAATTCGTAGACCATCTGTGACTTTTCCAAATCCGAACCATCCATGGAAAGGGTTACAATTTTATTTTCTCCACTGCTTCCAGCATGTTGTATCCACTTGTCTTCAATTTCACACAAGTAATGGAGGCAGCGTAAAGCTTTTGACTGAATATCGACGGCAGACAGAGAGATAAGACTGAGGTGGCATGTTGGCTAGTTTGTTCTCGGGGATGGACTTCTTTTGGTAGACTAATCCACATGCTTTGGCAATGGTAGAAGCTTCCTTCAAGGGATCAATACCTCCGTGATCCAGAAATAATTGTCGAAATATTCCAAACAACGTCGTAAAATGTCCATATCGGATCGAGAATATTTCAACATTTCATCTTGAAAATTTAAAGGATATGAAGAGTGAGTTTGGTACCAAGCGTAGAAAGCTTCTCGTTGTTCTGCCGTCGGGTTCGTAGTAGCGAACTTCAGGCAAATGCGGGAGCACGACGTGTTGATTAGCTTCGGTATTGAAAAAGTGTGGAAAATAGCCTTTAGCCATTTCTGTCATTCCAATCGTTTTAGGCATTCTACTCAAAGGCATAGCCAAATAACTCTTGGAATATTTAAACTGTACGTTTTCCACTTTCATATAAATGATTTCGGAGCCGTTCGTGGTGACAGCTGGAAATTAGGTTCCTTGTTCTGAATAATATTTCAGAATAAATTGTCTATCGATGATAGTTCCTGTAACGCTGGACTTCCTCTCCGCTCCAAGTGTTGTCGGTGGGGTCTAAAATCCACTTTTCAAAATCAACAAGAGCACGAGAGCCCCGAACTATTTTTTCTTGTCCTCTTTGGACAGTGATGAAATAATGTTTGGTTTGGTCCTTTATGATACTGCAACATAAGTAGATTATTTAGTGCCGAGGCAATTGGAGTAAAGTCTCTTGGTGGAACTTCACAATACGTTTCGATTTAGTCATAAACTATATATATAGGTTGGTTGCCCCACTATGTCACATATCCTCAATACAACTCGACAAGATGTGGACTAGTGTTGAATCCTCCACCATTATTTCAAGTATGCTGTTTGATCCGGAGTACCCCATGTATGTGAAGGCATCGTCGGTCATTACCAGGATCACCGACACAGCTATTTGGAAGAGACGAATCTACGTGGAGAGGCAGGAATGACTGAAGCCTGTCTTAGTCTACAGACCAGCAGTGAGAAGAAGCGTACGCCGGAAAACCATGAAATGGTGCCACATATGTTAACCCTCTTTAGTTAACTACCCAAAAGTCCTTTTCAGATCCACCCAAATCTCTTCGAAAAGAGAGACACTACTCAAAATTATTGCCACTATAGTCTTATGTTTGTATGTTTTATGTTTGTGTATGTCTATGTCTGTTCACGAAAAAGTGTGGAAAATAGCTAAAACTTTTTAAAAAAAACTTTAGAGTGATAATAGTTGCTATATATAAACAATGCTACCATTTCCTTTGGCGTGGTGTAATAGTATGTTTGTGTGTATGTAAGTATAAAGATTTAAGAATTGGTCACTAAACACAGTGTGTTGATAGTTTAGTGGATAGTATATGACTACGTGTTGGATAGTAGATGACTAAGTGTTGGATAGTAGATAAATATTTCACATTGCATTTTCCATCTAACCCTATACAAAAGCCATACACTTTTTTCAACATGGAGGCGTAATATTAAATTCCTTTAGAGCCTGCAAGTAACATAATTGTTTAAAATGTATCGGGACAAACGTAGAGCCCCAGAGGTCAACAACTTGTAACAATGTAACAATGTAGCCTCAATGTTAAAATCCCGTTTGTCCCACAAGTGCCCCCCAAATGTGAACCTACGGCGTAATTTTAATTCTGTTTGTCTCCCAAGTGCCTCATATTTTTACTTATATAGGACGCTACGTTTCGAATACTGAAAATTTAGAAGGAAGGGAAGAAGGGACAAAAATAAAACAACATCACTAAATTGATACAAACCCTTTTTAAATGTCAAACCGGTGCACAAAAGCTTTTACTATAACGAGGACTGGCATCGTAATAAACTACTTAGTTGAAACCGGAAATGAAAATGGGTCTTTGTATGTGCACCTCAAAGATACATGAGAGTTATTAATCTCGAAAAAGAAAGCGAGGAATTTTAAACGTCATGCAGAGGTAATTGTGTGTAACAGTAAGACTATGGAACTTCGACTCCTCAGGAATTATCCAAAATGTCAGCATTGAACATGCGGTTATATATGTGTGTGGGCGAGGGAGATACAAGAAACGGCGGAGGGAAGGGGCGGTTTCATTTTTAAATGGATTCCAGGGGAGTGTGCAGTACTTAACTGCTGAGGTGATGAACACCGTTACATTTTATGAGATCATGTTGAAATAGATGGCATAGTTTTCTTTCAGTCTATTTTCTACCATAAAATGGAGTTGTATCTCAGCTGCATAAGCACATATATCACGTTTCCGGTGGCGGAGTCAGCTTTAAAGTTGTGTGTTGATGTTTTTTGTCAAGTCATACTCTAGTACAAGGAACCACGAGCGAAGGTGAGACACTGGGTTCCGTAGAACACTTGCTTAATTTTTTGTTTTGTTTTAAATCAATTCGGAAGATTTTTGCACATGATGTCATGAATTAAGTTTTGCAGGTAAAATGTCCTCTTTAATTTCTCTATAACTCTTCAAAATATTACACAATTTACTTAACTATTCTTGCTCGTTAGTTATAAATGAGAACTTAGGGTGATTTATCATACAGCTATGTGTATACATAGGCAGGTGAAATAGCGCCTTAACTCTGTATGGTTGATTGCTATTTATTCTCTTTGTTTCTTTTCAATTCTATCAACCACGCTTGACCATCCTCTCCTCCCCCTAACAACCGTGAGAACAAAATTAAAAGTATTCTCGTGTACACCAAAATGCAAACCATTATTTCGATCAAAAACACAGAAGTTTAATAACAATCCGCGCGTATTAATTTGGCCGAAAATCCGTGTTAGTGAAATAAATTAAGCAATCTGAGCAGGAAATCCACCACGAGGTGAGTTTCTTGGAAAGGGTGATCGTTTCTAATTAGGTTGTTAAATTTTTCGGATTATTTAATAATCGTTAGAGATACTATATATCACCATGCACAAATTGTTTGACCGAGAAAACGGTTTAGTAACGCCGGGAGCCCCCACCCCCCACTTTTTTAAAATGTAATTTTCGGCACAAAGTTACCACTAGTTTAAAACTTTGCATACAAAGCGTCAAAAAAGGCATAAAATGCTTCAAGTGTAATGTTTTTGTCTTAGATTGTTTATGGTAACTTTTGTTGACAAAATTCAGTGTTGTAGCTGTTTTCCATGCGATTTCTGGTCACTGCTTGCTATGTATGTACATTATGACCATACAGAGAATCTCTTATTTCTTCTGCCAATGAAATCGCTGTTAAATTATGTGGGATTTATCACTGTAAAAGATGATGTGTATCAATTATTAATTAATTAAACAACGTTATATTGAAAAGCGTCAAGTTAAAATTGTTGTATGAGATCATTTGCACCCCAAAAGGTACATTTCCGAATATCAGATATATAAGTTCAATAGTATTCTAATTAGACCAAAATTTAATCCATCGTATCTAAGTAAACAACCTTTAAAAAAGTCCTTAACAGACTATATTTCAGTGAATGGAATTATTAACCACAGGTTAAAAATAAGACAATGAAAATGTTTAGATTTTGAATGATTGCACTGTAAAAGAGATGTTTAGCCTATATTTTAGAAACATTGTTAGCTTCCTGTGGAAAGTAAAAATAAAGGCGTAAGATTTCTTGTAATTCATTTAATCTAAGGTATAACATACTGGCAATATGCTCCCATGAAATGAAAGAAATACATTATATTAGTCTTGTCATTTCAACACATTCAATGTACCACCGAAGCATGTGCATTATCGTCATTCAAATATATTCATTATTATCATTCAGGCATGTCCATTATCGTCATTCAAATATATTCATTATTATTATACAGGCATATTTATGATCATTATTCAAATATATTCATTATTATCATTCAAGCATGTCCATTATCGTCATTCAAATATATTCATTATTATTATACAGGCATATTTATGATCATTATTCAAATATATTCATTATTATTATTCAAGCATGTCCATTATCATCATTCAAATATATTCATTATTATCATTCAAGCATGTCCATTATCATCATTCAAATATATTCATTATTATTATTCAGGCATATTTATGATCATCATTCAAATATATTCATTATTATTATACAGGCATATTTATGATCATTATTCAAATATATTCATTATTATCATTCAAATATATTCATTATCATCATTCAAATATATTCATTATTATCATTCAAATATATTCATTATTATCATTCAAACATATTCATTATTATCATTCAAACATATTCATTATTATCATTCAAACATATTCATTATTATCATTCAAACATATTCATTATCATCATTCAAACATATTCATTATCATCATTCAAACAGATTCATTATCATCATTCAAATATATTCATTATCATCATACAAATATATTAATTATCATCATTCAAATGTATTCATTATTATCATTCAAATATATTCATTATCATCATTCAAATATATTCATTATTATCATTCAAATATATTCATTATTATCATTCAGATATATTCATTATCATCATTCAAATATATTCATTATAATCATTACACCATATTAATTATCATCATTCAAATATATTCATTATCATCATTCAAATATATTCATCATCATCATTCAAATATATTCCTTATCATCATTCAAATATATTCATTATCATCATTCAAATATATTCATTATTATCATTACACCATATTAATTATCATCATTCAAATATATTCATTATCATCATTCAAATATATTCATTATCATCATTCAAATATATTCAATATTATCATTACACCATATTAATTATCATCATTCAACTATATTTATTATTATTATTCAGGCATATTCATTATCATCATTCAAATATATTCATTTTCATCATTCAAATATATTCATTATCATCATTCAAATATATTCATTATTATCATTCAACTATATTTATTATTATCATTCAGACATATTCATTATCATCATTCAGATATATTCATTTTCATCATTCAAACATATTCATTATCATCAATCAAGCATATTCATTATCATCATTCAAACATATTCTTTATCATCATTCAAATATATTCATTATTATAATTCAATCATATTCATTCTCATCATTCAATGATATTAATTATCATCATTCAAATGTATTCATTATTATCATTCGAGCATATTCATTATCATCGTACATATACGTTGATTATAATAATCCACGCATACTCATTTTTGTCAGTCTTCCCCTGGCAGCAAAATGATAAATAATAGAACATAGAGAGGATATCTGCTTGAAACGAGTGAATAACGGATATATTTCATCGAGTGGGTGAAAAACTCAGTATTTTCACGAGTGGCGAAGCCACGAGTGAAAATACTTAAGTTTTTCACCCACGAGATGAAATATATCCGTTATTCACTCGGAGAAAGCAAATATTCTTTTTATTTTATGCTCAAGCGTATTGTCTAGCAATTTGTATAACATACTCAAGTAGCTGATTTCTTACTGCATCCCGCGCGATAATGTCAGCGGTTTGCCGTTTATGTTTTGCTCTGTTTTGTGTATATTTGCACATAAAATATCAGTAGTCACATAATGCTTCTTCCCAATTCAAGGTAAAATATCAGATAAAAAGAAAATGAAATAAAAAAAAAAATTATGTTTTTTCCTGGATTTGAACCCGGTTCGCCGGGATGCGAAGTGACCACTACACCACGCGAGCTATTGACTGCTAGTGAAAAAATATCATGATATTTTTTCACTGCAGTGAAATATCACAATTATATCGCTCGGAAAATCCAGTATTTCACTGCCTAGCATAAAATAAAACAGTATTGTGTTTTATCAGTAGCAGGTTTAAATATTGAACTGCAGATATTCTGAAAAGATTTTGATGCAATGTTATGTAAATATAGAGAAACCTATATAAAAGTCTAACCAATAAAAGTGGAAACTATTGATATTTAAAATATGATGTATATATATAATAATTGAAATACACTAAAATATTATTTAAGCAATTAACAGTAGCTATCAAAATTACACGTACTAAGCATATTGAAGAATTACAAGACTAACAATCACCCTAAGTTAGAGAATGGATGTGTCGTCTAAATTCTCAAGTCTCAGTTGATAAAAAAAAAAATTGCCAAAACGTTAAGTTCTTATAGAAACAGGATCTTGCTACAAATACTAAGGTGTTGCCTGTAGAAATAAATAAAGCTTTTCATGCGATATTCTAATCTCTATCTTCACGATTATAATTCCAACAACTTTTTAAAAAATCTGTAATCGTCTTTTCCTACACTTAATCCACTACACTATATATTTTTTATTTTTATCCAACGCCTGTTCCACTACACAGGGTAAAGACATACAGCAGTAAAGCGAAGAAGTGCACAAGTAAAGCTGTTCATAAATAGCGCACGAACACCACCTATGACCTATTTACAAAGAATTTAAGTAGTAGCATGTAACACAAAAATACTTTTGTGTAACAAGATGCTATATTACAAGAACGATTAGCACAAAATACTAAAATTAAAAGCAATAAAATGTTATGCCAGTTACTAACCAAATATGCAATGTGTACAATCTATTGCTGTTCTACTAAAAAACCTCGACAACACAAAAAGCATGGAAAGGTTGTGATTGGTCAATTGAAAAAAAAGAAAATAAATGTTCATAATATGACAAAATATGTGATACTGTATATGATTTGTCCTTACATTATGCATCCATCTTCTTTTACAAGATTAATTAATATATAAAATGTAAAACAAAGCAGAAATATGAGGGATGACAAAATTTACACATGCATACTCCGGTGAGTACAGACAAGAGCACTGCCATCAATGACTCTAAATACATAGAATGATATACTTTATAAAGTAATTTGAAACAGGCTTCACTAATATAATGCAGATTAAAAAGACATTGACGTTTTTCATTCTTAAATTCCTAACCACGTATAGTCCTCTTTAGAGGGACCTCTGAATATGCAACATATATTATGACAATTTCTTCACAGGTCATCACCATAGACGCTACTTCCGTCATATTCACTATAGCTACACATGTAGTGGTCTTTGGAAAAATTCGAATTTAACTTTTTTTCAATTTCAGTTTAAACTGCTTTATATGTCTATAAATGCACCTTGCTGACAAGGTGAACGTAAACTATATGTCTCTGTAGTTTAATTTTTCATGCAAACTTTTCACGTGAGAATGCCACCTATCTTGATTTGTGCAAAAAACACGAAACCTGATTGCCTAATCAACCAGGAAATGCATTCCAAAGCATTACCCATCTCTAACAGATAATATTGGATTTGGCAGGTAATAAAGACAATACTACGACTCACATATTCAGGACTTGATAGGACATAGTTTTAGTTGTTTTCAAGAAATTAGAAGCTTTATTGGTTTCGGACAATCTTATCTGCAAATATTTTATTTCGGACATATCTGGCAGTGGCGGAAAATAACTGTACTGCAGTATTGCTGCAAGTTTGGTTAAATGCACACCATGTTAAACAGGCGCTGACCAATATGTGGCCGGTACTGAGAAGGATTCTTTCTTAATGAGGAAGATTTGAAAAGATTTTGATGCAATGGATTGATTGTAGAGAGAAGTCAGTAAAACAAAACTTGCAATTGCAAAAGCCGATAGTTTTTTTTATCTTGCACACGCCAACTGCTTAGAGCTGTACGGTTTTTCCCAGCGCTGCCAGCAATGTCAGAAATAAGTGGAGGAAAACAACTTATGGTTTAAATTGCACCCAATATTTCTTAAATAGAGAGGAAATAGCATTCGATTCTTATATTTTAATGAATGAAAAATAGTTCAAAAATGGTTTACATGTCATCGGTGTAACCACGTTGTTGTTATATGATTTAAAATACGTTCGCGCATGGCTATTTGTATACTACATCAAGTTAATCCTCAGGTTTGTATCACCTACACAAAAATAACGTTAAACACTATCTATGTTTGTCAAGAGCCATGATTTTCTAAAAAAACGGGACACTATATATATATATATATATATATATATATATATATGTATATATATATATATATATATATATATATATATGTGTGTGTGTGTGTGTGTGTGTGTGTGTGTGTGCGTGTGTGTGTGTGTATGTGTGTTTTAGCAGGGTGAATGGATATTCCATTTTACCTGGCCCATCCATCATGCTGAGCCTGGTGAAATAGAATGAAAAAGTTTTGGAAATTCCAATTCACCCATCTAAAACTCTAAGTAACTAATAATCCCACAGGAGTATGCCTTATAGCCTGGAATTAATATCTTACTGCCTCTGAATGGAAGATATCCATTTTATTTCCAGAATATCAGTTTAGCTACCGTCATGAATTAAACAATTATTTTTACAAAGGAATGACAAAATATTCAACTATGTGCACTAGCGTGGGTTAGGGAAACCTCCTATGGGGGTGGGGTGGGGTGGAGCAACAGTTTAACACCATGAATACGACAGAGCCTCGCTAGTGCCTCGAAATTATGATCCTCGAGTGTAATTTCCCTATCCCATGTTAGCGCATTTGATATATTCTGTTATTCTACATGCTATAATATTCACGTGGATTTGCTATCATATATCAGTAACAATTACGGTTTGTAAAGTTACTTTGTTTCATTTCACGACCTAGTTACCGTTGAAGAGGCTATACAAATACAGTAATGCAAACCTACATACGTACCTACCTACGTACGTACCTACCGACATACATACATACAAATCCAACAAAGGATAAAATAAAAAAATATGATGAGACCAAAAGAAAAGTTATAGAAGCCAGCAAGTCACAATAATATGTAATTTTTCCATACCATAAAAGAGATGAGGAGTGCAGAAAAGAAAAAATTAAATAACTCTTATTTGATCTCATTCTTATGACCACATATATTACTCTGTCTTTGCAAACTAGGAAGTACATTCTGTGTCTTCACAATAACAAATATATAGGTACACGTAAGCACAGTACTTATTTACATTTACGGGAAATAAATTGTGTATCTATACAGAATTAATGCATTGTACAATATAAAATAATGAACTGTATATATGTGTATATTTCTCCCTTGCCATTGCATATAAAGGGTATATATGTGTGTATTTCTCCCTTGCCATTTCACATAAAGGGCATATATGTGTGTATTTCTCCCTTGCCATTGCATATAAAGGGTATATATGTGTGTATTTCTCCCTTGCCATTGCATATAAAGGGTATATATGTGTGTATTTCTCCCTTGCCATTGCATATTAAGGGCATATGCTTTAAATACAACGATGACATATTCAATACGATACCACTAAGAATGCTTTAATTGCAAAATAGATTTATTGCTTTAATTGCAAAATAGATTTATTGCTCTATTTATCAGAAAATTACAACAACTAAACGACTGATATTTGAGCGTCGAGACATTAGCACTCTAGTATCTACGGACCCCATAGACTATTGTTAGCTCGGGTCTAATTCAAGAAAATAAAATATTAAGTAAAACACTAAATAACAATGTTGGCTTAGATTTATATTAGCGTACATTGGACCTGTGATTAGTATCTCTTGATAAAAAATAAATTTCTGAGTATTGAGCAAGGCGCATCTTAATCATATTGGGTACTCATTCTGTTTGCAAATTAATAACCTGTAGAAATTTGGTGCAACTAAATAACGTTTTCGTGGCCTCCATTACATTATGCAAAGACAATCAGGAGCTATTTGGCTGTTACAGTAGCATTAGACTGGTTCTATACATATGGTTAGAATGCGCTCAGTTACAATTCTCCAGTAGGAAGTCATGTTAGAATTAAAGAACCATTATATGGAGGATGACACAGAGAAATTACTCTGGATTGCCAATGTAAAACTTTGTAGATAGTGTTGAGCGCCTTTAAGTCGTACTAAGCCAAGCCTCTACAAGTAACTACATCACAAATAAAATGATTGCACAAATATAGTAATGTATATATTGTTTGTTATTCGAATATTAATCTTTTGCACAACATGTAATTCCAAGGAATAGTATGTGTCTATCCTGCTTCCCTGCCTGATGCAGTTACATTGTATGTTTTCTCTTTCAAATGAACTTGACCTTGCCTGAAAGTCAGAGGGATGGTATGGTGCATGAATATGAAAGGACAGTCCTTACCGATTCTACAATCCAAGTATGACAGCCATCCCTTAGAGAGTTCTGGACTTATGACGATGCAAAAGATTCAACGGGAAACTTAACTAAGATTTCCAAATGACCTTCACCTTGCCTAAGGGTCACAAGTAGGACTGAGATATCTGGATATGAAAGGACAGAGCTTCCTGGTTCTACAATCCACGAATGTAGGAAGAGTTTGGAAATATGACGATATAAATTATTATATTAATTTCTAGGAAAAACCTTGATCAATGTTGACGACGATGCCGTCGCCGTAGCCAGAGGACTGAATGATACATATGTTTCACCTATGCTAAAGCAGTCGAGACAAAACTATGGCAGATTAACGCTACCAATGGATATTTCGTATATAATATGTGAGCAAATGTCACATTTTTCTTTGAGCAATAAAAGAACAATCATGTCTCAAACTATTAGATCTGTTATTAAATAAATGGAGAAACTATCAGATGTATTCAACGAGAATATTCCCGCTCTTCGCTGAAGTGTAGGGATAATACAGTGATTCAGCTAATTTAGGAAGTGAAGCAATGACAATTTTAAATCTCGAAATTCGCCTTTTTTCGACAATTTTTCAAGATATTTCCCCAACTTTTGCCCAGAACAAAATGCCTCTATTCTTTTATAATTTGCAAGAAATTTTACAAAATTTTGGCCTGAGGAAAAAAATTCAAACCTTATTTGTGTACAACAAATCGTGTACAACAACCACATCTCTAGCCTATACATTTGCAATACAATCCTCTAACCGAAGTGGGAGAAGAAGCGATGACGAAGCGAAATCACAAATTACCCTCTTTTCTGATAATTTTTGAAGAAATGTCCCCAAAATAGTCCCAGAGGAAATAAGTAAAACCTTATTACGCATCTGCACCAAGTACGTGTCTATCGTACACAGTTTCATTAAAATTCCAAACAAACTGACTGACAGACAGACCACGAGAGCAATGACAATTTAACCGCTCTTCGTACAAGTCTGATTATAATTAAAATTAATGTCATTCCTCACACAATAATGTCAGAACAATTTGCATATCCACAAATCGGGACGGTATATAATATGGACTAATACAAGATAACACACTAAACTAGTATTCCTTCAGGTGTTCTAATAATCAAGGTGTATCTAAATACACATTATTATTACTCTTCAGTAAGTAGTACATCATCGCGTTAGCCAAATGCAAAATACCGAGCAAATCACTCGAGCGCGGTATACAGATCAAAATTGATTAATTTAGTCTCATTAGTGGACTTCCCCACATGACGCAGCATAAATGTTCTTGACTTTGCTTATATAGTATTCGAGAAACAAAGCTAGCCACAGATTAGTAGCAACATTGTACTAAAAGGAGTTGTTCTCCAATTGGACTAAAGGCAAAATCAAAGTCTCTTCCTTCGATTTACATTAGATTACAATATTTACTTTTTCTCTTTGATTTTCTCCGTTCCAAAGATACATCTAACATCTGATCTTGCTGACAGTCACGTAAATACCGTAAGAGACCAACATTGCCGCTGTGTGCAGCTTTATGAGCCGGTGTTCTCTTACTGTTGTCCACCTCATGGAGCATAGTAGGATAAGTTTGTACCAAGTACTTGGTCATTTCTAACTGACCCGCAATGCATGCTCTGTGCAGCAACGTCTCTTCCTCAGAGGTTTTACACCACGGATCTGTGCCACGATCAATTAGATAGCTTAATACAGCGACATTGCCGCTTTCTGCAGAATGATGAGCCGGTGTTCTCTTACTGTTGTCCACCTCATGGAGCATTGTAGGATAAGTTTGTACCAAGTACTTGGTCATTTCTAACTGACCCGCAATGCATGCTCTGTGCAGCAACGTCTCTTCCTCAGAGGTTTTACACCACGGATCTGTGCCACGATCAATTAGATAGCTTAATACAGCGACATTGCCGCTGTGTGCAGAATGATGAGCCGGTGTTCTCTTACTGTTGTCCACCTCATGGAGCATTGTAGGATAAGTTTGTACCAAGTACTTGGTCATTTCTAACTGACCCGCAATGCATGCTCTGTGCAGCAACGTCTCTTCCTCAGAGGTTTTACACCACGGATCCTTGCCACGATCAATTAGATAGCTTAATACAGCGACATTGCCGCTGACTGCAGCCTTATGAGCCGGTGTTCTCTTACTGTTGTCCACCTCATGGAGCATTGTAGGATAAGTTTGTACCAAGTACTTGGTCATTTCTAACTGACCCGCAATGCATGCTCTGTGCAGCAACGTCTCTTCCTCAGAGGTTTTACACCACGGATCTGTGCCACGATCAATTAGATAGCTTAATACAGCGACATTGCCGCTTTCTGCAGAATTATAAGCCGGTGTTCTCTCACTGTTGTCCACCTCATGGAGCATTGTAGGATAAGTTTGTACCAAGTACTTGGTCATTTCTAACTGACCCGCAATGCATGCTCTGTGCAGCAACGTCTCTTCCTCAGAGGTTTTACACCACGGATCTGTGCCACGATCAATTAGATAGCTTAATACAGCGACATTGCCGCTTTCTGCAGAATTATGAGCCGGTGTTCTCTTACTGTTGTCCACCTCATGGAGCATTGTAGGATAAGTTTGTACCAAGTACTTGGTCATTTCTAACTGACCCTTAATGCATGCTCTGTGCAGCAACGTCTCTTCCTCAGAGGTTTTACACCACGGATCTGTGCCACGATCAATTAGATAGCTTAATACAGCGACATTGCCGCTTTCTGCAGAATGATGAGCCGGTGTTCTCTTACTGTTGTCCACCTCATGGAGCATTGTAGGATAAGTTTGTACCAAGTACTTGGTCATTTCTAACTGACCCGCAATGCATGCTCTGTGCAGCAACGTCTCTTCCTCAGAAGTTTTACACCACGGATCTGTGCCACGATCAATTAGATAGCTTAATACAGCGACATTGCCGCTGACTGCAGCCTTATGAGCCGGTGTTCTCTTACTGTTGTCCACCTCATGGAGCATTGTAGGATAAGTTTGTACCAAGTACTTGGTCATTTCTAACTGACCCGCAATGCATGCTCTGTGCAGCAACGTCTCTTCCTCAGAGGTTTTACACCACGGATCTGTGCCACGATCAATTAGATAGCTTAATACAGCGACATTGCCGCTTTCTGCAGAATTATAAGCCGGTGTTCTCTCACTGTTGTCCACCTCATGGAGCATTGTAGGATAAGTTTGTACCAAGTACTTGGTCATTTCTAACTGACCCGCAATGCATGCTCTGTGCAGCAACGTCTCTTCCTCAGAAGTTTTACACCACGGATCTGTGCCACGATCAATTAGATAGCTTAATACAGCGACATTGCCGCTTTCTGCAGAATGATGAGCCGGTGTTCTCTTACTGTTGTCCACCTCATGGAGCATTGTAGGATAAGTTTGTACCAAGTACTTGGTCATTTCTAACTGACCCGCAATGCATGCTCTGTGCAGCAACGTCTCTTCCTCAGAGGTTTTACACCACGGATCTGTGCCACGATCAATTAGATAGCTTAATACAGCGACATTGCCGCTTTCTGCAGAATTATGAGCCGGTGTTCTCTCACTGTTGTCCACCTCATGGAGCATTGTAGGATAAGTTTGTACCAAGTACTTGGTCATTTCTAACTGACCCGCAATGCATGCTCTGTGCAGCAACGTCTCTTCCTCAGAAGTTTTACACCACGGATCTGTGCCACGATCAATTAGATAGCTTAATACAGCGACATTGCCGCTTTCTGCAGCATTATGAGCCTGTGTTCTCTTACTGTTGTCCACCTCATGGAGCATTGTAGGATAAGTTTGTACCAAGTACTTGGTCATTTCTAACTGACCCGCAATGCATGCTCTGTGCAGCAACGTCTCTTCCTCAGAGGTTTTACACCACGGATCTGTGCCACGATCAATTAGATAGCTTAATACAGCGACATTGCCGCTGACTGCAGCCTTATGAGCCGGTGTTCTCTTACTGTTGTCCACCTCATGGAGCATTGTAGGATAAGTTTGTACCAAGTACTTGGTCATTTCTAACTGACCCGCAATGCATGCTCTGTGCAGCAACGTCTCTTCCTCAGAGGTTTTACACCACGGATCTGTGCCACGATCAATTAGATAGCTTAATACAGCGACATTGCCGCTTTCTGCAGAATTATGAGCCGGTGTTCTCTCACTGTTGTCCACCTCATGGAGCATTGTAGGATAAGTTTGTACCAAGTACTTGGTCATTTCTAACTGACCCGCAATGCATGCTCTGTGCAGCAACGTCTCTTCCTCAGAAGTTTTACACCACGGATCTGTGCCACGATCAATTAGATAGCTTAATACAGCGACATTGCCGCTTTCTGCAGAATTATGAGCCGGTGTTCTCTTACTGTTGTCCACCTCATGGAGCATTGTATTATAAGTTTGTACCAAGTACTTGGTCATTTCTAACTGACCCGCAATGCATGCTCTGTGCAGCAACGTCTCTTCCTCAGAGGTTTTACACCACGGATCTGTGCCACGATCAATTAGATAGCTTAATACAGCGACATTGCCGCTGTGTGCAGAATTATGAGCCGGTGTTCTCTTACTGTTGTCCACCTCATGTAGCATTTTAGGATAAGTTTCTACCAAATATTTGGTCGTTTCTAGGCCACCCCCTAGGCATGACAGATGCAATAATGTTTCTTGATTTTTAGTTTTCCGCGTCAGATATCTGTCATTTGTCCTATTTTTATATGAACTCTTGTCAACTTTTAACGAGTCCTCCATTAATTCGTAAATTTTCTTAAATATAGATAGATTTCCACCAAACGCAGCACACAAAAGGACAGATAAGCCCTCTTTTGTTTCACTGCAGAGCAGTTTGGGATATTTGTGTACTAAGTGTTCAACCATAGCCTTCTTCGCTCGCCAACAAGCATAATGCAGAAGGTTCCAACCGGTTGCATCAGTATGCAAGGGATTTAAACCCAATGGTAAAAGAAATTCCAGAATCTCCACGCTTCCCCCAGCAGCAACGCAAAGGGCGACACTTCGGTCATCATCGTCGAATTCATTCACAAGATTTGCATTTTTTGAATGCAGAAATTTGACAGTGTCAAGTCTACCATGAACGCATGCAATA
Organism: Margaritifera margaritifera; assembly: GCA_029931535.1. Lineage (NCBI taxonomy): Eukaryota > Metazoa > Mollusca > Bivalvia > Unionida > Margaritiferidae > Margaritifera > Margaritifera margaritifera. The sequence continues at coordinate 1,047,332 of JAQPZY010001678.1, forward strand.
TGAAGCAGGTTTTCTCCATTTTTGGATCTGTAGTTAATATCAGCTCCACTTTGCAAAAGAAATTCTATTGCATCTACAGATCCATGTTGAATACTGATCGGAAGAATGTCATTTACATTTACACGACCATTTTCACATATTTTCTCAAGTAAATCTGTATCCTTGTGGGCGCATGATGCCTGGGCACTTTTTGTAAGAAACTGAGCAACTTTGTTCTTCTGACCCTCGGGAATATGGTCCAATATGTGTAGAAGCTCATCGACAAGGTCACGGTTTTTGGCTTTTGCAGCATGTACCAGAATCGAATTTTCATCCTTGTCAGCTAAAAAATGTATTTCTTTACACTCGGCAACAAACGCTTTCCTAAATTCTTTACAAGACCAAATGTTTGCCTCCGAAACATTTGTAAAATCAATTGGATTGCATCCCCTCAACGCTGTTATAAATCTGTTGATCAGATGCGCTTGAAAATATGGTTGCAAAATTAGTGTATTGTCTTGTGGTGTTGTCTCGAGAGTTTTGGAATCATACTTGATTGTGCAACGTTTACAAATGAGTTGTAATGGGCAATAAAGCAGTGTCTGTTCAGGAAACAATTCTCCATGGGAAATAAATATGGCCTCTTCGATGGAATCATGGTCAAAAGAATATGATTCCTCACTTGGATCCAACGAAAGGTATGTACCTTTTAGAGATTTGACCGTGTCTATGATTTTGATGGGTTTTACATTAGGAATACCACATGACCTGAAAACCAAATTGACTATGTTTTCTTTCTTGTCACGGTCAACTTCTAACTCTCTGATTGATTGCAACTTTAGCTTTCCTCTGGACAACAGCACAAGAGCAAGGCAACCATAGGTCATACTGTCATCACGGCGGATGTGCTTCATTTGCTCAAGTATCATTTCGTGAGGTTTAGAAAAAAGGTCAAATAATGTTGACTTTTCTTTAATCATCTCTGCAGCTCTACATAGCTGAGGAAATCCCACTGGGGCTTCATGTATTTTACATAAATCGGATACTTCAACAGCGTTTAAGCCAAACTCTGTGAGGTAAGTGTTTGCGAATTCAGTTTTTTCAGCAACTTCTAATCTAATATTGTCTAAGTTCAGAATGATTTGTGTGGAAAACAGTGGACGAGATTGCATAGTTACCAATATGTTCTCAGTAAAAAAGGATTTCATTGTAAAAATTACGACGTGCTTTCCATCGTCTATAAGAGATGACATATATTTTGATTCCTCTCTCCATTTCATTAATTCTCCTTCATTCAAGCCAAAGCTCCCACACATGTCATCAATAATAATACCAAAGGTGATTGAACAGTCTACTAGGCTTTTCCATTGCTCGAAAGTGGATAGAATCAGAGGCTTTATATTTGAGTCCTCTGTGATGATATTGTTCAAGAGCTGATGGGCTATGTATGATTTTCCTTGCCCCGATTTACCTGTTATCATCAGTCTCCTGTGTTTTCCCAGTATTTCATTTGCATTTCTGTATGCTCTAGTCTCAACAAAGTTTTTCTCAGCATGAGATCTATGTTGTTTCAATATCCTTTGGCTTAAATCTGAAAAAGGTAGAAAAAAATTGTGCGTATGAATCTATTTGTCTTCTTAAATGTATTATATAGCCTTTTACCTGATAAGCAGCATACTTGGGTGTCAGCTCTTTTTTTAAATTGGAAAAGTATGACGAGATTTTTTTTTTTTTAAATCAAAGAAAAGTAAAGGGGTGAACATATAACTACGAAACACATATGCTTCAGAATCAGAGCACTGAATTTTGGCAATGAATCAAACAAACGAATTTCAAGTATCAAAAGTGTGTAAAAATTATAGATTGAATGTGTGCCGAGTGGGATTACTGTTAACAGAGCGTGAAGGCCGAACGGTTAAGACTATGGCTCAAAGACCTAGGAGATCAGTAGGTATAGTCCACAGTCAAAATGTAAAAAAGAACGATTTCGAAATAAAATTTTGATCACTACTAGTAAATATCATGAAGACCACTCGTACGTTAAAGTTATTATCACAAATGAGACGGTAACGCAATGAAAATGTATGCTGAGAACCAAATCTTAGTTTAAGGGTCAAACTCTTACAAGTCATCAAAATTATGACGTGGGGATATCCACGCCGAGTCCTTAGAAACTGAAAATTCTTACGAAACCGTTTAATATACGTCTTAAAATGGCAATGGTAATTATTCTTTCTTTTTCTAACATTTCCTGAGCATTCACCTATTTTCATGGAACATAGCAAATTTCCTTATAAAACGGAAGCAGTTGTAATTGTAATTACCGTGAATGCTACAGATTACACCACTTTCAGTGCAAATTTACAATTAGTGCTCATTATGGCACACCCTACCAAACCCAAAAACCTTACGCATATATTCCAGATAAGTGGATACAAGTAGATATGAGTGCCAGAAAAGTTAAAAACTCACAAATATTGTGCAATATAAAAAGACATTATATTTACGAAAGAAAACGAAACATTTAAAATAATCAAGTCATAACGGCAATCAAAGTAGAATTAATGTCAACTTGATTTGTATCATATGTATCATGATTTATATTGTCGAATAGACCGACTTAAATACTTTTACAGTGGTTGTCTTGTTCCCAGAAGAAAAACGAATGATAACTCTTAAGGCGTTAATGCGCACCATGTTACTAGTTATAAGTGTAACTATGCTCCATTTGCTAATCGTCTGCGTGCAAATTTCGGATATAGAGTCTTATTTATGACGGTTTCTTGCCAAAATAAACGTTTTCACGAATATTTTAGAAGAACTTTTACTGTGGCAGTTAGTTAAATTAAAATGTGACTATAAGGATTGAACTGATACTTTTGTTTAATTCCACGAAGTATACAAACCCACTATTTATAATTTGTCCTTCGATGAATTCAAGAATATAAAAACAACACTTTCACAAAATGAACTTTTTGTACGAGCTCCAAGTAAATCATATGCTGCTTATTTCTTGTAGTCTCTCAAACATTTTGAAAATAATTTTCAATTAATTTTGTTGTTTAAACCAGAGTCCGAACCAAACGGTTTAAGATTTACATTTATGGAATATCACCAGGTCAAACCCAAATAATGCAAGCTACGCAAAATTTCACTGAATTCAACATGGTACAACTTTTGTTATAGCAAACAATATAATCAGACGGTACCCAGAGATGTACACGTGGTAAAAAAGATGGAGATAAGAGACAATCCAGTTTATAGAATTTGTTGGTGTGAGATTGTGCAGAGTTTTGCGCGAAGTCAAACATTTGTTTTTGTTGCTGGAACGCAGGGGAATGATCATCGCCAAAACAATTCGTGCTTATTTTGTCTGTCTGTTTCACTCATGTGTCGGCGTGTGTCATGTATTTCTTCAAACCCAAAGTCTTCACCAACTACAACTCGTCTAATATGAAATAGAATCACTTTAGACACACCACACTAAACACGAGCTTAAGAGTAAATGACATGGTGACCGAATGGAAAATTCTTATCATTTAGGAGTGCTTATAAGTACACGAAAGTCACTGAAACTACTCCAATGTATTGCAAGTTCATTAGAACATATACATCAATTTGGCTATATCTCAGTTTTTCTGTTGCTATTCATATGTCCGTCATTCTCATTTGTTGCTGATAGTATTGTTGTTGTTGTTGTTGTAAGTACACGAAAGTCACTGAAACTACTCCAATGTATTGCAAGTTCATTAGAACATATACATCAATTTGGCTATATCTCAGTTTTTCTGTTGCTATTCATATGTCCGTCATTCTCATTTGTTGCTGATAGTATTGTTGTTGTTGTTGTTGTTGTTATTATTATTATTATTATTATTATTATTATTATTATTATCAGAATTATTGATCATTATTTTTGTCAATAGTAGTGTAATTAGGTTTATTATATCTGTTTTATATAACATTAGAATTTACAGAATGTTCACTTCGTACCAATTATCCTCCGTTGTTCCGTCTTGTCGATAATGGGTTTTCCTTCTTTACCTGCAACAAAGTAAACAGCGTGGAACCGTAAGTAATTTGTATTAATATATTAACAACAAAGTAAACAGAGTGGAACCGTAAGTAATTTGTATTAATATATTAACAACAAAGTAAACAGAGTGGAACCGTAAGTAATTTGTATTAATATATTAACAACAAAGTAAACAGAGTGGAACCGTAAGTAATTTGTATTAATATATTAAAAGCATGTCGTTGGAAAAACATTGCTTCGTTCCATGTTAGTTAATTCTATATGATCTGGGTTGTTTTTTTTTTTTTTTTGTTTTTTTTTTAAAGTACTTCTTCTTTCCATGCAAAACATGTAATTGCAATATAACAATAAATACAAAGTATCATATACAACAACCTTATTAATAAAAAAATAACGTCACATATATATACAAATATTTTTATATATATATATATATATAATATATATATATATATATATATATATATATATATATATATATATATATATATATATATATATAATTTTAGAATATATCCCTTGCATGATAATTCATGGTGGCATGTTTCGATTCGCCTTACCTGAGTTTTGGAAGAGTTAAATATGTATCTGTTTCGTATCATGAAATGTGAGATAAATCATAATTAATTATTAATTTTAACTAAACTTTTATTTTCTATTGTAATGTATATTTTTGCAACTTTTGACAGTAGATTATCCTGATACATAATGATGTTATTTACTCAATAAATCGCCTCACTTTGACAACAAACTGATTGGTGTATAGTTACGAAAAATCAACACTTTTGAAAGATTTTCTCGAGAGTTTAATGAAGTTCATCCATGGAAATGAGAAGACCACTTACTCAGACTGTCCCACTGTTTCTTTACTTCCATAGACTCTAAAAACAGAGGTTAATTTTTTTTTTTAAATATGGCAGAAAGAATGCGGTAAGCAAAAATCATAGTTTAACCTTTCTCTTCTGAAGAAAAATAGCAACTACTCGTTATATCATGATTTCTATAAAACTGATATTACTCCTTTATTCCACAAATGTTTGACACAGTCAATAAAATTTCAGGACTATGCAATGAAAACTGTAGTACAAATGATTATTAAAAGCGCATAATGTATACGTCATATATGCGATGAATAAAATGTTTGATACTGTGTACCTTTTAAAAAAATAAAACAAATGAAAAATGAATAACGAATAGGCTATATTGAAATGCAAGATTGGATACCGCACTACTATACATTTAAAGTAAGTATGACAGTTTCATGACAATTCAATATAATTCTATATGTTTGACTATTTATTGAAACATTCATAAGGGCCTATAATAGGTATTACATGCACAAAACGTGGTGTGCATAACATATCAGAATTACCTCGTACTCGTCAGCTACATACAATGCAGGACCATTAATTTACTTATATCTCGATTTGACCAGGCAATTAAAATGTTTCTAATGATAAGTCAAACTAAACGGTCGTTTTGGTAGCATTACAAAGCTATTGCTGTGAAATCGACTTTAAACGAAAAGTGACACTGTTCAAATTTCTATACTTTCCAATACAACGTATATGAAGGAATAGAGATAAACAGTTTTATTTCCCTTTAAATATGTATAATTTATTAAATATTATGAATTGATAAATTATTGAATATTATAAATAATCTTAGACTTAGAACTTTTTAGATATGTCTGCCTGTATCCAAACGGTGAATCCAATCTATATTAATTTCTGAAAAATACGTTTCATTTCAGAATTAATTTTGAATTGTGTCCCTTTGTACAATTATTATACAATGTTTTCAATATTGTCATAATTCATAAAGTAAAGTTGAAATAATATAAAGCGCCATATAAATATTGTCATTAATAGGATAAATTAATACCTAACAAAAGATAACTATAGAAAGTAATATACACTTTTAAGTTGTACAATACTTTTGTTTTTATAGTATTGTCAGTTTTATGTAGATAATTAATACAATTATAAAAGTTCAGTTCCAGTGTAATGGGTTAGATAAATTTTATTATATATAAAGCAGTATGGAAACAAGAAATGACCAAATATTATGAACTTATTAATGAATTTCATATATAATCTTAGAATCTAGACCTTTTGGATAGATAGTATCTAGACGGTGAATCCAATATGTTTCTTTTAACAGGTGTTCCATTTACGAATTAACAATATCAATTGGTTTAAATGAAACATCTTGCAAATTATAGAAGCTGTCATTAAAGTGTGTAGCGACATGAGATTAAAAAGATGGATCTGTAACGTTATTTATGTCAAATGTATGTTTGTTTATGCATTTTGATACCTGCTGATGGGTTTGTGTAACATATTGTATGCCACACTTTTTACAGGTTATCAAATAAATAACATTAGATGTTGCGCAGTTAGTATTATAAGGATCCTAAATGTTTTTTGGGTATTGCTGCTACTGAAATAAGTATTTTCATTAATGAAAGAACAGTGCGAACATCTGGGTATGTTACATTTAGTTAATGAACCATTCAAAAATGATTTCTTTATTAATTTAGAACTACAAGAAAATCTTTGAGATTCTAAATTCTTTTATATGCAAGTGTAGGCCTGCTTTTGTGAAGTGATTTAATGCTCACATTACAAGATAATTGCAAAAAATCCCAATATTGGTTGATAATCTTACCTATATTAGGTAAACTTGGATTATACTGAACAACGAAAGGAATGATATTGTCATCTTTGTCCCTGATTTTACATTTTAGTGAATCAAGTTGTGTATGGGAAGATAATAATATCAGTTGGATAATTTATGTTTAAAAAATGTTGACGTAATTCTGCCAAAGATGTTTTAAAGACATTATCATCAGAAATAATTTTTTTTATATATTTTCGCTTGACTGTAAGGTATTCCGTCTTTGCATGATTTTGGATTACACAAAGAATATTCAATGTATTGATGAACATTTGTGTTTTTAACATGTACTGTAGTAGTTATATCATTACCTACATTTTTAGAGACATCTATGTCCAAAAATGATATTTTATTTTTCGACACGTTGCACGTAAATTTAATTGTAGGGTGAAATTTATTTAAACAGTCTATGAAATAGTACAGGTCTTATAATGAATGACTCCAGATATTAAAAATGTCATCTAGAAATCTTAGCCACACGTCTGGTTTCAAAAGGCACTTATTCAAGAGGTCATTTTCTAATTCTCCCATGAATAGCAATGCATAAGACGGATCCATAGGACTATCTGTTGCTGTCCCTACCTTTTGAATAAAGTTCGTATCACCATATTGAAAAGAGTTATTTTCAAGCATAAGTTTTATTAAATCACAAATGTTTTCTCTGGATAGTCTAAGAGTATTTTCATCTTTACTATCTTTACTAAGATAGTATTTACAAGCTTCAATACCATCACTGTGTGGTATATTTGTGCAGAGTGAAGTAACATCAAGTGTAACTAGTGTTACGACTCTATGGTCTAAGAAAAATGTAACAGAAAGAAAGTGAAACCAACAAATCAAGTAAAAATCAACAACTAATTTATTACTAGATAATTAAAATTAAAAATCAAAAAGTCACTTACAGTAATGTGTTTTGAAATCCTAATAATCCAATAAGAATGATTGTTCTAATCACAAGTCCTAAATATAGAATGTTCCGAATTCACGGCTGTGTCCTTGAATGTTATGATGTGCTAATGGTCTCCAAAGTCCTGATGTACTAGTAATCTTGATGTGCTGATGTCAAAATGAAGTATTCCAAAATCTCTGAATAAGTTCACATAAATTCCAAAATCATCAATTAAAAATCAAAATCCAAAAGTTTATGAGCACTGTTATAATCCAATGAATATTTAAAAATAATTCCTCTCTTAGAATTTGGAATGAATTTTCACAACTGTAATAGCTCTTTACAAGACTGATGGTAATGTCAAAACTGAATAAATGTCCACCAAACATGGCATATATAAAGATTGGTCACATGACAGAATGTTCTAGAATATGAGTCATCTTAATGGAATTTTTACTTGTAAACAACAATCAACCTTGACCTTCAAATTGAGAAAACATATTGATCAAAACAACCTAATTCAAGGACAATAGTTAAACATGTTTTTCCTGATTAACATAAAGATTTAAGCAAATATTAAAGTGAAGAAACATTTATAATTTCCTAAAATATTTATAATATTATATAAACATCATACATAACACCTCCCCTCATAAAGAAAAAGAAAGATTTATATAATAAAGCTTTCTTTTGAATATACATCTAATACTATAATAACCAAAATTACATAAGAACATGTTTTATGATACTGGACTTAATTACATCAAGCAATATTACATTTCTATGCACGTGAGAGTGCATCTGCAATCACATTGTCTTTTCCCCTAATGTGTTTGATGTCAATGTTATATTCTTGCAATATCAAACTCCATCTGAACAATCTCCAATTTTTATCTTTCATTTTGTTGATGAAAGTAAGGGGATTGTGATCACTGTACACAATAATTGGAGAAAGAGCTGAGGTGACATACACTTCAAAATGCTGTAAAGCCAATATCAAAGCCAAACATTCCTTCTCAATTGTGGAATAATTTTTCTGGTGCTTGTTTAGTTTTTTAGAAAAATAACACACAGGGTGATCCACACCACTTTTGTCTTCCTGAATCAATACTCCACCAACCCCTACATCACTTGCATCAACAGATAATTTAAATGATTGGCTAAAATTTGGTGCAGAAAGAACTGGTGCATTCCTAAGCATGGCCTTTAACTTGTCAAAAGATTCCTGACACTTATCAGACCAATGAAATTTGGTTTTCTTACTCAATAAACTTGTCAAAGGTTCAGCAATTTTGGAAAAATTGGAACAAAATTTCCGATAATATCCAGCCATACCTAGAAATCGCATCAGTTGCTTTTTACAAATTGGAACTTGAAATTCAGAGATAGCTTTGACCTTAGCTTCTATGGGTTTAACTTGACCTTGTCCCACAATATGTCCTAAAAATGTGACACAAGCATGGCAAAACTCACTTTTGCTCAAATTAATTGTCAGATTCGCATCACTGAGTCGATCGAAGAATTTTCGAATGGTTTCCAAATGATCTTCCCAGGTGTTGTTGTAGATAATGACGTCATCGATATAAGCGTCACAATTATCAAGACCAAATGTTATCATGTTCATCAGACGTTGAAACGTTGCAGGCGAATTTTTCATTCCAAACGGCATGACTTTATATTGATAAAGTCCATCTGGAGTTACAAATGTTGAAATTTCTTTTGCCCTTTCCGTCAGTGGAATTTGCCAGAATCTTTTTAAAAGGTCAAACTTGGTGACATATTCCGCATTTCCAATTTTATCAATGCAATCGTCCATTCTTGGGATTGGAAATGAATCAGTTTTGGTGACACTGTTGACTTTTCTATAGTCAGTACACATACGGAATGTATTATCTGGCTTGGGAACAAGAATACATGGTGAACTCCAGTTACTTTTACTTGGTTCTATGAAATCATTCTCCAGTAAATACTGAATTTCTTTCTTCAGATAGTTCTGTTTGAGAGGATTCATCCTATAAGGATGCTGTTTCACAGGCGCAGAATCTACAATGTCAACGTCATGATAAATTTTACTTGTTCGTGTTGGAACATCAGGAAACAAGTGCTTATATTCATGTAATAGCTGTTTTAGTTCATTTCTTTCCTGTTGTTGTAGATGTGAAAGTTTCTGGTCTAGGTTGTTCAATATTTCTGAATTCCGAAGATTGGTTATACCAGAGTCACTATAGTCTGATTGTACTCCATCGTTGATATCTTCACTGTGTGGGACAGGTACAACTAAATTAACTGAATAATTAGCTGGGCTATCTCTGTCAAAATATTCCTTTAACATATTTATATGACAAAGTTGTTTCTGTTTCCGTCTCCCAGGAGTGTTAATGATATAGTTTAAGTCGTTTACTTTCTTTTCAACGGTATAAGGACCATAAAATTTAGCCTGAAGAGGATTCTGAGGTATGGGAAAGAGAGCCAGAACTTTGTCACCAGGTTTAAAACTCCTTTCCTGTGTATTTCTGTCATACCTTAATTTCATTTTTGACTGGGTAGTGTGAAGATTAGTTCTTGCTACTTCACAGGCCTTTGACAACTTGTATTTGAAATCAGAGACATAATCAAGAAGATTAATCTCTGAATCTTCATTTGAAAGAAGTTTCTCTTTCAATAATTTCAATGGTCCACGGACAGTATGACCAAAAACTAGTTCAAAGGGACTAAAACCCAACGACTCCTGAATTGATTCCCTAACAGCAAACAACAACAAATGAACACCCTCATCCCAATCCTTTTCTGTATCAAAGCAATATGATCGAATCATATTCTTCAAAGTTTGATGAAATCTTTCCAAAGCACCTTGACTTTCAGGGTGATAGGCAGAAGATTTAAACTGTTGGATGCCTAATTCATGCATAACTTGCTGGAAAATTCCAGACATAAAATTTGACCCTTGATCTGACTGGACAGATTTGGGAAGGCCAACAAGTGTAAAAAACTTCACCAAAGCTTTCACAATAGTTTTAGTTTTTATATTTCTCAGAGGAATTGCTTCTGGAAATCTTGTAGATGTACACATGATGGTCAACAAGTATTGGTTGCCTGACTTGGTTTTAGGTAAAGGACCAACACAGTCTACTATTATTCTACTAAATGGTTCATCAAATGCAGGAATAGGTTGCAGATGAGCCTTAGGTATCTTCTGATTGGGTTTTCCTACCATTTGACAAGTGTGACAAGATCTGCAGTATTTAGAAACATCACTTTTGAGTTTCGGCCAATAAAAATGATTCAAGATCTTGTGATAAGTCTTACGGACTCCTAAATGACCAGCTAAAGGAGTTTCATGGGCTAAATTAAGAATTTCCTGTCGATATGACTTAGGAACAACAATTTGATAGCTCACTGACCACTCGTCACCAGCAGGTACATCAGGTGGTCTCCATTTCCTCATAAGGACCCCATTTTTCACAAAGTAACACACTGGAACTTGTGTGGCTTCAGTTTCACTAATAGCCCTCTGAAACAAACAAGATATCTCGGGATCTTGCTCCTGTTCAACGACAAGAGATTGTCGTTTGTCATCCTGATTAGAACAAAGAGAATGAGTTGCCAAAAGAGGATCACTGTGATCAATACCATTTGATTGATCAATACCTGAGGAAAAAGTGACCTCATCAAAAGACTGACCAATACATGTGTCAGCTAAAGGAATAATATCCTGATCAACATCACTCTCAAGAGCTCTTTTTGCCATAGCTCTAGTAACTGCACAAGCAGGGTACAAATCAGGGATTTCAGTTTCGACAGGATCAACTTTCTGATCCAAAAAAGGCTTGTCAGTTACAAGTGGATTAACCACAACCTTATCTCCAGCTAGGTCATTGCCTAGTAATAAATGAACACCCTCTATGGGTAAAGAAGTCACTGCCCCAACAGTCACAGGTCCAGAAACTAAGTCTGATGTCAAATTTACACAATGGAGAGGAACATTTACAAAGCCGCACTCTACTCCCTGAACAAGAACACTTTCACTTGAAGAAGACTCCTCAGACAAAGGCAAAGTACCCGATAATAAAAGACTCTGAGAAGCTCCAGTGTCCCTTAATATTTTAATTGGGATAGGTTTGGCGGAATCACCAATAAGTGATATAGAACCTTCTGACATGAATGGTTCATAAGCCTCTAAAATAGAATCAGACTTGGGTTTGTTTGACCCAACAAATGTATTGCTTTCAATACAAGACCGTGACCTTGACCTCGTAGAAATAGGAGCATTTGGAAAAGCTCTGTCTTTTCTCTGTTGCTTATTTTTCAACTTGAAGTAATCAGAAATAACGTTCCCTTTCTTTTTACAATAAGTGCACGTAGGAAGAGATAAGGATTTCTGATCAGTTTTATCAGATGTTTGATTCCTAACAGTTGTGCTGTTGTGAAATTTGGAAGTACTCGAATGAGATTGAAATGGTTTTTTACCAGAAAACTGCTGAGAGGACGATTTATTACCAAATGAAATTTTGTGAGTCAAGGAATAATCATCAGCCATACGAGCAGCATTTTCCAAAGTTTCCACATTCTGCTCGTCAAGATAGGTTTTAACATCACTATGGATGCACCTCTTGAACTCTTCAATTAATACGAGCTGTCGGAGGTTATCATAAGCTTGATCAACTTTCTTGGCTGAGCACCACCTATCAAATAGTTGTTCTTTATCCCTTGCAAATTCGACATGAGTTTGTCCAGTTTCTTTTCTACAATTCCTAAACCTTTGTCGATATGCCTCTGGTACCAACTCATAAGCTTTCAAGATGTACTCCTTAACCACATCATAATCAGTGCTTTGTTGTACTGACAGTGAAGTGTAGACTTCACGAGCTTTGCCAATAAGTACACTTTGTAATAACAAAGTCCAATACTCTCTGGGCCATTTCAAGTTTTCAGCTATTTTCTCGAAATGAAGAAAGTATTTATCTACTTCTTTTTCCTGAAAAGGGGGTACTAACCTAATATATCTAGTAACATCAAAACCTGGACTTGTGTTTAAAGGAGTGGAGTGTGCTCTGTTTGCCAGTTCTAATTCTCTTAACTTAAATTGCATTTCCCTTTCTTCTCTTTGCATCTGCATCTGCATTTGTATTTGTCTATCTTCTTTCTCTCTCTCTCCATCTGCATTTGCCTCTCTTCTTTCTCTCTCTCCATCTGCCTCTCTTCTTTCTCTCTCTCCATCTGCCTCTCGTCTTTTTCTCTCTCCATCTGCCTCTCTTCTTTTTCTCTCTCTCTCTGAATCTGAAGCTTTGCCAATTCTAAATCCATCTGGTTCTTTAACTCTAATTCCCTTAATTTCCTGTCAGAACCAGATACAGGCTTTCTCTTCAAACTTAAAGCACTATTTTCAAAAATTCCCTTTCATACTAAATACTGAATCAAAATAATCTTTATCTCCTGTTTTGTCAATGATACTTTTGCCTCAGATAGACTGTATTTTCTGGCAAGCTCGAGCAACTCATCCTTTCTCATGCACTCTAACCCCTCCTGGGTAGGTTTTGAAATGAAATTCTGAACATTAGATGCCATTGTAAATGCTTGTTGGTTTCACACAAAAAAAAATTTCTCTATTAAAAATCTTTGCCAAAGACAAAAATATTCTCCGAGACAAAATCAATATGAATTTCAAAGATAAATTTAATATCTCTAATATGCTTTAATGAAATTCAGATCCCAGAAGACGAGCCCCCAATTTCTGTTACGACTCTATGGTCTAAGAAAAATGTAACAGAAAGAAAGTGAAACCAACAAATCAAGTTAAAATCAACAAGCAATTTATTACTAGATAATTAAAATGAAAAATCAAAAAGTCACTTACAGTAATGTGTTTTGAAATCCTAATAATCCAATAAGAATGATTGTTCTAATCACAAGTCCTAAATATAGAATGTTCCGAATTCACGGCTGTGTCCTTGAATGTTATGATGTGCTAATGGTCTCCAAAGTCCTGATGTACTAGTAATCTTGATGTGCTGATGTCAAAATGAAGTATTCCAAAATCTCTGAATAAGTTCACATAAATTCCAAAATCATCAATTAAAAATCCAAAATCCAAAAGTTTATGAGCACTGTTATAATCCAATGAATATTTAAAAATAATTCCTCTCTTAGAATTTGGAATGAATTTTCACAACTATAATAGCTCTTTACAAGACTGATGGTAATGTCAAAACTGAAAAAATGTCCACCAAACATGGCATATATCAAGATTGGTCACATGACAGAATGTTCTAGAACATGTGTCATCTTAATGGAATTTTTACTTGTAAACAACAATCAACCTTGACCTTCAAATTGAGAAAACATATTGATCAAAACAACCTAATTCAAGGACACTAGTTAAACATGTTTTTCCTGATAAACATAAAGAATTAAGCAAATATTAAAGTGAAGAAACATTTATAATTTCCTAAAATATTTATAATATTATATAAACATCATACATAACACTAGGAAAGATATATCCCATAATTTCGGAAGAGATTTCAATTTTCTAATGAAATCTGAAGAGTCTTTGACATATGAAGAAAGATATTTCATTAAAGGTTGTAAAATATGATCAACATATTTAGATATATTATCAGTATACGAGTTACATGCAGAAATTTTAGGCCTACCAGGGTACCCTAAAGGTAGTGATTTATCAATTGCCTTATGTGTTTTAGGTTGAATGTAAAACTGAGGAGTCATATTGTTTGTGGGAAAATTTCAAATTTATTATATATGGAGCAATTGTTTGTAGAGATTTCATCAATACATTGATTTATTTTGCTTTAATTTCTTGAGAAGGATTATCAGAAAGTTGTGTATAATATACTTTATCATTTAATTATCTTTCTGCCCCTTTAATATAATCCTCCTTATTCATTATTATTATAGTGCTAGACTTATCAGCTTTTTTAATAATAATCCCTTCATCTTGCGATAATGTTCGTAAAGAATCCAGTTCTTCTCTAGAAATGTTAGTAAAGTGTTTTCTTGTGCGACTGTTATTTAATAGTTCGTGTGTAGTAGCTTAAATGTAAAAATCAATATAAATATCACTTCCGCTACAGGTCGTAAAAGAAGACTCTTTTTTTATTAAAGAAGGGTTTATTTTGTACAAAAGACCTTCATCATGTGAATTTTTGTTGATTCTGAATGAAAATATTCTTTCAATTTTAATCTTCTTATATATTTAAAGGTTTCTTTGGCCAGTTTTATCATATCATGGGCTTCAGTCCTTGGACAGTATGACAGACCTTTACCTAGTAGAATATAGACACTGTAAGTAAGAATCCGATCTGATCAATTTAATACTGTCTCTTTCCCTCTTTGAATTTGTTTTTGTCGTTTCTTCTGTTTTCGCCGTTTGTTTTTTGTTTTGTATCCGAACAAATCGCCTGTTTTTTCTTCTGTCTGTGATTTCTGTAAAAGTTCCTCCAGGTGTTTTCATGAGGCTTATCAGTGTTGTCTTCAGATCTTTGCTGGCTTGTTGTGCATTTTGTTTTGCCCCATGTTTGACGGTTTCGGCATAAGTTTGTTTCTTCGTGCCTGGGGATGTTAAGTATTTTGGTTGACAGTCCATTTGATTCATTGATTTGGAAATGTTTTTGATGGTTTTTGTTTTCATTGTGGAAATAGTTGACTGATGGTGCAGTCTTGATACTTCCGGGGATGTAATGCTTTTTTGATGTTCATTTTTTATTCGTTCATCATTCTGTGTGAGAAACGTATTTCTCCTATGTATGTTATTATAGTTCTCGTTTGACCTATAATATGGTTTCCAATAGAATCAACATTACTTTATCATATCACACGTTTAGTTAATTTTAGTATAATCCCAATGAAACTGTAAACGGTGGCTTAAGAAAAAGTGACACTTTCATAAGGCGGACGGACGTGTGGACTGAGAGACGGGTGGACGACAAGACGGACGAGCATATTTTATCAAAATGTATGTCTGTATAATAAAAGCAGAAATATAGTAGACAGAAAGACTGACATATTCAGGTGGCTCAGAAACAAACTGATTTAACAAACCGACCAACCAAGTAAAACAAAACTGAAAGCCAAACGAAACGTTGTTTGCTCAAGAATTGACTATAAATATATCAAGATTAGTCATTGTTCCATGATTGCTGACCGAAAACAGTAAGTAGCTTATCTACCGAAATTACCTTTTTCCACTCTGTCAACTCTGACTTTTAGGGTTTCTAAACTTCTCTTCAAACAACTTTCAGTTTTTCTTTTTTCGGCTGTTTTTGCAGCAGCTTTCCTGCGGTGGTTTCTTAAATCTTTTTTTATACCGCCAATTGCTTGCTTTACCTTTGCTATGTCATCTGAAGAAAATAATCGATGTTTTTTATTGTTTATTTTTATAAATGAATTATATTCTGTTTGCATTTCATAGTGACACAGAGGAAAGCATTGACAATTTTATAAACTTCAGCTGAGATGAACAAGTTGAAATATCGTAAAGAAATTGGATAATGCAAAGAAATGGGGAACTTTTTAAAGCATACATGCATAAACGTCTACATTGTAAATCCTTCACTTTTACTGAAAGATTTAAAGAGCTGACAGGTCACCTATGACACATGTCCCCAACCCATCGCATATAGTTTTCTTGGATTTGTAAACTGTTTAGGATCAACACTAGTAGTATGGAATATGTTCATTGACCCACAAATAATTTCCATTTTCGAAAGTCTAAATACTCACAAAATATTACCCAGCTTTTAAACTATAGTTCAGGCCTACCCATGAGCTTTTAAGCATACGAATAGAGTGATGTATTTTCAAGGTTATAAAAATTACAATAAATGTTTGTGTCAGCAGAAAACATTCGCTTTTAACATGATGACTGACTGACAAAACATTTTTACCGCTCACTCTGTCGGACACAAGTTTGGCTAATAACTATGGTAATATTTTGATGGGTATTTTGTGCTTTAAAAAGAATTATTCTACAGCGAATTAATATATTCTATACTATTCATCACATTAAGAACACACATAATTCTATAACAGAGGTTCTAAGCCCTTTACTTCCTCAAGCGTGGATGTGTGCTTAAAAACGCTGTTCAAATATTTCAAAAGTCAGTGTGCAATATTCTGGGCCATGATCACTGCATTGTTTTAAAGCAAGCATAATTAAAATATCAATTTGTGACAATAAATTAATAAACGTTTGATTTAAATAATTAATAAACAAGTATAACTCTTTATCGTTGTTCTGCGGCTGAGTTTACAGCTCTAGTTAACAAAGACATTACACAAATATTCACAAAAATGAAGATTTACTTTATCGAAAGGAATTATTTTACATATAAATTATTAAACGTGTTCGATAACTACATTCTGCAACTTGAAAACTAATATTCAGTAAATACATATGGAATACAGTGTGACATGAAATTTTAGCAAAACCATTTAAATTGGGTAGTTTGGATGATACTATCAAATTGTGGAAAATCATATTGGCATTTAACAGATAAAAGTGTACCAGGATTTGTAATATCAATATATAAGTTTCAGGTTTGCTTTCATATACCACAAAATTATTGTCTTCGTATTATATTCCAATACCTGGTGTTGATGCTTGTAACTCCAAAATTAATAATATATGTCTGCAACTATCTAACATAATTTGTAACAATTTTAACTTTCCTTCTCAACAGGATTGGTGATATGATAAAGATAAAAACTTGTTAGTTACACACTATGATTACTGTACTACAAATGACGTCAATTAGCAGAAGATGAATTAGCCAACAGAAATGGTAAATGCAAAATATGGATTGGGGTTTATTTTTATATATGAAGTTAAGATGTCATATAGAATAATTAATATTAGAAGAAGAAAAAAAAAACAAGATGAATAAAATAGGTTGCGCTAAGATTTGTTTCTGCAAATATTTTCCACAAACGTGAATCAAACTTTCCTTGGTGAACGAGTGATTCTTTCAAGTTTAAAGACAATGCAATGATACCTATGGAAAACTTAAGATAGAAGGACACTCTTTAAAAGACATTCATGAATGGACTAAGAACAGAGTGATTAGCGTGCGGGACTCAGCATAAGTGGTTAGTGGGTTTCAATCCTGTCAAGATTAGTGTGCGGATTGCCATTAAAGTACGAATCAATCATAAATGAACGACTAGCTTGCGAAAATACTTATGAAATTGGCAAAGCAGACATATTCTCTGAACCATAAATTTGTCGTCAGAAAATAAAAAGATACAGAAAAATTTCATACATATATTTGTCTCCATTTAGTGTGGCATTATACGGGTATGTCACTTTACAATATACACAAAATAGTCTATAATGTGCTTGTGTTTCAGACAAACATGTTGTTTTCAATAACATCTTGCCACTATACAATCACGATTTAAACAATCGGAAAATCTGCAACACAGATTTATTCTTGAAACAATATAGTTTCTTACCATATTAGGACCTATCAACATTAAAATAATATACAATAAGTTTCAAGACGATCAGACGAAAACTATAAGAAGAGAGTATATATCTCGAGTATTGTAAAAATGGCTTCTAGAAATCTTAGCCACAAATCTGGTTTCAGGAGGCATTTATTCAAGAAGTCATTTTTTAATTCTCCCATGAATAGCGATGCATAAGACGGAGCAGTAGGACTACCCGTTGCTGTCCCTATCTTTTAAATAAAGTTCGTATCACCATATACAAAAAAGTTATTTTTCAAGCACAAGTTTTATTAAATCACAAATGTTTTCTCTGGATAGTCTACGAGTATTTTCGTCCTTACTAAAATATTATTTACAAGCTTCAATACTATCAATGTGTGGTATATTTGTATAGAGTGAAGTCACATCAAGTGTAACTAGAAAAGATTTATCCGATAATTTTCAGATGAGGTTTCAATTTGCTAATGAAATCTGAAGTGTCTTTGACATATGAAGGAAGATATTTCATTAAAGGTTGTAAAATATGATCAACATATTTAGATATATTTTCAGTATATGAGGTACATGCAGAAATATTAGGCCTAACAGGGTACCATAAAGGTTGTGATTTATCAAATGTCTTATGTGTTTTAGGTAGAATGTAAAACTGAGGGGTGCATATTGTTTGTGGGAAAATGTCAAATTCATCGTATATGGAGCAATTATTTTTAGAGATTTCATCAATACATTGATTTATGTTTGTATTAATTTCTTGAGAAGGATGATCAGAAAGTTTTGAATACATTACTTTATAATTTTATTGTCATTTTAACTCTTTATACTATAATCCTATTTATTCATCATTATTATAGTGGTAGACTTATCAGCTTTTTTAATAATAATTCCTTCATCTTGCGATAATGTTCGAAAATAATCCAGTTCTTCTCTAGAAATGTTAGTAAAGTGTTTTTTTGTGCGACTGTTATTTAATATTTCTTGTGTAGTAGCTTCAAAGTAAAAATCAATATAAATATCACATCCGCTAAAGGTCGTAAAAGAAGACTCTTTTTTATTAAAGAAGGGTTTATTTTGTCCAAAAGATTTACTTTCATCATGTGAATTTTTGTTGATTCTGAATGAATATATTCTTTAAATTTTAATCTTCGTTAATATTTAAAGATTTCATTGACCAGTTTTACCTTATGGGCTTTAGTCTTTTGACAGTATGACATACCTTTACCTAGTAGAATATAGACACTTTAAGTAAGAATCCGATCTGATCAATTGAATACTGTCTCTTTCCCTTTTTGAATTTGTTGTTTACGTTTCTTCTGTTTTCTCCGTTTGTTTTTGTCTTGTGTTTGAATGAATCGCCTGTTTTTTCTTCTGTTTGTGATTTCTGTAAAAGTTCTTCCATGATTTTCATGAGACTTATCAGTGTTGTCTTCAGATCCTCGCTGGTTTGTTGTGCATTTTGTTTTGCACCATGTTTGACGATTTCGGCATAAATGTGTTTATTCGTGCCAGGGACTGTATTGTGGTTGACAATCCATTTGATTTATTGATTTGGAAATATTTTTAATGGTTTTTGTTTTCTCCGTGGAAATAGTTGACAGATGGTGCAGCCTTTATGCTTCAGGTGATGTAATGCTTTTTTTGATGTTTATTTTTGTTCGCTCATCATTCTGCGTGAAAAACATATTGTTCTTATGTATGTTATTATAGTTCTCGTTTGACCTATAATACGGTTTCCAATAGAATCAACGTTACTTTATCATATCACACGCTTAGTTAATTTTAGTATAATCCCAATGAAACTGTAAACGGTCGCTTAAGAAAATGTGACACTTTCATAATGTGAACGGACATGTGGACTGAGAGACGGGTGGACGACAAGAGGGACGAGCATATTTTATCAAAATGTATGTCTGCTTAATAAAAGCAGAAATATAGTAGACAGAAAGACAGCCATATTCAGGTGACTCAGAAACAAACTGATTTAACAAACCGACCAACCAAGTAAAACAAAACTGAAAGCCAAACGAAACGTTGTTTGCTCAAGAATTGACTATAAATATATTAAGATTAGTCATTGTTCCATGATTGCTGACCGAAAACAGTAAGTAGCTTATCTACCGAAATTACCTTTTTCCACTCTGTCAACTCTGACGTTTAGGGTTTCTAAACTTCTCTCCAAACCTTCAATTTTTCTTTTTCCAGCCGTTTCAGCAGCTTTTATATCGTCAATTGCTTGCTTTACCTCTGCTATGTCAGCTGAGGAAAATAATCAATGTTTTTTATTGTTTATTTTTATAAATGAATTATATTCTGTTTACATTTCATAGTGACACAGAGGAAAGCATTGACATTTTTATAAACTTCAGCTGAGATGAACAAGTTGAAAATATCGTAAAAAAATTGGATAATGCAAAGAAATGGAGAACTTTTTAAAGCATACATGCATAAACGTCTACATTGTAAATCCTTCACTTTTACTGAAAGATTTAAAGAACTGGCAGGCCACCTATGACACATGTCCCCAACCCATCACATATTGTTTTCTTGGATTTGTAAACTGTTTAGGATCAACACTTGTAGTATGGAATATGTTCATTGATCAACAAATAATTTCCATTTTCCAAACTCTAGATACTCACAAAATATTACCCAGCTTTTAAGCTATATTTCAGGCCTACCCATGAGCATTTAAGCATACAAATAGGGTGATGTATTTCCAAGGTTATAAAAAGTACAAATGTTTGCGACAGCAGAAAACATTCGCTTTTAACATGATGACTGACCGACAAAACATTTTTACCGTTCACTCGGTCAGACACAACTTTGGCTTATAACCATGGTAATATTTTGATGGTTCTTTTGTGTTTAAAAAAAATTATACAGTGAAGTAATATATTCCATACTACTCATCACAATAAGAACACACATAATTCTATAACAAAGATTCTAGGCCCTTTACTATCTCAAGCGTGGATGTGTGCTTAAAAACGCTGTTCAAATATTTCAAAAGTCAGTGTGCAATATTCTGGGCCATGATCACTGCATTGTTTTAAAGCAAGCATAATTAAAATATCAATTTGTGACAATAAATTAATAAACGTTTGATTTAAATAATTAATAAACAAGTACAGCACCTTATCGTTGTTCTGCGGCTGAGTTTACAGCTCTAGTTAACAAAGACATTGCACAAATATTAACATTAATGAAGATTTACTATATCGATAGGAATGTTTTTTACATATAAATTATTAGACCTGTGTTATAACTACATTCTGCAACTTGATAACTAATATTCAGTAAATACATATGGAATACAGTGTGACATGAAATTTTAGCAAAACCATTTAAATTGGGCAGTTTGGATGATACTATCAAATTGTGGAAAATCATATTGGCATTTAACAGATAAAAGTGTACCAGGATTTGTAAAATCAATAAATAAGTTTCAGGTTTACTTTCATATACCACAAAATTATTGTCTGTGTATTATATTCCATTACCTGGTGATAACTCTTGTAACTCCAAAATTAATAATTTATGTCTACAACTATCTAACATAATTTGTAACAATTTTAACTTTCCTTCTCAACAGGATTGGTGATATGATAAAGATAAAAACTTGTTAGTTACACACTATGATTACTTTACTAAAAAGGTTGATATCAATTAGCAGAAGATAAATTAGAAAACAGAAATGGGAAAAGCAAAATATGAATTGGGGTTTATATATGTATGAAGTTAAGATGTCATATAGAATAATTAATTGTAAAAACAAAACAAGATGAATAAATAGGTTGGGCTTACATTTTTCTGCAAAATATTTTCCACAAACGTGAATCAACCTTTTCTTGTGAACGAGTGATTGTTTAAAGTTTAAAGACAATGCAATGATAACTATGGAAAACTTTAGATAGAAGGACACTCTTTAAAAGATATTCATGAATGGACTAAGAACAAAGTGATTAGCGTGCGGAACTCAGCATAAGTTGTTAGTGGGTTTCAATCCTGTCATGATTGGTCCAGGTCGGCTGCCTTGGTGTGTCGCGGAAAAAGCGTTTATGTTTCTATTGCCTCGACACTAAATAATCTTTAATGTGCGGATTGCCATTAAAGTACGAATCAATCATAAATGAACGACTAGCTTGCGAAAATACTTATGAAATTGGCAAAGCAGACATATTCTCTGAACCGTAAATTTGTCGTCAGAAAATAAAAAGATACAGAAAAATTTCATACATATATTTGTCTCCATTTAGTGTGGCATTATACGGGTATGTCACTTTACAATATACACAAAATAGTCTATAACGTGCTTGTGTTTCAGACAAACATGTTGTTTTCAATAACATCTTGCCACTAAACAATCACGATTTAAACAATCGGAAAATCTGCAACACAGATTTATTCTTGAAACAATATAGTTTCTTACCATACTAGGACCTATCAACATTAAAATAATATGCAATAGGTTTCAAGACAATCAGACAAAAACTATAAGAAGAGAGTATATATCTACAATATTGTAAAAATTGCTTTGAAGCAAACTGACAAAGTTACAATATGTGTAATTATTTGACAGTTCATTTTCATTTTTAAAAAATGTAAATTTCATTTGCATTACATTTGAATTGTTCAACAATTTACATTTAACTGCTTTTATTTACAAGAAAAATATGTAGTAAGTATGGTTATATTCTACAACTTGCAAAGCAAAAATGCTATATCACACTATAAAATGCGTGTCTTATTTTCTATTTAACAATTCATCATAAGTTGAGGACATTCCCAGGATAAATGTATCATGTGATATTACAAAGATGGTACCGAATGGACGGGCAGCAAGGCAGACGGAAGGACGAAAAATATTCGGGTAGGCAAAATCCAGTACGTCTCTTCCACAAATGTCTGGCTGGTATATGATAAAGGGGAAAATAAGAAGACAAACGACCATACAGATGGTCTGAAGAAATAATACATCATCTGTCCAACAAGGCAAATAAAACACAAATCAAAATGGGAATATAAACACAAGAGAAATCATTGGCTTTCTTTTACCCCCCCCCCCCCCGAAACAATTGTAAACTACCAAAAGGTCTTTCAAATGGTTGTCGAAACTTATTCAATAGCCGGAGGAAAATGAATATATGTTTTAAAAAGAACAAGCTAAAATGAGAATACTTTCAATAATTTGCATTCAGACCAAATAAAGTCTAGTGGTTTCTTTTCTTAAAACCTATAAAACTTCAGAGCAACCCCAGAACACATTCACGACAATAATAATTCCATTTTTATAGGGTTCATTCTCTATTAAATGTATTCACTTACCTGACAATTTTTCGATTTCCTGCATTTTATCAATGTAGGTATCTTGAAGAGCTTTATCCATACTGCATGTAAGAATGGAATCTATCCTTCCTACAAAGTCACAATTGCCTCCAAAGAATCCATCAAAATTCGTGACGAAAGTTTTGATATCTCTGCATAAATTATCATAATCTGTAGTGGTAATATGACCTTCCTTAGCATGCCCATAAACAGCGTTTCTGATCTCCCTTAGCCGCTCTACGTCATCACCTACGTTCCCTCCAACAGGGGGTGGGTCTTTGCCCCACCCATTTGTTGGACTGGGGACACGGCTGCAAAGGTTTCTAATAAGCGTGTAAAGTGAGGTGACGTCGAAGTTTTTTGAGGTAGGGATAATAGGGGAGGCAGGGTGTTTTTGACATAGCCACGATTTTATATCAGTATTAAGATTTCTAAGCTGAGTCAGATTGGTCTGAACTTTATTTGGCAAATCAGCGGGGGAAATTTCATGGGTTAGCACATGCCAGAGGATGTCTCTAAACACATCAACTACAATCCAACACGTGCGCGCAAAGTTGATTCTTTCCCGTGTTGATATAAAGGTGGATGCCATGGTTCTTGTTGCATTAGTTCGTGTAGAGTCTAAGAAAAAATATAATACCATTATGCTATAATAAATCACAGCCTTACTTAATTACTTCTGCAATAACATTTTTTATCCTATATGATAATGAAGAAGTATAGATGTCAACTTTAGTTTATATATAGATATATCTACATTAACTCTTCGTATCAATTATCGTTGATGAATGATAGGAATTACTTACGGAGAGAGATGCAATTAGGCCGTGATTTTACCAAAAGAACTTGAGTATAAATGCAAGGGATCTGATTGGTTGAAATTAGGTCTGTATACACATTTAAAATTAGCAAACTTATATAAAACAATTGAGCTTCACAGTCCTATATGTAATTTTATATTTCTACACGGGATGATCTATAAGACAAATAAGAAAAACTAGATGCGTGTTAATGCAATACTATTCGTCTTTCGAATTGTTTGTAAAAAGAAGAGTTTATTTTATTTTATTTTAGTTTATTTTATTTTATTTTATTTACCAGATATCAAACAGGAAGTCAGTATTGTAAGAGAAAATAACAGATAGACATCTTCATAATTAGCACGCAAAAAAGAAAAAAATATATATGAGAAAACATTGAAAAAAAGCCACTTAGAATTTAGACGGAAATAAAAGGTTAAATACTAAGATTTATTAGAAAGTTTGGAAACCGAATGCTTAATTAATTCTTGCGATAAATTGTTTATTCATTGAAATAGTCCTGCTAATAATTCCGAAAGGACATACAAGATAGGTATTAATCTCTTACCTTATTTGCCTTCGCACTGAAGTCAGGTTAACATAAAGAGATGACATGCTAGTTGGCATATGTATCTTCCGTTCCTCGTGTTTGTGCTGGAATAAAATGCTCCAGCTAAATCGAATTTTTTACGGTCACTTGCATGTTAGATTTTACAACATCGCCTTTGCGATCCGATATTGAACCTAATCCAGCTTGCAAAACACTAAATAATATCTTTGCAATGATCCGGTCGGCTTTTATGGTATTACTTAAATTGAAAAATACCCAATTCTAGGTTTATACTATCAATTGGCCAAATGCTCAGTCATAATTCTTTGTTACAGTGTTTGTTATTGTCGTAAGAAAGATAATAATATTAAAAAGAATGAAATAAGAAAGAAAAAGAAACCTAAAAGAACAGAACAATAAAACTTACTGTGTGCGAAAAAAGAAAGTGTCAAGAATGCTTAATTTACTTCATTGTAACATGCCTGTATTGTGTGTATAATTTAATTTCCGTTGAACAGTCGAAACACACATGGCACTGAAATACATTCCTCTATTATTATGAACAAATAATCATGTGAAGGAGATGAATAACGCAGGGCCAATATATATGAATGTCACCACAGTGGTCCAGCGTTTTAACTCAAGTTTGAAATTAAGTTCTCACCTGTCCGACTTATGTTGCTCCTGTTAATTTGTCGAATTTCGTCAGCCTTATTTATTACAAAAGCATGGAAAATCAATCCTATCTGGGAAAACGTAAACGTGAGGAGGAGTGGGCGTAAGATTTGTAAACAAAAATGAGTAGGTAGGACAAAACTCGGGGAAATACCTATTAGAAAGCAAGTAACCTTTGCAACGTCAACGAACAATGCCATTCGATCGGCTTGAGTACATATTCATGAATAATGGTAGCATCGATCGCCTATATCGCAGTATATCTTGGACACCATCTGTAAAAACACAAAACAATTAAAGTAATTAAATTTGAAATATGAAATCTGGTTAATATAATTGCATCAATGAAATAGACCTATATAGTAGATATTCAAAGTGTGCAAAGTGTCAAAACTTGCTAATGTCAGAAATCAGGTTGTTACGATAAATAGTATGTGAGGTTTTACATAATCACCTTTGGGATCCAATATTGAACCTGACCAAGCTTGCAAAACACTGAATAATATCCTTGCAATGATACGGTCTGCTTTTTTTCGTATAGCTGATATTGAAGAATACGCAAGTCTAGATTTAACCTACCAACTGACCAAATCCTCAATTGTAATTCTTCGTTGCAGTGTTTATTATTGTGGTAAAAAAGAGAATAATATAAAAAGAAGGAAATAAAAAACAAAGAAGAACAGAACAGTAAGAATGACTGGGTGAGAAAAAAAGTTTAAAAGGACGTTTAGTTTACTTCATTCTAACATTCTCAATTATGTGGACAATTTAATTTCCGTTGAACAGTCGAAATACATATGACATCGAAGTACATTCCTTGACTATTCAGGATCGATAATGATGTGAAGAGTGTGGATAGCGCAGGGGCAATAAGCATGAATATCACCCAATGGTTCAGCGTTTCATCCCAATTGTGAAATTAAGTTGTCGCCTGTCCTATATATGTTTCTCCTGTTAATTTGTCGAATTTCGTCCGCCTTATTTATTACAAAGCATGGAAAAGCAAAACTATCTGGGAGAACGTAAATGGGAGGAGGAGTGAGCACAAGATATGTAAACCAACTTGAGTAGGTGAGGACAAAACTTTGGAAAATATCTTTTAGCAAGCATGTAGCCTCTGCAACTTCAACGAACATGGCCAATCGATTTGGCTT
This sequence comes from Margaritifera margaritifera, assembly GCA_029931535.1. Lineage (NCBI taxonomy): Eukaryota > Metazoa > Mollusca > Bivalvia > Unionida > Margaritiferidae > Margaritifera > Margaritifera margaritifera. The sequence goes on from JAQPZY010001678.1 coordinate 1,073,883, forward strand.
GAGCACATCATCGTGAATCTTTTTATCAGCGATCGCCTATACGACAGGATATCTTTGACACTGTCTGTAAGGACAAAAGACATTTAAAATAATGAAATTTGGAATATTAAATCACATTAATATAATTTCATTGATGAAATAGATCTCTAAAGCGGACATTCAAAGTGGGCACACTGTCGAAAGTTGCTACTATCATTAATCGACTTGTTATGAAGCATCAATTTTGCCTCATTCAACAAACAAAAAGTTAATATTGAAACTATCCAACGCACTAAATATTTAGATCTGTGTAACATTTCTGCTGGTTTAGTAATGAAGGCTACAGAACACATTGCCTATCAATTCAATCAAGGGCAAGAGATACTTTTATCAATCAAAAACGCCAATATCACCACAGATCCCACTCGAGGTAAAACAAAATCCGCAACGAATGAACAATAAGGTCTGTTCATGAGTATCATGCATTCTATTGGTGAACTTTATTCAAACGGAGGGCAAGAGTAAGACATGTTTAACCATATGTGTATGCAAACAAAATATTAAATCTAGACATCGTGGTGTAGTCTGAGCTAAAAAAAGATTCATTTACTGTACGTTCCATTTGGTGAGATACAATTAATTACATTAACTGTAATATATATATATATATATATATATATATATATATATATATATATATATATATATATAACTTATAAAGTTGTAGTGACACGCCTTTGCTACATGCTAGATGGATAGATTTGATTAAAATGAAGGATATGATTTTTTTAAGTTGGAAATAGAGCGAAAGACTTCACCATTTCACCAGACCTTAGCTATTGGCGATACTGAAAACTTTACGCACGTATCAGATTATTCGTTCTATATTCATTTTGTCTCTGAAGGCAATAATGTCGACATTTTCTCAAGTAATGCAAAGAAAGAGCCTGATTGTATGCTATTTTTAGCATGCCAGTAAACAATCATTTATCTTACCTGAGTATATAAAAAGATACAAAATCAAAGCGCCTTATACGAAGATATGAAACTGTCAGAAGGCATCAAAGTTCGCCTGTACATATTTATTCAGACACAATAATTTTTTATTTGTCAATAATCAAGGTTATCCATACTGTGTGATGATGAATACAAATAAAGAGGTTGATGCAGGTAACAGTTACATTTTTCTTTGATATGGTGATGCTGTAATTCTGACAGGACGTCTGCTTATATCCAGTTTGATGACTGTTCAAACAACAGGGTCACTGAAGTGTTATGGGTAGGTGGTGGTGACCTACCTTTGACCTCATGGAGTTTTAATCCCCAGAATGCATGCACACATCAGGGATTAAAACTGTACAAGCAACAGCCTCTGAGAAACTCTCATAAGCATGAAAAGTGTGCATAATCTCTTGAGGACCAACGCTCTGAAAATCCAATAATAAGGAAATTGGTCAAGTAGTATGGTCTGAGAATTTGGAGATATTTTTTTTCTACATAGTAAGGAATACGATCCAGATATGTCCTCCTGGATGAGCCACCAGAGTGTTTTTTGTTTTTTATGCAGTAGTAAGGAAAGTGGTCCAGCAATGAGTAGATGGATAAGGAGGAGCCTGGCATTTAAATCAGTAAATCATTTTTATTGTATGTGTTGTGCGTCGGCGAGCTGTCTTTATAATGTAATGAACCTTAGATAGCTAATTAATTTAACATGGTCATTCATGTCACGATACAATACTACAGCAAGTATATGTAAGAAATACAAGTAATGAGTGCAAAGAAACACATCAAAATGAAATGTATTTACGAAAATTAATCGAGTCACATGTCATATAATTACATGAGCCCTTTATTAAATGTTTCTTTTGTAATAGAAACAACGAACGAAAAGGGAACAATATCCAACGAGAAAATGAACTATGGCACATTAGAAAGGTCTGTGATCCTATAGATTGAAACAAAATCATTCTGTTATTAAAGCACTTGATAAATACTCAAATAGGCTCAACGATTGTTCTCATAGCCTTTCTCGTAAGAAGTAATCCCTATATATTATAAAGCTGCTTAACTTATTTACAGTTAAATTTTGTATAAATGTTTAATTATTAAACATAAAAATCATTCCTAGTCATAGTATGCAATATTTCTGGAGAAACAAAAGAACGACCTATTAAGGAAGCATATGATGTATAAACACTAGCTTGAAGGATCAGAATATTTTTCCACATTAATGGATGATAAACAATACATTACGGAGTATACATTGACTAACTTTTATTCACATGCATATTAAGACTCTTGCCTGCCTTTGGGGGATGGTAGATTTATAGATAAAATATATTTGGCATTTGCTCTAGAACACTAAACCGTGTGTATAGTAGTCCTTCTTATTATAAAGTAAGACATATTGAGTTCACGATATCAATACACAGTGTGTGTGAGGGGGGGGGGCAGATACCGAAATCAGAGAACCAGTATTGGTTTGCACACAAACGCAATGAAGACCACCGGTCACGTGATGACCAAAATCTGGTCCTTAGGTCTACGTTTATAGTATTTTGCATGCCAGATGATAAAATATATGTTACTATGTATTTTCACGATGGTCCTCATTTCACGGTGTATTACCTAATTTTGTGTGAGTTACCCCATGAGCAGCAGTAAGCTTCAATACACACTCTTCACTGATTATCCAATCAAAAGCCTTCATTATATACTGGTACAAAGACGCGTTTACAGCGAAACTTATACGGGTGAAAATGGCATGGATAGTTGAGAACCAGACTAGATGCAGTTGGAAACTCTCGACTGTGTTCGTTTTGATAAGTTAAATAATTTAGAAAGAAAAAACACTTATCTTTATACTAGACTGTCTGGTTTCTGTTGCATCTGCTGTTGGAGAATTGGCGTACATGAGATGTTTTGCGTTAGAGAAACAGCAGCACACTAATGACTTTTGTTATGTATGATGTTTATACAATATTATAAATATTTTAGGAAATTATATATGTTTCTTGACTTTAATATTTGCTCAGACCTTAATGTTATATACAAGATTTACATGTTTACCTATTGTCCTTGAATTAGGTTCTTTACTTAGTATTTGACTTCAAGGAAGGTTTGGGTAAACAAGTTGTTTATTTAATTTGAGGTCAGGTTTGATTTTGTTTACAGATAAAACTAGAATTTCCTTTAGAGTGGTGTGTTAAAAGTCACATGCACCATATAATTTTCTAGAACATTCTGTCATGTGACCTATCTTTATATATACCATGTTTAGTGGTCAGTTGTTCAGTTTCGACCATATCATCAGTGTTTAAAGAGTCATTACAGTTGTGACAGATCATTCCAAAGTCAGAGACAGGAATTTTTTAAAATATTCATTGGATTATAAAAGTGCTGATAGACCACTGGATTTTGGATTTTGAATTCATGATTTGGGGATTTATGTGAATTTATTGAAAGATATTCTGGAGTACTTCATTTTTGGCACATCAGCACATGAAAGACTGCTGGCTGCAGTGTATTAACTGGGGGGGGGGGGCGGGCAGACGGGGCGGTTGCCCAGGCACCAGAGGTCTTGGGACACCAATACAGCTGATAAAAATTAGGGCCTCGTATTCTGGCCCTTTGTGCCATCATCGTCGCTACGGGGGTGCCATTTACCCATAATATGCCACTGACGAATGGCACATCAGGATATTAAAGGCTATTGGCACATCAGCACATTCATGGATACTTAAATTCATTCGGAAGATTATATATTTAGGGCTTGTAATTAGGACACTTAGGATTATTTGGATTTTAATTCACGTTACTGTAAGTGTCTTTTGATTTTCATTTTAATTATCTAGAAATAAAGTTTGCTTGTTGAATTTTACTTGATTTGTTGGTTTCACCATAGAGTCGTAACACTTCAAAGGCAAATTCCTGCAGAAATGATCTTATGCAAACACATTGTCACATTCATCAGAATATTATTCAGATGCATAGACTTTGCTTCCAGCTAGTTAATGCACATACTTCTTTAGTTAATATATTAATTGTTCCTTGTCAGTGTTGTTCATACATGGATTATAGAGCTGAAATGAATAATAAAAAATTTGAATCAGAAAACATTCTTGGGAATATTCAAATATAAAATTTGTTTACCTAGTGAGTTTTCTTGGCATTTTGTAAAACCAACAAACAAGGCGAAATGTAAACAATGTTGAAGTTGTTTACAAGGAAGTGACTTCAAACCTGCTATATCACTTGAAATTCAAACTGCCACTCACAGGGTATTTATAATGTAACAATTCTGAATGGTCACATTGCTCACAACATTGCACATTGCATGTTATTTAGGCGTTCTTGAAAAGTTAATGTGTAATATTGCATGTCGATAATAAGTATGATATATAACAAAGCCATTATATATCAGTGATCTTATACAAATTCAGTACTGGTATTTTCTGCATAAAATTACCATTCATAAAATCAAAAGGTATGATTTCGAAAACCAACTTAGATATTATTTTAAATCACACTCACTTCCTAGAGGATTTTCCACATTTAACAGACTTACTGTTCTTCTTTAAATATAGTATGTCTTTAACACTAAAGATATGTTTATGGTCATACTGAATTTTAAGATAAATGGGAAAAACGCCAATATTCATTTGATCATTAGTTTTAATCCATTCCACCCAACCAATCACCCCCAGTTTACACAAAGTGCCTAAAATATCATTTAATTAGATTTATATAACTGAGTTCAGTATTTTCAGGGTGGCTTGGCTGCAAGGTGTGGGAAGGGGGTATTTAAAAAATATAAAAGTAAACAAAGAAGAAAAGGATGGATTTGATAGCTTTATTAATATCAGAGAATATTAAAATTCCATCAAATACAAATAGGAAATTTTTGTATTCTTTTCAGCTCTAATTGACTATGACATAAACAAAATAAAAAGGCATCATTGTTGTACAACGCCTTTTGCTCCTAATATAATAATGGGGTTTGGGACAACTAGTTTCCCTTTATCATCAATTATATTTTGAAACTATTGTAGATGTTCCAATGGCCCATCCATCATCAGGTGGAGCGGGGGGGGGGGCAAGGTGAAGAGGGCATTTGTGCTTTCTGCTGTCTCAATGTGCCTCATAAAACCTAACAATTAATGTCTTAAAATTGTCAGTAACAACCACCATGGTGTTCTTAAATGAAAGCTCTCTCCATATTCTACAACACATTTTATTCCAAGCGATTACATCTCATAAGGCAAGTTGAGGGAATATTCTTGTACCATTTTCATTTGTATGTGCAAGTTTTGCACTTAGGATAGATTTTAATGGGTCTTTTATGGTTGTAATGCAAAAATGATGCAAGGGCAGTGTTCAAATTTATCCCTGCACATTCATTTGCAAACATTGTAAAGGGAGAGGTTCATGTCATGTTGTCACTGGGCTTTCAAAAAATAACTTTGTATGATATCTAGTTGGCCCTAAATGAAAATGGTGCTGATCTGTCATCCAATTTAGCTACCATGGCAGCAATCTTGAAAATGTTGTTATTGTTATTCCTCCTGAATGGAAAGAAATATCAACATGGGGTTTTCACCAGAAGACTTATGGTGATATGCAGTTGGTCCAAAATGAAAATGGTGCTGATTTGACATCCAATGTGGCCACCATGGTGACCTAACTGAAAATCTTGTTACTGCTAGTCATGTGCAAGATAATGTGCACATGTACCTTTTTATAAAAGTAGAAGACATTTACAGATAAATTCCTCCCAAATCACCAAGAGCAGTTATTCCATGATATACATACATTATGTATAATAGCAAGGACCTTTGGCAAGCTTATTTTAAAGTCTTCTAAAGGTCATCAGTTCTATACATACTGTGTATTATGGTAAGGACTAACAGCAAATATGTGAAAACTTGCAGGGCCTCTTGTGTAAACACCATACATAATTGTGAGGACCTTTAATGCACATATCGCTCCATTTTGACATCATTTCAAGTTCCAAAAGGTCCTCATCTCTATACACACTGCGCATTGTGGTGAGGACTACTGCTAAATATATTTTAAAGTTTTCTTATGTGTATATGAAGTATGATTAGGATCATATGCATACATGTTTTGTGAAGAAACAAAGTTGCTCAATGCAGAAAAATACAGGCATTATTTTTAATCAAAAATGTGTGAAATTGCACACAAAAACAACAATTAGATCAGTCTTTTCAATATATGTGTAATATATGTGATGAAATGATGACCACTGTCAAATTTGTGAACTTGGAAGTTTTGTATGGTGTTCAAAATATCCACACTTCTATAAACACTGGGCATTATGGGTAAGACCATTGGCTAACTATCAATTAAAAGAAATTCTCCTATGCATATTTTATGTGTGTAACATAATGAGGACCATGTATGTGTGCATGCAGAGGACCAGTGTTTTCAAATGTAGAAAAAACTACAAGTGTATAACGTATACATGCCTTCTGTGAAGCACATTGAGGATTGATGGGACTAAACTTTGAGCACAATGCTCAAACTATTTCCCAAGTCTTACATCTAGTAAACATTTATTAGACCTCATTATAAATGTCCAAATGCTGCTTATAGTTCTTTTAGGTTTAATGGGTAAAGATGAAGAAAATGGAGAAATAGAGATTGACATAATACATCAACACTAGAGGAAATGACATAATGTTGTCACAGAAGTGACAAAGGCTGCTTTACCCTCAGAACCATCAATACTTTGGTAAGTAAAAATAATTATAAGGTGTAGAATTCCTTACAGGGAATGATGAGATTCTTTTTAATTTGTTTACATTTATTTTTACCACCCCTCTCTGAAGTACAGGAGAGCTATTGTACTACCCATGGTGTATGTATCCACTAATGAAACAGCCTATCAGTATTCTTAATGCATCTCAAAGAATTTTAAGTTTGCATTCTTACCTCATCCCACCACATCAGTTAACTGTGAAACTGGAGACTACATCTAGTTTTTTTTTTCTTGCTGTTTGTGATGTGGTACTTTCAAAGTCATTTGGTTGAAATTTATTTTGGAATCACTTGACATGAACATCACTCCCTAGGTCATGGGAGAACAAACATGTGAAACCTTAGTGGGCTTCCTGTGTGTATACCATGTGTATAATGTGAGGACCTTTAATGTAACTATCACTCCACTTTTGGCACAGTCGAGTTTAAGGTCCTCATTTCTTTACACACTGTGTATTATGGTAAGGACCACTGGCAGACTTATTATAAAGCCATACAATGGTTCTCATTGCTATACGCGCACTGTATATAATGGTGAGGACCACTGACAGACTTATTATAAAGCCATGAAATGGTTCTCATTCTATACACACTGTGTGTATTATGGCGATTACAATTGACACACATGCAAAAACATAGAGGTCACCTGTGTGAATGCCATACATTATTGTGAGGACCTTTAATGTAGTGATCATTCCATTTTAGTATAGTTTCATGTTCGAAAGGTCCTTGTTTCCATGCACACTGTGCATTACGGAGAGGACCATTGCTAAATGTATTTTAAAGTCTAATTATGTGCATATGCAGCATGATTAGGATCAAATGCATATACATGCATTTTGATGAAGAACAATGATGCCCAATGCTGAAAAGACTACATTTATTTTTATATACTTGTGTATCAAAAATGTGTGTAATACTTTGAAAACTTGATAAGCATTTAAAGTAAATGTAATTATATGAATCATTTGTGGATCTACATATTTGTACAATTAGCAGTATTCTTGTGCACAAGAAGTGTGCAATAGTACTTAGCAAACCAGACAAATCAATTTGTGAATTTACAAACTTCTTTCATTTAAGGTAAAAGAGTTCCTTAACATTTTTGCAAGATATTGATGACTGGAACATTAGAAGAAATGACATACTGTTGTGAAGGAAGTGACAAGTGCTGCTTTTCTCTCAGAACCTTGAATACTTTGGTAAGTAAAAATAATTGTAAGGTGTAGAATTCCATTAATTTGTTTAATTTATTTTTAGCACCCCTCTCTGAAGCAGAGAGCTATTGTTCTACCTATGGTGTATGTATCCACTAATGAAAAAGTTTCTCAGTATTCTTATTGCATCTCAAAGAATTTTAAGTCAGCATTCTTAACACAGCATACCACATCAGCATGATCAGTGAACTGTGTAACTAGAGACTACATCTAGTTTTTTGCCTTGCCATTAGTGACGTAGTACTTTAAAAGTCGTTGGGTTGAAATTTATTTTGGAATCAGTGGACATTGACACCACACCCTAAATTATGTGACAACAAACATGTGAAAACTTAGCGGGCTTCCTGTGTGTATACCATGTGTTTAATGTGAGGACCTTTAATGTAACTATCACTCCACTTTGGCATAGGTCGAATTTAAGGTCTTCGTTTCTTTACACGCTATGTGTATTATGGTGAGGACTATTGGCAGACTTATTATAAAGCCATAAAATGGTTTTTATTGCTATGCACACGGTGTGTATTATGGTAAGGGCCACTGGCAGACTTATTATGGTAAGGACCACTGGCAGACTTATTATAAAGCCATAAAATGGTTCTTTTTCCTATACACATGGTGTGTATTATGGTGAAGACCACTGGCAGACTTATTATAAAGCCATGAAATGGTTCTCACTTCTATACACACTGTGTGTATTATTATGGTGAGGACAATTGACAAACATGCAAAAACATAGAGGTCACCTGTGTGAATGCTATACATTATTGTGAGGACCTTTAATGTAGAGATCATTCCATTTTAGTATAGTTTCATGTTCGAAAGGTCCTTGTTTCCATGCACACTGTGCATTATGGAGAGGACCATTGCTAAATGTATTTTAAAGTCTAATTATGTGCATATGCAGCATGATTAGGATCAAATGCATATACATGCATTTTCATGAAGAACAATGATGCCCAATGCTGAAAAGACTACATTTATTTTATATACTTGTGTATCAAAAATGTGTGTAATACTTTGAAAACTTGATAAGCATTTAAAGTTTTCCTGTATCCATCACTGCATTTGTTTAATGTTTCACATATCATTCCATTTGATAAAGTGTTATGTTCAAAAGGTAATCATTCCTCTGCATTATTGTGAAGACCATGAGCAAACTATTAACTAAAAGAAGTATTCCTCTGTCTATCATATTGTGCAAAAATAATGAGGAGCATGTGCATCATGAGGAGGACCAATGTTGTCCAACCTATATGACCATGGGTCAAAGTCAATCATATTTAAGAGGGGGGGTGTATATTTAGTTGCTGGGTTAATTCTCAGAAAATTCTGGCAAACACTGCAGCAGGTGAGGAAAAGTTATCAACAACACCTTTGTATATATAGGAATTCAAATAGAAAGCTCTTGTTACTTTATATTTCTACTGCCTTATTTTGTTCAATATCTTGAAAATGTGCTCTTAATTGCCAGATTGCCACTAGTTCCAATCAGGGATTAAAAATGAAGGACCATTCCACTTATTTTTGCAACCAATTTTAATGCGGCTGTCTCAGTCCTAGTAGATTTCTTTGTCAGAACCAAAGCTGCTTCATGTGAGTTTGAACAATAGTCATGGTTGGGATGCCATGTCAGAAACTGTGAATAATGTATAGCTTTATCTGCACTCAATGTTTATAAATTGATATGTTCATTTACAATTCATTAGGAAAGCAGTTGGAAAAGTAGCATTTTCTTTCTTCTTTTTTATATTTGAATTTGACTATGTTATGTGCGGTATTTGAACAGTTCTGAATACTTTGTTATAACTTTTTTGTTTCTTTAAACCTGTCAATAAATTGAATGCCGATTGATAGACAAAACAGCGTGCCTGACACCTGCAGATTGTCAAGGAGTTTTATATGCATAATTTATGTCAGTGCAAAAGGTCTGGCCATCCAGTTACCTGTACGAAATTCTGCTAGTGTCACTGGACATTTTGATGCCTCCAAAAGTTGTGTAACACTACCAAACCACCTGTCCACGCACTGGCACCTGAGGTATCCATTTAATGCATGGCAGTGCATCATTGCATAAATCAGCTGTATTGACAGACTTCCTGAAGGAGCACATCATCCAAACTTTGCTGCATCCTCCATACAACCCTGATTTAGTTCCAAGTAATTTTGACTGAATTCCGCAATCAATGTATTGCTGATAGGTAGATGATTTGAAAGCTGCCATGCGGGTAAAAGTGTTGTTTCCCAATGTATGAACAACATGCCAAAATGTGAATTTAAAATAGCATTTAATAATTGAATAATCAGACTGCAAAAGTATATAGAGGTGAACAGGAAGTACTTTGGGTGGATGCACTGAAGTACTGTTCAGTTAATAAAGAACTTGGCGCACAGTGTAATAATATTCAGAAGTTTTTAAATACCTCTCTTATGTATGTATGAAGATATATCTGGCTAATGTCATTGGTTCAGTTTTCATATCCAAACACTACTTGTGCACTTACTGGCCTAAATAATACTTGTATTTGTTTATTTATTTATTTATTTGTATCTTATTCTCTATTAGAATAAAGACCACTGGTAATAAAAAGTTCTCTAATTCAACACCAAGAGAAGCAGCACAAAAAAAAAATAAATAAAAATCAATGAGCATTGAAAGGGCTTATTATTGAGCCTATTATTGTTTAGAACATAACTGGAAAGTTTCCAGACTGATTGGACATTCGTTACTGTTGAAGTACAGTGTGTTTGTCTTGAATGAATCAATAAAGTAAATAATTTTGTTTTTAAATATATCGAGACAGATGTAACTGAATATTTATTTACCTACAAAAAGCTTGCTCAGGTGATTATTTCAGCAGTTTTGGAACTGAATTGAAAAACTAGTTATGGCATACTGTCACCATTGTAAACACTTATGTACACGGTTCATAGAAACCATATACATTTTGCAAAACACACACAAGAGTATATCTCATAAGAGCAGAATTAATGTATTTTCAGAACCCAAGTAAACAATATTAAAATGGTTAAGATTACTCGAGTCTATAATTTGGTCCTGTAGTCAATTCCCAATAAGAATATATACTTTGATGAGGGTGCCATGGTAGCTCAGTTGGTAGAGCGTCAGACTCGTAATTAAAGGGTCGTAGGTTTGATACCTGCAAAGACCATCCTGGGTCGGTTGTTTCAGATTGTCCTTGAGAGAGTCACTTAGCTCCCATTTCATTGGCATAATATAGCCATTAGGTGTTAAAAGTGTAATTAAAAAAATGAACCTTGATGACCTAATTGTAAACAGTGCAACAACTGTTGCCTCCGTGCAATCTTTAAACATGTCTCCATGCAATCTTTAAACAGGGAAAACTTCTTGTCTACAACAAATTGTTCATGAACAACGCTTGTTATTTAAAAAATATCTCTGTTTTATGTCAAAATCATTGTATGTGTTCATTAACAGATAAATACCTGATCATTATAGAGATACAAGAAACCAATGAACACAAACAGTCTTAACTTTTCTTGTTTTTCACATGGTCCACATGCGACAACCAAAAACGATATTCTAGTAACAAGTTATTCACACACACATTTATATTCTGTAAAATTATGAAATTGGTTGTTTTTGCATGTGGACCACTTGAAATGTTTACAAATACAAAATGTAGCTTTAAATTTAGCACAAGATGGCCGATCTGATGCAACTTTTTTTTAAGTGATGCTATAAAGAGTGGATATCTAACTATCATATAACATCGTGTTGTTCTGTAATGTTGACACGGTCTTTTCTTTAAAAAAAAGGGTCATGCAACCGTGGTTCACTTTCGGTTAATGGAGGGTGAAAAATCAGCAAAAAAAAAATCTTTGGACCAACGGAAGCAAATTATTTAGCATGAAACTGGAAATGCACATGCAGCATTTTTCTTGTCGTTAGGCAAATAAATAGGATATTGATTTGGTGTTCAGTAGATCAAGGTCACTGAATTTTCCTTTCTGTTTAATTTCTCCTCAATAACTAAATTTCTAGTGGATATATTTCAGCAAAATGTAATATGTGTATACTCCTCAGGCCAAAGAAGACTATGAATTGACTTAAAATAGATTTTCATTCCTTTGTGATTTGAGCACACTAAGAACTCAGATTTTATAAATTGATATACCAGTATATGGTTCTCTTTGGCCAAGGAAGCCATTTTTGTCAGTAGGTTGAATGTCAAGGTCTCTGTAACTAAAATAAAATTATTTTTCATTTCTGCACAATAATTGAAGTTCTAGTTCACAGATTTCACAGAAATGGGACATGTATTTTGATACCCTTGCATGAGAAACATAAGCCTGATGTGCTTGATTTTGTACAGGCGATGCAGTCAGGCCAAAGCAACATCAAGAGCAATGTGATATATATGCAAACGTGCATATATATATATATATATATATATATATATATATATATATATATATATATATATATATATATATATATATATATATATGTATATATATATATAACCGACTCTCTAACAATTGGTCGAAGTTCGAGTATAAGAAACGGATATTGTGTCGAAGCGTGTATTGGGTCGAGAAAAGGATTGCGACCTAATGTTTCACGATCACTTTCTTTACTTTTCTCCTTTTTCGGTCGGAAGTTGTTTGCTGAGATACAATTCCATAGCCCTGAAAAATAATAATCAACTCTATTTCCAATGATTAAGCACCACACTTTCTAACATTTTGCTTTCAAAGTTGAGGGGCTATATCTGGCTAGTGTAAATAAGTACATTATATTGAAGGACCATTTTTTGCGTTATTTTTGATGAAAATATGTTTATATCTTTGTCTAATCAAGCTCATAAAATACAGGTTATATATATGCAGAAATATACCATATTTGAAAATATACACTTTTTCGGAATCCAAATGTCGCACATATATATATTATATATATATATATATATATATATATATATATATATATATATATATATATATATATATATATATATATATATATATATATATATATATATATTAGCGCCCCCTAGCGGGTAAATTACAGTGAATGTAGAGCAAAGATGGCGTCGCTTCGATTTATTTACAGAGTGGTGCAGTAATGAAGCTTTCGTTGTATCTACCGATCATTTTGTATATATCGAATTCGTACAAATCTAGGTCACCAAACCAAGACAAAACAGGTTGAAGATTGCAGACTGTGCATGGGGTCAAGGGGTTTGTGCTCTATATGAGTGCAGTCTTATGGATAGAAAGTATGTTGTCATTAGAAATGTACTAGATACATGCACATATTACTCTTTACGCCTTAATTGCCCAGCTATATTTTACATTTATGATTCTGGTAGTGGCTACATATCCGGCATTAGTCCTACACTGTAAGACGTGGAGCCTGATATTTGTACTTCATCTTTAAATTAGTTAAAATACTCAGTGCGCACACCTTTTGCTAACTTCCTATAAAATTTTAAGCAGCAAATCGCAGATTTCACTTAAGTCTCTATTTTTTACAGCAGCAGTCAATACATAAAAATGATAAGCTTCAGTAATTTAAATGATTGGAAATTCATACAAGATGCAGCATATGAGACTTTATGGATATAGAATAAAAATAAAAATATGTTTCTTTTCACAAAGAGTATTTGAAACCTATTTTAAATACTAAATGCAACATTTGACAAGGAAAATGATCGATTTGAAGATGCTTTTTATCATCATAATTAAGGTATCACATTATTATATAATTATTCTGCTGTATCCGCATTTTTCCCCCGTTTCGCTCAAAAAACCAGGTATATATTCAAACATAAGTATGGTACAAAATCCAAGCAGCAAAGTTATAACAACTTAAACGCTCTTTGAAGCAGCATTGCATAAGGTCACGTGATATGCGCGAACCTCAAACGTGCAGACTGTACGCTGAATGTTAATAAGAATGGTCGGCATGATCGGGGCTGGCGATTAACAAATAAAGTCCACTCAGCTTCAACCATTACAAATAGTCACGAAACTTTCGAGTACAACCACATCTGATTCTGATACATACATCAATATTAATTCTTCATTATGCCCACATTTAACTTAGATGAAGTATTCGTACTGAATTCAGGTTCGGTATTTTTAAAATTCGTAATTAGATCTTTTTACATTGTTAGTGATCAATTTCGGAAACAACCACACCTCTCGAGAAGACAATCTTTCCAATGGACAAAGTTTAACACAAATCTAGGAAAGTCATGTAGGTATAAAGTATAAATGTAGAGAGCAGAGTTCAGTAAAGACAGACAGACATATATACATACAGACAAGCAGGCAGATATACACAGGGTCAAAGAGATCATATTATTATCGAAAACATCTTTTCCTTTAGAACGGAACCTTTCAAAATTCAAGTTTTGTCAAGTAAACCATATATACTTCAAGCTTAAATAAACCAACTTGATTTTCATTTCTAATGACATTTCATCTGTACATTACATGTGCCTGGTTCTCTTTTACATTTTGTCGTCCACCTCTTAGTCGAGAAAGCGTTAAAATAGTCAGTGTACGTTGGGTTTTTTTTGGTTTTTTTTCGGTTTTTTAATTTGTTTCCACCGTCTGTCCGTGCTTTAGCAAATTGATCTGTTTTTCTCAAGCCCATTCGGCCGTAAGTCCGTCCATGAACAAAAACCTGAAACCCCTCCAGCGTTCTAACTTTTGTTTTTCTATTTATCAAACACTCAATGTTGCTCCAGTCCAAAGAAAGAAATAAAGAACATACTGACCTTATATTTTCTATAATTATGGCACTTCATCAGCATCAAATCGACAGCCAAACGCCTTGTAAATATTTGAACATTCATCTCATGTTTTTATTGCGTTCAAGCTTCATCTTCACAAGATAGTAGATTCAACCACCGTCATACATTTTGGTCTTTTTTCGAGAGTTTTCATCCCCGAATTTCTTACACCCTAAAATCTTTCAAACGCTGTAGGCATTAGCCTTTTATGTTTTAAATTTCATTAAATTATCTGTTAAGCTGTTTCTTAAAATGGTTGAAAATAACTTCGATGATTAACTTTTTGTTTTTCAGTAGTGGCTCGTGATCGACGTATAATGGGCTTTCGATTAGAATACTCCAGCAGTAATTTTTTTTATAATAATAAAATTTACTATGAATATTCATTTATAGAATGTCTGCCAATTTTGACCATTTTATTAAAAATATAGCCCTTCGTCGACCTAAAATACGTAAATATATTGTGAATATTTAAGCAATTGCATTTTTAACAATTCCAACCAAATTTACTGTGAATTTGCAATTTAACAAGGTCTTGGATAAATTAATAGATTAAGCACGATTTTGACATATTTTGCAGAATTACTGCCCGTGGTTGTCGAAGCAAACCCACGTGATGTGATGCAAACAGTTAACATTTTAACCTAGGGAAGCAAGGATCATATAAATACATTAACGAAATAAAGATTGATTGCTAAGTTAACTTGTAGATCGGGATACAAATAAATTTCTGCTGCTGGCAATTTCATATCAATGATAGTAAAAAAATTCATGCAATCTCGCAAATACTGAATGAAATGTAAAATATCAACTCATCGTGGTACTTTGTATTTCGAGTGATTGATTTATTTATTTATGTATTTTGTTTTATTATTTTGTTTGGTTATGACGTTGTATCCTAGTGTAACCGAACTTTGTTGTACTATATTTTCTCTTTATCTTAACCATGTTTGAGCACATCGAACGTGCGTCTTTGGAATAATTCAAATTCGTTCATCCGAGTTCCCGCTTATTTTAAGTTATAGATTTTTGTTTTTTTCCTTGACTTGTACTTTCAGAAAGACATATTCTGAGGAGACACATATCTCCTATTACCACATGACTTGTACGAATCTACAGCCTATCACATCGAGCGAAATACTGAGGGTTTCAGTTTCATTTCCCGTTTTAACCGATTTCTTCTTTTAGGTCAAAACCTTGACATTTGTTTGGTGTAACCGCGTCAGATATGGCCTTCGTGCTAACTGCGTGATTAGCCTATATTTCCAGGTATTACCAACTATATTCAGCTATGAAGCTGATATAAATTTAATAAAGTACGGAAACTCGAGGGCAGGACCAGATGTAAACAGGATGCTGGCTATTGAGATAAAGAGGCAGGATGTTGTCTCATGGAGCATTAAACATGTACACATATTCATATTCTAAATTTCTGATCATGTCAAGATACATATATGGGGTAACGAAACTGAGTTTGCGTCTTCATGTATGAATAATTATTAAAAGATATGACTACAATTACCACCACCCAAAAAAAAAAAAAAAAAAACCAATTCTTTAAATTAAATTGCTACCATTTAAACTCCTTTATCAGCCGAACAGAAACACCCATGAGGACTATGAATCAGTAGCGTTCAGTCAACCGACAATCCAAGTCCAAACGAAAATCTGATTTATCTACGTTGGACTTGTTCTCAGACTTTGACTTTAGCCCACACAGGTTTTGTTACCAATCACAAATGGTGACATTAGCTGCAGGTTTCAACCGTCAGGATGCTGCACCAGCAGAGAGAGAGAGAGAGAGCATTTAAGACTAAGGACTTTTCATCTGGAAAAATGCAAACTTGGCTTGATTTACACCAGTCTGGTGCCCAAAGTAGCTCCATGATGACGACATGTGCAAGGAGGGTTTTGGGCGATTGGCCCCAGGCGCCTGGGAGGTGCATCATGAGCTTTGTTGGGGGGTGCAGCTGTAACCGGGGCTTAGATACGGGGGTGGGGGTTGGAGGTTTGCAACTGACATAAAAACTCTTCTCTGTTGCAAAGTAGGGAAGCCACTAAAGAACATTGCTCCCCGGGCGTCTCGAACCCTCGCGCCGCCACTGCTGAATTGTGCTATATTTCCACAAAATGTTATTTTCTTATTTATTCGATTAGAAATGTTAAAGTTTGCATTTACATCATGTAAGAGTGAGAACTGATGCATAATGTTAAGGGACAGACCGTATAATTTGGAGGGGAGGGGGACTGGGTTTTGTTTCGAGAAAAAAAAATCCGGCTCTCAACTATCTTGACAAAAATATTTTTGTTCTGATTGATAACAACAAAAAAAAATTATTTCCATTATATTAGTTGAAAAAATAAATGATCTTAAGGTAAAACAAATGAATTAAAATATCCCGGCTCCAAAGAAAATTCCAGCCCCACCCCCCCTGCCCCCCCCCCCCCCCACGAAGATTAAATGGTCAGTCCCTAATGTTCATTAGGGCGTAAAGTCGCAAAAATTGTTTCTTTCAAGTATGTAAAATGACTCAAATTTCATATGTAAAACATTGTCTCTATTTTTTTCAGTTACAAATAGGATTAGCTCTCAAAAGATTCTTTTTACTAAAATTTTACTTTTGATTATCAGCTAGTTATGGCCAGCCAGACCCATAATGTGCTCTATTTTAACTTCATCCATTTCTAGACTGGCTCACATTCTTCCATATAGTTAATACTTGTTAGTCATGAGGTCTCACTGGAGAGTTGTTTTGGTGAATTTTTATCGGACTAAGACAGATTGCAGAAAAATTAGCATTTTTTCTACATTAAAGATACAAATAAAAACTAACCAGTGTTGTTTGTGGAAAGCATGCTTGACAGATTTTAATTAAGGTATTCGGGTTATTTCCATGTAGCTTTTACACTCAACCAACACTACCCCCAATCCCTCTTTTTTACATACATTTTTGACAGTAAATAGCTATTTTGAATATGTTCCTGTGACAAGGCTGTTCAAACAATCAATATTTATTTCGTGCATGTTAAAATATCACTAGTATTAAAACAAATTTGCATGCTTCTAATCACCCCTTAATCATCTCGATTTTGAGGTATTTACAGCTGTAGCAGATGTGCATAAATACGTAAACCAAGTCGACTGTTCATTTGCAGCCCAAGTTACGTATTTGATCTGCAATGCTAGTCTAACTGTGACATACAGTCACCAAACAAGCCAACCCATTTTCAAGCCTAACTCATAGTTAATGTAAATCAAATTGCAGATTTAGTTTCTCTGTAAATTTATAAACACAAGGCTCATGCTTTTCAGGCCCATGCCCTTCCTTAATAATTAGGAGGGTGTCAAAATCCAATGAGACCTGAAAACGCATTCACTTCGTTTGTCTAGGACTTGATTCCATCAGGAAAAAGATATCTGTGCAACAGTGTCAATATGGGCTGCCAAGTATGTGAGATATTTAGCCTCGAGTTGCCCTGTCAGCCGACAAGGGAACACGCTACACAGCACCACTTATGCTGGAAGTAAGACATTGACTCACATCTGTCATAAATATCGGGGTTCACGTTTTACATTGTAGGACTAAGTATAGCACCAGCCTTTATGGATAAATTGCTCAATCGACCAGCGATTTGCTCCTTCGAGAGAACTAATGAAAACAAATTTGTTTTAACAACGTTGTTTTTGCGACAATATATCAACTTAAAACAACAGATTTTACTAAAAATTGTACAGGAAGTGGCCTTGCTTACATATCATGGCAGATGTTACCATAGCGAAACCATGTGATCTGTTTTCTTGGAATGCACCAGCTTAATATGTTGAGCACCTTGCCTAAGTTGTGTACAAATAACGATCTTCTGCTGAAATTAAGAATGTGTCCAACATACAGATTTTTAGTAAGACGCCACTGTATATCTTCAGCTATCGTTAGGTCGAAGTCATTAGGTCGCAGAAAAAAACTTATTTTTGTTCAAAATTAAGATATTTCTGTTGTATCTGTATAATTATTGTGTAATTTAATATTCACAGGATTCGAATTCATATGAATCTTATTGGAATAAAGCGTCATCTCGCACATGCGACTTAATATCTGTATTTTACGAGATTTTACTCACTTCGATCCACTGTTGGAGAGTCGGTTATATATATATATATACTCTGGTACATTATTTTATTGTTTTTTTCTGCTTTCAGATTACCTTATGAAACAGATGACATATTCAAATTTACTTTGGTGCCTTGTTATTTTCGTGCTGATATGTGTGGAGCTTTCAATAGCTGAAACTGAATTACAATTATCAAGGCTTAAAGCAGCAATTTGAAGTTCTTATCTTTGGTTCTCTTTCTTCAAAACTACTATTAATATACTGTATCTTACATCGATCCACTTTTCATGCTCCATAAACTATTATGCATACACTTTTTATTGCTCCAGTCTTGTTGCAAAAAGTGGATCATATAATATCAATCTTTCCATTACTCTATCAATCACACTTCCATTTCTACTCAAAAACTTAAAAGCCATTCAAGATTGGGGGATACATCTACTCTTACATAATCATTAGAAAGTGTGTTAATTGATGTAATTTAGTATATTTGTTGTGTACCACGTTGGGGTCCTAACTTCAAAGTCAAGATCACATGCCAATAACTTAAGTTTCGGTCAGTAACATTTTCCCTTCCAATCCATAAATTATGAGCTGTTGAAGAAAAATGAATGAAATTTAGTGTACTTTTATACTGTCACTAGATGTGTTGCATTCCACATTAATGGTCCCTGCTTGAATGTCAGACACAGAAGAATATTTTTTGTGGCTGCTTGCGTTTCTGATTTATATTTCAAAAGCTGTTTGAGGTTCTGGGATGAACCATGGTGCACTTTCGTTTCTATATTTAATGGCATCTCATGTATCACAGGCAGACTTCTGTAAATCATACACATGCAGACCTCAGAAAATTACACACATGCAGACCTCGGAAAGTCACACCACAGGTGGACCTCAGTAAATCTTACACATGCAGACCTCAGTAGATCACACACATGCAGACCTCGGAAAGTTACACACATGTAGACCTCAGAAAATCACACTTCAGACCTCACAATTTTGCACACTGTCCTCCTATATACGTAAAATTTCTTGTGATACCTGCCGAGTCTCCTATTAAGATATCAACACAATTTATGTTTGCACAGATAAAACACATGATGGTCAAGTGAACGCGAAAGAAATTAACCTTGTACTCCATCTCCTTTGTGTGGTCCTCAATGTGTTAGTGAAATTTTAAGGTCCTCTTATTACGGCTTCTGCCTGTATTGGTGTGTGTGTGTATGTTTGTATGTGTGTTGGATCTAGATCAGGTTGAATGCACACAAATCTAGAGAACATTTTCGGGCTAAGCTTTTAAAATCATGCCAATCATTCGACTGTAACTAACGGACGGCAAGACCATTCAATGCACGCTTCTCTATGATAAATTAAAGACCCGTTGCTTCCATTTCTTGTCTTTGTTCGTGGCTACACTGTAAATGGATCTCAACGTTCTTGCAATTGGAGCAATTCAGTCCATCAATGCACGTAACATGTAGCTTATCATTTTTTAACGTAACATACACACAAATATATCTTTTTGAAGTAGGTAGTCTTCAGCTTGGTTCAAGAGACCCACGTAGAGTATAATATTTCCTCGCTACCCATTTAAAATAAAGGTACAATGAACGACTATTTATTTTCAAATGATCTCAATCTTCATTCAGTCACAACACCGCATCGTCAAATGTTTTGCTCACTGAACAGACCGTCGCATTTCAATATAATAGATTCGAATATTTGAACTGACTACACTCAATGACACCGCAGTCTTCTGTATATGCAAGGAAATATATTTTAGGGACAGCAATTGTAAGTAAGAATTATTTTTTGACATTAGAGATATAATGTCAAAGATTTGTAACCCTGAGTGGTCTTGGTAGATACACCCATGTATGACCATGATACAAAGATAATTGATGCAATGGTCCAATACAAGATGCTGTAACTTTAGAAATTACCGAAAATAATCTATATAATGATACATTAAGACTTTGATCTTTCTAAAAGATTGTTTTTCATAGCTAATACCATTTAAAGGCAGGATTTTAAATACATATAGAGGCCCCTTCCATATCATGTACCGCTGAAATAGTTTTTTTTTTCTTTTGAAGATGTATGCGATACATTACATAGTTTGTTTTAAAAATTGGATATCTGTTCAAACATTTTATAATATATTTTGTTGTTAATTTGTATGACCTTTGTTTTAAAAGTAGCAACTGATCCAAGCTAACTAATACATAATTTTCTCCAAAACTCAAATTGTGATATATATTATCTCAATATCACCTGTCTCATGGTTACACCTAAAACAAAATAAATATCCTAAAATGTAGATAAAGTATTCAAGGAATGAAAAAGCAACACGAGAGCACATTAAACATATGCATGCTGAAACACGTGCGCCCTGTGCTCTAACCACTTTTATTTCGTGTGCCATTTAGAGTTTAATTTTGCGGAACATGTCAGATTTTACATCATATTAAGAAATATTAAAGTGGTTTATTATTATTATTATTATTATTATTATTATTATTATTATTATTTATTAGAAAAAAAATCTTAAAAAACTAAATGGGGAAAATGGACATGATATGCATCGAAATTTTTAAATTCTCATTAAACTAAAAGGGACGTCCTAATAAAGAACAAGGTACAGTAACTCCATAATATGGACCCAATTGTTTTAGACATCAAATCTTGACAAAATTGTGTGCTGAAAGAAAGATTTTCATTAAAGAAAATCTTTTTTATGAATATTTTAAATTTCGTCTGTTGTAACGTCAGGATGACATCACGTTTTCAATCTGGTTGCTATTTTCCCGTATTTGTTTTTTACCTTATTATTGGGTAATTTTCCTCATTTTAGGCACGCCCCCCCCCCCCAACCAAAATGATTTTTACATATTATATTTCTTTCACAATTGTGCGCATAATGATTGATTATGAAAATGGTTTTTGAGGGGGCTCATAAAGCCGGAAGAAAAGTAAGCTCCATAAACAATGTTTGAATACTTCAAAGTATCAATTACTCTAAGTATTTTGAATATATTTTAAACTTCTACTAATATAATTGTATGAGTCATCAGTTATTAATTAGTTGTTGTCAATATACTTGATTTACTATTTAAACTTGTAAATTAGGCATGAATACAAATTCTTTGCGGAATCTTTTCCATTGGAACATTTATTAGATAAGTATGTGTTTCATCTGAGTATTTAATTTCTTAATAAAAATTTACATGATTATGAGATAAATGGAAAACAGAATGTTTCCCTTTCTCTTCAAAAAATAAAAAACACCTCTAAAGCGGAACCTTCTGATGCACTTGTGCGCGGGTCGCATTAGGCATATTGCTTGAGCTTTCCGAACGGTGGTTGAAGAACATGAGAGCAACTGAGTAATTGTTTCTGAATCAAGGTTTTTTGTTGTTGTTGTTGTTGCTGTTTTTTATTTGTTTTTTGTTTTTGTTTGTTGATTTTTATTTTTATTTTGCAAATTATTATTTGTATTTTATTTCTTTTTTTCCGTTGTTTTTTTTTTCCCATCTGAAGGGCATTAACTTGCGTTACTTCGGATTTTGAATACCAATTCATATATAGAAATGGTTCAAAAGTAATAATTGTAGATTCGTTTCCACTAATACTTTATAATATATACGACAATACTTTAAAAGAACTTAACTTTTATATAGAATACATCAGGCTTAACTTATAAGATCAGAAGATATATTGCGTAATTCAAATTTGCAATGAAAACAGTGATATGCAAATTTATCGTTCTTGTCAAAAAAGGATCCTAGAGGTTGTCATCGAGTTTGTGAAAGTAAAATAATTAAGCAATAGTATAATATAAAGTAAGATGTAGATTCCTTCGGTATGTTTAACTTTTATTATATCCTTTATACTAAACCCTTAAGTTTTAAATTTACTTTTAATCTAAGGATTTCTTTCGAACCTTACTGGATCACCATGAATCATCGGGCAAACTAATACATTATTAAGAGATAAAATGACACGTATATAAAGTCCATGCATTCCTAAATTAAGATTGGAAGAAGTGTAAAATGTTATCGATACAGTGCAAATACGTGAGTGACAGACAAACAAGCAGACTAACGGAAGGACGGACAGACGAACAGATATGACCAATCACAATAAACCGGATAGAATAATGATAATACATTAATAAAGAAATTATCTGAACATAACTTACCTGACACATGTCATGAAAATGTTGATTGAGTGCTCAGGGTTTGAAAATTGGAATTGCTAATACACTGGCCTAAAGTTCATATTCGTCAGCAACGATAATTAACCTCGAACCACAGTAAAAGTACCCTTTTTTACGCCTACAATTACACAATTTGTAGGTACATATGTTGTCCTATGTTGTCTGAAGAAGATATTTAGCCTGTCATTGCTAGAATACAAACAATTATATGATGTTCCTTGCCAATATTTGAGTTCATTCGTCCTTCACCAGTGAGAATCGAGTTGAACGTACCTTAACCCACCAATATTGTCATGGCGGAAAACTAGTGACAGTGCAGAAAAGCAGGACAATACTCAACAATGTGCAGTTCGGTGTTTACGTCAGGTCACGTTATTGCAATGTCGAATATGATTCGTCAATACATATATATAAATATTATATACGCGTCCTTCGTTGTTCTTAGCAACGCTATGTCCGCTATACTCGTTGAAGTATATTGATAGTGACCTCAGAAATCTGAAGGAATAAATGCATGTCCTTTTTCCTATCCTTTAAAAGACGACATGAATTATTTACTGCGAAACGTTGACTGTCACATATGAATGGACTCTATTAGAAATATTATCTTGCCGAATGTGCACAAAATAAGTCAAGTATCCCTTCAAAGTCTCCGCTGTTTTATGTTTGACTATGTTAAGCCTTGTAGCTTCATGATCTATGTATACTACACACGGAAGACAAATTTCCCAGAGAGGCTCTAGAAGTCAAATGGTTGTATAAGAGTCACATTGCCGGCGTGAAAATGTTACAATTAAACAGCTTTTGAATTATATATTTCGTTCCTCGAAAGGGCTAAAGGGGATAGACATCAGTATATTTCTTCCCATCCACTCAGTTGTTTTTTTTTTGTTTTTTTTTTTTGGCACTGGTCCTATTGAAAGGCAATGGTAAAAGTGTGTACCAAAATTAAGTCCAAAGGTCGACATCAGACAGGTCAATTTCCGATCTTGACAGCAAGTAGCGTGATCTCTTAACAACTTAAAAAAGAAAGACAAACTACAACTATTAGAGCAATTGTATCACACCCATATCCCCGCGATATCCCACTTTGTGCCACCTAAAAATGTATGTGACTCTGGGGTTGTAGCCCACTTTGTACCACCTAAAAATGTATGTGCCCTGGGATGTAGCCCACTTTGTACCATCTAACAAATGTATGTACCCTGGGATGTAGCCCGCTTTGTACCACCTAAATATGTATGTGACTCTGGGATGTAGCCCAGGCGGGCGGTAGAACAGGTTCAGAACATATTTTAAGTTGCGTATCTTAATTTTTCTTGACATGCCCAGTAGGTGTATATATCTATAATTAAATGATGGGGATCACATAGTTTCAAAGTAATTGACCAGGGCTATATCCTTGATGGTTAGGGAATAACACTGAGGCCAGTTGTTGTATCTATAAATTTAACTTTACATGCCCAATAAGTGTATATATGATTACTGGGTGGAGATCTCAATAGCTTCTATGTTATGGCCCATGGACTATGTTCCTAGGAATTAATATTTGACCTATCAGGACAAGTCAGTTGTATATCTAAATTTGTATTTGTACTCCTAATTAGTTTATATATATATATATATATATATATATATATATAAACCTAGGGTATATGCTATCTGTATTTACATGTCCGTTTATAGCTTTCTTAGATTTTAGTAATTTTTTGTTTGAATATGGGGAGTCGGTGTTCAAGATATTTCTCAGCTCGAGTAATTAGCCAATTTCTAGGAACATACGTCATAATGTACATTATTCATGAGACTTAATGATAGCTTGGATTAATTTCGTAAAAATGGACCCTCCCTAATTTCTTAACATAGGGAATTCTCGGGATATTTTTAGGTATACTGTATCGCATTAGGAGTTAAAACCTTCAAATCAGAGGATGCTCTTACCAAGAGTGGCACACAGAGAGCACAAGAACCCTTTCAAGAGACGAAGGTTCAAAAATAGTCAATAAAATTGACTAAATATTGGGCAAGAAGGATACTAATAAAGAGAAAGAGATAAATAAGGTTAAATTACTTCTTTATTTGTGGATTTCATTAACATTAGATTACTTTGACTTGAATCATTCTATAAATTTACTTTGACTTGAATCATTCTATAAATTTTCAATGTGTGGAAGATTACATAGCAAGGAACAAGTTCACTACACGGAAAACTCCCGAATCCACTTCAATTTAGGTAAAAGCATATGCGAGTTCAAGTACTAGAATGGAGATTCCACCTACGTCATTGGGACACACCGATCTAGCGTATTATGTTGGAATTTCCCTACTACTGCAATACACTGAACCCCATACTGGTTAAAGCTACCAAAAGTAATTATTGCAACAAACATGCATTGGAATAATAATAAAGGCATCCCAATATTGGTAGCTAGACCTGAAAGAGCTCGGTAAAACTAGGTCTAGTTCTCGGTGAACTCGGTTAAACTCGGCAAGGTTACCAAAGGGGAATTTAGCCAGCAAAGTACAGACGCTGAAGGACTCACGGTACTAATTCAACTCCCATAGTAAACCTATGGAAACATCATGATATTAAAAATTCAATAACTTTAAATTTCTAAATGCTCGTGATGAAACCTATATTTATTAGTATAGACCTATACTTGATGCAAGCTTCTGTGTTAAGAAAACCACATGAGCCGCGCCATATTTTGGATCTACATGTACATGAAACATGTGTTATCCATTCTGCACCTAATGAATCAGGTGCTACTGTTGTTATTGACTGTTCCTAAGTCAAGTCTATAAAAATACTAAAATTGCATCAATAGAATCTTGTCTCTATTTTTTTTAAGGTACAGATGGGATAAGCTCTCAAAATAATTTTTTACTAAAATTTTACTTTTCATTATTAACTAATCATGGACCACCAAACCCGTATAAACTCTATTAAATCTTCACCCATTTCTAGACTGGTTCACAGTTGTTCCCTATAATTAGTACCATGAGTCCTGAAGTGAATGGTGCATTGTATATTTAATCAACATCGTATGCATACCGAACTATGTTGCATTTGGCGTTTCTGTGCCTGCGACATGAGTCAAGCTCACCGAACTTTACCGAGGTGGAGAGGTTAGATTTAAAAATATGTATTTACAGGACAAACTCTATAGGAAGCTCTCCACGAATCCCATTACGTTAGTTTGGATTAAAGAAGTTTTCGGTCATTCGACCATGTACGTCTATTTACCCCCAATGCGTGCGAAGCACGCACTAGGGGATTGAATTGCGTGCTTAACACACTATTTAATTACTCGTCAGATGAGTTGCCGAGTTGCAAGCTCATCTGACGCCTTATTGAGTGCACGGAGCACTATGTAATTGAACTAATGTCTGGAGTGGAAAAGGCTGCACGGACCCGGCAGGGGAGGCGCGAAGCGGAACGGAAGTACTCGAACGCCACGAACCTACATGATCAAATTCTCCCCAGTTGACTAAATCGGGCTGTCCCTAGTACCAATTTTGTGATAGCCACATATTGTAATTAAGATCAAGTTATCCAGTTTACACAAATTTTCCATACGTTGTTCTCTTCGAATTTAGAGTACATAGTGTACATTCAATTAAGTGCCCCTCCCTTGAAGTCCAGGAAAATAATGAAACCACCACCTCCACCAACTGTGACAACAACAAGAACAACAACACTTCCAGCTTCGAATGTTGAAGTCAGGAAGGAACCTCCAAAGCCAACAGTGGAAATCTCACCGCAGAAAAGGGCGAGGCAGGAAAAGAAGGAAGGGAGTAGGGAGGAGGAAAAAAAGAAAGACACCCAAGCCATGTACTGCAGCAACTCCACAACCGGTGCCCAAGATTCAGGAAAAACAGCCTGAAGAAAAAGTAGCTGAAGCTTGTAAATTGCCTCCTCTTCTTCCTACAACTCAGCAACAACAGCAACAACATAAACAGCAATCCCAGCCACAACCAGAAAGGTGGATGAGTACACGGAAAAGATAAAAGAAGGAAAAAGATCTCAAATACGATGCTGACCAGTGGATCTTGCAACAGTTCATGAATTTGAGTGTTGAAAAACACCTGGATGATGTGACTGGGGAAACAGCTCGAAATCACGCTGCGGACTTCCGTGTGGTCTTAGCATCGGGGAAGGCATCAAATAGAGGCGAGGAGGTACCTGAAAATCGACCTAGAACATCAAGACGTTGGGGAAATTCTTTTGCGAACGCCCAATTCCCCTTGCAACACTGTTGATGAAACAGGCAATCTCCATTTTCAACCTGTCGATATCGCCCTTAAAAATCAGGCCTCCACTTATCCATCATGTAGTAGCGGACCAAGTCGAGCCTGACAAATCCAAGTCTCGAAACAGAAGAAAATTTGAGTCGCCAAATGAACTCAAGCAGTACATGAGCCCGCCACAGAGGATTCCCCTCATCCCTTATAAGGGCTAAAAGAATGCCTCAAATGCCTTTAGGTTTCATATTGGCTGTGAAACCCATTTTGGTAATAACTATATTATCTCACAGATGCGACCCATCAATTCACCGTTCAAAAGATGATACTCGAAGTTTCCCTGAATTCCCCAAACGCAACGATATTTATAGTAGTAAGGAGCGCGCCTCTGCAATTCTAACAACTGCCCAAGAGCCAGTGGCTGCCGAAAACGCATGTCAAGCAACCAATCAGAAGGCGGCTGACATACCTCCTCGGAAACGATCAGTGCTGGGGAGAACACAGACGATGTATACCATGCAAGGAATAATAAAGATTTACGATAAAAAAAGCATGGACGTCATTTGAAGTGGATTTGTAAGTTACATTTAAAACATCATAAGTGTATATTAATCACTAAAAATGGATAGTAAAGTGGAAACGTGTTAATTCAATGATGGAAGTGGAAACGTAATAGGGGTGAAACGATTAATCGATATAACGATGTATCGATACTTTTTCTATATCGACACCCATATCGATACAAGAGGGGAAGAATGGATACAAAACGATACTTACTCTATGCAAGTTACTATAATCTTCAGCAGTCGTGAATAATTATTAGTCATTTGCCTTTACATTTTTTAAATTGAGAATTCATCTGAGACAGCCGTAGGACATACATGCATTCATTTATGTCAGTAAAAAATAACAGCAATTGGCAATTGACAACACCCACTCGCCTTCTACAAATTAACACAAGGTGACTAACTACATGTGGTTCGAAATCTGCCCCCTTCTCCCGACGCAATTCCGTGCTAATTAGTTTATCTCGTCTGCATCTTCAGCCACTGATAACATATATCAACGGAAAGAAGACATTGCAGATTTCTTCCCTGTGTATGTACTTTATTGATCATTTAGTAACCACTTTTACGCGAAATTATCTGTTGCATCGCATCTTGTCTACTTGGATCGAATTGAAGGCTACATAGCCGTTGTGTCATGCAGTGTTACATGCAGTTCTGGTTATTGTTTGTTCAAGTCCAGGGTAAAACAATAACCACCAATCATAACTAACTGTAGCGTGTTCACTGCGTGACATACTAGAAATATTGGCATCCAAACTCTATTCAAATAGATACCACGCAACATAGAAACTCAACACAACAGTGACTATTAAATGATATGTGTAAAGTACTTAAATCGTACATGGGGAATAAGTTTCGAATATCTCCTTTTACGTTGATATATGTAATCAGCGACCGAACCTGCCGATGGGATAAAAATAAATAGCACAAAATCGTCAAGGGGGCAGATTCCAAACTGCACGAGTTATAGCCACCTCGTCAATTTGTAGAAAGGGAGTGGGTGCTGTCAATAATTTCCTTTTTCACTGACAGAAACAAATGTCTGTGGCCGCGGCAGTTGACTTGCATCTGCAGGAAGTACAATGTGAAGGATTTGGCTATTAGTCATCTCCGCTCCCACACTCGGACTTGTTCTAGATAAGAATTTCCTTGCACAAGGAAATTGCACTGTTTCTTCTGTTTCGAAGATAACACCGTAATCTCTTCGAAATTTAAGTGAAGACATGAAACTGGTAATAAGATGTTTTAAAAACATTCATTCAATGTAAAACAAAGGGCGTGGTGACCATGATGAGTTATGCATATGATCGAATGGAGCGTCCTGAAATGGCCTAAAAGGGTTAATAAAAATCACTAACAGCTAGTCTGTTTAGAAGTATTTTTTTTTTCTTTTTAAATGTGCAAGACCATCAAGTTGATATGTGAATCGATAATGTATCGTATCGTAGGCTGTGTATCGAGAATCGTATTAATGCGTGGCAGAAGTGTATTGTTTCACCGCTAAAACGTAAATATTCTTTTAACTGAGTGACGACTTGCTATGTCAACGTCACCAATTCATGTGATTTTTGTTTTCCATTTTTTACCACTAGAAATGAATTGTTCTTAGATGACACAGCTCACCTGTTTATCCTATTATACACATACTCGCTAAGAAAATAACCTAACTGCTAACTGCGTAGACTCAAATTAACTGGGTGTATACTATATCAATAGATCGGGTTGTACAATTTTCACCCAGAGGTGACTTTTTGCACACAAAAAAAAGCTTTGCAAATATAATCTGGAGAACATGTGCTATACCTTGGGCATTATACAACTTTTAGTGATAATTGTCATCGGAATATAGACATGGAAAACATTAAACTCTTTATATGTAAGTACTTTTCCCATATTCTATAGACTGTACGGATACTAGATTGCTTTTTACACGTGCATCGAGAAAAATCATCCACTACCAATACAAAAGTAGGTCACTATGACCTATAACATAGCTTTATACTTAGGTTTAGTTATGTTATTATGAAAAGTGTAATTTAAGTAAAAGTCTTTTTAGTGAATCCTCACTATTTTCTTCATGTCTTAGTGTTCAGAAGAAAAATTTTTGGTAACAGATTTACTTTGCTCTTTTTGGTACCCAGGGTGGCTGAGTAGTATAAGGCGCTCACTTTTACCGATCACTGCCATCTCACCTCTGTCCGCGTAGGTTCGAGTCTTGGGCTCGGCCAATGTGGTTATGTGAGAAAGCTTGCCAGTAGCTTACCGTGGGTCGGTGGTTCTTCCCGGGATTTTCCCCGGTTCTTCCTCCAGCAGATATACTGGCCGCCATGTATAGCCTATCATGTGCTGAAGAATGGCGTTAAACCCATAAAAACCAAACTCTTCTTGAAAGTAATTCCCTTATTCGGCTTCGTTGTTTATGCATACATTAGGAGTGGTAACAGGAGTGTCTGGAGCATTTGGGTGTCATTGTGCTTGCTCCCTTCATCATTAAAGAAGCGTTAACTGCAAATGTTGGCACCACAAAAGTACTACAAACGACTATTTTAATTAGATCATTAAGTTACTGATAAATTATGAACTCCTAATGCTTTTACAAAAATAAAAGTTTACGTTTATAAAGAAAGAATCGGATGAAAATTCTTTGAAACTTTCTACAGGTCGTTAAAAGTATTCGTTTGCTCCCCCCCTTTTCCCAGGACACCAGTCCGCGCCTGAGCCGTAAGCAGTTTAATTTGTCATCGCTCCATGTGCGGGGTGTGCGATGTGTAGAATCAATATATAAGTATAAACGAGTGAAATAGAACCAAGAAAGCAGAAAGTACAGAATACAAACGATTGATCAACTGGATTGTTGGAATCCTACAGATTAAAAGATTTAGACCAAGCGTAAGAGTTCAGTGTGTAATGCCTCTACGACATGTTATTGTTTACTTGTTTCCACAACCACTTGCTTTTGTTTGCACATTAGTTTGAAATAGGTAAAACGACGTAATAGCAATAAAGCGTATAACAGGCTTAACCTTCCGTTACTAATTGGGTTGAAATGCATTATTTTCAGTAATTTGGGATTTTTTATCAACGATTTTGTTCACCTGTTCCACGTATCAGCTAAAGTACATGTAGTTGTCTCCACGTCAGCGAGGATAACCGTAAGTTTGAGAATACAGTGACTGTGTGCTGATTACGCTGAAATTATGTGCTGAATAAACTTCAAACACGTGTCTCACTGCTAATTTAAACGGAGTTTGGCCTGTTTTCTTCTTTTATCATTGTACTTTCCAGAGAGGATTTGACCGAGAATACCCTTAAGACTTTCTGATCTCGGAAAAAGCAATTTCTTGTGATATATACGGGGTGTTTTAAGCATTTTTGTTTTCGTAATTTTTTTTAAACAATGTATTCGATATTTGTTGTGCCCGAGGTATGCAAGAATTTAACTAGAATTAGTTATAGCACTAAATTTCTTGCATATTGTACACGAAAACCCTACTTTTGCGACCTGCAAATAATATTTTTACTTTTAGTTTTATAATAATTTTTTTTCGTGGGGCGGGGAGGGATCGAGGGATATTGTAAATAAAATATTAGACAAATTTGGATCTCACTGAAACTATTTTTTTCTTCTAATTATTTAAATTTCTCGCATATTCCAACCACAAAATGTCAACAAAGTTTTAAACATTTATCGCAACAAGTGGTCTTTCGAATACCAGATCTGTAGTTTTCCGTGTGCTGTAACTTTTTCTAGAAATTATAGAGCGAAAAGGAGAAAAAGAGCAAACACTTACTTTCATGAGAGATCGTTAGTTATTGTATTTTTAACATTATGATTATCTCCAGTATTATGGTTATCCCCGGCGGTGAATGTGGGTTAAACCTACACACACACATACACACACACCACTACCACCACCACCCCAGTAGCAGTAGGAAAGGGGGCTATGAAAACAATAATGTTGTTTTCCAGTCTCGGCCTCGCCCACGCTCGGTCTCACCTGAAAAATCACATTATTGTTTCCAATTAGCCCCTTTCCTAATACTACTATAGTGATAATTAGCCTTTTATTTATACACCAGCTTGGTGGAAATATTGGTGTACATGAGTTAACTCCCTTTATTGCAATCAATTTTTAGATACACTTAAGTATGCAAATTTGCCTACACCATAAACTAAGAAACAAAGAGAGATGTTGCATGATCTGATGTCTCACAGAGTTGACCACTCTGTCTTTACATTCGGGCTGAGAGACAGTTAGGAGGCATGCATATCTTAAATGACAGATTATTAACGACCTAAACGTCCGACGCGAACACAACTGAATAGTTGCAGGAAGTTGAAAGGTTGTGAGACCTCCGAAGTCGTTCACACTAGGACTGGGTGCAAAGGTGATAGCGATTCCGATACGTTCCTTATCTGCTGAGGAACTACAATATTCAGCAGGGCTTGCACCCGGTCCTAGCCTGGGCTTTTGCAAAAAAATAATATTTTTCAAATATGGCCTCGCCTGAACAAAATTATACTAGTGTTTTCAAGAATGACCTACTGATTAGGAGGCTGCATGTTTATGTTAGCATATATATTGGTTTTACATAATTCTTCTAATTTAAGAAATCATATAGTATAATAATAGATATTGAAAGCTATCTTGGAATCATTTGTGAAAGTGCATCAACTAAAACAGAGGTCTTCCGAATGGAATTCAGTGATATGTACGACACTGGTTGGTTCAGCGTTGGCTACAGTTCTTGGAATTTTCCCTTTTGCAGCAGCAGTGGATATAGCTAGAAGAAAACTTATCATACAACCATCGTATACAACCCTGCCTTGTCTTTGGGGAACATTATTTGAGACTTTCTTTAGAAGATACATTGAGATTACCACAAACGAAAAAGTGATGGGCAGCGATATCTGCATTCAAACTATAGATGCATTTAGATACAGTCCAGATGGCTACATTGTCGACAATAATACAATTTTGCTGTTAGAATTTAATGTGTCCCTTTAGCAGAGACTTCAGTAAGTTGCCAGAATATTATTTGCCACAAGTATTATCAGCTTTAGAAGTTTCAGTTGTTGCTTGGTACGGTCTGCTTGTCGATACAATATTTCGTAAATGTCCTTTGAGCCTATTTGGGAGTTTACCCAGAATACGACAGGTACACTAAGGATCCAATCGCAATAGGCATCATATGATTTGTTTGCAACTATGACGACTTTACTGATCTTGGAGAATATAATGAGACAGAATTGTCCTTATTTCTGACGAAAGACCTACATAGACGACATAATTACATTATTGCAGGCATTGAAGACCAGCCTGATTCCATTACTGACGCGATTTATGATATCACTAAGAAGTGTCCAAACAAGAAGCTGGTTGCTGTGTTACCGTGGAAAATATTCACAATGACCTACAAATATATTGCCCGCGAACCTGGCTACAGCAAAACAATCAAGAGCGCCATATCAAAACTGTAACAAATTGTATTTGAAATAGAGACACACAAAAAATAGTATATATAATGTTCGACTTTGTATTTGACTCAAGACGAATAATGGCTGAATATGAAATCTCTGATGACGCTACAGTAACTTTTCCACCAGTCTGGGACATAGAAAATGTCCAATTAATGACTTCAGAAATCAAAACATTAAATGGCGCCCCCAAAGTTGTCAAGGACGCTCTCAAGATGATTTACCAAACATCCAAAGAAATCCGAAGTGGTTTGACTTTTATGCAGATATCCCCATAGAATTAGAAAGATCCAGACTCATATTAGGAGAAGAATACAACAAACATGGCAGCAAAAGATCTTTGTATGACTTTGTCCAATCCAGACTTGATGGAAGCTTAGTTGAATGACGACAGGTTTATGATGACATGTTTAATGTAAATAATTGATATAATGTATGCAAATGTAATAATAGCTGTATACAAATAAGGTCCTTGCGGTTACTTTTCGCAGAACTCAATTTTTATAAACTAAGATGTAAGATGTCGGTGAACATTGCTTATGGGTTTGTAAGAGATACTTTTGATATCACTTGGAAATTAGCTGAAGAAAATGAAGAGCAATTTTATTGTTACGCCAAAATAGCTTTTGAAATAAAGCGATGTTCTGATCTATCTTTAAAAAGAATATGATATGCTTGGTGGTGAGGTGATGTTTACTTCAGCCAGACTTAGGACGTGCAGGTCCTAATTTGATACAGAATTTTTGTGTAGGTGATGTAAGTGTATTTACACATCGCCAGCTTGTTTTGAATTTTGGTTCCAGCTTTCTGAACGCGGCTTGTGCTGCAATTCCAACTCCAGAAATAATCAACAGAAATGGATTTAAAAAGGCGCCAGTGCTATCTGTAAGACCGCTCGAAACAATAGGCCCGTTGGTAATAACTATAGTAATACACAATAAGTTCTTCGCGCTGTTCTTTTTCCAGATGGCAGCTGATGTGATTGTAGTCTATGATATCGTTCATTGTATACAATAACGCTAGCCGATTATTTCTTCGTCTTCTGGCTGTATCTCTTCTTCTAGAACAAAAGGTTCATCATGGAGATATTTCGCATCAAGCTTGTTTTACTATTTTTTTGGTAAAGTGTCGGATTATATTGAATTTGACTGAGATAACGATGAATATATATTTCTGGATTAGGTCCAAAGATTTTTATCTCCCCTTTTGTAGGCTCAGGCTCATTATCAAAGTAGCCGCTATGTATTCTGGGAACGTAAAGAGTGTTGATGATATTATATACTGCTACATCAATTTTTCTAATATAGTACAGTTCTTTTCAAGGAAGAAGCCTTCTGATCCGTCTTCGTGAATACTTAACAGCTTTGTAGAGCGCCTCGGCTAACTTTTTTATTTCATCATCATCATTAGGCTGTGGCTGCGGCTTTTCTGCTTGAGGTTGTGGCGCAGGAAATTCCAGATCTAGTTTTCTCGTGATTGGGCACTTTTTCTTGCAATGCATTGTAGTATGTTCTTGTATACTGCACTTCATGTAGCTTGAATAATGTTTGACTAAATTCTGGTGCCTCTGGAACGCCAAAAATGTTTCCGCGCTGTATTTCTGCCTCTGATGTGTCTCTGATAATGTTAACGCCTTAAGCATGTCTATTCTGCCATAAACTTTAGACCTATGAAAATCGATTGCTACTTGAAGCTCATTAGCATCATTGTTTTTTTGTTTTTTTTTTTGTTTTGTTTTTTTTTTTTGGGGGGGGGGGGGCGGGGTTGGCAAAACGCAACCACTCGACATCAAAACTTGTCTTTATGTGCCGTCATGTCAAATGTGCGCATTTAAATGAGATTTCATATTTCCGCATTTGGATATTCTGCTCCAACAAAGTGCCCACTGGGTATATGTTTGCTCTTGTCATCAAATGCAACAAGAACAAACTGGTCTTCTGCTGATAATATTCTAACATGTTTGAGAACTGCAGCAAGAATGTTGTCCTCATATTCGTCATAATCTTTGTATTTTATGATGCGATAGTAAGCTTTAGAAGTCTTTTTTACAATCTCTGGAATCTCATCTTGCTGTGGCTTTTCTGCTTCAGATTGTCCCTGCGGTTTTTCTGCTTCAGGTTGTGGCTGCGGCTTTTCTGCTTCAGTTTGTGGCTACGGATCATCTGGAAGATTTTATTTGCCGTCTTTTATATCAGTTAGCGCCATCACTCCCAGAATCGTTTCTGCGTCGTCATAATCCAAACCAAGTTCTTTGTAAAAATACCGCTTGTCGATTGTTTCCGGAAGTCTTTCTTGGTTTTTAAAGTATTTTTACCAGATTTGATTGTACATGCATGCGTAGTCAGTATCTAGACAGTATCTAGATCTTTTTTGTTTCTTTTTCGTTCAGTTTTCTGCGTTATATTCTTTTGGTTTTGATCAACAGTCAACTCGTTTAGTATGCTTTTTAAGAGCACTCCTGTGTTTCTAGCAGCGCTGGCCGATTCCTTGTCATTGCAGAATTTTTTAGCTTGTCACATTTGTCCAGATCGTCCCGCAACTGTGGTGCTCTCATATGAGTTACCGAAAAAACAATTGAGCATGTGATCATCTATTTTTACGCCTTCAGGATCCGCCAAAAACTTTTTATACAGTTGTTTGCTTTCACCAATTTTGTCATAATACGTCTTAAATCTAGCGTCAACAAAAGCCATGCCCTCACGTTTATCTCCAAACAACAGCGTGTTAAATTCGCGTGGAATTCTTACGAATTCTGACATATTATATAGGTTGTTCAGCAGAAATGCAATACAATCAATAGAAGCGATATTTTTGTCGTTCCAGGGCTTGAAATAGCAAACGTAGCCAGAGCTCACCCTAATGTATCCGTACTTGTGTAAAGCGTGGTCCAATTAGCGCTGTCATCGGACGTTTCTAGACGCCAATTGTTGATGTGTTCAGTTGTACCTGATCTGCCTCTAAGTTGAAAATGCCAAATAGTAACCGCCACAGGACAATCTATTCTGATCCAAAAAATTATTATCAACGCCTGCTGTAGCCCATTCGCTATTTGACGCAGTAGATATGTGGTCAGGAAAAGGCTGTTAAATATTCCGACGATGCATAGGCTACAAATCCGTTGCGATTATTAGAATTGGACGACAGCGATAAAATATGTCCTATGGTATTTTTATTCGCTTGGAATCCACATAGAGTTTAGTTGTCGCATCTGTATCATCAGTTTGCACGCCCGCAGTTTTGATCTGAGTAAAGGTCGCATTGATTCTATCGCCAGTAACTTCAAACATAATTGAGTTTACATTGTTGTTAATTCTAAAACCTTCTGGCGCTTGAAAACTGATTGAACTATGATGCCTCATATGAGCTTCCAACACAAAATCCGCCTTGTGAGCGAACCAAAAACAAAACACAGGGATTTACCCACTGGCAGATCCACAGTCATTCCAATATATCTGCTGCTTACTGTAGTAGCTACACTAGCCAAAATGTTGTCATGTGCGTTAGGTTTTGTATCTGCATACTCTTGGTGGCAGCATCTTTTTCAGTTTCTGGCGTGGCTAAGTTTGTCATTTTTTAGAATTCATGTCGATGTCGCTAGGCATAGTTCCACCAGCGGCAAAACATATGGCGCTAACACTAACATTTCACTGCTAAGGATTACTGATACCACGTTTTGTCCTACAGAAAGTAAGCGCCCTCGA
Organism: Margaritifera margaritifera; assembly: GCA_029931535.1. NCBI lineage: Eukaryota > Metazoa > Mollusca > Bivalvia > Unionida > Margaritiferidae > Margaritifera > Margaritifera margaritifera. The sequence continues at coordinate 1,110,967 of JAQPZY010001678.1, forward strand.
GGAAAATTTGTATTGGCATATGTTAACAACACCTTAGCATTTTCATACTTATCTGCATACTGTTTACTGGCCGCATCTGCGTTATCTGCTAGTGGAGCCACATTTGTAATCTTTTTGCGAAGACATGTTTAGCAGTCCAGACATAGTATCACTAGTTTTTAGCAAGCGCTTGTTGAGTTCTCCAGCAGAAATGGCTGCTGTTGTGCTCGATTCAGCACTGCCGATAACTGTACCATATTAGAGCCAGAAGAAATAACGCCCATAGAAGAACTTGATGACAACATTGACTCTGTCATAGTTTTTGACGACATCACAATTGACCGCGACAACATGAAAACAAATCAAAGAATACTTTTCTCTGTCACGAAACAAAAACTGCAATTCTATCGACTTGGCACAATCTTACTATGATGTACCAAAATACATTCGCCGCAATACAGGTTGCTTTATATTATTTTCAGGTCTGGACAAGAGCGACATTGATTCTATTGCGAGCCATCATTGTCGTGGTATAAACGCTGCTAAATTTAAGCAATGTTATCACGAAGCTGTTGGAAAAAGCAAACTAGACTTTATCGTTTTTCATGGAGATGCGGAAGATGTTCTTGAAATGTATCGTCGCGGCTTTGAAGAATTTTATTTGCCAGATTAATCTGATAACAATGGCAACAATATTTTATGCAAATACACGTGCAAATACATTGTATGCCATTTGTACGAGTAGAAGATCAAAACGACAAAACAGAAGTTACGCGTAAATATGTAGAGCAGCAAAAATAATTACGTGGCCGCATTATAGCAGAAAAAATTGGTGAACAGGAATTTCAGTGTAATGACTAGTACTACCAAGAAAATATTGTCTAAGCGCGGTGAAGAAATTTTGAATGAACTTGAGACGCGCACGTCAGCAGCCAATACAAGAGTAGTAGTGTCAAATATCATAACAGGATATGAATGATTGTGTACCAAGGATGTATAAACGTGCTGTTTAGATATACACCAGAATACTTTGAGCTTTTTGATGAAGCACTCATTGACGAATCAAAAACTGAGTATAAGTGATCATTCTGCCATATTATTCACGCATGACACCTTTTCATCAAGTGGACTACGTCCTATATGAATATTCTACTGAAAGGTCAAACCGACATGTCATCCTGGTCGACTTCTATTTGGGGTGGGGGTGGAGTGTGGAGGTGTGTGCTGGTTACATGGAATTAAGGAGCGAATACAAATTAATGCAAACAAAAAAGGGTACAAATCACCTCGCCATGTTTACCAGGTCAGCATTTCTTACATATCTGGCACGTGCTCAGCACATACATGCACATTATTGAGTTCATTACTGATTTAAAAGTAATGGGACACAGTATCCTGTACGACGTAGATATATGCCGGCTGGCTTATCTTCACTTAATAGGATATATTGTTTTCTTTTCTTCTCTTTTGTTATTCATTATTCTATGTAGATCTGAACCTGCACCGTCTGAATAAGATTAAAGTGACATGACAGGTTTTTTTTCATTACGTCATTAAAATTTTATTTATCACCTTAAAATTGCTGTTCACCGTGTTACAGTTCTTTATTCTGTTGGTTGGTTGGTTGGTATGGGTTTAACGCCATTTTTCAGCACATGATAGTATATCTTGTGGAGGAAGAACCGAGAAAACCCCGGGAAGAACCACCTACCCACGGGAAGCTACTGGCAAGCTTTCTCACATACCCACGTTGGCCGAGCCCGAGACTCGAACCCACGCGAACAGAGGTGAGATGTCAGTGATCTGTAAAGGTGAGCGCCTTAGACCACTGTATGGAAAGCATTGTAGAAGCTAATTCACATAAAATATAGATAATTTACTGAAAAATAATTTTGAAAACTAATTAAATGTGTCAACAACAAGGTAAGAATGCATGGTGATGAAAATCATTCCTCAAGGCTGTTGTGTACATATTATATTGTTCAACTGTTTTCCATGATACTGGAGAAGATACAGATGCAAGTGAGAATTAAAAAATTGGATATTTTAATGCAGAAATTCTGATTCGTTCTCAAACTGATTTTGTTTTAAGTATTTTTATATTGGTATTTTCGAGTGCAATTCCGTTATTGTGATGCCTCATTTAGTTCTATTTTATTGTCCAACCTATGTGGGTGGGAGCGATGCACAGCTGTTATCGACATTATTTTATTTTATGCGTCTAGTTTATTTATTGCTATTTAAACATTTTGTTCTTTAAAGTGTATATTCAAATAAAAAAAAATAATAATAAAATGCAAATGGGATTGAATAGTAAATTAAAGGATTCTGGGAAGCAGAAAAAACGCGTTTCCGTATCGATTGACATTGTCACTTTTCATAGCGCAAACATTATAAGCATGTCATTTTTTTGTGATAACACGTAAACCAGGAACATACTTCTACATGCTTGTTTGTATTAAAATGAAAAATCATATTTACAAATGAATGTATCTTATGACCCGACTAAGCTCCTGTGACTACTGCAGTCTCGTGTCTAGAGGTCTGTACAAATTACCGCACATAACAAGTTACGGCACAATTGTAACATGTTATTTTTGTAAGCTTCGATATAAAATTTACTATACCATTTATAGTAACTTTAAACTATGCTCGTTAAAAATATAATGCAGAGTCAAGAGTAAGTAACGTGCTAGGATTCACAAGCTGACTATATGATTTTGGAGACCGTATTCATTTACAATCCGGAACAGATACTTCAATTAAGTTTCCTGTCACTTATGAAGCAAAGCTTTTACAGAATGTTTTCATATTTGTTGATGCATTGGTTCTGTAGCAAGGGGATAGCAAGGGGTACACGTGGATGCACCCACTGTGCCTTTGCACAAATATGCTATATCTGATTCATTATTGTGTTGGTTATATGCCAACTTTAGTGTCTCTGTTATCCCCTGGCCAAAATGTTTGGATTTTCTTGATCTGGATTAAGATATTCAAGGTCCTATGAGGTGTGGAGATATGACAGGCACTGCTGATAAGTCACGTAGTGGTGGTGACTGATTATAAAACCATAATTATTCCCGCGCTTTTCAGAGATAAAACGGGGTATTGTTATCCTACCTATCAATGCATAGTTGTGTTTGTAATATCGTGCAGCTCCTCTTACCCAGTTCAGGATAGAGACTTGAAACTTTGGGAAATGACGGTAAGTGGTCCACATATGTGGACAATTGTTTTGAAATTTTGATCTGTCCCCTGCGGGCGGGGCTAGGGTGAGAGTGGGAGCGTTTTTGCCTAAAATTGCAATTACTCCAAATTAGCCCGTCATATGTGTCTGCACTTTGGGATGAATCTTCATTGACTCGAGAGTCGGCCAGCATATATCAGATGTGGATGATTGCATGATATATGGACCGTATTAGGTATATCTAAAAATTAAAGACTGTCCTTCAAAGACACTTACACTTTTCCGCATAATGCGTGGGATTGTGGGAATTCCGCAATGTGTTCGCAAATGTCCCCTTGAAAACACAGTATTGCGTACCCACGGGCGTGCTGTAAAATCCTGGTATTCCTATCGTTTGCGGTTCGAAACTGCTAACGTAAGTCCTTGTCGGTCAGATTGCCTGTCATTGCATTTAAATTTATTTCAAAACTGAATTCGTACTGTTAAGTGCCCCCCCCCCCCTCCATTGTACAATAATAAAAACATTACATATGCTTAGCTCCCATTTACTCGGCATGAGATAGCCTATAATGTGCTGATGTACATGTGCTGGTAAAATCCAACCAACCAACCTACGAACATTCATCATTTATACAAGAAATCTGTGGCCAAAGTGACATGATTTTATTTCACTCATATCACTTAGAAGTTAGATAATTTAACAAAAAACACTAGTACACTTATAAGTATGCTTCATGTTTAAGTGAAGTGCCTAATTTGGATATAAAGCCCGAATCAATAACCTATACGTCATTTATAAGTGAAGTGCCTAATTTGGATATAAAATCCTAATTTATAATCTATACGTCATTTATAAATGAAGTGACTAATATGCTAATACTACCCTAATTAAAAACCTATACGTCATTTATAAGTGAAGTGTCTAATTTGTATATAAAATCCTAATTTATAATCTATACGTCATTTATGAATGAAGTGACTAATATGCTAATACTACCCTAATTAAAAACCTATACGTCATTTATAAGTGAAGTGTCTAATTTGTATATAAAATCCTAATTTATAATCTATACGTCATTTATAAATGAAGTGACTAATATGCTAATACTACCCTAATTAATAATCTATACGTCATTTATAAGTGAAGTGTCTAATTTGTATATAAAATCCTAATTTATAATCTATACGTCATTTATGAATGAAGTGACTAATATGCTAATACTACCCTAATTAAAAACCTATACGTCATTTATAAGTGAAGTGTCTAATTTGTATATAAAATCCTAATTTATAATCTATACGTCATTTATAAATGAAGTGACTAATATGCTAATACTACCCTAATTAATAATCTATACGTCATTTATAAGTGAAGTGTCTAATTTGTATATAAAATCCTAATTTATAATCTATACGTCATTTATAAATGAAGTGACTAATATGCTAATACTACCCTAATTAAAAACCTATACGTCATTTTAAAGTGAAGTGTCTAATTTGTATATAAAATCCTAATTTATAATCCATACGTCATTTATGAATGAAGTGACTAATATGCTAATACTACCCTAATTAATAATCTATACGTCATTTATGAGTGAAGTGCCTAATTTGTATATAAAATCCTAATTTATAATCTATACGTCATTTATGAATGAAGTGACTAATATGCTAATTCTACCCTAATTAATAACCTATAAGTGATCTGTAAGTAAAAATGCACACTTAGAGTTAACTTATAAGTCCGTTATAAGTGATAAATATAAGTGAATTATCAGCCACCTATAATACAGGAACTGTTCATGCTAAAATCGTGACATTAACGATGATATGAATCTCTGTTAGTACTACACACTTACAACAAGTTCATTGTGACCTATATTTCAATATTTTACTGGCTTTGATTAAGTTGTAGCGCTTTTGTCATGCATACTATCCTACCTAGAATCGTGACATTTGGTGAGGAGATGTATCTTGATAAGTACTAAACCCTTATCGCAGAAATTGTCTCTTGATCTTATAATTCGTGTCTCAGTGACTTTTGATGATTTTGTGTCAAAAGTTAATTTATTGTGTGCTGTTTATATGAGAATCGTGAAATTTAATAATTGGATGCATCTCGAAGTAAAACTCTCTGGATTGGAGGGATTTCATTCCTTAAGGACAATTGCATAGTGCCTACTATCTGTTACTAAGAATAGTTCGTGTAACTGAAAATAAGGTACTTTACATATTTAGCTTTTCTGGGATTTTGACCTAGAAAGGCCAGTCCAGGTATTAAAGGGACATAATTCAAATTCTATACCTGCGATGAAATAATTATTCAGAGTGGTTACCTCCCTTTATGTAGTGCTTCTTTGCAGCACTTCAGACAATATTGATTCATTTCAAAATGTATGGCTTGAAGGGATTTAGTAATTGGACGCATCTCTAAATGAAACTTTCTGACTTAGATGGATTTCAACCCTCAAGGGCATCGTGCCAATTCTCTTTTACTAAGAATATGTTGTGTCTCTGAAAATAAGGAACTTAAAACATTTAGCTTTTTGGGTTTTTGACCTAGACAGGTCAGTCCAGGTATGCAAAGGGATATAACTCATTATATGCTTGAAATAATTATTCAAAGTGGTTTGCTCCCTTAATATAAAACTTCTTTGCAGGGGTTCAAACAATACTGAATCATTTCAATAGAAAATGTTCATGAAAGGTAATTGCTTAAATATTTTCCCAAACTATGTTGACTTTTTTACCAGATCTCTTGTTAGAGATATAAAGAGAAGAAAATACAAAAAAGTATAATTAATGTTACATGTTTTTAGAGGGATACTCAATACTTTTATTGTAGATATTTTTGTATGCATATGCATATGACCCAATTTTATTTCATTTCCTACAAGTGTGTCCGCCAGTCCTATAAATCCTCTAAAATCCTATAAATTTTGACTTGTCCTACAACGTCCTGCGTCTTTTATTATTATCCAATATTTTCATTTTCTGTTTGATAAAGTTGGTAAAAAGTGTTTTAAGCATTTGTTTTTCCTTTTCCATTATGATGGTTTACAGCCGCATACCCTTGTTGCATATTATGTTTGATCAAATCTGCAATAAGTGAATTTTGTGTGATTTGAAGTCCAATCTATTGTGTATATTATAAGCTTCTTTCTCGCCGTTGTAAGACTGCTTAACATATATTTTTGTATAGCGAGTTGCTGTTGGGGCACAAAGCTACAGTTTCATTAAATTGATGTCATACATAGCAATGGCTAGATTTTCTGTACTATGTTATCTACCATATATATTATGGCGTACATTTCATAACCAATTGAACTTTTTAGGGAAACTCATTGAAATACAGTCAAAAAATGGTAAAACAAAACAGTTACTGCACCCAGTCATTTGCACAAGCAAACTCCACTGTGAGAGATATTTATAGAGATGGGGAAGGGGGAGTCTGACCTATGCATATTAAAATGGCAAGTCGCAAAAATGCATTATATGCAGGCTACAATGATGAAAACCGCCCATGAAATAATTCTTTAGCTGACGCAGTCTACTCTGGATCTTGTTCCCGTTTTGAAGGCTTCACTTTGAGGCAAAGCCTATTAAAACTGAGAACTAGAGTAGTTATGTAGATAGTACTGACTTCCAACCATATACAAATAGTCAGCTGACAGAAGAACAATAATAATTGGTGAAAACAAGAGGAAAGAGCCTTTAAAGTTACCAAGAGATCAGCAAAGAAAAGAGCTGCTTGGAATGATATAATTCTTTAGTGCTACTGTAGAACCTTCGATCACAAGAGTGGTCTAGCTAACAACAAGACATGTTCCCTATTTTGGATGAATGGAACCTGAATGATCAGGGCATCAGTGGAAGACACTAGAGACATTTCTACACTTAAAGAATTGGATGGATGTTATAAATTTCCAACACTTGAAAAGTTTATTAAGACTGCATTAGTTTGCCTGCACAGTAATGCTAATGAAGAAACATGTTTATCTGAGAACAATGAAGCGGTGACCAAGGAGAGGTCTCGGATGGCTGAAGCAACCGGAAATGGAATTCACATAGTTTAGGATGCAGTCAAATTTTATGATCTTCTGAATGGTAAACTAGGGAATATATCCTTCACAAAGGACTTGTAGATGGCAGTCAGGTCTGCTGAATTGGCCAGCATCAGACAAAAGTTGAGAAAATTAGAAATAGAGAACAAACTACAGGAAACAAGAAAAGCTGGCCCAGATAACACAACTGCATATGAATCTTGAAGAAGCGAGGGGAAAAGATCTGTAGGAAAAAAGTCAGAAAGTAGAAGAGAAAGTCAAAGTCAGAGTAAAAAATATCAGCCCGAAAGGAAAATGCAAGGGAGGATTGGGTCAAAATTGCAAAAACGAAAAAGAGCAAGTCAGTGTCCATTTCTGTACCAATTGCATAAGTGAACAAGCAGTATGAACCTCAGAATTGACAATAGCAGAGACTAGTATGCTTATCTTTTCTTCTTGCACTGGCCTTTTTGCTATCAGTTAATCATATTTTAAGACTGTTATCCTCTACAGTTTATATCTTGTAAATTATATGCCTTCAATCAATGGATATAAGCAATATATGCTGCAGAAAGAACTTATGTAACAAACATTTTTGTTTTTTTGCTTTTGTATCTGTGTTGCAAAAATATACTTGTACTTTTTCTGCTTTCCGCTTTGTTTGTTTTATAAACCGAGCCTATAATTAGAAGAATACGTTTCCAGTGAAAACAAATACCGATCTAACTGCATCGTGCACCAAATGCACATTGCAGTGAAATTATGAATTTAAGAAATATTAGTAGCATAAGCTTCTAACTTTGTGTTGGTTTTGCACAGTTCCTTGTCCTGCTAATAGTATTTGTGAACTCTATGTGAGAGATGTATGTGAGTGATGACTACTTATATTTCTAACCGTCTGAAGTGTCGAATGTTAAGTTTTTGCTGTAGATGAATATCGTGATCGTGATTGGAATCTGAGTACAGTTGAAATATTTCATGCCTGGCTTGTTTTTGTCTTTCCTTTTTTTTTTCTTTTTTTTTTTTTCGCCGTACGAGAAAAATCATCATTTGTTTGGATCTCAGGCCTGTTTATCGGTTAAACTGGCCATGTGTTGCTTTAGCGTTGCAACCGAACTCGATAAATCATCCGGAATTAGAGCTTGTTGTTCCGATACAGCTTGATTTATGTTAACCTGACTGTTTACGCTATTATCGAGGTTACTAGGCGGATGCTGTCAGACTGTGCTTTCGCGTATAGTGTCGTCTGAAACGAGACTTTGTTCCCGGGCCTGCCCATACGTTTGCAGCCCAAGTCGACTCCGCGAAGAGTTGCTAAAATGGCTACTTTTCGATCTCGATACTCCAGAGTCTTTGCAAGGTCGGGAAATAGACACACTTGGAATGTGTTAATGTACTCTCTGTAATTAGGGGAACGTTTGTTCCTCCTGGGAAGCTTACGAATTCAGGCCATAAGTCCTTGGCTCACACTTTGGCTTTGGTTTAGCTTTTATCTGAAGCCGTCATTGTTTCTGTTCAATCTCAGGTAATCCCAAAAATAAATTTAAGTCGATAACAAGACCCTAAAGTGTCAGAAGTACGTAAACTACGTGTGTGGAGGATTTAGGAACACAATATATTGTCAGTTTTGGTTCGCAAAAGAGACAATTTTAAACTTATAAATTCATTAATTTCCACGTAAGCACGGAGAAACGACTGACTAATTTAAGTGATCCGGTCTTACTGACCATTCTTGAGACCAATCTTCATCTCGCGAGGTTTCTAAAGGGATGAAATTTACAATGAAATTCATGTTTTCAAACTGTCGATGAAATGAGGCATTTAGAGTTTGAAAAAGCTGATACACTAATTGTGTAATATCATATAAAATGATGCATTTATACAATATTTAGCCCTGAAACATTATGAACTGTTGATTAATCGTGTCTTACAAAATACAATTTTTAATAATGAGGGTTGCTCTCTATTAGATATATGCAAAAATAATGGAAAATGTGGTCACGAAATGTGTCTTAGTTGTCTTACTTTTATACAATGCTTCCTGACTGATTACTTGCTTTCATCATCTTAATGGTTAAAGTTTATCTACGATTTCGTATTATGTTCATAGTATGCTAAATAAAATGGAAACATGAAATAGTAATATAGTAAACATGAAATAGTAATATAGTAAACATGAAATAGTAACATAGTAAACAGACTAACAAACAAAATCTCTGCCCTATGCTAAGACCATGCGTTTCATACTATTTCTATCAAACTCGTTATGATTATGACAAATTATTTTGCACACAAGTTCAGAAACGCTCTACAAAATGTACACCATTAAGCCAACACTGAGAAGTTAAACAAATACATTAAAATGTAGTGAAATATTTTTTTTAAAGAAAAGAACCATGAACCTCTTAATACAAACTTAAAACGTAGAATAGACGACAAAAATCTTTAGATTAAATTGAAAACAGATTTTAGAAGTTGATAAATAATGTTGATAAAAGAAACAACTACCAAATATTGAAATTTTTCCTTTTTATTTTTTTTACTTTTTAGTCGTCTGCGTAAGCTGTGATATCCTGTCATGCATATCTCACTTGTTGAAACATCACGATAGTAGTTGACGGGGGGTACTGATGCCAAAAGGGGGCACTTGATGCCAATACGGGAGTTTAACATGGAGGGGGGCAGTCTGTGCCAGTAACGGGAGTTTAACATGGTGGTACCGTAATGTAGTGACAAAAGACAACGTCTACTACCATCAAAAAGGGGTGGAGGGTGGGTGAGGTGTTTTTGATAGTAGTAGACGTTGTCTTTTGTCACTACATTACGGGGGGAAGGGGGAATAGAATTAATCTTTCTTGATAAAGGGTGGTCCTGTTGTATGCCTCCCAAATATTTAAGATAGGTTATGTTTTGCTGCACACGCCTTGCGGCTACAAACAATGTTACAACATTTCCCAAAACCGAAGACGGGAGAACAGTAAAAACACGTCTTGTTTTATCGACAGTCTGAAATGGACTGACTGAAAATACATTGTTACAGTTTTACTGAACGCATGTTTTGGGCTCAAGAATGAGAGTGTAGAATAGGACGGGTTATAGAGTGCAGAATTAGATGGGTCATACTCGAGGCATTCTTACACCGTAAAGCTATGTGCTTGTTTTGTTTTTTTTTTGTTTGGTTTCCTTCTGAAAACGGTAATACATCCAAACGTTCTGTGATGTATTTTGACTTAAGGCTGATACACTTTCCATTGATCACAAATTATACGATGGGGGTTGTGCACAGAACATTAGATTATAATGGTCTAGACTAAAAGTAACACTAAACTTCCGAAATTGTACCGGACGTTAGCGGAGACTTAAAATAATCCTGAAAAAAAAAAAAATGGAAAAAAATTGGCTGACTAAAAAATAGTACTAAAATTTCGTAACTCATTTAAATTTTTTTTGTTATTTTATATTTTTTTATATACAAACCCAAATAAACCCAAAATCCAAAGCCAAACCTAACATACTATCCCAAATGCCTTGTGTGCTGCCTAAAAACCCCAAAAACCTGCTATCAGACGAAAGGGTATGACAAAGGGATGAAATCACGCCAACATACTATCCAACATATAAACCATCCATTTTTTTACTTTTTTAAAAAAATTTTATATATCAAACACAAAACTTACACACACTACACAACCATTTTTTTATTTTTTAAATTTTGTTTATATCAAAACAGACACCACAAATATACAATCCATTTATACAATTTATTTGATTGACTGCAAAAGTTGTTGTTGTTGTTGTCGTTGTTGTTGTTGTTGTTGTCTTTGCTGCTGCTGCTGTTGGTGCTGTAGTCTATTTCTTTCCTCCCAATTTTAGATCGATAGAAAGAGAGGGAAAGTGGGTTTTTTTGGTTTGGTGGGTAAAAAACAAACCACACAACACCATTCAGATATATACATCAATAATAATAATTATATTTTATTCAATGTATATACATTATGTTACTCGTGGTAATAAAACAATTTCATATAAGTCCAATACAGTTCAATACACTTCCATATTTACCATTTCATTCTCTTATTGTTCTGACACTTCAGGAAGATTCTTGTCTACAATTCTCTCATAACTTTCTTCTGGACTCTCATTGATAAACTCCAACTTAATAAAATGTCCATTATCATCTCGAATCCACCGCTCTTTTTTACAAATCTTGTAAACTTTACTATGATCTAATCCAAAACACCTTGCCACATCACTAATGGAATCCATCCGACTATATAATCCTGAATTCAAGTCAGTTAATTTCACAGGTCTCAGAAATCCTCCAATGACTTGACTCTTCTTCTCTGGCTCTTCCCATCTAGCTTGAAATCTTTTCTGGAACTTCTTCGAAAAGACCGACTTACAAATTCCAGTACAGCAATAGTAGACACTTGATGAAACACAATCAAAATATTCAGCAGCCTTTTCCATACTTTCAAATCTTCTTTCCTCTGTCTCACCAACAAACTGGCACAACACACTTCTATCACTTCCTAAATTAATTCTCCTTCTTTCTTTATCATTCTTCACATGTTTATGCAAACATGTTCGTTCACTAGCAGTCATCACTTGAAGATTTTCTATTCTATCATCATCAAGTACATCATTGAGATGTACCACTTCACTCTGTCTTGGTAGATCCACTCCATTCACCGCTTCAAAGACAAATCTCCCTCGATTTGTTTGTTTCTTCCTCTTTCCTTCCTTACCAGTAACCTTAATCTTTATCAATCCAAATGAATTCAAATTTCCTTTGACTTTCCTTCCATACTTCATATGATAGACATTACCAAGTATGTCAGCAGCATAATTATCATACACCTTATGAACATACTTATTCAGTTCAATTCCAGTATCTTGACTTTTATCTCGAGCGCAGTACTTTTCCATCTTCACAGTTTGAAAGTTCAATCACGACTAGTGATTCTGAGGGTAAGAAGGTCTATATATATATATATATATAGGTTCCCTGGGTGAAACTGAATCAGTTTCAAAGTAAACTTCAAGATGAAAAGATCACGCCGAAGCCATGAGAAACCAGAAGAAGAAGAAGAAGAAACAAAGAGGCCACGACGACTAAGACATTCCGTACCGCCTGAAACACCGCTAGATGAACTACTAGCTGAAGTCCATGCTAGTGACTTCGAAGAGGAGATGAGTGAACCTGAAACCTTACCACCTTCTAATCCACCCAAAACAAAATCCACTACCAGAACCCCTGATCAAAAAACACTACCTAGTACTTTGGCTCCTCCTGAAAATTACTATCGGATTCGAGAGACGGAAAAAATAACTTCTCGAAAATTTAAAACTACAGCTTACACTCACACGGTTCACTTTAAAGACTTCAAATCCAAAGTACCTCCCGAGAAAGCGGCGGGGTTCATTAGCGATTTGTGGCATTCTGTCTTAATGAACTTGAAACGACAATGTGGAGCTAAAGAAGACGATCGATTGAGACTGGCCATTCATCATGACAATTTGAAGAGTCCTGTTTGGATCGAGTTCAGCACCCCGGCAGAATTAACGCCAGACAAAGTCATGTCCAAAATAGAACATGTGCAACAATCCAACGACAAGTTTACCATCACCGATGGAAAGGCCACACTTTACTTGACTCACGTTTCCCCTCCTTGAGGAAGTGGACGAAGTAGGAAACCGTTACTGGTGGACGATATTCGAAGTACCAAACGCAGTGTCGTCCAAATCGACAATACTCAAGACCAGATGTGCTTTGCTCGGGCTATTGTGGTGGGACGAACATATGCCAACAAGAACGAGAGCAAAGAATGGAAAAGAGCCTGGAATAACATTCGACAGTCGGACAGAACCAAACAACGAAACAAAGCAGAACTCCTGTTGCAACAAGCAGGCATCCCTAACCAGCCAAGTGGTTAACTTTGAGGTTTTGAAAAATGCTTTGCTGTCTGGACAAGTGGAAGACTTTCGAGTGCACACGTTAGAACCTCACAAGATCGTACGGTTACCTAATCATCAAATTGTCACTCGTCCTTTACAAAAAGTGTACCAAATCGTGTACCAGAAGCGAGTGAGACTTCCAGACCACACCACTTTACATTACTGACACGCCGATCTTCAGTATAAAAAAGGGCACCCCTTCCAAACCTAACCATTCATTGTGACTTTCAACGTTGACCGAGCAAGAAGAAGAAAAAAAAAGATTAATTTTGTCATCCTCCCACCAAAGATGAATAAGAATACTCATGCCACCCACCCACCGAGGGAGAAATCTAGTGGTGTGAACTCCAAGTACCATTACGACTTGGAGTGCGATGCAGTGCCATGCGACGAGACGGATTCCGTAAGCGTTGACAGCATCGATTCACACGATCAGACGGATGCCGTACGCTTGGACATCGTCGATGCAGCACGTGTACCTCACCGTCCATCTAGAGATGCAGGACGACCTTTCTTCTTTATTGGGAAGAATGCTAAACGTACCTGTGAATGTCATAAAGAATTGACGATACCTGTGGCTTTGCCTGGTTATTCCAAGTATGATAATCGACTCGAGACGTTCAAAGACAAGTGGCCTAAATTTCTACTACAATCCACTACTGACAAAGCTTTAGCCAGATCTGGATTTATCTACTTGGGAGAAGGAGATAAAGTTCAATGTTTCAGTTGCGGTGTGAGACTTCACCAATGGGAGCCTACCGACTCAGCTTATATTGAACATGCCAGATGGTCTCCGCACTGTCAGTTCTTACCTTTAGTGGCCTCAGAAGAGTACGGGTACGATGAGCCAGATGCCAAGAAGAAGTAAAAAAACATGTCGGAGGATACTTTACAAGAATACATTTGTGGTTTACCTTTGGAGCTGCGAGAACGCATTTACCAGTATTTTGTCCCTAGTTTTAGAAGATCGCATTCGTGACTTGCCTTCGAAGTTGCGAGTACGCATTTACAAAGAGTTTGTCCAGATCCAAGTGAAACCCAAACTCAAAGTCATTCTCGATTTGCACACTACCGTGACTTTCACCGTATCAGAAATCTGATTTTGAAGAAAAACTATCACGAGTATCGTGAAGAACACAAAAGAGAGTTACTTTACGTGTTCATTTTAATTGCATATTTTCTCACTAATTCACTTCTTCGTGTTCGTGTAAAGTTGTAAAATATGTTTTTTGTTGTGTTGGTTGGTTGTTTTTTAAAAAAATAAAAAAAATAAACGTGTATGAAAATGTATAAAATGTCTTGGGTCTTTTGTCTTCTTCTCAAAAATCTTCTTACCTCAGACATGGCTACATCCTCCTCTTCTTCTGCCTCGTCTACCTCTTCTGTGGTTAAAGTGATTGACGAAAAGTTTGATCGTCAAAGTTGGAATGCTTTGTATCTGCGCCATCCATTTAACATGTTGATTGCTGGACCGAGTGGTTCAGGTAAAACCGAATTTGTCAAACGATTGATCGAACACAAAACTGATTTGTTTGATCGTCCACCTCAACGTATCGTGTGGTGTTACAAAGAGTGGCAACCGTCTTACACACTACTCCAAGAAAGTCAAGGAGAAACCATTTCGTTTGTGGATGGTATTCCTCACGAAGACGATGGAATCGTGTCTGACGTGAGTCAAACCCATTTAGTTATTTTTGATGACATGTTAGGAGAAGACGAAGAAGAAATTAAACTTTGGTTTACACGAAGAGGACACCATCGTAATGCTAGTATTGTCTACATTACACAAAATTTATTTCAACAAAGTAAAGCCCATCGAACCATTAGTTTGAATGCTCATTACGTGGTCTTGTTTAAAAGCCCCAGAGACAAATCTCAAGTACAAGTGTTAGCCAAACAGTTAGGGGCTCCTTGGCTGAATTATGCGTACGACGATGCCACTCAAACCCCTCACGAGTATTTACTCATCGACTTAAAACCGACCACTCCTGACTATTTGAGATTTCGTGCCCAATTGTTTCACCCTTGGGGTGAAGAAGGTGGTCCTGTCATTTACACGTCCCCTTCAGCCCATTTAAAAAAAAAACTATAAAAACAACCTACTACGTCATTTCAGTCTCACACTCTTTTTGAGAGAAGATGACTTCCTTTCAATCTCATCCTTCGGCTAAATTGATTCGTGCCTTGTATGGCATCAGTCGTGAAAAAAATGCACAAGTCCGTGCTCATTTGTTAGAAGCGAGTCTTAAAGAAGTGTTACGATGGTTTACTTTGACGGCACGTCAATTACTACAAGGCATCATTCACATCCCTCATCAAACTCAACGTTTTTTTCAAAAACATAAAGTGGCATTGTCACAACTGGCTGATCCTAGAATCGATTCACGGACTAAAAAACAAATCATTTTAACTCCTGGTGGAAGTGGTTCTTTAGGAGGGGTTATGATTCGTTCCCTTTTGAAATGGGATCCTAATGATGCCAAAGCCAAAACAACTCCTAAAAAGAAGAAAAGTCCAAAGAAGAAAACCACCACCACCAAGAAAAAGAAGAAAGGCAGCCCTCAGAAAAAGAAAAGTCGTGCCCAGAAGAAGAAGAAAACCACACCTACCACTACCACCACCACTAACACCCGACGTAAAAGAGGTACTGCAGCCAGGACTCAAACGTACACCCGCAAAACACCACCACCCTTACCATCACCACCATCACAGTCCCCAATGATGACGAGGTCTCCTTTTGCGTCCACCTCCTCTTCCTCTTTGTCTTCTTCTTCACCCTCTTTTACCATGATGCCTGTCAAACCAGACTTAAGATCCGTGTTTCCTAATTTGATGCAAAAATGGAAACCTATTTCTTAAGTCACCCCGTCGGGACCGTCGACTTCAGCTGATTTAGCCATGGCAGCAGCCACCAACATAGTACCATCCCCTAAAACCAAAGTCCAAGAAAGAACTGGCATCTTACAAAGTTTAGTGGATTTATCCAAAGAAGAATTGAGACGATTTAATCCCTTGAAAACACCTCAACGTCAAGTGATGCCTGTCGTGAAGTTGGTACGTCGTGCAGACAATCAGTGGAGACGTGTTCCAGTATAAAATAGAAGGGTACCCTGCCAGAGACTTCAGACTTACTCCTCCTCACCTCTAAGATGCCTCCCAAACGTGCACACCACCACTACCTCCACCAAAAAAAGAAGAAAAGTAAAACCACCAAAAAAGGACGACTTCCCCCTCGTCTGGCCAAACATTGGGATGTCTTGTCTGTCTTGACCAAATCCAATCCTCCCATGCGAAAACAACTCATTCAAACAGCTCCTAAAGAAATCATCGATACCGTGTGTGAATGTTGTTTGAACGTGTTGAAAGGAACGGTACCTTTGTCCAAGATACAGAAACAAAAATTAGGGAAACATCGGAACGTTCTTCGTCAAATGGTCAAAAAGAAAATACCTCTTCAACAAAAGAAAAAAATGTTGGTACAACGAGGAAGATTTCTACCTATGTTGATAGGACCGTTGTTAAAAATAGCCGCTCCTTTGTTAGGAACGATTGCTGGACCACTTTTAGGAGGGGGTCATGCGATAACCCCTCCCCAAAAAAAGAAGATAAAAAGGACCACCCTTCTCTGAAAAGACCACACCTTTTTGGTACCTTTGGATGAAATGGAAGGACGAAAACTGACTTTAGTACCTTACAAACGATGGATGGAATTTCATCGTTGGAACGAACAACGGATACCTCATTTACCACCCAATCCTAATCTTAACGAAATGTCTCAGTTACAACAAGAAATACAATCCCTGATGGAACGAAACAATGTGTCCGAAACAGAAAAATCCCAACGGTACGGTCAACTTTTACAACGTCTACAACTCAAAAAGCAGTCGACGAAACAGCTTCACCCACTCTGAGAGATTTTAAGGCTCTGATGAAAAGCGAACCTAAAGTCACCACTAAAACAGACACCGGTACAGGGATGACCGTCAAAGAAGAAGAAGAAGAAGAAGAAGAAGAAGAAGAAGAGTTTTTACTAACTCCACCTCTTAAAAAATTAAAAAAGTTAGCCACACCGGATTGGATAAAAAAGAAGATGCCTACCCCTTTACCCTCAGAAAAGAAAAAGGAAGAAGTGAAGAAAGAAGTCAAAACAGAACCGATGACCCCTGTTCAAACTCCCTTTACCCCAGTAGCACGTCGGACACGTAAACAACAATCCAAAAAGATACCTCACGAAGAAAAGAGTATTGGAACTTGGTTAACTTATTCTTGAGGAAATCATCATCATCATCATCATGGAGAAACTGTTAGCCACCATTTATTACAATCCTGGCCATGCTGCTGGTTACGGAGGAGTTCAAAAATTATATCGAGCTGCTAAAAGTCAATTGAAAAGTGTACGTTTGCCCAAAGTACGACGATGGTTACAAGAACAATCGACGTACACGTTACACAAACCCATTCGACGTAAATTTTCTAGAAGTACCACTCAAGTGGAAGGGATCGATCATCAATGGCAAGCCGATTTAGCTGACGTTTCTCATTTAGCCACTTACAATCGTGGTCACAAATATTTGTTTTGTGTCATCGACGTGTTTTCCAAATTTGCTTGGGTCGTGCCTTTGACCTCTAAAAGCAGTACCGAATTGGTACGAGCCTTAAAATTGGTCTTGAAACAAAGTGGACGCCAACCTTTACGATGGCAAACTGACAAAGGCACCGAATTTCTAAACCAAGCTTTTCAAAAAGAATTGAAACAAAGACACATTCATTTTTTTACTACCGAAAATCCTGAAACCAAAGCCAGTATCGTGGAACGTTTTCAAAGAACTTTGAAAGAACGCATGTGGAAATATTTTACACATCAACATACTCTCAAGTACATCGACGTGTTACCTCGTTTGGTCAAAGCGTGGAATCAATCGTACCATCGTAGCATCGAATGTGCCCCCAAAGAGGTCAGCCCTGAAAACGAAGTGACCGTGTTTGATAAATTATTTGGTTCACCCCAGAAGAAAAAAAAAAGTAGAAGAAAAACCTTGTTGGAGTTAAAGACGGGAGATTGGGTTCGCATCGGAAAAACCAAACGTACTTTTGACAAAGGTTATTTACCTAACTGGACCACCGAATTGTTTCGTGTCACTACCCCCGTCCGTGGACGTGATCCTCCCGTCTATAAATTGGAAGACATGCACGGTGAAGTTCTCAAAGGAACATTTTACTTGCCTGAGTTACAACGAGTGACTAAAAAAGAAGACACCTTGTACGACATCGAAAGCATTCTCGAACAAAGAACACGCAAAGTAGGTAAACGTCTAGTAGAAGAAGTCAAAGTACGTTGGAAAGGATATCCTCCTAGTTTTGATTCTTGGATTGCGGCTTCTCAAGTCGTCGACTATAAAAAGAAAAAGAAGTAAACTCACAACATGCCATTCAACACAGTAGCCACCCAGACGACTTCAACGACTCCTTCACAGAGTTCTTCTCTTCAAGAATTACAAAAACAACCACTTTTGGTGTGGTGCGGAGAACGTGTGCCTAAAAATCAAATCGTCTTTTTCTGCCAAATCTTTGTAGTGTATTGTGTCATCGGAGCAGCTATTGCCAATTTGAGTTTACAACAAGGAGACAAACAATTGTGGACCATTTTACTGAGCAGTTGCACCGGTTATCTTTTACCCAGTCCCTCTTTGAAATTTACGACGACAGACAACAGCAGCCATAGCAACAACCACGCTAGTTCGACCAACGCCAGTTCACCTTCTTCTTCGTCCAGTCACCACCACAATACCAATTCTCTTTTGGAACCTTTTGAACATCATTCTTCTGTTCACTTGAGTGACTCCTCGGACACCAGAACCACCTTAGAACTATGAATGACCAATTTTATTTAACTTTACCCAGTGACAGTTCCATGGATGTGTTTCCCAACAGCAAATTATGTTGTTTCACGGCCAAATTACCTCAGGCCTTCCAATTGGATCACGACGCTCATTGGGAAGTGGCTTTGGTAGAAATCATTCATCCTACGCAAATCAAGAATGTGTCTGGAAATCAAACCATTCTTGACGTAGCAATCTATAACGAGAAAAAGTGCAAAAAGAGTTGGACGCTCATGATCCTGAAATTGGGAAAAAAATGAGTTCAAAAACTGACAATACTCCCTACTCGACCTATCGCATGAGAATTCCTGAAGGGTATTATTTTAGTGCTCAACATTTGGTGGAGACGATTGCGGCCGTCTTCGAAGCCCAATTTGGCAAAGCCTTGGAAAAAAAACAAAAATGGGTAGAGATCAAATACCATCCTGTGGCACGCCGTATCTGGATACAATTTTTGAAAGGGCATGAGGGAAAGCCATTCGACGAGAAAGAAGACAAACACTTACCCGCGCACGAAAGAAAATTCATGACCATCGGTTTTTCTGCTGGGTTGTTTGATATTTTGGGTGGAAATAAAAAGTATCATGGTGAACGAACAATCCACACCAACACAGATTTCGGAGAAGATTTTCGCACCCCTATCGAATTGAACGTTGGACTGAATTTAATGTTTGTGTACTCCGATGTGGTGGAGTACAACGTGGTGGGTCACACAGCTGCTCCCTTACTGAGAGTCATTCCTTTCAAAGTGGATACTGCTGCTGGTGCGTACGAAGAAGGTGGAAACACGTTTCACGTTCACCGTGAATTTGTACATCCTCATTATCTTCCAGTCAGTAAATCGTATTTTGACAGTGTCAACATTAGTATAAAAGGAGATTTGGGACAAGATGTGCCATTCATTGACAAAGGAAAAGTCACGGTGAAACTACATTTTCGAAAAAAACAAGTTCTCTAGCGAATTGTAACTGACCCAAACAAAAAAATGTATCCAGTGTACCAAGGAGTGACTCGACAACGAGGACATGGTTTAGGAGATATGTTAAAATCGGCTTTTCGGACGGTAGCTCCTATTTTGAAACCGATGGTGACTCGAGGATTTCATGCCTTAAAAGATGCTGCTTTGACACAAGGAAAAGAATTTTGCAAAATGTCCTCATCGACAAACAAAAAACAAAAGAAGCCTTTATGAGAGCAGGCAAAAATGTGTTGATGACCACTGGTAAAGATCTTTTAGGCCTCCAAAAAAATCCTATAAATACGCTTCACGCTTCAGACCCTGGCATTACTTCACAGCAGCAAGGACAAGGTAGAAAGAGACGACGACAAAGTCTAAATCCCTTCAAAGTTCATAAAAGAACAGACGGCAGTTCCAAAAAGAATAAGAAAAGAAGAAGAACTGGTAGAGAATTAGACGTGTTTCATTATTAACTGTGAAAAAAAAAATGATGCACCGAGATTCTTGCGAATGTACCAAGTCAGAACTGGATATGTTTTCTATGCCTCCCACCATGATGACGATGCAAGAATCCCAATGGGTGGAATTTCATCCTGTATCGTCTTTGACGGAATCAGCTCCTATCGAATTTGAAATCAAAGGACAAACCGAAGATTACATCGATCTGAATAACAGTTACTTGTACCTGAAACTTCAAGTACAAAAAAATGACAACACCCTTCCTGGGGAAGCTGCCCGAGTGGCACCCGTCAATAATTTCATGCATTCCTTGTTCAGTGGAGTAGATTTGTACTTGAATAACAAACTGGTCAGCAGCAGTTTGGATACTTACCCTTACCGTGCTTATTTGGAAAATCTCTTGACGTACGGAAAAGAAGCTAAGAACACTCATCTGGATGCTTCGGTGGTCTGGAAACCTGACACCTCGGAAAAGTTCAACGACACAGAGCTGTCAGTACCGGCGAAGACTTCTGCTAATGATGGTGATCCTATAATTCCAGCAGTCCCTCACAATGTGGGATTTAACGACCGTCGAAAGAAAATCAGACGAAGTTTAGAACTGATGGATCGTTTGCATTTGGACATGTGGTTGCAAGAGTAGATGTACGCCTGAGACTGAATCGCAGTAGTGCCGCCTTCCATTTGATGGCTCATGCTAACGAGTGGAAAACCAAAATCCAAGAAGCCAAACTTTACGTGCGACGTGTAGAAGTCTTACCAAAAGTAGCCAATGACATCAGTCAATCCTTGAGCAGAACCACTGCTAAGTATCCTGTGCGACGAGTGGAAGTGAAAACCTTTACCATAGCCGCTGGACTCCGATCCAAAGTCGAAGATCACATCTTCCAAGGACAGCTCCCCAAACGTTTGCTGATTGGCATCGTCAGTAATGCAGCCCTCAACGGAGTCCACGATCAGAATCCGTTCGAGTTTAAACACTACAACGTCTCAAAGATAGAAGTCAGTCGAGATGGCAAGACCTTGTGTACCAGACCTTTTGAACCTAACTTTAGCGACGGCCATAAAAATTACTTGCGATCTTACTTGAGCCTGTTTGAAGCCACGGGACAGTTAGGGCGCGACACCAGCCACGGCATTTCGTACGACGATTATGCAGGAGGGTATGCTTTGTGGGGTTTTGATTTCACTCCGGACCAAGGCAGCGATGAAGGACATTTCCACCCTATAAAATCAGGCCCCCTTCGTGCGGAACTTCAGTTTGCAGATCCTCTACCCGACACAGTGAACGTCGTCTTGTATGCAGAATTTGATAATACTCTAGAGATCAACAGTTTGAGAGAAGTGATTCTAGACTATTAGAAGAAGAAAAAAAAAGATGCAACACGTAGTAGAAGAACCTATGGAAATAGATGAGGAATTTTGTGAGAAGTCACAAACTACCACAAATGATGATGATGACGAAGTCATTCATTCAGAACCTAAAACCGAGTTTACTGGATTTATTTCTCGATGGCCAGAACACGAAAAACAGTTAGTGTCCTGTTATGCTCAGGAATTGAGTAAAATAATTAACAGTCTAGTCCAAGAATAATGTTATGGATGTCAAATCGATCATCCTAGTCAGATACAACACGACCAATGTATGATGTTGACCGGTGAAGAACAATTGGACAACTATTTGGAAACGGCTTGGTCCCAGAACTCGGACGAAAAAGTGTTGAGACAATGGTATAAAGACTTGGTGAATTCTTCTTTTCCTCCTCCACTTACTCTTCTGGAGATCAGACGCATCGAAGGGCTCATTCAACAGAGTGCAGAACCTATCCGACGTGAATATTCGTGGAATTACAAGACAGATCAATTCAAGTTTAAAGTCAGGTGTGCATTGGTGACCCATTATTTCCATTGAAGAAAAAAAAGAAGAAAAAAATGGATACTAGAGAACTTTATTACCTATTGACTCGTAGTTCCTACACTTCTTCTTGGAATCCTGTGGTATGTGCTAAAGATGAACTACCTCATCGTAAACCAAAAAACGTTCATGCTTATGTCATCAATACTGACGACAGTGATCTACCAGGAACCCATTGGATTGCCGTGTACTTTCCCAACGATCACAATGGTGGTGGTGTGGAATATTTTGATTCTTATGGATTACCTCCTTTGGAAAAAGACATCATCGAGTTTATAAGAAGAAATGCCGTCTCGACTCGATTCAATAATGTGAGACTACAAGGATCAGATTCTATGGTGTGTGGACAATATTGTGTTCATTATCTTCATCAACGCAGTCTTGGATATTCCTTAGAACATTTACTGACTTATTTTGATAGTGACTATGTTCGAAATGATGCTAAAGTACAACAATGGTTTTGTGAACGTTATGGTTATCTCTTGTCTTTAGCTCACAATCGTAGTGTACATCAAAATGATGTAGATGTAGAAAGTTTCACATTTACTTTACCTTCCCAAAGTTGTCAACCTTGTAAATATGTTCCTGTTTGAAAATTTATGGTTGAATGGTTAGTATTTTTATGTTAGAATAGTTATTGTTGAATAAACAATTTTGTTGATTGTTGAAAAAAAATATGGTGTTGTGTGGTTTTTTATTGAATTTGAAATAATAAAGATGATGTTCTATCTCTCTCTTTCTATCGATCTGAAGTCACCCCCCTCTATCTATGATCTCACTGTCGATCTGAACCCTATTTTTAGGTCAGCGCAATGGATGGTGTGGTGTATGTATTGGATAAAAAAAAATTAAAATAAGAAATGGGTGTGTGGAGTATGTTTGTATAGAGTGTGTTTGTGTTTTGTTTTTTAAAAAAAAAAAAAAAAAAAAAAAAAAGGATTTGTAAAAAAGGAAGTGGATTGGAGATGATAATGGACATTTTATTAAGTTGGAGTTTATCAATGAGAGTCCAGAAGAAAGTTATGAGAGAATTGTAGACAAGAATCTTCCTGAAGTGTCAGAACAATAAGAGAATGAAATGGTAAATATGGAAGTGTATTGAACTGTATTGGACTTATATGAAATTGTTTTATTACCACGAGTAACATAATGTATATACATTGAATAAAATATAATTATTATTATTGATGTATATATCTGAATGGTGTTGTGTGGTTTGTTTTTTACCCACCAAACCAAAAAAACCCACTTTCCCTCTCTTTCTATCGATCTAAAATTGGGAGGAAAGAAATAGACTACAGCACCAACAGCAGCAGCAGCAAAGACAACAACAACAACAACAACGACAACAACAACAACAACTTTTGCAGTCAATCAAATAAATTGTATAAATGGATTGTATATTTGTGGTGTCTGTTTTGATATAAACAAAATTTAAAAAATAAAAAAATGGTTGTGTAGTGTGTGTAAGTTTTGTGTTTGATATATAAAAATTTTTTAAAAAAGTAAAACAATGGATGGTTTATATGTTGGATAGTATGTTGGCGTGATTTCATCCCTTTGTCATACCCTTTCGTCTGATAGCAGGTTTTTGGGGGTTTTTAGGCAGCACACAAGGCATTTGGGATAGTGTGTTAGGTTTGGGTTTGGGTTTTGGGTTTATTTGGGTTTGTATATAAAAAAAATATAAAGTAACAAAAAAAATTTAAATGAGTTACGAAATTTTAGTACTATTTTTTAGTCAGCCAATTTTTTCCATTTTTTAAAGTCTCCGCTAACGTCCGGTACAATTTCGGAAGTTTAGTGTTACTTTTAGTCTAGACCATTATAATCTAATGTTCTGTGCACAACCCCATCGTATAATTTGTGATTAATGGAAAGTGTATCAGCCTTAAGTCAAAATACATCACAGAACGTTTGGATGTATTATTTTGTGAGAATTTTACATCTACGTTTTCAAAAGAAGGATTTTAGTAGACTGTGTCTCCAATTCAATCTTGTGATATTTTACCGAAAAAAGAGGATTTTTTTCCTATCGATGTGATTTTTTAAAAATGGAATGTGTGTTTTTGAAATTTCTTAAGGAAAATATACCATAAAAAACGTAAGTGTCGTGATATTTTTAAAAGTAGGAATAAAATATTCTCTCTTTCTCTCTCTCTCTCTCTCTCTCTCTCTCTCTCTCTCTCTCTCTCTCTCTCTCTCTCTCTCTCTCTCTCTCTCTCTCTCCGTCGTAATGTCAATTCTCTCTGTTTCACAAACACACACTAAGTTTCTTATACAATGATTTCGATTGAAATGATCATGGTATCTGTTCCCGTTTTTAAGATGCCTCTCCACAAATGTTGGCAGTAGTCACAATGATTATGTAAAATGTGACGTTAGTGTTGTAAATTTTTCAAAAACTTGCACCCCTTAAAAATTGTACAACGATTTTTCTTTCATAGGTCAATCGTTGGATTATATAAAATCTTGAGTTTAGTTGTTCTTGTGCATGTCAGGTATCTTAGCTTTGTTCCTATTTTGGCACTGCAATGTGTCACGAAAAAAAATTCTAGATCTACCGTTTTCAGAAGGAAACCAAACAAAAAAAAACAAAACAAGCACATAGCTTTACGGTGTAAGAATGCCTCGAGTATGACCCATCTAATTCTGCACTCTATAACCCGTCCTATTCTACACTCTCATTCTTGAGCCCAAAACATGCGTTCAGTAAAACTGTAACAATGTATTTTCAGTCAGTCCATTTCAGACTGTCGATAAAACAAGACGTGTTTTTACTGTTCTCCCGTCTTCGGTTTTGGGAAATGTTGTAACATTGTTTGTAGCCGCAAGGCGTGTGCAGAAAAACATAACCTATCTTAAATATTTGGGAGGCATACAACAGGACCACCCTTTATCAAGAAAGATTAATTCTATTCCCCCTTCCCCCCGTAATGTAGTGACAAAAGACAACGTCTACTACTATCAAAAACACCTCACGCACCCTCCACCCCTTTTTGATGGTAGTAGACGTTGTCTTTTGTCACTACATTACGGTACCACCATGTTAAACTCCCGTTACTGGCACAGAGTGCCCCCCTCCATGTTAAACTCCCGTTACTGGCACAGACTGCCCCCCTCCATGTTAAACTCCCGTATTGGCATCAAGTGCCCCCTTTTGGCATCAGTACCCCCCGTCAACTACTCACGATGAATAGTGTTAAAGTTTTGTGTTAAAGTTGTTGAAAGTCACATAGCTTCTACATTAGTGGCAGCATTCAAATGAAACTTTAAGATAATATAACTATGGGTATAAAGTTTATATACTGATATGTTAAGGGTTCCAGTCATATTTGTCTCTAGTCTGCTGAAGCAGAAAGCTTGGTTTGTCATTAGCTCACCTGACCGTAAAGGCCCGGTCATATTTACAACTTCTTTTCACAAACCACTTGACCAATTTGCACATGATTTCACAGAGAGGAGTTTGGCATTAAGGTCCATTGAATTTGCTCAATGTATGCTGATCTGTCATTCCAAGCTGAAAATATAGAAACCTTCTTTAAGCAATTACTTTTCAAAAAACACCTAACAGACTTTGACCTAATTTGACAGAAAGCTACATAGCAAAAAGGACTCTTACAATTTGTACAAATGATGCCAATCCATAATCAACTATGGTCACATGTACTAAATATTTAAATAAAATATCTTTAAACTTCATCTTTTCAGAAACAGCATAATTGAACCCAATTTCACAGAAAACATGTTTGATTAAGGGCTTTCATATTTTTACACTGGTGTCGATTAGCTATAAAATATGGCCGCCGTTAATACGAAAAGAAAACATTTATGAATAGAATCTATTCAGTTAATTATACTTAAAAACCGCTCAACTGAATTGGCAATTTGCCATCAAACGTGACAGCTGTTACTAAAAATAGAACAACTTTTAAAAACTTCTTCTAAGGAGCCTCTAAACAGAATTTGACCAAATTTGAAAGAAATCGTTTCAGCTTGAAAGCCTTTCACATTTCTACAAATTATGCTGATCTGAAATCAAATATGGCTGTTGTTACTACAACTGGAAATACTTTTAATTACTTCTTCTGTGCAGCCTCTTAGCAGAATTTTTCCAAATTTGACGAAAAGCGTCATAGCTTGAACGCCTCTCCTATTTAAATATGGCCACCGTAACTAAAATTAGAAAAACATTCATATAACTTTATCTCAAAATAAACGATTGACGTATATGAATATCTTTGACAGAAAGCATCCTTTCAATATTGGACAAATTATGCCGATGTGTCATCCAATATGGATCAAGGTATAAAAACTAGAGAAACCTTGAAACCATTGTTTTCATAACAAATGCAATCAACAGCATGGGAAGAAATTTCTAAAGAAAGCATCCTACTCACGCAGGTTTCATGGGCAACTGCTCTTGTATTGGGCAGATGTCAGCCAGGTGAGCGCTCTCAGATACACTTGGTCCTCTTGTTGTGAACAAGGATAAAGTTTTGTGCTAAAGGTTGTAAAGGGCACATACCTTTTACATTTGTTGCGGATTTAAACTGAAATTTTGGTATACTATTACAATATGTCGGAAGTTTATACGCTGATAAGCTAGGAATACCTGTCTTGATTGTCTCACCTTCTTAAGCAGAAAGCATGTTTTATAATTGCAAATAATGATAATGTTTTATGACACAATTTTTGAAAGTCACAAATCTTTAACAGCAGTTTCTGTATTCAACTGAAAATGTAGAACAATGTATATAGGTGTAAAGTTTAGACGCTAATATGCAAGGTGTATCTGTCTTGTCTGTCTCGCCTATTGAAGTATTGTGGCAAGAAATTTAAAGTTTTGACAGTTTATAAAAAGCAGATACAGGGTTAATACTGACCAACATGTGGACACAGGTGTTATAAAATATTTACTTGAAATGATGAACACGAACGTGACGAAATAGTGTTAAATCTGGACGATAGAAAGGAAACATAAGGCTCTCTAATAATAGAAGACGAATCGCGTAATTGCTGAAGCTGAAACTATCAAACTTCAACATTTTTGTGAAAGCTATTGTGGTATTCGATGTAGTTTTGAATGACCCGGAAGACTATGTGTACCAAGGAAATTATATTGGTGATTAACTTGAAAATGAAGACTATACGTTATTACTTACCTGAAAAATCGTAATATTACTCGATACTGTCAACACAGTTATATTTGACAGGGACGAGTGATCTTGTCAAAATAACTCAGATGCTTTTCTTGAATATACAAATATATGTAAGTGGAAAAGTAATAATCTAAAAAATAAAGTCATGATTATTGGTATAAGAAATACCTACACACATAAATGTAATGTTTGATTGGAAAGGTGGATTCATATGAAATTAAATATTACTTTTCATTTGTAAAGGTATCTTTTTCTAAGTCGCAAAGATTTTTTTAGCAAGAAAATTCGACGTTGAGCAATCAAGAAAAGCCATGCATTTACTTGTGAAAATAAAACTTACTTGAAATTTACCGTCAGACCAAATTAAATAAAATTTTTGACTACACTTTAGTACCCATATTGCTGTATGTTGGTGCAGTTTGGGACATGACAACACTTCATAATTCATGATGCATCCTTTGAAAACTTACAACGTCACTACAAACGCACACAAAACCAAAATAGTACAATTTTGGCTTTCATTTTGAAGAGTTCCATTAGAAATCACATTTTAAAAAAATAGTACATTTTTGGCTTCCTTTTTTAACAGGTAGACAAAGTAGCTATCAAATTAGCCCTAAAGATTATGCTAAATGATGCAGAATCTGGGTTCTTTAATCATAAATTGACTCTTTACATGAGGAATATTTTTCAATCCCTCAGCAGAAAAATCATATCTGCTTGTCAGATGATGTTGATAATAGACGAAGTGTTAAATTAACCAGTTCAATACCCTTATATGTGTAAAGTTACAAAGTGAATTGAGAAATATAATTGTTTTCAGAAGTCATAATCTATAGACTTATTACGCATGATATCAGTTTCGAAACTTACCTCAAATTATTGCCCAGATCAGAAGGCTTAACCAATGGAATTATTACGCATGATATCAATTTTGAAACTTACCTCAGGTTATTACCCAAATCAGAAGGTATAATTTATAGAATTAGTGCGCATGGTATCAGTTCGAAACTAACCTCAAATTATAACCCAGAGCAACTTACTCACCAGTCTTGAAATTTTGTCGCAGCAATCATAAACTACCGGTAGAAATAATGAGTTGGAAAAGTTAGATTATTCTTTAAGGAAATCCACCCTTTCTAATAGTCATATAATCAAAGACGAATTTTTCTAAACAAGTTTTTGCACGCAGAAATTCACTTATCACCTTTTTCTAAACAAGGTCTTACACGGAAAAATTAGATAAGCTACTTATTCCACTAATTAAATTTTTTTTTAAAAAGTTCAGTGCTTTCATAGTGGTTATTACACAATAATGTAAATAACTGGTATACATTTTGACTTTCTCGATACTTGTATGATACATTTTTCAATATTTATTTGTATTAATGCACTATGTTTCTGATCCACGTATAAGTATATACAACTATTACTACTTGCCACCTTTCATGTTTCTACTTGAGTATCTGGGGGAGGGCTGTAGCGAAGTTGTAACAAATTGTAGTCCGACCACATGTGCTGAAAACAGGGCATAAAATAATTTTAAACCGACTTACTATATCCATTTCTCTTATAATGCCATTATATTGCAACAATTAGTGAATACTTGAAACTTTGCCTCATTTTAATAGCTTTTCCTCTAAGTTGGTCTCTTTTATCTTGATCCAGCAAATGAAGCAATTTTGACTTATTTATAAATTCAGTGAGTATCTTCTCTAGCGGACCCACTCCTTCGTCTATCCATGTATCTAACTTTATTTCCTCCTAACTGTTTATCCCCTTACCTGTCTGCATGATCATTCTAATGTAATGGCAGTAGTAATGGGGTTTACCGAAGTGTCAAATGGGAGCATATGGGGTTAGGGGAAATGTAATATTACGTCTCTATTTTGACCCCATAAAAAAAGTCCATAGTTTTAACATTATGGGACGGTATGGGGTGAAGTGGAAAGTCAGTGTTCTCCCCATGGCCTTTTACCGTAGTGGTCCAGCTACGCTATCATTTCAGCCCGCTACGCTTTAGAACCCGCCGCTACGCTATGCGCTTGTGCCGCTACGCTTTATGTTTCCCGCTAGCCTTATAAAATTAATCTGTTAAATAAACATCCTGTCACTGAAGTAAAAGCCGAATTACTCAAATGACACCTGTTCATACCTCTGCTTGGCTATTTAATTAAGATAATCCAGGATAATTACTCACTCACTTCGCCGTTATCTTTTTCTACCTGACTTGCCCGACTGCCGGTGCATGACCTTTGATGCGGGTTTCGTCTTTGCACTTACATAGTCGCGTGATTTTAAGTTAAGCAAATTCTTGTGAAAAATGGACACAACACCCTAAAAAATACGTAAATTGACCCAGCGCCCTGCTAACCTCATGTGGCCTGGCTACGAGGATCAAAGATTGGTGTCACCAATGGTGATTTCGATTCAGATGATTTCCAATAAAGAGCTGAAGAAACGAAGGGCGGGGTTCAACACTGAATGGAAGACTTCATGTCCTTATGTGGAATTTTCTGGACCATATGGTAAATTTTCCATATTTGTTAAATCGGATCTACTTAGTTACTAATAGGTGAGATGGGGGGGGGATTCCTTGGGAACTATTAGAATATAATATTTTATGTTTTTATAGTAGTAGCAGTAGTTGTAGTTGTGCTGTTTATTGTTGATAATATTTTCCGGAAAATGTGATGAGGAATAAAAGTTCCAATAATTAATTTTAATGTGGCAATACAAATATATGGGGAAGTGAAGAAACAAAGGATGTCATTTATTTAAATTTTTAAAACAATGAGTTTGATATTAATTTAGGGAAATAAAGACTACTATGCAAATATTTTTACTTCTTGCATATATCACTGATATTAATTTTTTCACTTTATGATGATAACGTGCATTTTTTGAAATATTGTATGACGGTAACGCGCGCTTACACCGATCCTATGAAACTTTTCTGGGAGATCACTGAACGGTAATGTTACAAATGTCCATAGGATTCACATTTTGTGTCATTCAGGGCACAAGCACCCATACCTATTGACCAACATCCGCACCTACCGACTAACACCTACATGAACTCCACACATACTGACCAGCACCCGCGGCTACTGACCAACATAGAGCTTTACTGACCAGCACCCACACCTACTCACCAAAATTCACACGTACGCACTTTCACAGTCTTACTAACCAGCACCCACGCCTAGTGACCAATACACACCCTCACTGACCAGTACACACGTTTATTTACCAACAACCACACCCTCTGACCCACACAACCTTACATAGTGTTATTGACAGCATCCACATCTCCTGACCAACAAATATAGTGTTATTGACCAGCACCCACACTTACGGACCAACACACCGCCTCACTGACCAGCATTCACACTTACTGACCAACACGCCGTCTTCATCGACAGAGCCCCAAATAAGCGTTACTGAAAGATAAAACAAATGTATTGATCCAGACAGGAAAAGAGCTCTTTTGTTCGTCTGTAAGACCACAACTCATCTCGAGATAAAAGTGAGATATCTTTTATATCCGTCAAGAGAAAAGATATTGCACCCCAGAATGTCTACAAGGTCAAAAAAATGAACCTCTTATCATAAGAAAGGAAAACAGACGTCCCGAGACAAACGCCAAACAAATTTTTTGTGTCATACGTCTTCAAAGTGTTATCCACACGAAAAGAAAATAAGGAAAGAGAGAAGGGAGGAAAACAGTGATTTCGGAAGAAGAAGGAGAAGAAGAAGATCCCATTCAAAGCAAGACACTCACAAGAAGACGATGGAATTTTGTGACATGTTTTAAATTTAATTGTGATTCTTATTCAAGATAATATACCAATGTAAGTGAAAACCGAAATATTCTTGATTTGTGTATTAGTATTATTGTTATTATTATAATAATAATTTTTATTATTATTATTAGTAGTAGTAGTAGTACTATGATATATATATATATATATATATATATATATATATATATATATATATATATATTTATATA
Source organism: Margaritifera margaritifera (assembly GCA_029931535.1). NCBI lineage: Eukaryota > Metazoa > Mollusca > Bivalvia > Unionida > Margaritiferidae > Margaritifera > Margaritifera margaritifera. The sequence goes on from JAQPZY010001678.1 coordinate 1,142,522, forward strand.
TATATACACATATATATACATATATATATATATATACAAATACAGACACATACACACTCACACACACACACCTATATATATATATATATATATATATATATATATATATATATATATATATATTGCTTTTTGAATTGGTAATGATTGAGTAGTATATATTTTCTGAGATATTTGTATAAAACGGGCCGTTATTTTGAAAAAAGGGCAAATAATCATAGATCTTCCGTCATCAGCTGCAACTGTCTTAAACCTCTTCCACATTTGTATCAGCCAGAGCTGAAGTCGTCGTCGTCCTTGTTGTAATTGCTGCAGTTGATGTTGTTGATGATGATGATGTATAATCTATATCCTCTTTCGCATGAGTTTATAAGTGTGTGGTGTTGGATAGTAATGAATTGTGATAGCGACAACATACTCTTTGTCCCTTTCAAATGAGTTTGTATGCACGTGTGTGGGTGTTGATTAGTTACGATGTGTCTTTGTTTGTCCATATTTGGTGCGAGTGACCCTTAGCTATCACCGTTCCCTCCTCTGTTTTGTTTGTATATGTGATGTTGCATAGTAAGTGTGTGCTTTTTTGTTTGTCCAGAAGTAGTAATGTTCCGGGTTTATCTGTCTCCATTAAATTCCGAGACTTAAATTTGGAGATAATTTTCTAATATAAACATTACTTTATTCACTGCCATTTTAATGTTATTATGAGTTGGTTATCTTAATTACAGCTATTTATAAGATCAGTATAATATATGCAAATTTACTGACACCGCGAACATAATCTAAGGTATAGGTAATGCTTTATATTTAAATCTCGAATATATGCATGTAGCCACTAGGCCATATTCTGTCCAAGGGACTTTCCTTCCTCTCTTTGGTTTATAAAAGGGTGAGTGTTGGATGGTGATAGTGAGTGATTGTCTGTAAAAAATTAGTTGTTAATCCTCATTACTTTACCCCTTACTTTACACACACATCTGTTTGTAGGTTTGTATCCTGGGCATTAGGTATATGTGCTGGTCATTAGATTTGGGTAATAGTCAGAAGAGGTGGGAGATTCAGTAGAGGCAGGTGTTGGTCAATAGGTGTGGGTGTTGGTCAGTAGGTGTAGGTGATTGTCAGTAAGAAGGTGCATTGGTCAGTTGGTGTAGGTCTTGGTCAGTAAGACGGTGTGCTGGTCAGTTAGGATGGGTACTGGTAAGTATGACGGTGTGTGTTGTTCAGAAAGACGGTGTGGTGGTCAGTAGAGGTATGTGCAGGTAAGTAACACCGTCTATTAGTGAGTAGGTGTGGGTGATGATCAGTAAAACTGCGTGTTGGTCAGTAAGTGTGGATGATGCTCAATAACACTTTATTTGCTGGTAAAGTAGATGTGGGTGCTGTCAGTGTATTGGTAAGTAGACGTGGGTGTTGGTCAGTAACACTGTGTATTGGTCAGTAGGCGTCGGTGCTGATTAGAGAGACTCTGTGTTGATCGCTAGTTGTGAGTGTTGGTCAGTAGACTTGGGTTTTAATCAGCAGGTGTGGATGTTGCTCAGTATATGTGGGTGCTTGTGCCCAGAATGACCCAAAATGTTAATTCTATTAACGTTTTGTAACATTATCTTTCCCCTTGACCCCATACCGTCCATAATGTTAAACCTATATACTAGTTTGATGGGATCTAAATGGAGGCGTAATGTAAAATTTTCATTCACCCCATATGGTCCCATAATGTTAATCCTGTGGACTAGTTTTATGGGGTCAAAATGGAGGCGTAATGTTAAATTCCCACTGACCCCATATGGTCCCATTTAACCCTACGGCATCGCCCATTACTACTAATGACTGTTATGAGAAACGATGCCGTTACGTCACACATTACACATCCTGGCACCGCTCATGAGTACAAAATAAAGGCTCCCCATATTAAACATTATGCCATTGTAGCGAAGCAGATTTTGAAATTTACCAAATAAGGAAAGATTGACAAAGTGTTAATAGAGCCAGAGTAACTATATGAATTGACATGCCAGATGAAGTGTAAACACAGGACGGGGTAGGGGGTATTTCATTTACATCCTCCATTTTGCCAACAATTCATTAACTTGAAGATAATTATTGCACGTATTCTGTTCGTGATATCAGTAGCTTCTTTATCAAGAGTTTTAATGGTAGCCAAAATCTTTCATTGTAATCTAGGATTCCGTATATGTTAGCGGTTCACTAATGCACCAGTTGCTAATTCTGCAATCAAAGTTATTTATTTCAATAAATATCATTGCTGAGAAAGTTACAGGTCTAGTTTTATATTTCTTTTGTGAAAATTCAGGTAATCTACTCTAACTGTTCGGATCAAAATTCCTCAATTTCAATTCGACCTGTCTCAATTTCAGTTCTACCTGTCTCTACAACCTGGGCCGGCCCTAGACCAATTGGCATCTCAAGTGAGGAGCGTCTTCGACACTCCCCACCCCCTCCATTTGTTCAGCTTTTGAATAACTTATTTTGTTATTGCATTTGTAGCCCATTTCACGACTTTAATGCACGATTTGCGTTCTCGAGCCCGACGCCCCCGGCGGTACCATGAGTCGCCTGCCCCTAAATCCGACCCTGTTAACAACCCACACCCCACCCCTAATTGTTGAAGTACTGCCAGGGCTCTGTATTCCTACTTTCTTTTGTGCGTTTATTCGCTTGACAAAAAAAGGCTTTAAAAAGAAGAAGAAAAAAAAATTATTTGCAGATTATAAAAATAACACCCTATCTAGAAAAGGGTATCCCTTTCTCATTAATTGTTTATCCTACTTGTACTCAATCACCGTAATCAATGCATTATCGATCTGTTGTAACCGTGGGGAATGCCCGTAAGTAAGTCGTGACGTCATCGCCATATTTTCTGTTAACGACCATTGTAACTGATCTTTATCACATATTTTGTGCATGATAATCAGGTAACAGCATTTAATTATACATTCTTTACATAAATTGTTGTCATATATAAATATGAAATGTCAGAATGTGCATATTATATTCATTACTTGTATGGACATTTATTACATGACTAATGTATTATTTACGTTCCTAAATACATATCACATTTGTTTATCTAACAGTTCATTTCACAAATTATGTATTGACGTCCTAAAAGCCAGTGACGTAATGTCCAATACATCAGCAGGTACTTGAAAGTGATTTCATTGCCCTGTTTTGAGGTTTTATTGAGAAAATCAGTTTATTTTTTCGTTGTGTTATGAACATAATCAGACCCTGGTGCTTATTTTAAATGACATGTTTGAAATTCGTTGAAAAATGTCTGTCTTGTGCTCGCCAAGGCTCGAAAATGATATAGAAATCAACTGGCTTCATTACTGTAGCTTTTAAGATCCTTGATGTATTATTGTTAATATATTTCCCAAAATGTGACCTGCTTATAGCCTAAGAAGATTTTTTATTTAATACAAGCTATTCTGTGAAGAATGAGGCACGGTTTGATGAGAAATTGTCCTCGAGAAATCTCGTCTCTTGAGTTGTAGCAATGTGATATGGATCACCTTTGTACAGCTCTATTACCCAAGTCAGGGTCACCTATAGTTATGTTATAAGGTCACACATATTGCATTACCGAAATATACAACAAAAATACTACTATACTGCAACCATTTCTGTATATTATTTTGTAAATATCAAACAGCAATAAATTTAGATACCAGTAATGATTTATATGTAAATAAAATAGAACAGGTTATAAGGAATGAACGTGATTGTGACAGGTAAAATGAAAAGTACTGACCAAGAGAAAAATGTTTTCCGCGGTATCTCAGTTGGTAGAACGTCGGATTCCAAGGGTTGCGGGTTCCATACTCGCCCGGGCCAGCCTGGGTGGGTTGCCTCAGTTTGTCCTTGGGAATGGCACTTAGCTCCATTTCCTCAGCATATTATGGTCAATAATGTTAAAACAAAACGACAAAAAGTCCTACCACGGAACTAACTACAGCACGACAACAATTTGGTGTATGCCAATACAAGCATTACAAGTTTTGAAACCGGATATTTAATTCTGGTTAAATATTGGCTTTTTGTGAAGAGCAAAGCCGAGTACCTATGTAATGTATTGCTTAAATTAAAGAGTTTTAGTGACAGATTTGTTTGGGATAAATAATTGCTGAGGTACTCTTTTGCACTCTAAGGTTAATCATATTTTAAAGTAAGGAAAAACCCCTATACAACAGAAAATTGAACAAAATGACATTTTGATGCTACACTTAAGCTAAAATGGCAGCTTCAGTCAATCTCACTTTGTTTGCTTTTCTATCAGCGATAACTTACGCAAAGTTATCACAAAAAATATTTGTTTTTGCTTGAACTGATTTATGGTTCAAAAACCGACCTCATTGGGTACGAATGCGCATTACAAGCGGTCTTGACCTTAAGTTGCTTCTAGGATTACACATTTATCTTTGGGAACGATAACAACAGTGTCCACGAAAAATTGTCATTAAAAGACAAGCCTATTGACTGTATGCCTTGATACACTGCGTAGGGGCTTAAAATCAATTATCTTTTGGCCACACGCAACCAAAAATAAACAAGTGCGACAGTTTCTCGGCCATGATTAGCATTAATTTCCAATAAATCAGCTGTTGATCATTTAATGATTTGTTTTGACGAGAAGAAGATGGGCAATATTCCATAGCAATAAATATCTGCCTGAAATGCAATACTGTTCCAAGTATGGCCCTGAAAAATATGGTCATTGAACTGCACTTGAGTTTGTGTCAAAAGAAAGTCACAGAGTTTACATTTTATATACTAATACGTGACTTTTTCTTTTTTTTCTATAGTTATAATACTCTTGATGAACAATGAATGCTGCTTATCTACAAAAACCACCTTGGAAAACCGTGATCTTATGAAATATGGAATTCTCGTCGAAAGAAATCGAAGAAATTTCAAGATTTTTTTATGTGCAACTTTCTGTTGGATAATAATACAGTGGCGGCGCGAGGGAGGGGTGGAGAGGGGACAATTGCCCCCGGGCGCCAAATGAAGAGGGGTGCCGTCAGGAGCTATTGTTTTTTTTTTTTTTTGTTTTGTTTTTTTGTTTTTTTGTTTTTTGGGGGGGGGGGCGTTTTGCAGCTGACATTTTCATAGTATTTCCCCTTCACCTTAGTGTAAAGGGGGCAATTCTTCACAAAACTTATATTATGAGGGAGGGAGAAGTGAGGTTGGCAACTGACATACAAGTGTTCTCTGTAGCTAAGTGGGAGTGCCACTGAACAGAATTGCCCTCGTCGCATCCGTAGGGGCGCCACTAAGGAAAATTGCTCCCGAGCGCCTCGAACCGTCGCGCAGCCACTGTAATAATAACCAGATGAATGGGCAGTTGCAATCTATTTGTGTTGCGGGAAATAACACAACACATTGATAACAATGATTTAAACATCTTCTTTCTAAGTGTATTGTAGAGCAAGAATTTCCAAATTCGGGATAATACTAAGAAAGAGAACGAGAAGAAAATATCGTCATTGCTGCTGATTATGAGACTCATGGTCTCCATCGCCAATTACTTCAATCCGCAATATGAAAATACGAAAAACATTTCTTAATAAGCCTAAATTATTCTGTTATGATACTCTCTATGAAGTAGATTTCAATGAAATAAATTCATATTGGAGCATCCATTTTCCACTCAATCATGTTTTGTTCGTACAATTTAACAGAACATGATTGGGTGGATTTTCACATCAAGGACTATCTAATATCGGTAAATAATCTCTGAAATCGTTGCAAAAGCGGCATTTTGACTGATAATAAGAAAACATATATCCTTGTTAATTACTTCTGCCATGTTCTTTCTCCAAATGTTACTTTCTGCTACCCTTGTTTTCATCAAATACCATGTTTTGTAAGGGTTTTGGCATAGATATGTCTGTTTAAGAGTTAATTTAGACTTGTCTTTGGTATCTAGATAACGTTAATAGTATACTTCATGTAATGGATAATTGAGAGAACTTGTGATGATTAATTAGTTACAAGGAACACAAACTAGATTACAAATTTTAAGAGTAATGAATGTTCTGGAATGTTTCAAGAGATGAACTGTCTAATGGCAGCATTCTCAATGTCTACTGGATTTTTGGTCCATTAATGACCGGGTACGTGCGGCTTTCCCTCTGCGATACCGACACCAACGGAATCTTTGTGAAGAAAAAAGAGTTCCCAATATATCCAGCACCACAGTATTGTAGGTCTCTCCATCAACTTTTCATTGGTAAAGGAAATGATAGAAAAGGTCGTAAAGACATGCCATAAACAATATTTTAACAAAAAATATTTTCTAAGATTCCACTTTTCAATAATTCTACATGTACACTATTCCAGGCCCGGTTAAACACTCATCTATAAGGGGTAAATAATAAAAGAGAAAATTACATTATGATATGTCCTGTAATGATATCTTTCTCACAAATTTTATTTATAAACAATCTTGCCCTTGAACATAAGAATTTTATATTGCAGGCTTTAAACATGCGAGATTATTTGTTTTTAATATATATGTATATTATGTTTGTATTTTACATTCAATATATCAGATAATTAACGTATGTAATGTCAGATCATTAATATAGTAATGTCTAATAATTATATTCGCAACGCCTTGATGCCATGATTGCAAAACGTTTTAAATTGAATAGCATGGAAATGATTGGACACTGTTCGCAACTGTGATATATTATACATATTACTGTCTTGGAAGAAAATACTATTTTGTACATTTTACATTTTTCTTTCTGTTTCACTATTTTTTAACTATGGCCTGAACCATAATTTTGCTGATCAAGTAAGATGTTTTGACGGAAGTAGTGAATATATTGAATAAACTGGACCAATTAAAATAGTACAAATTTTTCTTCGCACGGACGAATAAATAAATGCATCGTAAAATGTCGAGAATATCATCTTCGGTATTGTCGATATCTTGCTATTTTAAATCTTACTGGCCCAATAAATTAGAATGATAAAATGTTTTAATTGTGGTATTTAAATATAAACAAACGAAATTGGAAAAAAAGCGTAATCCAAGATATCGACTTTGTAGAGATTGCTAATTTAAGATGCAGCTTAATTTGGGAAACTCGAAAGCGTATTTCTAGCTGCTGGAAGAATTTAATGATTACACATTTAAGTCTTTACTTGGTAGAGACATTAAATACATAGATTTTCACTAACATCTTAGAACAAAAATACATGCAAAATAAGATCAGCAAAATGCAGAATACATCAAAGCCAGGATTGAAAGAATGATAGCAGAAAAAAAGAGAAAAATACTATGCCGATGTTGACCGACCGAAACAAAAAAAGAGCCATATACAGAGTGCAAATATATCATTGTCTACGAGTTTACAATTTAATTGATTTAAGTGAATCAATACAGTGGTGTTGCTCCGAATGAACAAGCGTTGTCGTAAAGCGACTATAGCGGCGCAAAAAATAATCTGAAATTATACAATATAAATCATGACAGTAAACTACATTGTATTTAATTCAACAGTTTTCATAGAAATGAATGAACCGTTTTACGAGTTTAACATGAAAGCAACAATGTCGGTATCTAGAGATAATGACTATTTGCTTACAAGTTGGGCGGAATGAAAGAGTGGTCAAAGCTAGTTGTGTTGAAGAATAATATACAAAAGAATAAAATTATTAATTTGTTTATTTCAAATATCAAAAATTACATCCTAAAATGCCTTGGAAAGCATGCAGATTTACAAATTACATTTAATGACGCAGCATTAGCGAGATGGTTAAAACTGTATAGTATGAAGATATAATAAATTACGTATGAGATGTTGGTAAATACAGAAATTTTTATTCCTCTAAAATTACAGTAAAACTTGAAGATCTCGTAAACTTTACAACATCAGTTTGTAATGATTCATCAAAAACAGAGACAGCATTTATAGAGAACAATGTCAGATTTTAAACAGCACATAGTGACTTATTAAACGAAGTAGCTGAGTCAACCATAGGAATGAAAACATTTGACCTGAATCTGACATTATTCCTAAGATTGAAAGGATTGCAGAAACCTTGCAAACTGCTGAAAATAAAAGTACGTGCTTTAGATGGTCGTCCCGTCGGCTTGTTGGTAACAACTGAAGACTTATTTTGGTGCATAGTGTATTTTCCTGATGTTTTTATTCCGATTTAAATAATCGCCAAAGAACAGTATTTAAGACATCTTTAGTATGCCACCGAAAGTCCAGTTGCCTACACAAATAACAATCAATATCGGCAACAAATTGAAACATATTTTTTAATGAATTGGAAAATAGTTAACTGAACAATCAGCCATCACATTACAAAGTAAGCGAGAAAACAAAATCCCTTCAAAAGAGGTTATGTAAGTCACATGGATAACCAGTGAAGGGCATACATTGTTGACATGCAAATACAAAAATGTCAAAAATGGATACCAATATAGTTTGAGAGTCCTGTAGACTTTTTTGGAAATAATGTTGGGCTGAAAAAGTGAAAAGAAGAAGACGATATGATATACACAATGCAGTTAGAGAAATCGTCAATGAGAGAAAGTCTGAAAACATAGTTTGGAGAAGAGGAAGTTTTACAACAAGAAAATTCAGGATTTGCTGGAAAGACAAACATTAGATACTTTTCAAAACAAATCAAAAGTAATAATCAATATATTCGGTTACTTGCCAACTAATACATTTAGAAAACCTAAATTTTAAATTTGTGAAACATTTGGAATTTAAATTACAAAACAATTTGTAAAAAGGGATGCCTTTCTAACTTTACCGATGAAATATTTAAAACCATACAAGTAATTTGAAGGGAGAGGATACAGAGGGCACCTTTTGCGAACAAGAGTTATCTCTATACAACAAACAAGATGACGTATGTAACGTTGAAAATATTTTTAAAACAAAACCGATGAACGGCTAAAAGTATGCATTCGTTAAATGGAAAGGATATGATGAATCTTTTAACACCTGGGAACCAGTTGAAAATATAATGCCATTAAAATAAACGATGTGTCAAACGGACACCTCTCCTCCGGAGATGGAACAGTACATAAATAGCAGTAGGAAGGAGCATGAAAACTTTGAGTTTCTGAAAGATATTGAGTGACAGATAGGCAAAAACAGTGCATCAGCGCATTTAGGAATTAAACGTACCTGATATGTAAATTTCATATGGAACAAAAAGTACATCCTTAAACATCACAGGTAAAAAAGAATAATAACATGGTACTCATGAAGCATGGGGTTAAACGGCGAACATGCAGATAATAACCTATGAGAGTAAAAAATGACATCACAGAGATGAAAAGAGATAGCATTAAAAATTACTAAGTTGATTCCAACCACATCTCAAAAAAGATATATAAAAAATAGATACAATGTAATGGACTATAAGTTAGTCTATGAGATTTTGAGAAGTAAAGTCCAGTACACCTTTAACACTGTGTAGATATACACATTTTAAAGATACAATTGTTTCTGTGCCAAGTACTAAAGGCTGACTTCGGTAGATTTTCATTTGACATCCAGTAGTGATTTAAATTAAACCACACAAATATATGGTGCAATCAATATTTTAAATACTCTAAGTTATACATTGTTAGAGAAGGAATAGAGAAAAACTGAGAGAGGAAATATAAAAATAAAATACCAAATACCAGAGATGCAAAATGTGTCAAATCAGCGGTTATAAAATGGTATTTCAGTGACGAAATTACAAGATTCGAGAGAGTAATCATCACAAACAAAAGACGTAAATATGGAAAAACAGTAAATAACAGTTCCATGTATTTGCACAATTAAAGCCAAATTCATATTTTTTTAAAATTAATTAGTACTCTAAACTAGGTTACTCATAGCTGCAGACACTATAAAGTAAAATACATGTACAACAAGGAAAGAAACAACTTGTACAGCTGTTTTCAAAACCCATCCTGTTATACCATCAATAATTCCAGGCAATGTTCCTGCTGCATTTTATTTTATTTTATTTATTTTTTTTATTTTATTTTATTTATTTTTTTTAAATATTTTTTTTAGACTAACTCAGACATATAATTATCAGTATTTATTATATCTTTCTAATTTTGTCAAGGAACGAATATTCATTTCCTCCTGGTGGAGAAACATATCTTTCTCTCAACTCCCTACTTAACCTTTACAAATTTTGTTATAGAAAGAACAGTTGATATTGTCATCCCAACAACAGTTGCTTTTGCAGCTATTTTAGAACCATTTTTCTGCAAACAATTGTTTCAGCCTCTCATCTAATGGTAATTTTTCTCAAATATTTTTCTTTTTAAAAATATTTTCTCTGAAAACTCTTTCCAACTGCGTTGAATGTCCAACTAACTGTGGTCTTATGCTTTCAACATTTTCCGGAAATACAGCTTGTTAGTATCTATCTTTGCTGGTTTCTTTTTGAACTCTTCAATCTATGTTTGGTATATTTCAACATCAAATTTTATAGATTATATATTCTAATTGATACTTTCTAGAGCATTTACATAACCCCTTAATTATATATCCTCTTGTGTAGTGAATAATCGTTTTACTACAGGTGGATGCTCTATAATCATTGATTTAAGCCTCCATTCTCCCCCAAATACTTGACACATACTTATTGTCTTTTTTTCAATCTAATGGGACCAACAACTTCTTTGCTAGGTACTAGCATTGATTTGATATTATCTTTACGAGAGATTTGAACTATCTTGCCAAACGTTTTTCATAATATAGCGTTTGATCTTGTATTTTCGGGGGAGGTCCCCAGGTTATACTGGAAATAGTTCACTTTAAGAGCTGTGTATATGTCTTTTTGTATAGGTCTGACACTTAAAATGAAATGTTGGATCTTGACTCAGAAAACGTTCGCAGGAATTTAAAAAAAGCCAAAGCCGAACGTTCGAAGAAGGAAAAAGAGGATTATAAAACATCACATGTTGCACTTTCGGTACACTACGTGAAAGAAATTATACAAGTTCAAGCAGCACTATCTTATATGATAGGTGTTGGTGTCGCTGTTACAAAGAAATGCAAAATCAAACTTATATTGATAAATGTTTGACATTTTGGCTAATAAATTGCGCAAAGCACGGCGTTTTGGTTAGATAAATAGCATAGCTCTTACCTGCGGAAATATTTCGACTGAAACAAAAAACATTATCAAAACTATTTACCGTGCGTCAATAGTCTCTGATCTTACTGTTGCCTTCAAAATGCTTTTGAAAAAGCTATTGAGGTTTGCAGTAAATCCACCATCAAGCATAGATACTGAAGAAGATGTAAACTAATTATTTAAGTTTATTTTCGTAAGTTCACAATTGACTACCTGACAGTTCATGGGTTACAGTCAGATAAAATTTGTTGCCAACTAAATGCTTTGCAACTAGATACATTGCTTAGAATATCTGAATGAGACTGAGTGCTAATGGGTCAAACGATTACATTTCTATTTTGAAAACGAAGCCAAAGAAAAATGTTGATCATGTCGTTGCACCAAAGTTGATGAAGGCAATGCCTACCAGAGGAACAATGCAACAGAAAAACCTAACACAACGGAGCCTATGCAAACCATATATATATATATAACACCAATTGCTACACCGGCACACCCTACACTACCAACGGCAGAGCCTATGGAAAGCATAACTGACCATGGAGTTAATTTTAGAGTGAAAAAATTACAGAATTACAGAAAAGGAAGACTTTGGAGCTTCATTAAAGGTGGACATAGATGAATGTTTTAATTTGGAGAATGAGAAAATTGAAGGAAAAACGACATTTTGAATGAACGTACAGCGAATAGAGAGGTATATTCATTACAACAAAAGATACAAATTGAAAAGAAGAAAAAATTAACGGGGGGATCCGGTGCCTTCGGTAAAACTCCTGGCTGTTTACATTTTTCTACTCAAATGTTTCGCATAAGGGAAGATTTATCACTAAATAAATGGAGAACTATGTTACAATCGATGATATCCGTGAGATAGAAGACTACCGCAGCAATCCAAATGATAACAGACATGGCAATCAATCCAGTGCATTACAGAGTGTATATTTTGCTGTTACATCTTATTACATATTTCCGATGACCTCAAGAACAATATTTTCTGCTACGTAAATGACACAAAAATGAAACCAGGGCTGTCATAATATTTAATGCTTTTTTTTTCCATCTCGAAATGTACAGAAACAAAGTCAAAAAGGTAATGGCTGCAAATTGTGACGATGAAGAAAGTATATAGATGTCAAATGTTTGTAACGCAGCTCAAAAGTTAAAATCACTTTGAGTAATAATTATACAGAGTGTATCACCAACTATAAAACTAGATAGGCAGGATTCAATAGTCACAGAACGTTACAGTCATCTGCAAAATTTGAGACAGTTTTAGAATTTTTGAAACCTAAGAAGGTATACATTGCCCTCGATTAGATCAATAGTACCAAATGCTTACTTTATTGGCTATCTGCCTTGCTTCCTAGGATCTCTACCTGTTAAAAATGGTTTCGCAGTGACATTTTATATACAGTGTTCATGATCATTACAAGCAATTAAGAAGGGGTACAGTAAACAGACTGAATATCAACACAAAAGATGAAAATGGAAGACTGATATACTTTAATAGTATGCCTGTAACATTATGTATCTTTTGTAAAGCAATTACTCAGATGTCGATAGATTTTATGAAAGGTCGTAGTGAATTTGTCTTACCTTTAATATTAACGCACACAAATACGAGAATAGTTGTAACGTCCAAGATTGTACAAAATCCAACACTCGGTAAAACAACTAACAGTGACGTAAACCCCAACAATAACCGTATCACAAATCTACATGATCCTGTTAAATTAAACGGATGCAGCTACTATTCGGCTTGTACAAAGACATATTATTGACCAAATACGTAAGACTTTGAAGGATAATAATTTGAAATATATACTTGGAGAGAATAAGTTACAATAAATTAACAGCTATTGGATAGAGCGATACTGAAAGAGTAAACAAAATATCAGATCTACCAAAAAATGTATAAGAACAGAAAACAGATTTAAATGCACATGATTTGTTTAAACTACAAATAAACTTCTTGCGTAAACACTATACAAGTCTTCTACACAGTAGGAGAAAGATAATATGAAAATACAGAACATTCAACAATATTTAGAACCAACTAACAGAAGTGAAATAGTGAGACAGATGCTCTGGAAAGCGACATGAAGAAGATAACAAATATCTTGTGGACGATAATACTTTACAATCTAAACTGAACCATAGAGATTTGAATAATGAAATCTATCAATATGATCTAGAAACTAAAAAGTTAATTATTGATTTCAGAACACAAATTGCTGACTTGAACAAACAGAAAACTGCCATCACTAATAATTTATCAGAGTTGCGAATTGTTTTGTTTTTTCACCAAAAGCTATCAAAAGGACAGAAGATGTAATTCCCCCAGTCACTCTTTCTGTGTACTGTCGCGTATCACGCAATTTGAAATTATGATTATAACTTGTGCATTATATCCCCGTTTTTTGTTATGATGTAATGCACACTATAAACCGTTCACCCCGACCACTTCCACCGAGTAAAACCCTTCCTTCTAATTAATACTTAAATACGTTTAAGAATCTCCTTTACCGGACATTATGTGCACTGTGTAGGTAAATTTGCATATGCTGTACTGAGGGTATAAATAACTTTAAGCAATGAAAGTAACTATTTATAGCATAATTGTACCACTGGTACACGTGCAGAGCACACTAAGAAATGTATATCCCTTTACCATTTGACTCACTGTTTTATGCCATTGTTTTATTTGTAAAAACTCTCAAATTATTATTATTTTGTGTTCTCTTCATTAATTTTCTTCGTTATCTGACTGGGCTAGTAACTTTTAGAGTAATATATAATTTTCAAAAACAAATGTGAAATTCTCGATTTATTTTGTTTATTGTATCGCTCACTCGATAAACGAGGTGTACTTGTATATCGTATTCAATTTTGCTATTACGCTAGAACTCCAAAAACATAGCAGTCACATTAGCTAAGCTGGTAGAGCTTCAGACTCGTAATTCAAGGGTTGCGAGTTCAATACACACCCAGGCAAGCCTGGGTCGGCTGCCTCTCTGTAGCTTTGGACAAGGTACTTAACTCTCAATGTCATAAATTTTGTTTTCGATGCTTTCATATACATTTTTTTGTGTGGATCAACCAGATACATTATTTCGATCAATTTTAAGTTTGTGTTCACCGGATTTGTGTAGAATCGTCAGCGAAGTAACCAATTCTAAAATGCACTGGATACAACGGTAAGTCATTGATAAACAGTTGAACAAGAAGCAACAAATTCTAAAATGCACTGGATACAACGGTAAGTCATTGATAAACAGTTGAACAAGAAGCAACCAATTCTAAAATGCACTGGATACAACGGTAAGTCATTGATACACAGTTGAAAAAGAAGCAACTAATTCTAAAGTGCACTGGATACAACGGTAAGTCATTGATAAACGGTTGAAAAAGAAGCTTGGGGAACTACACTACGAATATGTCCGAATAAGACTTGAACCAAGAAACCTCGTTTGAAGAAAACTTACAGGCTGATAATTTCCTAATGAGTATCGAATGGTCAACTAAATCGAATGCTTTCTGAAAATCAAGAATGATTGCTCCGGCAAGTTCTTCGAATTCAATCGCTTGTAGCCACAGGTCTATAGGTTTCAGGAAGACAGTTTGACAAGAGTGCTTTTGTGATTGTGATTTATGGAGGAGTTTGTACATGTTAAGATATCTGAAGAGATACTTGGTGACATTTTTTTCAGTAATTTCAGAAGTATATGTAGTATACTTATGGATCGATAGTTTGATTGATCATTATTTTATTTCCCATGAAGTACGAACACCTTCACTTATTGGAAAGACTCTGAAATTTTCCCGGAAGTGATACTGCAGCTAATTACATCTGACAATGATTCAGAGATTGACAAAGCCGAAATTGTGGGAATTTTGGGGATGAATTGTATCTGGTAGATTTGTTAGTGTCTAATTTAGAATCAATATCAGTAGTATCAGTTAATATAATTAGGGGTATATAAAACATAACATGGACGGGTACCTTTTCATTCACAAAGGCAGTAAGTTTATTTAAGTTAGGCTAGGTAAAGTAAGACTGGTCAAGTGTTTGGGAAATATTAATAACAAAGAGGTTCAGTTGATTTGTTATATCGTCCTAATCTGTGTATTTAGTGCCAATAGCTATGATTTTACATGGACTTTTGGTCGAAGTTAAATATCGCAGATGAATCCAGATAGTCTTTACATTTATGATGAAAGTCACTTTTATGTTGTGCCTAATCAATTTGACTAGTTGTACTCTCTATCTCTCTAGCGCTCTGTCTCTCTCTCTGTCTCTCTCTCTGTCTCTCTCTCTCTCTCTCTCTCTCTCTCTCTCTCTCTCTCTATATATATATATATATATATATATATATATATATATATATATAGCTCCCTGTCCGTCCATTGCCTCAGTTTACCCCCGAGTTGTTTAATCTAGTCTTTACAAATAAGAGGAAGGTGATAAAATCAAGAGATACCCTGACGGAGTTACTTTTGATGGGGATATGCATGCTTACAGTAGTCTCGTTCAACCTGACTCTTGTGTGGTTCCATGAGATCTTCGCCATTCGGATAGCGAAGTTCTCACGGAATCAAGCGAGCGTCTGGTTAAACGAGACATGCTTTACGGCAACTCCTAAGCTAAAGTCCATCCTTTAAATGTATTCACTATATTAATATTTGAATATAAAGTTGCTTCTTCACATTATTCATATATGGATATTTTCTTCTTACTGGTTCAAATATCATCGTCCTGGTCATTATTATCTTTAGTGTTGTCGTCATAATTATGATAACCACCACCTTAATGAGCATCGTCATCATCATCATCATCATCGTTATTATTATTATTATTATTATTATTATTATTATTATTATTGCTGTTGTTGATTTTGTTGTTTTCGTTGTTGTGTTAATGTTGTCTTTTTATTGCTTTGTTATTGTTGTTGTTCATATGGAACTAAATGTGTTTGTTGTACAGACGGAAAACACGGCTGTGTACTGTATGAACTTTTTATCACTTCCCATATCTTGTCTGCTTACGCTGTGGTGATTTCTCAGACAAATCTGTTTTCGTGCTGGTCAGGGCACGTATTGTGCCAATCAAGGCATTAAATTAAATTATATCCAATCGAACAATCATGTCAATGTCAATAAGAATCTGGTTAGCCTACAGTAATATTGCAATAAAACTTGTATAGAAAAGATAATTTCTCCATAAATTTTGAATTAGTGTTTGATAATTATATGTTACATACTGTATTTTCCACGGTGCGTGTGAATAAAACATGAATTTGCTCGCCTTCATTGTCCATATAGTGCTTTTGTTCAATATATACAGAATCTGTAAGTAGATAATCTCATTATTTTTAATAAAACAATCTAATAACTACACCGATAAGCGATAAATCTTTCGCATAGCTTCGAGTTTTACATTTGCAATTTCATACCATTGCATCGTTTGTATATACGTGTTTAAATACCTTCCAGCCGATAATGCAGTGGCGGCGCGAAGGTTCGAGGCACCCGGGGGCAATGTTCTTTAGTAGCGCCCCTACTTTGCCACATAGAACAGTTTGTATGTCAGTTCCCAACCTTCATGACCACAACCCCACCCCACCCCACCCCACCCCTCTTCGCCCCGGTTACAGATGGAAAAAAAAGCTTCAGACTGTGCCCCCCGCTCCCCTCGCCCGGCGCCCGAAGGCAATTACCACCCTCCCCCTCCTAGCACTGCCACTGGATACATGCAACCCAATACTCCCCGTATTTTCTCGCTGTTTGCTGGCTTTGAAAATGAAAAAGTATTTTTGTGACAAAATAATCCTTTTATCGTCACAATATGTTCTTGACACCGCTTTTATGATTCCCGAAATTTTTCATCACACAAGTCAAAATTATTGCTGAGTATTCTATTTCAGACCCAGTGCAGGCTTGGGCATAACACGTATGGAAAGCATTATATTCGCATCAGAGAAAATTAAATACACGCAATTTGTTGGGACTACACGTCTAATTGTAAAGAAAGATTTAAGGAAAAGATATGGCCTCTTTATAAAATGTCTAAACTTTATATATACGTGCTGAACTCAAGTTTTAGCTACTCATTTTTAAGCATACATTAAATATATATGTTTTAATACTTACTGTACAGTATAAGGCCTGATACTAATAACTAAAGGTTTAGGTTTGTTCAAAACTTATCAATGCTATACGGTTAGTATTACGTTTGTCATTTGGTCGAGTTTGATGAATGACATCATGGCTTAGATGGACTATGGATGAATATGTCAACTTTCTTGCAGTTCTTGTCATAACAGAGTTTCTTTCGTGGAGGAAGGGAAAATAGTTCTTTAATACTGCACAACTTATGATGATTTCAGGGTTGTATTATTTTAAAACTGACGAGGTATATAATGAATGTTCTAAATACATGGATTCAGGAAAACCTCTGGATTTGTTTTCTTAAATAGGTGGTGTACCTTATCGTGCCAAAACCTGTATTCAGAACTTTGAAATAACGACTAGTTACTTTTAATGTCTGCTGGCTTTCATTTATCCATTTATTTATTTTGGTAAATACTATCAATATCGCTTTGCATAACATTTAATTATAGCATACACATTTCATGTCTCTTTCTTATCTCATTAACACATTGTTTTTCAGCGCTCATCAACAGAAGGTAATATCAATGTTGTATTGTATTTTCTCAAAATGATGGCATTAATGACTTGAAAAATGCAGCATTTATTTCTTTTCACCTAACAATTTTTAATCAATGTGTGCCACCAAACAAAGTGCAGAATTGCGCTTGCTGCATATGGACTGTTTTTATTGTGTTTAGAAGAAAGTGCTTTCTGTAGGTATTTGCATATACTTTGTATGCTTTGTTATTTATGCATTGTATGCTTTGTGATTTATCATATAAGAATAACCATCCCGGCCGGCTTTTGTCCTTCATACTCTGGGAAATGCTTTCAAACAGCAAACCGTTTTTTTACTTCTGCAGATTACAATAGTTGCATAAAAATGGCATATACACTTAGTAATACAAGTATGTATGTTAATAATTTCTGTACTTAATGTAGCATTTCATAATTAGTTATATATATATACGTTTTTGGTTAACCGATAGATAATACCTATGGAACAACCAAAATATGAAATAGGTATGATTTCAAAACAAAACTCTGTCGTTGCAAACAAAATGCTATCTGCCTAATTTTACGGTCGAAGTGATTATTAAAATTAGACGAGTAATTTTAGGTGACACTACTGTATATAAACTGGAGTACTGATGGGATATTTACTTAAAGGGAGTGAGTACTGAGGGGATATTTACTTAAAGGGAGTAGGTACTGATGGGATATTTTACAAGAAGGAGTTATCGATATACGACAAGCAAGATGTCGTGTACAAGGTAGAAAAAAGAAACGAAGACGAAGAGAATGGACGGTAGAAATATGTCGGAAATGGAAAAGATATAATGATTCTTTAAAAATTGGGAGCACTCTGTAAATATTGTGTCGCAATAATTAAAGGATTGTATTCAATTGCATACTACAAAATGTAAATAATCACACAAAATACAATCAATAAAATTATGCTAAAGGACAGATGGTGTGACATTTTTTATAATCAATAAACCCATCTTAAAAAGTCTAAAGATGCCATCTTGTATTGCAACATAATTTTGTATGAGGATAAAATAGAAATATTGGATATTTCTGCTCAGACTTTCGCAAGCAGATAATGATAGGCTTGCTTAAAAAAAAAAGCTATCAATATTGCCGAAGAAAAAAAGAAAATAAGTCGGATTATATTTTTAATGACTCTGAACAGACCAAACTAAATAGGATAATTACCGACTTAACTTTAAATGGTGTGTATGGCATACTGATTTAAGAGAGCAATAACAACATGAGCGTCATATATAAAGAGTTTAAATGGTGTATGGCACAGTGACTTTAGAGAGCCGATAACAATATTAGCGTCGTTGATAAAAAAAAAATTACACATAGTGCATATGGCACAATGATTTTAGAGAGCAATAACAACATGAGGGTCATATATATGGAGTTTACACTGTGCATATGGCACAAGAAGGGAAATGAAAATAATAAATACACAAAATAGAAATATTATTATCATCAGAAGACTCCAGGACGCATTTAATAGAGCTGAAAAAGAGTACAGAATGTATTGTGATCATTTCAATCAGGATTTGTTTTTATTTTTTAACGACGTAGAACCACACCTGAAGAGTTTGGTTCTGCAAAGGTCCAACTAGCTTTAGCAATTACACTTGTAAAGAGAATAGAGGGCAGACTAATTTTGTATAAATTATATCGGAGAACACAGGTTTTAAACATCATAAAAAGATATGAAATGCAAATGCAAAGGTTAATAGATAGGGTGTTGGATATGCTACACATAATATTTGATCAGGAAATAAGTAAAGAGACAAAAAGATCTTTTGGTGTGATGCATTACCGTTTATACTCGTGTATAAGGCGATACCAACTGCAAACTGCATAGACCCAGATCTGCCGTCGCATAATGCGCCGGCAGATCTGGGTCTATGCAGTTTGTAAGGACTAATCAGTAAAACAAACAACGTAGACCTGTAGTTGGACTCGGTTTATACGCGAGTATCTACGGTATTTAACGTTACATCTAGACAGATTCGAGCCAATGAGAGGAAGTCCGTACACTGAATTACCAAAATGGGTGAACAAACAAAATTGCATGTATTATTATTCACAATAAAGACGACAGAGAAGCTCTGTTTCTTTTTTTATACCGTATAATCTATGATAAACCGCCAAGAGTGCATCCATACAGTCCATCCAACTATAACATCGACAGATATACACATTGGTTTCATAGTTGCCCTATAAAAAAATGTACGACATTGGTAAATTTGAAAATATATTCAACGTATCTGTGAATGTATACGAGATCTTAGATAGACTCATACGACTAGATAGAGTGACAGAAAGAGAAACAGACAGGCACGTATGAATGTTAATTGTGCTTGATGGAGACAAATATCATTCTTGCGGAAGAAAGGATTTGCCAAGATTGGTGTCATCTCACAAAACAAACCCACTCCAATAATAGGAACGTTTGCAAGAAGTGTTTATAGAATTTTAACACAGAAATAAAATTGAACGAACATCAAAGATTATGAAGCAGGTGGATAACTCAGTAGACATAATACCTGAAAATGAACAGTACAAAAAGCTGATATATATATATATATATATATATATCTATATATATATATATATATATATATATATATATATATATATATATATATAGTGTTATGTATGCGGTTTATATAATATTATAAATAATTTAGGAAATAAAAATGTTTCTTGACTTTAATAATTGCTTAGAGTTATGTATTTGCTTAGAGAATTTCCATTAGAGTTATGTGTCAAAAGTCACATACACCATAATATTCTATCTTTATATATACCATGTTTAGTGGACAGTTTTTCAGTTTCGACCTTACCACCAGTTTTTTAAAGAGTTATTACAGTTGTGCAAAATCATTCCAAATTCAGAGAGAAGAATTATTTAAAATATTCTTTGGATTATAAAAGTGCTCGTAGACTTTTGGATTTTGGATTTTTAACTGATGATTTTGGGATTTATGTGAATTTATTCAAAGATATTCTGAATTACTTCATTTTGGCACATCGGCACATTAAAGAGTAATGGCACATTAGGACATTACTGACCATTGGTACATCAGCACATTCAAAGATACAGTAATTCATTCGGGACATTCTATATTTAGGATTTGTTATTAGGACACTTAGGATTATTGAAGTTTTTGGATTTTAATTCACGTAATTGTAAGTAATTGTAAGTGCCTTTTGAATTTTCACCTTAATTGTCTAGAAATAAATTGCTTCTTGATTTTTACTTGATTTGTTGGTTTCAGTTTCTTTTTTGTTACATTTTTTCTTAGACCATAGAGTCGTAACACTATATATATATATAGATAGATAGATAGATAGATAGATAGATAGATAGATAGATAGATAGATAGATAGATAGTCATCACAATACATTACCGTCATTAAATCAGTACACCAAAAATATGGGCCTATAGTATACAGAGCAGCAGGCTGCATTGAAACATTTTATGAGCATGTAAATAACATTGCAGAAATTGTATGCAAGTAACTTAGAGCAAGAAACGCAGCTAGAATGATCATTTACAAAAAGGAAGATAAAAGACCAGTTTATTCTAACAACACATGTCTCATTTGTGAACAACTTGAAGACAAAGTTTATACCACCAACAAAGTAAGAGATCATTAAGGAATTGGTAAATACTGATGTCCTGCACAAAACGAGTATAATTTGGATTACAGACATCCAAAGTATGTACCACTCTTTAACCACACATGGTCAGTGTATATGTAATGTCTACCACTGAATGCTAGCTTGGTTAGATTGGTTGCATTCTTCTTTAACACAATTGTCTATCAGAGAAAAACTATTAGTACCCTGGTAGATACTAATATATGATTCTAACCATTGGTCCGATTTGTCATCAGGGTCTATCACGATTACATAGTGGTCTCTATTAAAAGTATTGTAGTACATAAAGGCTGGACATATGTTAACAACATAGTTAAAAATGTTTACATATTCTGTTTCTACAAAATTTAGTGCAAACTTTGTCTTTACATGATTGATAATAACAGATATAATCATGCAGGGCCGTCGTAAGGGGCTGGCAATACGGGCGACAGCCCGGGGCGCCAAGCGCCGCCGGGTGCAATTTCTCTGAGATTGCGGTATTTTGTCCGTGGTGGGGGGCGCCAAATGCGACGTTCGTCCAGAGCGCCGTTTCGTCCACTGACAAACTTGCGACGGCCCTGTAATCGTCTTACGAGGTCGTTTCAAATACATTATTTCGTGATAGCACTACTCAAATGTCATAAACGTTGTGTGTGGGTAAACGGTCTTGGTTTCTCTTGCTACAGTTCATTAGGTATCAGAATGTTTTTTCTTGTCAACCTCAATGTAATATTGAAATTTTTCTCGTATTAATTCGTAATGGTTTGATTGCTGATGGGCCTTTGACTTGGACAGTTTTATAGATGTGTTAAAAATCATACATGGACGATACCTGGTTGAAAAAGGGATAGTTTATAGTTTGATAATTGTATCTGATTTGTACAAAATTAGAAAATATGTAAAATATATCCATGACCGATCCAACATTTGTTTTTTATTTATTTCATTTTCCTTAAACTTGTTTAGTGTCTTGCACACCAAATTTGTAGTCCTTTATGTTTTAGGTTTCTTTTAAAATGTTAGAAAAGTAGTCGAAGTTAAATTATGTTATGTTATTCCATTTAATTGCATTAAAACTAGGTCCAAGACAGTATTACTGTACATCATTGTAATATCCTTCATGATTTCATTCAGGCTTTGTTTTTAAATATATATAAAAATAAAAAGAAAACACCCCCTCATTACATTTCTGAAATGAATCAATTTCTTGTTAACTTGTAGTGTTTTGTTTTTTACCTTTCACCTTCCTTTGTGTTTTGTAAGTATTTCAAAATCACGATTCAGAAACATTGTTATACAGTCTTGTTTATATTAGATCTATCACATGCACCCAAAATTCCACCATCAGAAACAGTATTGTTTTTGGCTGATTATTCTGTACATTTACGTTAGCATAAAACAAAACAAATATATTTTATGTGCATCTACGTGAGCGTGTATGCTTATTTGTAGCTGTATGCCTTGTCGAACAATACTTAATTTATGACCTCTACCATCCAGTATATTATCATGTGCACTTCTCAAAGCCAGCCAGATACAATGGTGATGAGTACAAAAATTGCTCACAGTTAACATAACTGAGTTTCATGTCTTTTGTCACTGATCAAGGAAATGATTTCTTGCTTCCGTAAACTGGCTTTAAAACAGTCGGGTTTTCCTTCCACAGCGACCATTATTGTTTCTATTGCCGGATTAAAAACGTTTCCGTATCATTTTCTCTGTTTTTCTTACACAGTATTAAGACTTCTTTTCAACAAATTCGTGGTGAATAAAGTATAACATTTATTATAACTGTGTTAACTGCTACAAGAATCATTCTCTCCCTTGTGATGTAGTCGTAGAAGAAAGAAATTGCATTTTTATATTTATCATTAACGGATTGAACCATATAATCCGAAGTAAATATATTTTACCAATGGATCTAATTATATTTTTGTTCACATTTATTTTGTTTTTGTTGTACTCTATCTTTTTCGTTATTTTACATACAATTTTCTTCTTTTTTAACTGTGATAAAGCATTAGGTTAGCAGTCAGCTTAACTTTCAATTTTATTACACTACCTTTAAAATCATTTAATAGGTTTATAAATCTCCTGATCTTTCTTGTGTTTTTCATTATTTAAGTCTTTCCTTGACTTTTCCGTTACTGTAAATTGCTGTATTCGTATTTCTATTTTCTCAGTGTTGTTCTCTAATTGATCACTATTATCCTTTGTTTAATAGATTTTAAGTACTGATAAATGTTTGGTACTTCATTCCCACTTCCTAAAAGATTTTAGATACGTAAGATTTTTAAACAGAGAAATAATACTTTATCTAATACTAAACAAATATGTATGGCATTAGATCAAATATTAAGTATGTTCCTGTTGTCGTCAGTTGGTTTGCAACTCGTGTATTTTGTTTGCTCTTTCAGTATTTCTGTTCCACAACTTCTAATTTTTTGTCAACGTGTTCTCTCCGTGTTTTAATATCTTTCAAATTATTATCATCCAAGGCTTTACGTAACTGAGTATAAACACGATTTTGTACAAAATCTAGTAGCTCCATCAGTTGAGTTTACATTATCACATAAAGTTGTAATACGGTGTTTATTTAATTTTATGTTATTGTCTATTGATTGATCTAAAGTTACATCATTTTTCTCTGCTTTCTCTACTGATTTGAAACCAAAATAACTAGGACATCTTAAAGCTATTTCTCCCATAATGTTTTTTACTTAACGTGAAAATATATATGTTACAGACATACCATGAAAATCTCTTACCTTTTACTCTACATCTTTAATGCTGACATGTAATCGATTTATTGTACCGCTTTGTACTTGTTTGTAATGACTATTAGCACTGTATGAAGCTAAAATACCATGATAAAAATTTTTAACTAGAAATCAAGAACAAGATGAAATGAAATACGATTGTGTGATTGAGCTCGTCCAGAAAAAATATCTAAATTGTATGGTTTCCAAAATCCACAAACTGTATCCAATTAAGCAGATATCTGTATGGATGTCTGGTTATTAAATCCTAACAATTTAGAGTTGTCATTGGTTACGCACACTGTGTAATTATTGCTCAGAGATGCGATGACTTTTAATTTGCGTTTTAAACATAACAACGCTTTATCATTGTCATTATTAGCATTCATACTTTCATTGACTTTGTTCATGTACATTTTATGGGTTATAGATACCATCAGGAATTCAAACAGTTTTTGTTTCGTACTTGCCATTGATGTAATAGAATTTGTTGTTTGTAAGTTCATTGTAAATATTGCAAAAAACCAACAACAAAAATCTATTCTCTGCAACGAAATGGAAAGAATAACATCTCTATCATAAACTGAATATGTAAAATATATTTCTTTTGCAGTTTGTCCTTCCAATGTAAAATACCTTGCCATTTGCATATTAGATTTATACGACAGAGAGTTACAGATTTTCTAATCAATTTGATATTTTGTTCTTAGCATCCTTGGTACTTATTTACTTCATACATATCTCATTACCTAAGTTTTGTGTGTCCTTCGTTATGATAATTATAGCTTTCTAAAATGTCTTTCTCCTTTATTTTCTTTCTCTCTTCTAAAAAGTCATTTTCAAATCTTTAATATGTTTGCTTTCTGTGTTAATAACTATTTTTTTCTGATTGCATTCATTATCTCCTTGTATCTGATGTACTCGGTAAGTATCAAATTAAATTCCTTATTAATTATTTCATTGGTCCTTACCACTCATCAATACTGTTCAACTTACATATGGCCGAGGTTACAATCTCATCGTATTTTTAAAACAATTTGCATATCAACCTTTCCTTGAAAGCCTTAGGCACAAACCTTATTATGTTGCACCAAACCCGTTAAACGCCAGAATGATTATGATTCCTGTTACTATTCCTGCATTTAAAGCCCATCCCACCAGTTTAAAAACGTCTTTGTTGTTTTGTATTTCTTTCAGATATGTCTGTAATGTTCGATCCCTTTCAACAAATCATTCTTAATTTCGTTCACCTTTTGCAATCTGAATTAAGACCATTGTCTGTCGGCGGCGTTGCTAAAGTCAGTGTAGATAAGACAGTGAAAGATGCAAAGGTGGTGCAGTTGGTATTTTCTCTCCTAGTTATATGTTTGAAATAAATGGCTTAGATTTTGAATGTGCAACGGATTTAGTTGTCCTCTTTTATTGTACCGGTATATGTTTAATCTTTAGCGGGATTGATTTCGCTTTGCTCATGACCGTGTTCGCTTTTTCACACTTTTCTTTGGTTTGCTTTAAACATTACAGTATAATTTGAAATGTCGATGCTACCCTATTATTTTTAGGTCCATTAGTAGTCATTTACATTCATAATGACAACTGGCTTAATGCAATTGGAATAATTGCCTTGATAATTTCCTTTAATTCCATGTTTGTAGGTATATCTATCGACATCTTAAATATCTTCTTCAGCAGCATGTTGTAACATACTGTACGTGCTGAGTAATTTTGTTGCGTGGTAAACAGCGTTAATTATTATGTTTTCCTCAATTGCCATTAAGTTTTTTGAAATTTAGCTTGACTCAAAAGATTTTCTGGAAATGGATTTGTCTGTTCTTTTGGTATTTGTTGTTCTGTTACAATTTCTTGACGTCAATACCAAACATAAAACAACAACACCACCACATATCAATAAATGCATTTTGTTTAACTACTTTTATCATCTTATGATGTTACAGTTTTATCATGGTCTTCTTTTAATTTTCTTGCTTTAGATATTTTAAATTCTTGTAAACGTTGTACAAGTTGTCTACTAATTTCAACTTTACGTAGATCTTATTATCCTGCTAATGTGTCAACCTTAGAGTTTTCTTTGGATTTAGCTTGGTTATTTTCCATTTATTTACATACAATTATCAGGTGAAAGTAAACATAATCTTACGGTTATTTGCTAAATTTTCAACGTCATAGTTCAAGAAACCTTTACATTGATATAATTTCGTTTTACAATTATGTTTGAAAAGATGTCAGTAGTAACAACTGAGTAATTAAAAATTAATTCGAAAATAAAATAGTATCATATAAATGACGGCTACTAAGACATGTCCCAAATACTACGAAGACAAAGAGGTAGATAACGTTAACAAAAACAATCACTGTAAAATCTCTATTCGGAAGAAAACAAAAAGGGGTATTTTAAAAAATAGCATGAATTAAATAAAGAATGCATTAAATAATACCATATAAATAAATACTAGAGCGACGAACAGTGCAGGATAATCCCATTTAAAAGATGTAGATTGTAATAAGCTTTAAAATAAAACATTAAATGAGATACTTCAGAGCATGAAGTTGTAAATGAAATAGAGATCTTGATATTGATCATGCTATTCGTTGTGCTTCTTCTGACTTTCCGATCCTGATCAACATAGTAAATGCTAGTCACTGATCAGAAAGCTATCGATAACAGGTTTGAAAATGTTAAAATGTCTCCCAAAAGAGAGATGCAGGAAGACAATAATAGTCTAAGCCAACAAAACTGATAATTTGATCACTGATGATATTTATAACTTTTTTTTATAATCCTTCTCTTAAATACTTAACTACGTGATAGACACTCCAATGACAGCAATAATTGTTAAAAACATTGTCAGAGAAAAAAGGCATCAATTGCAAAGTATCCAGTACACATTTATTATTTTCAGTGTTGTGTTTACAGTTTCGTTGATCCTCTTGTATCAATCAATCTTGTTTATCTCTGTCTGTAATTCACTCACATCATTAATGGGTAAAACTTTACTCATCAGAAATCTTACTGCTAGGATGACAACATCTTACAGTGACTTCAATATTTTAGGTGACCTCACATTTACAAGGGGGGGGGGGTTGGTGGTACTTTGTTCTTCGTCCATTTTTTCCATCTCATTATCAGTTGAAGTTTTATTCCAGTTATCTCCTTATAAGTCCCATTAGGTATTGTAATTTTCTGTTCCAGTTGCGTTGTTCCATTTTTATGCTACTGTTTTGTTGTTGTTGTTATTTTTCTTTCTTTTTTTCTGTTGTTGTTGTTTGTTTTTTTTTTTATTGTTTGTTTGTTTGGGGTTTTTTGTTGTTTTTTATTTGGGGGGGGGGTATATCTTTTGTAAAACCAGGTTTATTTCAACTTGTTTCTGATCCATATAATTAGTCTGGAGATGAGATAATATGGAAAGGTTGTGATCAAGATTTGATAATCCTGTTTAGAATGAAGATGTTTATAAAGAACTCGATTTTATCTAGAAGGAATGTAAAACCCCGCAATAACAATCTGCGGAATTAGTGGATTAAAAGATTATTTTATTAAACATGATTTAGACATAGATTATGCACATTATTACTTAATTTAGCCTAATTTAAGAATTTGAGAAAGAAAAAACATTGTATTACTATATATTTTAGGAGAAGTAATAAAAAAAAGGTTACAAGGTTAAATAAACCAAATAATATGTCAGCGTCTAGCTAAATAGCTACTCAAAACTTTGGAAGTGGCCTTCTTAAGTCCTTATGTTGGACAAAACATGGAACTACATGAAAATAATCAAATGGTAACCTCAAGGCAGTTCTTTACAACAACCTTTAGTATCCACTGTTCAACAAAGGTAGCCATTAATAGTTTCTGAGGAAATAGAGATCGAAAAGCGTTTGTATGAAACAAAACCATTGAGATAGTGAATTAAAAAAGATGATACTGATTTTAAGGAATACATTCTTAACCTTGACAAAGCTTTTAGTAAGGTATCTTCCCGTTATTCAACTACTGATCAAGAAGGAAATGTTCAGAGATTATTCATTACGTAAGAAGAGAGAGAATTAAGAGATATGTTAAGAATAGCAAATTAATAACCTAGTTCAAAAAGTAAATTAAGCCAGCGCCGGCAATCTTCGTCGTCATTTTCAACGTATGTTTATTTGTTTCGTAATGTGTGTCTTTAAATAATGTGCAATTGTTATTAAAAAAAAACTGTCACCATTTGGGTCTTTTAAATAATGTGCAATTATTATTAAAAAACTGTCACCATTTGGGTCTTTTCAATAATGTACAATTATTATTTAAATTTTTTTTCGCCATTTGGGTCTTTTAAAAAATTTGCAATTATTATTACATTACTGTCACCATTTGGGTCTTTTAAATAATGTGCAATTATTATTAAAAAACTGTCACCATTTGGGTCTTTTAAATAATGTGCAATTATTATTACATTACTGTCACCATTTATGTACTTATTGTCCGTATAGGTCTGGACCGCATTCTGTTCTTTTATTTCGTTGTCTATCTTTTGACGAATTGTTGCAGCCTGTTAATCAGCTGCTGGTGTCGTATGTTTTACGACTTCGGTATTTATAGCAGTGTTTATTCCATGTTTAATTCTATCTTATGACTTTTTCAAGTTGTTCATGTAACCAACATTGCTACCAGTTTTCCTCACCATAAAAATGTACCTTCACCAGTGGCGGCGCGACGGGGGGGGGGGGAGGTCGCATTTGCCGCCGGGCGGCGAGCGAGGGGGTGGGGGTGCCATCGGGAGCTTTTTTTATTAGCTGTAACCGGGGCGTAGATGAGGGGGGGTAGAGGTTGGCAACTGACATAAAATTGTTCTCTCTTACAAATTTGGGGCGCCACTAAAGAACATTGCCCCCGGGCGCCTCAGTAGGGGCGCCACTATGGAACATTGCCCCCGGGCGCCTCGAACCCTTGCGCCGCTACTGACATTCAGCCCCAACAACACAGTGCAGTTTAACTTTTGATTCTGATATATATTGTTGGAACTGTATCATAATGATTTCATCTGAGTCATGTTCGCCCAAAATTAATTTATCAACCAACTTTATGACAGGGCAGTAGAGAGCGAAAACACACTGTGTAATAGATGTTCTATATTGCACTTGGGCACCTAAAATACATATAAGTCCTGATACTTTGATTCAATTGCGCTTTTTCTTATTTTCTCATACATTGATTGTTTACGGAAAGAAATAAGTTCATCCTATTTTTTCATCTCTTGATATCATTGACTTAATTTTATCAGGCAAATTATTCTCTCCATTATTCAACAGTACATTCTCCATAGTTGTAATGACGTTTGTATGCCTTTATGACATCATCAGGTCTAGGCTCTCCAAAACCCTAATATACCGTTTTCTATTTTTCATGTCCATTTTCAATCCAATATTTTTTTCCGTTAATGCATCTCTAGTCCTGATATGATGAAATATTATCACAGATTATGTTAATTCAGATCTATATTGTTGTTAGTTGGATTAAAAGCTTGCTCATCAAGTAATGGAACTGCATTTTCAGAAAACAGTTTTGTATCTGAAAGCTAACATGAAACCTGTATATCGATTTTTCTAACTCTGGTCCACTTTGATCATCTGTTAAAGGCCAATAACATATTCCGCATCTGGCTGTTGCCATCCATACTGCTCCGTTTAATTCATTCTACCATAACGTCATGTTCCACTGAGCTCTGTATATATGAACAGAGTCATCACTGTCAAATTTTACAATGTATTTGTCAAAAATGTGTAATGGCTTACATCATATATACATGTGATTTTTTTTTCTTTGTAGTAGATTTTTATCTTTTTTGAATATGTGTTCATTCTCTCAGTAGTTTCTCCTTAGTTTCTTTATCCTCCGTTTGCGTTGTATATATTTATTATTGTGCTTCTCATTCTGTTCTATAATTTTCTCCGAGGTCTCTTCCTCATACTTTTGGCGAACTTTTGTTTTCAAATGTAAATAAATTGTTGCAAATTTCGTTGTCTTTCCGCATTTGCATTTAAATGTATCAATGTCAGTTACTAATGCTATGTGATAGGATACTATGAAGAATCCGTGATCAGCTCATAGTTTGTTTGCGCATTTCTTACAGCTTTAACATATTTGTTGTTTCGTCATTCCATATGTTTTGTTGCAGGAATCACACACCTCCATTTATTTCATAGAATATATTTTTAAAATAGCTTACAAATGAACTACTTACAACAGTTCAGTTATAAACTACTGTTATCTTCTTCTCTTTATTTCTCTATCATACGTATGTGCTGATTTATTGTTTCCAAGTAATTTAGGATTGTGGCCCTTTTTCTTTGCTTTCCAATGGTTAAGGATATGATTAGGAATCATAATATATTCCTCTACTAACAATCAATTACTTGCATTGCTTCGTGGTCTACCCCTTTGATAATTTCAGATTCAAAAATTATTCGTCACGCAAATTAGATGACAACATTCGTAAAATAAATTTGTTTTATTGTATTCAATTAAAGTCTAATTTTATAACAGGTTTGAACAAGACCTTAATGACAAAAATCTCGACCTTGACCTTGTTTACAGAAATTGAAATGACCCTGCTTCTAAAATGTCTCATCTTAGGGTAGATAATCATAGTTTCGATACTAATTAATTTTCAAGTACATTCAAATTTACACAAATACACACACACAGGCACGCAAGAACGCAAACACATAACAAAGCACACATGCGATGTTTTTGTTGTTGCTTTTGTTTTTTAACACAGACAATTTATTTTAAGGCCTAATATGAAATAATTGTATTTTTCAATCTGATTCTATAATTAAACGTTGCTAGGGATGAGTTGAAGCTTAACGGTAGTATTTATTATGTGGTATATGCAACCTTGATAAGCTGCATGAAATCACCATACGCCTGTACAAGTAACAGGCCAGCATCCAGGTATTAACTGCAATTGAATATATCTTTTATCTTACTGAATATGCATAATTCTAAAAGAAAAAAGTTCTACTTTTGCGGAACAATATCATGATTTGTTTGTTTATTTTTTTTTTCATGAGAGAGAGAGAGAGAAATAAACAATTCGGGAGAGCCGATAAGCAGTCTCTGCGAAGTTCTACGATATGAAATGTCCTTTTTAATTTCGTTTATATATTTTCTATGGATACTTTTGTTTCAAAACCTTTGAAAAGTTAGAAATATCCCATTGTACGGATCAACTACTGACCAAACTTTGATAATCTGAAGCAATTTATAATGGTCGTCTTTTAATTACCAAGACTGTGGCGGCCAAAGTTTTTTCCTGAATATTCTGGTTGTTGTTGTTGTTAAGGATATTAAGACTTGTTATATGCCCTGACAATATGTACACTACAAATGGAGAACTGTAACACTAAGATGGAAGAATGTAAAAATTTTATATTTTATATCGATGGTTTTATAGTATTTATAACATACTGTGAATTAATTTGGTTTCATGGATATCAATTTTTCTGATATATCGTTTTAAAAATAATTCCCTGGATACTTAAAATCGCGGAATTGCCTCTGATTGAGAAGTGACTTCTATGGTCTTAATAGATGAATCATGTTTTTTTTGTGTCGTTAAAATCTTCATTTGCAGCCACAACGAAATCCACAAACAAAGATACCTTGGGAGTAAAAGTGAATTTACCTTATGGTATTGTTTGAATTTATAATACTAAATAAAGAAACGTGTATCTACCAATCTCTGTGATCGGAGTTATTGGCAAATGACCCACGTTTATACTAGTTAATTTGTCTTTATCGGATGGCTATTCCAACTCATTAGAGGTTGCAAAGATAACCAAGTCAGAAGACCGTACCTCTTTCTCGTGGCTTACCTCTCCATATCTTTTATATGTATGTCCATCCATCTTTTTACCTGAAAATCTGTGTCTATCCACATTCATTCAACAAACCATTCATTCTTTCTCCCACCCACCTAAACACCTATCTATAGATCCATTAACATTTCCATGAGTCATTCATCACCATCCATCACTCTGCATCAATCCCTCTATATGTCTATCAGGAATAAGAGTGTTCAGCACATCGAAGTTTGCCACGCCATATATTTACACTAATGGCTATCAACATGGAATACTTCCATCACACAGTATGTGGATTCATTAATGGATGTATGGATATGTATGTATGCATGCATGTATGTATGTATGTATGTATGTATGTATGTATGTATGTATGTATGTATGTATGTATGTATGTATGTATGTATGTATGCATGCATGTATGTATGTATGTATGTATGTATATATGTATTTATGTATGTATGTATATGTATGTATGTATGTATGTATGTATGTATGTATGTATGTATGTATGTATGTATGTATGTATGTATGGATGGATGGATGTATGGATGTATGTATGTATGCATGTATGTATGTATACATTTATGTATGTATGTATATATGTATGTATGCATGTATGTATGTATGTATGTATGTATGTATGTATGTATGTATGCATGTATGTATGTATGTATGTATGTATGTATGTATGTATGTATGTATGTATGTATGTATGTATGTATGTATATATGTATGTATGTATATATGTATGTATGTATGTATGTATGTATGTATGTATGTATGTATGCATGTATATATGTATGTATGTATGTATGTAAAAATATACTTCTGAAATGTTAACATAAAAATTAAGCACCCTGAATTATATTTTTCTTTTAATTTTAATCTAATATATTGGTTGAACTGACCCAGTAGTCATGAAACTTGTTGAGTCCTGTATCAAAAACGTTTTCGTTCTTGTCTTATTCCAAGTATAACTGTGAGAATTCTTTAGAATTGTAAACAATGTAGAATAACCATGAATATGACCCTGAACATGCCATCATACTGCTCATTACAGTGAGCGTCCTATGCTACTCTTTTTGGTTGAAAATCAGAGATCCAGATGTATTGTTAAGCTCAATCAGTTTCTTGGCCACAGGGTCTGGCAAAACCGTAACAACAAAAAGCATTGATAAACGAGGTCCCTGCGCACAAAAGTGGTCACTTGGTGACAAGCAAAGATAGCCAACTCATTGACCATGTACCAAACGTGACTCTATATTGCTAACACTCTCCATTAATTAATTGTAAGTGAGAACAAGCACGTTTCCTATCATTATCGGACAGCTTTAGAACCGTCAACATTGTGACATCGGGCACTTGTGTTTCTGAGCTGCGATCGATCGGTCCGGTTATGTTGCTAAATGATTAATTTATCCGTCCCAAGATTTTAAACTAACCACTAATTGACAATTTGACAACTGGCGTGACTTTTACTATCGCTATGTCAAAGGCAATGCAATTTCAATTTCCTTATCCCATCGTGTATTCTCTCTGCATGCCTTGTCGTCAATCGATGAACACGTGAAGTTTATTACCATTTTCATAACAATACTAAGGTCTTCCAATACAACATAATTATCCTCGAAGATGACAAATGGAAAAATTATCAGCATTTGTCGTGTGCTTCAAATATTTTCAATTCTGGACGGTTAGCATTACGATTTTCATTTGGTCGAGCGTGATGAGTGACATCAAGGCTTAGACGAACTATAGCTGAATTCAAGACGTCCACAGAGACCGACAAACATATCAGCCTTGTTGCAGTTTTTGTCGTAACACTTGATGTGGAGCATCGACTTGCTATCCCTTTTGCTGTTCCGTTTCTGGTCCTCTATGGTTTTTACACTGCCTCCGCCAATAGAGTGAGCAGGACTTCCTTGCCGTGTACCGGAACCGGAACTATGAGGGCGCTGATCGGTATCACTGGCACTGTGATTGCCTCCCCTGGCGCCGCCAGCATGTGGTGCCGCCTCCACCGATGTAAAGCTTGTTTCCGAGTAACCATTTCTGTGCGCAAATTTATAGGAAAAATAAGACCGTTTCTTAGGTCTGGGTGGCTGTTGACAACAGCTTTTCCTGAGCAA
The DNA here is from genome assembly GCA_029931535.1 of Margaritifera margaritifera. Classification (NCBI taxonomy): domain Eukaryota; kingdom Metazoa; phylum Mollusca; class Bivalvia; order Unionida; family Margaritiferidae; genus Margaritifera; species Margaritifera margaritifera. The sequence continues at coordinate 1,176,751 of JAQPZY010001678.1, forward strand.
GGTCTGTTTAAAGGCCTGCCGGAATTTGAGAGACATTATGCTATACAAAATGGGATTGATGGTGCAACTGATGAAGTAGCAGACGCCAGATATGTAGAATATGATCTTGTGAACGTCATGCAGGGTACCCGTCCATTGTGTGGCAGGCACGTAGAGCGTCATAAGACGTTGAGCGTGGAATGGCGCCCAGCAACAGAAGAACGCTACAACGACGGCCACTGAAACGAAAAAAGTAAAATCATTTCATTAAAACGTTAGAGACAGAATCGTATGTTCTGAAACACAGAATGTTCTGAAAGGCACAGAGTACCGTCAAGTACATGTAATTGTTAAAAATGAATGCAAGCGGAGTACCTAAAAAAAAAGTCATCAATAATCGATGGGTTACCGCAATCCTGTGTATAAGATGTCGCCAGGCTCCGTGACACTAACCAACATACGCCAAAAGTTTTCTTAAGGTTTTGGGTGGGATTTTCTTAAGTTATTTGAAAGCAATATTTCTCTTACTTACTTTTCTTACGAATTTTTTAATTACGATGATTAGAAAAACAGGTGCAGAAAATGGAAAACTTCAGCTAAGCAAGAGAAAGGGTTTAGTGGAAATTTCTTATCAATCGTAGCAAACGATACAGTAGAGATTTAATAGGTTGTAAAATATGTTGAAGCACAGTCTGAAAGTAGTGCCTTTGAGCTGTTTTGACATTGCATTTGTCTGGTTTTCTTTCACATTTTCGCCTAAAAACTTATTTTACGACCGCATATTTCGTCATAGGGTAATAACTGATATATTGTACTGCATGCTTTCATATATCACTTTGGTGTTAAAATGTACGAAATCTGGATGCTGATTCAGTTGGAATACAGTCTGGTACGCTTTTAAGTCGTAAGTCATCTCTGCTTAATGCTTCTCGTTGGTCTTCCTCACATCATTTGGTGGAGCCCACGCGTAACACCTCATAGGTAGATGGACTTTTGCGTTTGAGCCAGATGAGTTACAAATTTAAACGTGTCAATACAATTTACTTGTTAAAGCCAAGAAAACTAAGTAAATAAAACATTCCAAATTTTCATAGGCCATAACTTTGAAATGAACTGATCTTTAACGTGTTGGGATCCGTTAGAAGTTGTGAAACATGCTATAAGCTCTGGACACATTATATTGTACTTGGTATTACAACCACTTTACACACGGGAGGGCGATTATTGACGAATAATTCATAGTAGCGATTAGAAACCGCAATAGTCGTATTTATTTGATCATTACATTTCCGTGCTGCATGACTCCGTTCGTTTGTATGTTTTAGCAGATCATCAAATAGACTGTGAGTTGAGTTAGGATTAAAACGAATACAAATAAAATAACTTCAAAGAATTTTCTTCATATCTATCACAGGAAGCCAAAAATATCAGAGCTAAAGCGATCTTTGTTTGTGTTAAAATAGTTTCCTTACATCCCAAGATTTAATCATGCCCTTGTTTTTACATTAGGCCCATATGAGAGCACTTAATGAAATCGGGTAAGAATTGGAGTATTTCTGAAGAAAAGGCTCATGATTTGATTTCATGTAAGTTATATAGCTATATACACTTTTCTGTTTCTTTGCTTAACTCGTTGTTTGTTTGTTGTTTTTGATAGTTCTTTTTTTTTTTTTTTTTTTTTTTTTTTTTGTTTGTTTCTTTGTTTGTTTTTCTTTGGGGGAGGGGAGTCGGGATGATGTATAATGAGCAAGAGACCCTTTTTGTCTAGCCTGCGTTTTATTTAGCTACAAAGGAAGAAATCTTAACAATGAGTTTGATTGAGAACAAAAAAATGAACATTGAGCTCGGTCAGGATGTGGACAGACATACGGACAGATACGCCGTCAAATGATTGCTATGTCGATATTCGGCTAAGGCGGGCTCTACAAAAATTGCATGATCACATTTGCAATGTAAATCTGTGCGAGTCCGAAGTACAGTATTTACGAATTCATGCCTTCACCATTTCTGTTCGAATAAAATAAAAAGGGAAAAGACGATAAAGGTCTCCACTTCATTTCAATTCTTGTGGTATATTTCGAGGTGAAACTAAGTTGCCAAATACATAACAAACACACTACTGACAATGGTGTCAGAACATTTGTTTTCTTCAAACAATTTACGTTAACTCCAGAGAGAAAAGAAGCTATTACAAAGGTATCAATAAATGTTTAGCCAACATGATAAGTGAATATTCTTCTGGGTTTATAATTTAATTTTTAAGTGAGACTCGTGTGTTGCAAGCTAGACAATAGATCATTGACCGGCCTAGGTCATGGATGTCACACTGTACGACACTCTACAATTCTGAACTATTACAGTAAAACACTATGTGTTCTTCGACATCGGCGGCATATTTGCTTAACATGAAGGAAATAACGTGTTTCTTTCTGTATTTTTAAGGAGAATTGCCGTCGATGATTGCTATATAGTATAATATAAAGATTTTGAAAGAAGAGAAAACAATCAGCCTCGTGGATCATTGTGAGAGTAAGTGAAGCAACCATATGTAAAGTGTTGGACTAACACAATCGTATAACAGAGAGCAGACGAAATAGGAATATTTTGCACTATTCTATTCTCAAAGTGTTACATTTCCAGTAACGAGCATAAAACATAGCAATGATTCTTGTTCTCTTTTTTTTTTTTCCTTTTTTTCCATCGGTCCAAAATAAAGTTTTACAAATTTTGGTCTGCGTATAATTTCCGCGTTACAATGTTGCGTCATTGATGTCAGATAAATAACATCTAAGTTTTCGGACGATTTACATTGCCCAGAGTAAAACTGGACAAAAGTTTCTCTGGTATGCGATAGCAGTGGAGTCTTACCCACATATGGGTGCAGGACAGGGATATATATATATATATATATATATATATATATATATATATATATATATATATATATATATATATATATATATATATATATATAATAGCTGCATAAAGTAATTTTCCTGCAACAAATATTTAAGCTACAGATGTGGAATGTTCATCTTCAGCATCTGTGCGTAAAATTCGAGTGACTTTTAATACTTTTATCCCCACGCTTTGGCGTCGATGATATTGTGATACCCACGGTCTGTCCGTTCCTAAACTTGCTGTAGTTGACCACTTGTCTTTACGGTATGTAAAAAGGTTTATAAAAAAGGCAATATTTCAATAACAGGAATATTTTTTTATTATAATTTTCTCAACATAACGTTGCACATGCACTTAAAGCAGGAAGACTCATAATGTATTTGACGGACTTCGTTGCAACCTTATGCCTTATGGAAAATTATCAGTGGATAGAAGGGTGGGAGTGTAGGGTCGGGTAGGAGTGAGAGTAGAGGGTCTAAATAAATACCTGTTCTGATATATATATATATATATATATATATATATATATATATATATATATATATATATATATATATATATATATGTATGTATGTATGTATGGATGCATGCATGCATGCATGTATGTATGTATGTATGTATGTATGTATGTAGCAGCGCGTAAGGATTCTCTGTGTGAGACATTAACGTTGCTCGAGTTTAACAGACTGAGTGCAGCAGAAACGTTGCAATGCTAACGGAGAGTGTTTCCATACCAATGTTTCAGCTGCTTCTGGGTTCACCAAGCCCTTTAGATTTCTACTCAAATTTCCTGTGGAAATTACTTAAAATCAGGTGGTGCTAAACCATGAGGCGGTCGACATTTGACTGGATTAATTTGACATTAATATGGTGAATTTTTTTTCATACCAAAGTATTCTCTCCGTGGTGGTAGTGGTCGTGGTGGTGAAGCAGAACTCACATCAATCATTAATATTTCTATTTCTTTCATCGCTACACCTCCCTACGTGCATATTATTTCTAATCCTCACTCTCTTTTCTAAGTATTCTTCGAATTTAAAGAAGGGTTTAATGTATCCATTTTATTGTAATTATTATTAACTTAAACAACGGGCGCATTTCGTATGTAAACTCACTAGTTACGTAAACACAATCTCATAAACAGCAACGCAAGTTGGAAATGACGAAAATTAAAGACATCTGTACTAAAATATTATTGTTAATGATCATTTTTTTAATGGACAGTTTATAAAGTAAATTTATGCACCCATCAATGACAGTAAAAAGTTGTTTTTTTTATCAAAAGATGAACGCTAGTCTATGAAGGACCGACAAGGCAGCGTCTAATGCTGCTGAAACAAACATCAAAACAACCAATTAACAACATGTAGAAAGAAATGAAATCTGACACGGCCGCATTATAGCTTAATAAATGTGTAAATTGGCGTACCATTAAACTTTTAGGAAATGTGTATTAACCACATCTTCCTAAGGAAGACTTGTCATAGACTTCTATTTTGTTCAATTCAAAATTAAAATACACCCACTTTGACTCTTTTTAGAGTCCCAAATTGATATAATGAATATTACACAGTTTTTCTTTTCTAAGAGAAAGCTTTTCCATTTTCTTATTAACGGATTACATTAATTTAAAAATATGCATTTTAGTTTCATTTAGTGTTGGAGTTAAAACAAATTAGGTTATCCTTTAAAGGCTGGTATTTTCCATAGTCACAAGCTCTTTAATTGACTCTAATGTAGAAAAGAGCCGCTAGAATTACATTCACTGAAAGCCCTTTCAAAAGAAATTCTTGCCAAGAAAACTGCAAAGTGCTGAAACCTTTTTGAAAACAATCAGCTTCACATTCCTCAAAAATATTAATTTTCACCATAATTTGTATGTATAAAAGGATACCTACATCAGCAGTATTGTACAAATCCTACAACATTAAGCTTATATTTTTTATTTACATTATTCCAGTGATAGTTATTTAACTATCATTTTCTATATCCGATCGCTCGAATTTAAGTATATCAATTACATTTTCAACGGTCTGATATGAGTTGCGCCAACTTTCTATACAACTGATGATGGTAATCGAATTTACTTAATGAATAAAAACTCAGACACTTATAATTAGTGAAAATTAAACTCTACAGATGTTTCAAATGTCTTCGAAATTGATTCAGACATTATTTTATTTTTTTGGCCACTGATGTGAGACTTAGTCAGCCCTTGTGTTCGCACGTTGTAAACAATTTCGAAGGAATACACACGTTTCCTTTGAGAGAAAAAATAAAACCATTTAATATTGATATTTCCACGAAAATGTTGAGAAAAAAAATACATACAAAATACAAACAAAGGTGCAGAATACGTTAAGAAAGGATAGTAAGAATGATAGCAGAAAATATAGAGGAATACTACGCTGATGTTAACCTACCAAAATAAACAAAGAAGTCAGATACAGAGAGCAAGTTTGTCATAGTCTACGGTCTAATTAATTTAAGCAAATGATCACCAGACCAATCATATTTTATGTATTACAATCTCGTAGGGACTACTAATATTGTATATAAAACAGCAGTACTCTCCAGTCCCCGAACCACTCATATTTTTATAAAACAAGAATAAATACCCTTCGGTCACCAGACAAAATATGCTTTTTTTTGGGGGGGGGGAATGGGTGATGAGCAAAACAGTGTCAAACGTTTTAAAGGACATACATAATGACACAAAGTTATATTATGATAATTTTATACTTTTTAAAGACGGGATGCAAATATTTCATGAGTTCAATTTAAAACAACAATCTCGGTATAAAGCGGTAATGTGCATTTGTTTACAAGTTTGGATGGGGAAAATTTTTGGTCAAAGCTATTTGTGTTAGAATGAAACATACAAGAAAACTTTAAAAAAAATTGAATTTGTCAGTTTGAAACATAAAAGAGACATTCGGTAATGTCTTAGAAAAGATTCTTATTACAGATTATTTTCAATGATCATAGCATTCAGATAAACAATATCAGGCCTGATGGCAAGATTATCAAGAGGATGAAGAAGGAATCAATTACGTATCTGATGTGAGAGAAATATATAAATTTGTAAACGTTTTACAAGGTCGATCTACAATGAATCAGCAAAAACAGAGACAGAATTGAATGATGGAAATTAATAGAAAACAAAGTTCGATTTGAAATACCACATGATGACTCAGTATATGAAGAAGATGGGTGGGTGTTTGTTCGTTTGTTTGTTTTTTTTTTTTTGTTTTTTTTTGGATGAAGCATATGAACGACAAAATTTGACATAAGTCTTAAATCGTGTATACGTTTTAAGGAATTGAAGAAAAAAACTGGCCAATTGCTGACAATAAAGTACTTGTTTTAGATGGTCGTCCTTTTGGATTGTTGATAATGCCTAAATATAATTTGTCACGCGTAAAGTTTACTCTGGGTGGTTTGCATACAGTATAAAATAACTGACGTTGTAGACAACGCAAAGCATGACAAAGAACTGTTATAAGATACTGAAAGGTCAGCTGCTTACACAAATATGGGTTAATTGTACAACAAACCAAACGGGAAAAAACGCAAACAGAAATACATTGAATTGCAAGAATGGTTAACTGAACGGTATACCTATACATTATACAAGCAAGCGAGACAAAGATTTTCCTACTGAATTGTCTATGTAAGCCACATAGATGATCACTGGCAGGCGGACATTGTTGACATGCAAGCATATGAAACTGCAACGATGAATAAAAATACATCTTGAATAGTGATCGTCTTTTTCTCAAAGAACACATGGATTGAAAAAGTAAAAACCAAAATTGGACTGGACATAAACAACGCTTTAAAAAACTCTTTAAAAACTGAAAGCCTTAAAGATAAGCAGTATGATGATTAAAAAGAGTATTACAACAAAAAAGTTAAAGATTTGCTGCAAAAGGAAAACATCAAAACTTTCCAACTTAATCATACAAAAACCATCAGTATTGGAAAGGTTGAACAGAATCCTAAAAACAAGAACAAGGAAGTACTTCACTCAAAATGATATCAGACAATGGGTTATATTATATTTTTCATATATGAAAAGAAAATAATATGAAAATTATTTCGCCAATAAGTTTCTATATTGAACACTTAAGTATATAATAAAAGGTCTTATATATTTTACGTGCACGGGTACAACACCTATCACAGTCTGTCTCGAAAGTAACATCCAGTGTTAAGAATGTAATTGAGCTATTAATTTTACCACGGCAAAGTTAAGGCACATATGAAAACATCATGGTAAAATTTAAAGAATACATGGATTCAAAAGGAAAAATGGACTATGATGTGGTTGTGATGGTGTCTTTTTGTCCCCGAGTGACATAATCATGAAAATGAGTAGTATCGTTGGATGCAAGAACAATTTACAGGAATCAAGTGACTCGTTTAAACTAGAATTAAACCCTAACATCAATACCGAGGTAACAAAGAGCAAGATACCAAAGTCTGATAAACATTGTGACATTATGACAAGAAATTTTGTGGAGGACAACAAAGAAGACAAAGTGGTTAAAATATGTAGAGAAGAAGGATTATGTTAACGATGTTCCTACAGAACACCTCACCTCCAGATAAAGATTGTCTCTTCTATACAACGACTACATTTCTACTGTCAGGTCTGGCAATGATATCGCACCTTATGTGGACGTTGTCTCTAACACGATGACACATGCAAATTCAGAAAAACCATAAACCACTATTGACTGTGAAATAAACAATCGTTTTATTTTATACTAATGGTTGCATGAGCTGCTATATTTTACTTATTTAAACTGGCTATGTTTATTCTAATTTGTTGACGAACCTCTGGTTCCTCTGCATGATTTTCTTACAGCTTTGATCAAAAATGCAAACAACGGACCTACTAATACTAAAACAATCAAAATAACACGTTCTGCGAGGAAGGAAACTATTTTACCACCACTCCTAAATAAACAACTTATTACACTAAAAACAATTCCAACTATCCGTTCAAGTTATTTGATCCTAATTTAGCCGATGAAGAAGGAGACAGACACGACAAAAACATAGAAATATAACAGAGAAAAACTGCAGAATTCAATGAAAACAAAAATAAGACACTTGACTACTTAAATCAAAGATTGATACAGCACGTTTTGATGTCTCAGCACTTGAACATCCTCGAAGATACTTTTTCTCTATACGCATATACTCGCCCGGGAAATAATAATAAAAACTAGACAAATCACAGCAGCCAAAAGTGAATGATTTCTACCAGCTTTCAAGTAAAATATGGGTACATATTGATTGTATTTGTAATGAGTGCTAGCGTATAGGTTGCTTTCAAATTGTATGATCTTGCCCAGGACGACAATGTCTCCTACGGAAAGGTACGCCGATGGCGTTGCGCCTTCCGTGACTAAAGGCCCTGACGTTTTTATAGGTGATAGTTAAGTTTTATCACAATAAATAGTATGCTAACAATGCAATGGTAAATAATTTGGGTGAAATGCTTGTGAAGGGCATCGCCATATCGTACGGAAGTGATGATCATTTAAAACTAAATGGCAATACAACATTTTCAGGACAGAAAGATCTGTGCTTACTTGTATCAGTTACAACAAACCGGAATGAACTAGGCATCATGTATGAGAAATTTAGAAACATCAGATCAGGGCTGGTAAAGCACAAAATACTGGTGCTGAGGCTGTAAAGTTTGTGATGTATAGAATAAAGTTCAAAATCGTATTATTATGCTCTTCCTCGGGATTTCAGATTTAACATTACACTTACAAACGCCTCTGAATTTGTAGAAGGCGGAAACCAAGACGCCAAATACCATTACCTTCAAATCTATTGCACAATCTGTAAACGATAACTAAAGAAATGGGTTTGCTTTTTTCATGGCTGCGTTACAAGTGAATCATCAACATAACAGCCAATACAATGTTAACGAACTCCACACTTGATTCTCCTAGAATGAACTTGAAGGGTATTTTGATATTGTGCAAAGAAAGTGCAGAAATTGATCCTCAAATGTTGTACAAGTCAGAAATAGAACAAATCTTGGTGACTATAGGAGGACTGCCAAACATGACTTATTTCTAGGGTTTCCAATTAAGCCAACGATTTACAGGAATAAACATTTGTTCTTTCAAAAACAAAAGCACATATTGAGATTAGTTACGTAAGTGTTAACAATTATCACACTGGCAATGATTGCATCTCTCTTGATATGAGAAGTACACATAAAAAAGATTGCATAGCAGTGTTCTTAAATTAGCTAACATGCAACAAGGTATTCACTTTCAAATCAATAGAAAAAATTGTAAATGCTCACAAAATGTATATTTATTTCTTTTCAGATGGTCATCTTCAAGCAAATATAGTTAGCATGTCAACGTGTCTGACATTCTCTTTTTCATTTACTCTAACCCGCTTAATGTAATCACTCTCAGCTGCGCTGACTCATCCTCCGAATATTTCATACACGTTTGCAGAAATATAAAAAAATTTCAATATCTCAATCGTCTCTAGCTTCACTTTATATTTAAAATTGAGTCCACAACATAGCAAGAAATCTTATTGAATATACTTTTATATATATATATATATATATATATATATATATATATATATATATATATATATATATATTCTTCCTCTGAGCAGTTGATACCTATGAAAGTGCGATGTTAAAGTTTAAATTAAGAAATCTTATTGAATATACTTATATATTTATATATACATGCATACTTATATATATATATATATATATATATATATATATATATATATATATATATATATATTCTTCCTCTGAGCAGTTGATACCTATGTATGTGCGATGTTAAAGTTTCAATCCCGTCAAAATTTATATTGTATATTCTCGTATATATTTTCCAAATTTTGTTTGTAAAATGCAACAACAAAAAAACTTTCAAAGTCATCATCCGTTTGACCTCTGTACATTCTGTTAGGTCGTGTTCTATGGTAAAATTCTCTGTACTCAATTTCTTTTACTTTTTGAGTACAACGTTTCATAAATTTGAGAGTTAAATCTAGCTGTACTTTTACAGAACTAAATTGTTGAATCGAATGGCGATTTTAATGAAATATGAATTAATGTCATTGAAACTAAAATATTTAACTAATTTTTATTTTTTTAAACCTTTGACTTTATCGTAAATTCTTACAAAGTGCATATGTCAATGTCTCACGCTTCTGCCCTTAGGGGTAGTCATACCGGAACTTCACCTATTACAACTACACTGCGATAATAATCTCCATTTTACCATTATTTATATTGGATACACATTTCCGAATAATTTTTGCTCTCCGTCAATATACAATCAAAGAATAAGAATGTGGTTCAGGGGCTCGATGGTATTTTACTTTTATACAAATATGAATTGTCGAGGGACTGGAGGTTATTGTTGTTTGATAAACATACGATTGGTCCCGAAATGTAATCGTATCGCTTTGAGATTGTAATACATAAAATATGAGTGATCTAGTGATCATTTGTTTCAAGTAATTAGATCGTAGAGTATGATGCTTCCTAATAAGCAATCTCTGCAAGGTTGGTATTTGATATTCCTTCGTTCAATTTCGTTTGAAGATTGTTCGGTACCACAATTATAACATTTTGTCATCTCCATTTTAAGATGCCACGAAAGTATGGGCTACACTATATTTAGTGAATAAATTGAGAGTGGTGGACTTTTAAGTTATTGAAATTTTCCTATGTAATTTTTTAATTAGCAAGTGGTTAATCACCTTCAATTCAAGCACTTCTCTTGGTATGAAGTGCATGTGTGCAAAACAAACAGGGAAATATAATACAATAATTACAGTGTGAATTTTGTGCTCTAAAATATGTACCCTCGATTTATACAAATATTTCGTGGAAACCAAAACATCAGATGCGGGTATGATGTTCGTTTTCTCGTGGGAACACTAAATATTACAGAAGTCGTGCCATTCATTTGTGTAAAGTCAGATGACGTCATACATGCAAGCGGCGTTATGCACCCAATGAAGGTCTAGGTATAAAAAAAAACAACTGAGAAGAATTATGAAATTGCCCCTATGACGTCTTACTGACTACTGAGAATCTCGTACTTCCAATCAAAAGTAGTGTTAAATTGCACGGGTAACACAGGAACTTGGGTCATGTTCCTTCTTTGATGACTTTGAGATTACTCAGAATCTCGTACTTCCAATCAAGAGTAGTGTTAAATTGCACGGGTAACACAGGAACTTGGGTCATACAGATTCTTTCATGACTTTGCTTCTTTTTCTCATGAAAAGAAATACCAATAAAAATGTCCAAGGTCTCCGTCTAATTTGTGTTGCTTACCAGTTGTTGTACTTGTGCCTGGCATTCATTGTACTTGTGCCTGGCATTCATTGTACTTGTGCCTGACATTCACCTGGAATTATCTTGTGCACAGGTCTAGAAGGGGCTGTGCACTTAATTATTCGCCCTAAAGTAAGTGTTATATATATATATATATATATATATATATATATATATATATATATATATATATATATATATATATATATATTACCTTTGAAACAAAACATTAAAAACATTGATAACAAAATACATTTTTTTTTATGTCATGAAATATAGTTCAGTAATTTACTATACGCCTGACTGTATGGACCAATGATACCAAAATTGTAATAATCGTACCTATATTTGACGCGTTTTTATTTTTAAATTGCAGCGATAATTGTGAATGTCATATTCAAAAAGTATAAAATTATGCGTGCAAAAACATATTATTGATTATTTTGCTCTCTCTCTCTCTCTCTCTCTCTCTCTCTCTCTCTCTCTCTCTCTCTCTCTCTCTCTCTCTCTCTCTCTCTCTCTCTCTCTCTCTTCGTTTTGGGAAGTGGAAACATAATCGCCCGCGTTGATCATTCACAGAATATCTTTCTAACTTTTCATAGCCTTCATGCAAGGTGAAAATACTCAATCAATTACGTTTCAGCACCGGTATCTTTGCGCTAAGTAAGTCGAAACATAAACATTTTATCCAATATGTTTATTACTTACTTCCTCAGCAATTATCGTTCTAGAATATACTGAGAGTCGACTCTTAAACACACTGGTAAATCAATGCTGCACATAAATTGCACATTCAACACTCTTTTGCAGAGTTTCTAAACTACCATTTGCTAATTATACAAATCTGCTATAAATGGCGTGGATGGTTGTTTGCACTGACAGTAAAACTGAAGCATACTGTTGAGAGAAATTTCGCAGATGGCTAGGTGGCTTTCTTTATGAGCTCTCACCCCATCCCCTAACTGATTATATCTAAAAGACACCATGCATAATTGCTCCTCCAAAAGAAAAGTATTGATGCGTTGTATGTTATCCGTAAATGTAATCTGCGGTTGTGGAAATTAAATGCATCTTTATCTCCTCTTCCTTCTTTTTCGTCTCCCTTTGTCCAGCCCTAAATGCGTCAGAAAACACAAACGCACTTTTTTTATTTGTCTTAACATTCACAGGAGATTGCAATATCAATGGCAATTTTGCGTGTAATTATCATCATGAACTGGTATTGGCTTTCGTTTTTATAAAACAATTAGGTTTCATTGTATACAATGTATTGGATATGAAAACTTTTACTGTTTACTCTCTTCCAAATGACTCGAATAAGGAGCCCTTATCCCTTTTCTGACATGCAAGAAAAACCCTTGTCTCTAATTATCATATATGACCCGCCATATGGCTAATATGAATGACTTACGTCTGATTCGATCCACCGCAAATCAAATAGAAATCTACTGTACTCGAGACGTCGCAAGTGGATTAGAGAGCTTTTGTACCTTATCTCGTCCGCAGCAAGTCAAATAGAGACCTATAGTACTTGAGTCGAGACGTTGCAAGTGGATTAGGGACCTCTTGTACCTTGTCCGGCCCACCACAATTAGAACCAGGACCTCTTCTACTAGATTCGACCCACCGCAAGTCGAATAGCGACCTATTGAACCTAATTTGAGATGCACCGGGTGAATGTAGGCAATGTACTTACTGTTTTGATAAATGGTGTATGCAAGCTTAGTTTATTTGACAAATACCTATGACAAATATACACTCGACTCTGTATTAACACTAGTGAATGTATCCATTTTGTGCATATTCTGGTTATATTTTGAATTTAAAGATGTAGTTCACAAAACAAAAACAAGACACTGATTATGATAATTACGATCGTATGCCGAAAGCGCACATTAAAATATTCAGGTCATTTTATTTACGTTTGAATTTCCTCCTCAACTTTATGCGGGGATAAGGTCTATTCATTAGTAGAAGTACTGCTTACTGAAACTGAATAAATATACATTTTCTCTGGTTTATATATATATATATATATATATATATATATATATATATATATATATATATATATATATATATATATATATATATATATATTACACTTAACATACAGTAGTGTTTGCAGTTTATTAGTTTCATACGTCAACACATCAACATACCACTTTCTGTGAATCTGATCGGTTCAAATAAGTCCATGTAATCCTTAGGCAAGTTGTCTGTGATTGTGGAAATGTTCCTTGCCCCACCTTTTGGAACTTATTTTTACTATGAACAATATGGTTGCCGTATTTGCAATTGGTAGCCGTGTGGACACGGAATAAGCGGAAGACTAGCACAAAAATGCACAGTAGTGGTTACGTATGTCGGATTATGGCCCATTTACTTTACATAGAATTCTCCGAAGGCCAAACTAAAACTAGAACATGAGTAAACCCGTTGGACATTCGCCCAGATAAACCGAAAATGTGTGAGAACCATGAAAATCACTGTCCAACACGAACATATTGAGTCTTTACAGATAAACGCCCCCAAGTCTGTTGCAATGCAGACAGTCCAATTTAGATTGCTGTTACCACACGGTATGGATATTGCATCCCACTCCCAGGACAAGAATGGTTTAAATGTCAACCTATTGGAGTCAATAAACTCACCTATTTGATGAAGAGAATGTCGAGAAATGCTGGTCTCTCAACTGACAGAAAGTTATCCAACCACAGCATTCTTTTCAAATCAAATAATGCAAATATCAGGTCACATATACATTCAATATGAGAATTACTAGAGCCATACGAATGTAAACAGGCACCGGCATAACACCTGCAGATTTAGTAAAATTTCTGTATCCAGTAATCATCCCCTCAGACAAACATCAAACAACTGGAATGATATTTCTTCTACCATATCCAATACTGCATACTTCTACCATATCCAATACTGCATACTTCTACCATATCCAATACTGCATCTGTGGTGAATGTCCAGTGTTAAAAAATGATGTTGTTCCTGTTAAATGTCCTATTGTTTGGAACTACAGTTGCTCTTTAAATTGTGCAATATTTCTTCAACTGGCATCTGGGACTAATTTTTCCCTTGCAGGAATTGAAAAGTGCAGCGTCTGAGCCAGAATCAAATGTAATGCCGAAAATCCTTTATTCTTCTTTCTATCTAGACTATTTTTTCCCAAAATAAATACTCGCAAAAGCTGAAAATTATTCATAAATTCAATATTCAATCATGACCCATTTCAGATCTTTTATCTCTCTCTCTCTCTCTCTCTCTCTCTCTCTCTCTCTCTCTCTCTCTATATATATATATATATATATATATATATATATATATATATATATATATATATATATATATATATATATATATAATGAAAGTAGTCAAAAAATGTATTGTTCGGGAACACTTAACTTTTGTTTTAATAGAACGATCTTATCAAAGAGGGCTATCGTCCCAGTGAATTTGTATGCATCAAAAACTCTCCAGAAATTAAAATTCCAGCACTGGCAATGTATTCACAGCTCAAATATATCACGGAGTACCTGGGTCAAATTGTTTGTAAAAAGAAATTACCTTCGTGTTTCTAGAAAAAAATTCTAATATAATGAGTGTGCATTGAGTAGCGTCCAAAATAATTTGAAACATACATAATGGCACTATTTTCACAAAGGTATTTCATGAGTTTAACATAAAAGCAACAATATCCGTATCGTGATATAGCATGTATTTCTTTGTTTGTTTGGATGGGATAAAAGTGTGATCAAAGCTAGCTGTGTTACAAAATAACACGAAAGAGCATAACAATGTTAATTTGTGGATTTTAAACATAAAATGATGCCCTGCAATATTTTAGAAAAGATTATGATTTACAGATTACATTCAATGATGATAACATCGAGATAGCATCATCAATCCTGATAGCAATAATTTCAAAACAGGAAGGTATTAATATGGAATAAATTACTTATTTGCTGTAAATAAATATACACATTTGTCTGCGGCTAAATTTATAGTATATCTTGAAGGGCTCGTAAAGTTTTACTACCTCAATCTGCAACGATTCTTCAAAAACAGAAATAGAAATTGTGGAAAGCCAGCTTTGATTAAATATAGCTGTCCTCAAATCATCAATAGGAATTAAAAATGTTTGCATAAATTTGAAATCATTTATACTTAAGATCAGATTGGAGAAAAAACATTGCAAATTGCGGAAAATAAAAGTTTCCGTTGTAGAAGGATGTTCTGTTCGGTTGTGTAAAACCCCTAAAAACAATTTGTCAAGCGTAAAGTATTATCTGCATCTTTTCATACCGTCTTAAATAACCGACACCGAACAGTGTTTAAGCCATCTTTACTTACCATCTGATCTTCAGTTCCTTACTCAAACATCAAGCAGTTGTAGGAACAAATTAAACGGGACAAAGATAAAATAAAATATACAGAATTGACAGAATGATTAACTGGAACAAATACCATCGCATTAAACAATCAAGCGAGAAAAAGGCGATGAAATACCTAACGTTCGACAATATATACAGCCGATCGAGGATAAAAGCCGAGGTAGATGCTTTAGGTAGTGATATCGGTGAAGTAAAAAAATTCTCTTTAAGAACAGAACACTTTTCAATCTCAATCGAAAAATATAAGAAAAACTTGAATAATTAAATCCAACAGAACCACCATAAGAGTAACAAGCTAATTAATTATTTTAATCAAATATTACTGAATTGAAAAACAAGATAACAGATAATACTGATGTTATGTAAGAGCTGCAGAAAGGGAAGGGTTTAAGAGATATAATAAATAATTGTAGGACATGAAAAACAAATGAATTTGAATGAACGCACAATTACATCAATGACAACAACAACTTACTATTTATTTATTACAGATTTGACTGACAAGATCATAATCCAAAAATACAAAACATGTTATATTAATTGAATTCAACAACAAATTACACGCTGATGCTGAACAATCTGAAATAGATACAAAAGCATATGTTGATCGAGAAGTGGTAAAACAAATATCGGCGTGGTGCAAGGTATTATGGACGAAAAAGACAAAAAGATGAAACGAATGTGGAAAGATTTAATTGATTTGAAGCAAACGTTTACGGCAAATACAGATGCATTAAACCACGGTTGCCAACAAGGCATGATTTAGATCAACCTTCTGATGATCAAGAACTAATTGCACTTGTCATATGTGTTAGTGTGTACTTTGCTTACAAGATTCTTTGATCGCGCCATCTGGGAGGAAAGGAGCCTACTTTTTGTTCTTCAAAAAAAGGCCAAAGGTGGCTTTTTAAAAAAATAATGAGTCATATCTACAAGAAAGGCAAAGTACGGTGTTACGGAATTATGTATCATTTTGTTTTTAAATAATGGTATAGTTTTATGATCTCTGCATAATAGTCTAACAGCTGTCGTCTTGCAGAAAGTACATATACGGTACACGTGAACCAATACATTGGCCACTGGGAAAATCAATATTTCGCTTGAAGCATTAGTCGCATCACGTGCCCAGCGCGTGAGGGTTTGAACTTGTGACCTTCTGACCTGAATTTCGTAATCCAAAAAATTATTCATTTTGTTGACCAGAAATTAGAGTTTAAGATCACAATTCTGATGTGTTTGCTTGAGACGTAGAATAATTGGGTTTTTATTTGATTTGCGCAGTCAAAGTATAAATAAGATGTAATCGCAGCGTTCGGCATTCATTCATAGTTCGTTCAGCCTGAGAGCTCATAAACGAGATTGGTTCATTTTGTGTGTGATATCTGCTTCAGTGATATTATTATACATTACATTTTGGATTTAGTACTGCCAATTGCGCTTTAAGAATTATACAGCTCCGTTGGAATTATCGGAAACATTTCTAGAACGTGTGTGATATTCCATATTCCCAAGGATTATTTGGAATTAATATTATTTGGATATAACTGATTCTTGTTAGTACATCAGCACTTCAGTGGTGTTTTCATTCGGAATATTCTTCATTCGGAATAATTTGGATTAACTTCTGGATCAGTGAACTTTAGAACAATTTAAGACTTTTAAGGATATTCTATACTGTAAGTTATTTTTAATTCTTTCACTTTGATTGTTTGTTGAAATTTTTTAATATTTTAGGAAATAAAATATTTGTGTTTTAAATCTTGAAAGCTTGTTTGAATCTTTTCTTTTGTTACATTACCCCTAGTCCTAACAATGGTAAATACATAACTCCTAACAAGCAGGAGTAAAATACCTCAATCCAATACGTCATTGTATAGCATATACACCAACCAACATCAAACCCGAACAGACTTTACAGATAGCAATACCAAGCTAACTCCAACTATATTTACTGTACCGGGTAGTTTCTTCGTGTCGACTGATATAAACGTGAAAGCGGACGCTAAAAATGCAGTGGTAAACAATTTGAGTAGAATGCCCACGAAAGACATCACTATATTATTGGGAAAAGATGATCTTTTCTAGCTAAATGACTACATAATTTTCACCATGTAAACAAATTTGTAGTTACCTGTATCTGTTGGAAGAAATATGATAGAACAGATATAATGAATGATAAACTGAGAAAGTTCAGATCATGGGCAGGTAATGCAGTAAATACTGGCACAGAAGCTGCACAGTTGGTGGCGTATGGAAAAAAGTTTTACAACACCACTTGACTTCCAGATACAAACTGATCATTGTCCACTGTATCTTTATGTCTCTCCTCGGGATTTCATATTTAACTTCAAATACACCTGAATGGTTACATGGTGGAAACGAATACTACGAACTTGAAAATATATGTTTGTAGGACGATATGATTACCTCCAAATCAATTGCGCAATCGGTTAATGATAAGTAAAGAAATGGATTGCTTTCGTCTACGATTACATCAGCATAGAGAAATTCATTGATATAGCCGCCAATACAGCTTTAACACACTTCTGACTTATTGCTGCCGGGATGAGTTTAAAGAGTGCTTTGATACTGTGTAATGAGAGTGGAGAAAGTTGTACAACTCAGCATCAGAAAAAATATCGGTGACTATAGAAGGTCTGCCAACATAGTTTATTCCAAACGTTTTAAATTGAGGTAACAGTTTATAGAAGCCACTTAGTATTTCGTGAATGAACAACAAGAGCACACTTTTTCACTTACATTCATTGTATATGGCTTGATTTGAAAGATACACACGATAACATATTACACGGTAGCGCTCTAAAATTAACCAACGTACAGCAATATATATATATATATATATATATATATATATATATATATATATATATATATATATATATATATATATATATATATATTGATTTAGTTTCAGACAGCCAGGTTAACATCCAAACAATTATGTCTTAGGCATTAATAAATGTATTTGAAAAAAACATCATAAGATGATAATTTGTGGAATGACTAGTTGTTTGCACTAAATCTGATAAAGACTCAATCCAAAGACTTTTCCGACTGCATCATTATCATATGCCTAACTTTGCTGTGCAACAAGACTTACGATAGAAGATGGTAACTAAAAGCTGTAAAGGTGGTCGTGATCGATCCCGAAAATAAATTAGATAAGTGATTAGAGTTATTGGTTACTATCAATAAAAGGAACCAATATTTATGTTTCTAATTGGTAACTGAGGGAATATTGACGTCGTAAAAAAGAAAGTAACTATTCTAACTGAACAAGCTTTTAGTGGTAGATCGTGACAAATGTACAAATCTCTGATCAACGAGTTTAGATAAAATAAGCGGCTTTAAGTTGTCTTCTACAGAAAGAAGAAAAAAAGCAATGGAAGCAGTGTTTGAACAGAACCATGTTATTCCGTAAGAAATGAACGGAGAAAGTATAGATACATTGAACCAGAACAAAGGAAACAAAGTTTTAATGCGTTTAGGGTTTCCTATTCAATACAAGATGCTTACACATTCGTAATATAATGTATTTACTTTGTCAACCAATGAACTCTTGTCGTCATACATAGACAACGCTTCTTTGTTTTAGTCAATTCATTTCCCGGTAATTTTCCATGTGATTAAATAAACAATTTCGGTACATCTCCAATTTTAAATTCATTTTAATCACGAATTGTTTTTAATCCTTTGCAGTCTTTCCTTTCGTCTTTATCCGTCTTGAAGTGAATAGAGTTTCATCTTAACTCATAAAACTCTAATTGTGTACCGGTTAGTACTTGTTTGAAAGCGCCTAGTATTTTTTTTTTATTATTTTTGTTTTAATTTGTTTTCTTTCTTTTTTTTTTTGTGATAAACCAACACGTTGTTCTTTAGATAGTCAATAGTGTCAGTGTTATGTTCTCTGTGAAATCGCTGTAAACATTCTATCACCGTATTTATTTTTCAACTTGTTTAATAGACTTCGTACATAAACCATCTGGATAGCTCTAACACAGTAAAACTGCCATATACATGATTGTTTAATTTGATCTTTTTGTTTTTCAGACTGACTAGCACGAAATCATCGTCAGTAGGTGTTCTTCTGGCGAATGATATATCTTTTTGGCATTTGTAAATAGTTTTACTTTTTTCTTCTTCTTCTTCTTTTTTAAAATTCATCGTCTTTTTACTGAATACTGCGTAATTCATCACTCTGAAGAAGTCTTTCTAGAAATCAGTATTAGCTTTCTGCCTCAAATTTGTATTCCGTTCTATGTAAGATTTTAGTCAAGGTTGCTGTTCAGACAAGAAAACTATATGTATATTTTTCACTGTTAATCGTAGCTTCACGTGAAACTTAAGTTTCTATAATGTACCACATAGTTGTTGTTGTTTTTCGATGTACGCAATAGTTTTGTATACATTTGGTTATGCATCCTTGTAATCATTAATGAATTTATTTTGCAATGGAGATAATTCATTTTCGTCAGATACATGTTTTCCGGTGCTAGAGGGCAGTCCTTAAAATGATCACGAAGATGCAATGGAATCTCAAAATCTATTTCTAATGTGGAACCAGCATTACTATTATCGGGTATTTCAAACAGATTTTCTTCTGTCCATTTATTTTGTTCATCATTTGCACAGATGTAGTTATTTACCGGCATGTATTAACTTAAAGCCCATTCATGCAGATTTGTATAATCTAGGTGCATGATATATGATTTTGGTTTTGTCTCATCGAACTCTCTGTCATGTTTTATTTTGCCATCTCTGGAATTCGTTATTTTTACTTTAGCGTGCTTATGCGGTATGATACAAATTATGCCACAAATTTATATTTTCATCCTCAGAAACATGTCGTATTCTGTCAAATGTTCTAATTAAACACCTAATATATTTAAACTCGCATAATGAGCTAACTATGGTGCGCTGTAATAGAGTGCAAGATCGAACTTACGTCTCTCATAAAGACATTCCTTAATTCTTGAAAAAGATGTCACTCAATATTAAATTATCTTTTTCACATAATAGTCGTATAGATCACCTAATATATAAAGGTTGAAGTGTGACATCACCTAATATATAAAGGTTGAAGTGTGACATCACCTAATATATAAAGGTTGAAGAGTGACATCACCTAATATATAAAGGTTGAAGTGTGACATCGCCTAATATATAAAGGTTGAAGTGTGACATCACTAAAATATATAAAGGTTGAAGTGTGAAAGTGTGACATAACCTAATATATGAAGGTTGAAGTGTGACATCACCTAATATATAAAGGTTGAAGAGTGACATCACCTAATATATGAAGGTTGAAGTGTGACATGATATAATGCAAATACCGGCAATTGTTATCTGATACGTCGGACTCGTTAAGTGATGAGGAAAACGTTTCGTTTGGTGTCAGAGCTGTTTCATTAAACCTTTCAAAGCTACACATCTATTCATATTGATAAATGTCCTTTTTTCAGAAATTTTGGTTTCATTTCTCCTCCAGTACAAGCATTGTTGCTTTGCAACAAATACGTATGTTTATGAACCGATGTTTCACTCTACCTTTGGCAGCGACACCGTTTTATTGTCTCAACGAACTTGCCATCGTTTAAATTCTTTGCCAACTGCTATAGAGACTGGCCAAAGAACCGATAACTATTTACAAATCTAATTTTTTTTTTGTTGTTTTTTTTTTTTTTGCATGTACTAATTTGCCATCCTCCATGAACCTATAAACTATTAAATCTTTGCTGAATGAAATACATTTCTCATCTTTATTCGATGTCTTTTTTTACATCTTCATCTAGTTAATTTTTACAAGCGTCTTAATAAATAAGTGGTTGTCATGACAACTTATGAATTAATATTGGGATATACATTTGGTATACGAAATTTAAATTGCATTCCTTACTTGAAGGAGCACTATTGAAGGAGCACTATTGCAATTTTACCATTATACTTTCAAAATCAAAATGAGCAACATACGGGACTTTAAACTAAGGCTTTTATTTTAAATTTACAACTGAACCTTTAAGAGAGATTTACAAGAAGTGGACATTGCTTGGAGTAAGGCTGAGGTCAATTGTCAAGATCGAGACAGTTGTCGTGCTGTTTTAGCCTGGTGCATCACACTGGGACCAACGGCTTGATGATGATGATGATGATATAAACTTGCATATATTGCACGGATGCTATAAATCTATGTAATAAAATGGAACTATCATGAAATACCTATTTACTAAAAGACGATAATTGTGCTTTGCGTGGCCCTCAGCGAGGTAATAACCTTGATATTACTCAGACATGCACTGAGCTTTCCATTGGTCTGTCCGTCTGTATATGTTGTAGTATCACTGCCCTTTAAAAATTACATGTATTGTTACTAGGTCAATTTCAATACTATGTTGTATGGGCGTGATATAGTAGTAAATAAAGACAGTGGTGGAAATTATGTTTTCATTTGATTTTTGTTTAATTTATTGTGCGTAGTAAATCTCGATGCACGCTATTGGTCCTTTCGCTATAACGTTTTACATTAATAGTAGACTATATTTGGTATTGTACTGTATGAATATATTCGTCTGTCTTCGTCACAGACTGTAACAAACCCAGAGTATGTGCTAGTTTTAGTTATTTCTCCGTTCATAGTTTTGTTAGATTTTAGTGAGTATTTGTTGATTATGGTGAGTTGGTGTTGGGAAGAGATTTCTCAAACAGAGCAATTAACTAATTTCAAGTAGCAGGCGTCATAATGTACAGTATTCA
The DNA here is from genome assembly GCA_029931535.1 of Margaritifera margaritifera. NCBI lineage: Eukaryota > Metazoa > Mollusca > Bivalvia > Unionida > Margaritiferidae > Margaritifera > Margaritifera margaritifera. The sequence continues at coordinate 1,199,173 of JAQPZY010001678.1, forward strand.
CGAGACTTTATGGTAGCATGGATTAGTTTCGTAAAATGGACCATCCCTAATTTCTTCACATAAGGAATTCTCGGGATATTCTAATGTATAAGTGTTTAGTAATTTGAGAGAGGAATAATTCTTTGTATTATATGTTTGGGTCATGTTTTAGTGGTGCATGGCGTAAAGTACCAATCTTCGGCTTGGAATGGCTTAATGATGGGTCATACTAATTTGAAGCAAGAAGAGCCATGCAAGTGTGAAATTAGAGTCTCGTGCTGTGTGGTCACTAGGCGATTAGAGGAAAATTATTTGTCTTGAGGTCCTTGGAAATAAGGGAAAAATGAACCTCAAGTCAAACTCCTTTGCGTGTTACAATACAGCAGTAGCATACAACAAATAGTGGTAGCATAGCATACATAAAATAGTGGTGGTATCGAAATTGAAAGACGAAAAAGGAGAAAAAGATGAAACAAAAGTACGTACCCAACATTTTCAGAACTGATCGCCTCGCTCTGGCCTGCTGTTGTGCCCTTATTTCGCCCCCTGTCAGGCGCACTTTATTGGATGCGTCCGAACCTGCTCTCGTGAGGGTCGACCTGCGTATAGTCACCGCTATTAAAGTGTAGAGCACACTTATGAAAGTCATTGGCACGATGAAGAAGAGAAAGAACGATATCTCAAACGTCCTTTCCATATGACTACTCTCCTTAATGTTACATGTGGCAGATTCTGTTATTATTTTGTTATTTTTGTCATGGGCATACATCACTCTGAACTGTATTGTTTGTGGAATGGAGGACAAAGCAGCTAATATCCAGATGGCGATGATTATACGAAAAACCCTTTTCAGACTTGACATAGTCTGAGCTTTCATCGGATGACAAATTGCAACATAGCGCTCTATGGTAAAAGCGGTTATAGTAAGAATTGATGCAAAAGTAGACATTTCTGCTAATAAGGTTCTTATGATACAGAAAGCTTCACCAAATACCCATGGATACTCATACCATATCACGTACGTCTCTGTAGGAAGACCTATAATCAGGAGTAAAAGATCCGCAATGGCTAAATTAAACAGGTAGTAATTGGTAGCGGTGTGCATGTACTTATTTTTCGCAATAACGATACAGGTACACACATTTCCGACCACCCCGGTGAAGAAGAGCAAACAGTAGATGACAGTTATGGTAACTACAGCCTCTAAGGGCCCCCTCCGGGGTCCATTAACAATTTTAAGGTACTCCCAAAGAGAATCCCTGTCGTCTCTTTGAACGCCATACTTGCCCCGAAGCAACTCCCAAAGAATGTTGTAGCTTTCATTGTTGAGGGAGGAGTTGGTCGATGATTCATTGGTGTACCTTAAAAGTGTCGCTCTATCAAAACCAGAAGAGGCAAACATGCTCCGCTAATAAATGTTTAAAAGTTTCATTTTACATCCATTGGAGTCAGAATCCATACAAACACTATTTTTTTCAAACGCTTAATAGCGAAAACTAGCGACTGAAATACCACTCAATGGTAATTAAAACAAATGCATCCGCTTTCCAACTTGTATTGATCAATTTTCAACATCTTTTGTCTTCCTAATTTACACGACAAAATTCTGTCCTTTGTTTCTCTCGTGACAAAATCCAAGTCCAAACAAAATGTGTCGATATGCCTCATAATTAAGGATGGAAACAAATGTATAACATATTTTTAAGAAACCCTATCCTTGTTTGTGTTCCACCTCCACAATCGTTGCTTTAATGAAGGATATGCCTTGAAGATTATTCTTCTGTCAAAGCAGCATTGAACAAACTGTCTGAAGTTGAGTAAAAAAAGGAATTGGCCCTCTTTCAAATGATTGCGTCCCGAATAAATCTGGATCTGCAATTAAAAAGAATTACAAACATGAAGAAAGAAGAATCAAATGTGCTTGAAGGGTCTAGATAATGCAATTATGTCCAATAAATTACCAAAAACAATTAAGTATTGGCATGACAGACCATTATTACCGAAGCATGCTTTTAATACCGCTGTGTGCACGTTTGAATGCTGAACAACATTGGTCGGCCAATCACTGGAAGGCTGCTTTTATACGAAACTATAAAGACTGTAGCGCCAATAATGTGAACCTTGCATCGATTTTCCTCCCGCGACATCGTTTGAGAAAATCTATTTCGATGTTTCAATCTGGATGTTCATTGCAAGATATTGTATCATAAACTAATGTTTAGACCATATGATTGATGTGAAATTGAAAGATATAGTCACAATTATTGCAGCTTGAAGCATAACCTAACGACTGATTACTAAATATAATGTAATAATCATAAAATACCCTTTTCAGTTGCTGCTCGTTTATTATTAAGTGTGGTCTTATTGAAGAGGTATTTGACCGGTAAACTACTGTAGGGACATTTAATGTTAATTCTTTCCGGAAATAGCCTATTCAGATATTTTGTCCTTTAATTATGTTTAAAATTGTATAAGTACGCTTAAAGCTACATCTGAAATTTAGGGCAGGAAGTAACACAAACGAAAAAATCTCGCACACTAAAGCGATGCAAAAATGTTTTAGTAGGAATAGGCAATTTTTTCCTAGCTTTTGATGCAATTGGTCTCGGGTTGATCATGCTTACTGCTCAGGTATTGATACGTGTATGTGATACAATTTAAATTATTCTTTAAAGAGGGATAAAATTACAGCCAACTCGAATATAACCCTGGTAGAAATGGAAATGGGAGTAAATACGTAATAACGTCTTGAAGCTGGTGACCGTCTTGTTTGATATGATAAAGCTACACTGTACGAGTGCTTAAGGGTGGAGAAAGGGTGCCATGAGAGAGAGAGAGAGAGAGAAAACAAATCAGTATAATATTGCGAGTACAGTTTTGTCATATACATAGCTATGATTGAAGTGTAATAAAGTAACCAAGTATTATCTGGAATTTTTCTGGTATATCGTTTATATAGCTCTTCATTGGGGAGGGGGGTGCGGACTATCTCCATAAACCAACATGTCATTTTCTAGCTATTTAAAGCTACAAGTGTCGGTAAATCTGCACGCAAGCAATAGGCAACGTATATTCTACCGCTGTTTTGTTTTGTGTTTTGTTTTCAATATATTTTTTCTCGTGAATTTCATTCTAGGTATTACATGAAGCTTTTCATGACCTGTTTCTTTTGAACGTATGCTCTGTGTAATGATACGAGAGCCACTGAATCAGCTGCACGCGAGATTTCTTCACAGGGAGTTATCATACACCCTTAAGATGTTTTAATATTCAACTTTTCATTGCCAAAACCACTTTAGATCACCAGTTTTAAAAATCACTTCCAAGCCACAGAGCTCCGTCATAAGTAAATTTTGCCCTGTTTCCACAAAAGAATTCATGTGTTCACATACACAAAATATCTCTATTTTAGTAAACATATGTCTACAACAACAACAACGCATTCTTTCTCTCAAATTGCATTTAATTGAGTTTCTGTGTTTTATAATTAGAAAAGGGTGTTGATACTTTGGGTTTGGTATGTGATCATATTTACTGCTAATATTATTTGCAAAATGGCGGCAGGAAAGCACTTCATTATGACTTTGCACCATGCTTAGATATTTTGTTTCATATTTTGGAGGGTTTTGAACTAAATAGCGTGTTGTCGGCTCTGGTGTTTTATGGCCGCTTTTATAGGCACAGAATTTTCTGGTTTTGGTTTCATTAAGCCAAAAACTAGGTAGTAATTGCCTAGCTATATGAGATAATTGAAAGATTATCTCAAACCGCAGAGAGGTTAAGTCGACACAGAAGAGATATTTATATGCTAACCCGTTCGTATCAGTCCCCTGCAGTTTGGGCTTTTATACTGCCACAAACTCTGATGCCCTTAGTCAATTATGAAGATATTAAACGGAGTTTCAGTGGTAAAAAGATGCACTACCCATACAAAAAAAAACAGTTATGCAATTGGTCCCAAACAGATTGCCACTTCAGTAATAAAAGAGTTTATAAAGTTGACTAAACATTTAATATCCAGTTTTAGGGTTTATTGCACCATATTTTGTTATATAACCTCATCTTGATACGTATTCAGTTTATATCATTCTTGTGTGATCTTTTTCAAACAACTTCTTCCTGTATGTTGTGCGTTAGTTTAATACGTGCACAGAAACAGAATTCAGACACAGAATATATATATATACATATATATACATACATACATACATACATACATACATACATACATACATACATACATACATACATACATATACAACACTTGTAAGGTAGATTTACATCTACATCATGCATCTATACACGTTAAATAACAGCAAATAAGAACCTGTGTATTTGTCCTTTCAGGAATTTTGAAGTATTTATTTCAAAGTGTATTTAAAAACTGCACTATTGTTAGTCATAATATCTATGTGCGTGGTTCTGAAAATGAGTTTAAGTTACTATGTGTTCTGTATAAAAGACTGTGATTTTTTATGTTCCATGATTTTTTTAGCAATAAAATAGAGAGTTTGGTGTCAAAGAGTTCATTATGGAACTTTATAGGCTTTTTAACTTACTAAATAACGACAGTCAAAATGACTGTGCATCAAAATGACTGTGCATACATTGGATAAGAAATACAAAGTCAATAATCTTGTTCCTACTCACTAAGGGTAAATTAAAATGTATGCAGATTTCCTTTTATTAGTCTATGGTAAAATTCTAACCTGAATTAAAACAAATGAATTTCAAAAACTTTCGTTGAACCGTTTCAATTTGTTGGTCACAACACAGATTGATGAAGGGACAAAATTTCATAACAGTATTTAAATATTCACTTACAAAAGATAGATGCAAAGTTTATATGACCGATATATCTGCAAAGTGTTTTATAAGTGCGCTATGAAAAAAAACCCACAAAAAAAACAACATTTGCATTGCTTTAGATGTTGTGACCTTCACGTGGACATTAAAACTGAGGGTATTTGTCAGTCAAACACACAAATCTTTCACACAACTCTCACCCTTAAATAGCTAAAGCAAATAGTTTTTATTATTATAATTTTATTTATTTTTTAATTTTTTTTTTGTAAAATTGATTTAGCAACATTTTTTTTTACATTCACTTTCAACTGTCATTTCTCAAACAACTCATATACTCCTTCTACATCTCTCTGAAGTAGCTCGCGATCACTTATCTGTCTGATAGATTTATAAAACTTTCCGTCCTGAGCAAATGAAAGACACTCTGAGTGCACTAAAACTAAGGCATGTCATTTATATACTACAATAAAAAAAATATGTTAGGCCCCAAAATAGACCCCTGAGGCACCCCTGCAATGACCTCCTACCATTCTGAACCTTGACCATTTACAGCAACTCTTTGATATATGTCACACAAATATGAGGAAAACCAGACCGACGTACATGGCCAAATGGCCGCACACCCCGTTTATCCCAAAATCAATCAATCAGGAAAACCAGTTAAGAATGTCACCAGTCTCACCACAGGATCAACCTTTATGTAAAAGCAGTTTGTGAGACGGATTCAAAAATGCTTTGGAAAAAGCCAGTATAAATTGCATGTTCCTGTCTCAGTATTGTGCTGAGATTATACTTAAAGAAGGAACCATTTTGTGTGTCAGACTATATACAATTGCTTTCGAAGGGTTCCGAACTTGATGAAAAGAAATCTTCTATATCTTGCTATGTACTTTAGATCCTTGTGTGTTTTTTATGCTTTGAATTTCAACTTTAACGTTTTCAAATACTGTATCTGGGTCTGTGCTCAAGTTTTTGTGTCCTATAATTCCCAGCCTACACTGAGAGACTCATGCTTTTTTTACATTGATAAATACAGGCATTACATTAATTCATGCATGGACAAAGGCCCTATCCTATTATCAAAGAAATTAATATTATTATCGAAAGAAATGGATTTGTTGTCTGGGCCTTGAAAATAACGTAGTCGAGCTACATAAAAATTTTTAAAAAATTAAAGTCTAGTAAAAAAAAAAGAAACGGTCCGATCTATTTCATGCTATATTAGCAATGCACATAATTAGATTTGTTACCTACATCAACAAATTAATCAGAATTCAGGATCAGATTTTTAGGAGAATTAAACCAGGCGGAAACTGGCGAAATGCCTCAAGCACAACACCACGTAGTAGGACAAGAAAGGAAAAACAACCTAATTAATGCAAAACACAAACGCAATATCCGATTGGAAATTCTATGGTGAGAATATGCGATCGGAAATTCTATCATCTACGACGGAGAAGGATGAGGAGAAGAAAATGAAAACGTGTGATCATCATGATAGTCATAATCATCATCATCATCATCTTCTTCATCATCATCGTCGTCGTCGTCGTCGTCGTCGTCGTCATCATCATCATCATCATCATCATCATCATCGAGATGAATCTACAACATGAAAAGAGGAAAATGACTTGCAACTTTATTGGTAAAATTGAATCTGGACAAATGAAATGATTGTTGAAAATACATATAAATTCAATTTTATATTTTCCTCATGTTGCATTAGTTTCCTCGTCAGTTTAATTTTTTTCACTTTCATTTGATGATTGTGCTTTTTTTCCTTCCTTTTGAATGCCTTTTGTTATCATACAATACATTTATCTAAGCAATAAGTTAATTGTAACTGTTTATTTTGCCCCTGTACCATGTAAGGTTTTACAACATATATTTACTTGTAGGAATACAGTAATCAATGTCGCATGAGCTTGAGCACAGTCGCTTTCCTATGCAAATAGACAATAAATATCTTTAAGCACGCGATGAAAGTTTCAGTGATTGAGAAAGTGGCGAGCTCGAGACATGTACAAATGGCAGGCAGACAAGAAAGGGATTAAAAAAACGTATACTTTTTCAATCCATAGACCGTTTTTTTATGTTCACAAATACGAAATCCAAGAAGTACAAATCCAGCTTAGTAAGTATGCACATAGACTATACACCATATCATTGTGTTAAAAAAGACGGCCTTGAAGCAGCATGACCAATATTTCTTTACGGTGTAAGAAAACAATTATCAATTACAAAATTTGTTTCGACAAGGATGAATCTGTTAAATCAGCACATGGCCAGATTAACGTACATCCCACAGATAAACGTCATCAAGCCATACTTAATTTCCTTCCTGGAAGAAGTCTGATTAGCAAACAAACTCTGTGGACATGTTTTAGGTGACAGATGGTTCTAAGGTCTCACTCAATCAGCTATAATTGCATACTATTGTGGTCTCTAAGAAAATAATTTACATTGTTTCCAGATATTTCCTGGATGATAACCAGCAAAGAAAGTGGCTTCTGGTGAAAAGAAATCAGCACCAGAACCTAACAAAAAATGTTTCTTGAATTAAGCCTCTTTAATTTGGCATCGGATGAAAAGCTTACAGGTGTGATTCGGCCATTCCGTAATAGTAACTTGCACTAAAATGCTAGGTAATTTCATTCAAATGATAATATTTCCCAAAAATGCAACGGAACCTATTCTGAATGACTAACTTATTGCTTTAAAAAAATGAACAGTCTTGGTGTGGGATTGATCATAAATAAAGAACCGGAAGTCATAGACAATAATGGAAATATATAAGGAATAAAAGCTGCTATGCTACTCAGCTTTAGAATATTGCTTGAGCAACAAACACAGTTTCAAATTTTAAAATCCATTCTGTCTATTTTTCTGTTGTGTGTATGCTGTTGTAAGTCTAAATAAGCAAGCAATTTTTGTTTCTGTTTTTTTTAAAAATAATAATATCTAATAGATTTACTGCGTGGGCAATGATTTAGGAAACAAATCAGATTTGGCAAAATAGAGAGATTTTTTAGCCGATGATACAGTGCATTTTCCATTTAGGGTGGTCTTGAAGATATAATTGCTACTAAAATATCTGTCACAGACAATAACCAGGAAATTTTTTAATTGAAAGGTTTCCCAGTACAGAACAGTTGGAAAATCCTATCTTAATGTGCCTCTCAGAAATTAACGCGTTGACGAAGGAGAAGAACAGCAGACATGTCAATATTTATCGTCGATCTGTGTACATCCCTTTTCCTTACATTTTCTTTTTAGGATTTGTAATCTGCAAATGCAGTGTTTATTAATTATTTTTGTTTATAAAGTACAGATGACAATTATCGATATTGAAACTCGTAATTACTTTAGAATACAGAACAAAGCTCAAATTTGCTGCCTTAACGGATGACATAAACAGAAAATAGAAGGAAGAGAAGACAAATGATTCATCGACTACCTCTCCATTAGGATTGGCAGAATATTGCTGAAAGGTAAATTAGCGGAGATATCCCGAATATGTATTGTAATGGCGTATAACAAGAAAAAGAGAGGGGTTTTTTGTTTGTTTGTTTTTGGTAATTTTTTTTTTTTTTTGGGGGGGGGGCACCTCGCTTAACTCTTAATGGAAGTCTTAAAAGTTTCCTCGAACTGTGATTTTAAATTAAACAACTGACATCATTGACAATTCTGCAAGAAAAGAGATTTTCAAAGGGATTGAAATAAATAATAAAATATGTACGTTGTACACCAAGATTTATCGCTCTCCAAATGGAGCTGAAGGTTTCCCATAAATTGTTTGCAAACCTCAAAGTTTATACCTAGAATTGACATGGTAATTTTGCTCCCCAAAAAATCAAAATAGACAGACTTTATTCAACTTTAATGTCTGAGGAATACAACATGCCAGTTTCGTCAATAAAGGCAACGGGATTTTCGTGACACAGAAGCCAGGAATATGAATGTAGAGTCAATAATCTCAACAACAAAAAATGTCCATGACATGTGATAACAACCCATGAAGCCAATTGCAGATTTGAAAATCAAACCTGGAAGAATAGTAACTGTGTCATTGGAAAACTTGGAATCCCGAATACAGTATGTCACTTAAAATGGCAGAAGTCATTCATTATATTGCTCAATGGGAGTGCGTGTTAAAAACAATTTTAAACAGGTCTGTCTTTTAACTCCAACAAAGAATAGTATCTTCACTGCAAGACAAATTTCCGGTTCAATATTCAGTCCATCATTTCACCATTTTTCTGTATAATTAATTGCAAAGCATCGTGTTAATAAACTTATGTCGATCGAATCTGGTAGCTGACACAAATCTGTGTGAAGAAGAAGAAAAAGAAGGAGAAGAAAAGAGTGATGATGATAACGACAACAATGATGATTATGATGACTACGTGAAAGACGACGACGAGGATGATGATAACAGTGGCGTTACCGATGATGAAGGTGATAGTAGGAATGGAATAAAAGAATTAGAAAAATACACCGTTCTGACTTTAGTATCAGAAAATCAAGCCTTCACATACTGATATGGTCTTGAAACCATGTGTAAAAATGCACATATTTCCGAATGTACCGGCATCATGCTATTGTATTAGATATACATTTCATACGCAATTTTTATACTAGCTGAACACATTTGCATGACCTCTGACTGGTACTGTTGTTAGGCCAAGAAGCATTTAATTTCTTCAAATTGCAGCATGAGTAAAAACTAATGACGCCCGAAAAGTTAACCGTTCATTACAATTTAAATGCATTTTCTTAATGGATGAGGTTCGTTTCTTTTGAATAAACCGCATTACCGTAGCAACGTGAGTAACTGGTGTATTTTGCCCAGATAATCTAAACACTAAAATAAAGAGATTAGCCCAAAGAACGAAGATATGTCAGTAATCTTTAAATCATTGTTGAATATGAGGAAGCAGTGTTTCCTTACGAAGTAAAAGTCAAGATGGAAAACGTCTTCCATGGAACTGTTTAATTGGCAGTTAGTACAAGTCACATCTTTCTCCCATATCTAAACTAAAGATGCTCATAAATATTGTACCAACCAAAAATTATGATTTTCTTCTCAAAGAAATTCCTTATTTCAAGTCTTTTTAATTATAGTCAATAATGACCAAATTTATTGCTGTGCTTATGCGCACAACATTTTATATTACGATACTATTCTAGAAACCATCACGAATTTTCTTCTATTAGGATCTTGGTTTTTAATCATATTTTTAATTATATAGGTATCTATTATTTCAAATACTATTTCAACACATGTGTATATTAGAAATATTATAGAGATTTCTTTTTTGACTGCATGCATTCATTTACACAGCTGGACATCACATGAAGGTTTCGTTTGTTTGTGTTGTTGATTACAGGATCTAACATGTGATTAATCAATTATTGTTTCCAACACAAATATACGGAAGCGTATAAGGATCACTTAAAAACTAATATTTTTTTATTATTATTATCATTATTTTTGTCTGTGACCTTAATATTCGAAATTTCGAGATTTTTTCGAAATTTCGGGATTTATTTTTAAATTTTGAGGTTTTGTCATTTTTTTCTCTGACCTTAAGAGGCTTCCCTAAAAACAGCTCTGTCTGCAATTTTTCTCCAAGAACCTACCTAGCAATCTAACCACAGTGCATACATATCGACAACACAAGACTTTATTCCACTCAGGTTTTAAAGTTTAGAGGTATATAAGAAAAAGAACATGAATATAGCGTGCGATATCATTACATAATGCTTAACAGGGATTACAAAATTCAGAATACACAACCTAAAAACCTGCACATATTTTTCGAGAGTCCTATGTTACCTGTATTCATTAATTCATTGTATTAATAAACCTAAGTCCTGCAAATGTAATAATGAAGTATACAATTGTGTCTTTCATCATGAAAAAAAGAACACGATTGAAGCTAATGAAATTCATCAACTATTTTCTTGACAGAGTATACAATATCTTTTGATGTAGAGAACATTCTACGATATACCAATCTCAACAGGAAACCTATGATTTGCAGTTCTAAGGATAATTAGGTTTTCAGATATATTTCTGATAAATCAAGACTAGTTTTATATAACCTGTAATTAGGACGTTTAGGTCGCGTATTGATGTTAGCTGCCCAAACTTGTCTGTATTGATCCTTTTTTTAGTCGTAGTTCTACTGTGTTTGTTAACCATTTAACTGACATAAAACTTTAGTTTCTTCATACGTAGCTAAACCCATCATCATCTAATATGGATTTTACTTCTAATATCCATTTAGTGTAATAAGATTTGTCACAAAAATGATTGTATAAGAGAGAATACGTATAATAGGACAAATTATCGTTCATAACCACTATTTATTCTAATGAAATAGTTTATTATGCGAGTTTTAATGCTAATAATTAAGGGTAACCAACCATATTCACCCTATATATATACATATATATATATATATATATATATATATATATATATATATATATATATATATATATATATATATATATATATATATAGACAGATATGTATGTATATGTATATATCTATGCATATATCTATATATATATATATATATATATGTGTATATATATATATATATATATATATATATATATTGGTACATTTTTTGACATTCAATATACTTCGAAGGAAAGAAAGCTGAGTTTTTTTTCAACTAATTAGATCTTTTAAAAAAAAACAAATTTCACAAGCATTTCCTAAAATCGGTACAAGTGTCGGATAGAACAGTTTTAGCTGACAATCAATAGGCAAATGTAAATAATGTATACACTTTTTTAAGTAAATACATACTTTTATTAGCTATAGATATTATATTTCAATGCCATTGAGAATATTTAATTATTGTGAAATATAAGGCCTAAATATTTATATTCATCTACAACAACAATATCGACATTTCTTATCTTACATTTGTATGTGTTATCTTTCCTTTTTGGAACCAAATATAATAATTTTTGCTTTCTCTATACTGATTGTAAGTTTCTAGTTATCGCAATATTTACTAAACATATCAAGTGTATATTGCATGTGAATATGACTATCTGCAACAAGTACTGTCATCAGTGTATAAAAGCAACATAATATTTAACATATTCACAAAATCATTTCAGTACATCACGACCTTGACACCCATTTACTTATTTAGGAATAAGGAGAACAATAATGGAAACAAATATTTCCCATGTCTTACACCTTTTTCACAGGAGAAATAAAAACTGAGTATTCATTATTCACCCAGACACATGATTTGATACCATGAAAAAACGGAGTATTCATTTTTCACACAGACACATGATTTGATACCATTAAAAACGGAGTATTCATTATTCACACAGACGCATGATTTGATACCCCATTAAAAACGGAGTATTCATTATTCACACAAACACATGATTTGATACCATTAAAAACGGAGTATTCATTATTCACACAGACACATGACTTGATACCGTTAAACACGGATTATTCATTATTCACACAGACACATGATTCGATACCATTAAAAACGGAGTATTCATTATTCACACAGACACATGATTTGATACCATTATAAATACTTAATATAAGAATAAAATACGTGTCCCTTATGCCGATCGAATACAGCTTACTTATTCCATAATCTAGCTCTCCATACATTATCAAAAACACTTTTAAACTCAACAAAAGAATACATCAATTTCTTTTTATAATGTCTACAAAAATATCAATAAAGCTATACGAAAGAAATATATTGTCTATTGTGGAGTATACTTTCTTGAATCCAGTTTGAGTTTCAGATAGTAAACTGTTATAATCAAGCAATTTAATCTACCTAAAATTTAATAAAGCGGTAAAAACTTTACCAAAGCAGACGACTAACGTTATAGGTCTATAATTGGAAACATCGGTTTTGTCACCTTTATCTTTTTATAAATTGGCACAATAAAACCTGTAGTCCAACTATGTGATACGAGGCCAGTATTCAAGATTATATTAAAACGTTTTGCATGCACATTTAACATTTCAGCAATTAAACCTGTTCTATATTTATTTAATATATTATCAGTTGAACTTGCTTTATTCTGTTTTGGATTGGTAACAACTTGGGACATTCAGACAAGAGCTATCGACAAAAGCCGCCGCTTCCACAAATTGGAAGCCACTTAAAGTCGCTACTAAATAATCAATTTGGCACTTATCACCTGATGTTCATGTTTTAATTCCCTTGTCCAAACCTACTATACCGTTACAAATGTGCCTATTATTATTATTTGTATACAAATTCAATAAATGCATACTATACCTATTTTTTTTTATAACGTAGGAATATTGGACCTGGGATATATCATATTAAATTAATCTGGACGCTCGGTGCCCTCTATGTAATTCATTGTATCGTTATCAAGATTGAATATTCCAACTTGATTTTTTTCGATTACGGTACATATCTTTTGACGACCTCACCTTTATATATATTTACCTACTCACCCTGACAACTTCTACTTATCTACCTCATTGTGTATCTACTCCACTACCTACCTACCTAAATAACTGCTTTTTTCCTAACTCTCCATTAACTTAACGATCTAACCTACTTACCAACGAAATCATCAACCTAACTTCCTTCATATTTATGTTATTAACCTCCTTGCTCCCTGGTGACACCATCTATTTATCTTCTACCCAACTATCAATTCGTCAAACTACCTACCTACTTGCCACGTAATCGAATGTCTCGCATTCACCTATTGCGTCTATCTAACCATATACCGTTGTACCTTCCATTTCCGTGCATCTAAAAATATCGTTATCTTTAATTATACCAAATAAAGTTCAGAGCACAGAGAAAGAGAAATAGTGCATCAAATGTCTGTGTATGCCAGTCTTTGCCAATAATTGGTAGAGATCAGGATAGTCCGATCTCCCGCCAAGCAGCCGGCCGGAAGGTCTTGCCAATTTATCTCCGGCACCAGCGTTAAGTAGAAGGAAATGGCTTGAATTATTAGACTGATACAATCAGGAAATGCCAGTCTAAAGCAATGATTTGCATTCACAGATTCGCTGCACGGACATTTCTGAAAATGCCTGTAACCATTCTCTAAAATGGCCATTGCATGGGATACATAAACAACGCACACCCTTCCTTTACACTGGTACTCTAGCCAGTTAATAACTATGCTATAACCGTTGGTCTGTAAATATTATATTTTTGCGTAAAAGCGATCCCGAAATTTGGAGTTTCTAAAATTATCGCCAAATTTTCATCCATAGGTAAAAGTCTTTGATAGATCCACATGATGCAGCCTCTCCGAATCTTCTGGACTGATTGTCAGATAAAAACTGTCAAAAGATTTGGCGCCGTTTATTGGGTTCAAAGCAGAATATACATTCCTTCTTGGAACAGGACATTTTGATCGAACAAAGAAAAGTACATAGAAGCATCTTTTTAAATGCATACACTAAACGATATCCGCAAATCCAAGTGTTTTCCATGTAGAAAAGTGATTCTAAGAGTCGCTAAGTGCAAATAAATAGCAATTACTATCCGGATGGTTATTTTCGAGGCAATACAAATCTTGTGGTAATGACTCTGACGATACAGTGTTTATATTGTATATATATATATATAGTATATGGCTTTATTGAGAGTTTGAGTCACATATGGAACGTATATCTCACCTTGAATCACAATTTAATTGCTTTGAAATTGTTTAATGTAGGAAGTTACATTTATAGCACTGATACTATAAGTCGGTGAAGACGACTAATAAATTGAAATTTTCATCCTGAAAGTAAGTAATAGTGTTTCGTCTCTTGCATGCCTTGGATATAAAGTTTAGGCTAATAATTCAAGTCGTATACATGTCATTTCGATTAATAATAATAATAATAATAATAATAATAATAATAATAATAAACACTTTATTTAACGGATGTAACTTAGTTATTTACATATTACAACTAATCGACATTGAGACTCCGGAAGAGACACGCACACACACACACACGTATATATATATATATATATATATATATATATATATATATATATATATATATATATATATATATATATATATATATATATATATATATATATAAAGTTTCAAATGGGATATTATTACATATAATGGCCCCAATAGTATTGAAAACTCTTTGCAAATATTTTTTTCCTTTTTTTGGAATTTGAAAGTTCATGAATGTCATTGATCTGAGATTTGGGGTTTTTCTCTGCATTGAAAAGCATTATTCAAGTAAACTGGGAAAGACTTAACAGAAACTTTACACATCATTTTCGCTTTTCGAAGGTAAAGTCGTTCTTGAAAAGGATGGATTTTGTAAGTATTGGTTGCTTCTTGAATATTTCCAATTTGACCATCTAGTATTATTTTACAGACTCATTCTTGCAACAAAGTAATTTTATTAATAATGACACCAGTCGCATTTCCACATTTTACATTACAAAAGTCCAAATGAGAATAAATGTATTTCCTGTAGAATGTGATAAGGTATTGTTGTTAAGTGAAGTACTTTTTTTTCTTCTACATAGTCAAAGATAGAAGCTAATTTGCTTTGTAATGAAACTTATATGATCAGACCAAAGTAAATTACTGTCAAAAAGAAATACCAAGAATGTTGCCCTTGGAAACCACTTTCAGTTTTTAATTATTATAGAAAAGGCTTAAGTTATCTGTTTTTAATTTTGCTCTGTTTTTCTTTGTGTTATTGATGAAGCTTTTGTTTTATCTATATTTACAACCAATTTATTTTCCTTACACCACAATTAAAACCTATTAAATGCCATTTTAAAATTATTTTTAAGTTCAATTTTACGGCTGCATACATCAGACAGATTAGTATCATCAGCATATATATCGGTTTTGTATTTCCAATATTTAGGGGAAGATACAAAAAACAAGAGTGGCATTTTTATCCTTTTGCCATACAGTTAATTTTTTTGCAACACTGTTTGTTTGTTTGCCACACGGTTTATTTGTTTGCCACACAGTTTATTTGTTTGCCACATAGTGTGTTTTATTACTTTCAGATACGTGAGATGGAAATAAGGGTGTTAGCAATCGTGTCGGAGATTCAATTGTCATCAATTTGCATTATAAACAAACATCACGTGATTTGTGTTATTTGTCTTGGCTAGATCCAGTCCCACCCGGTTTCATCCTGTTACAAATATAATTGTCTTAGTAACAGCAGATGCTGCTGCTATTAAAAGACTTGGACCTATCATATCAAGTCCTGTTGAATTAGTATTGTCAATCTTTTGCACATAATTTAGAAATTTAGAATAAATATTGAACATATTTTAGAAATATAAAATCTATTATATTACGACAGCCTTTGAGCACAAAATCCCCTAACCCGTGAGTGATCTGATACAATCGTATGTTGTTGGGGTTTTTTTTCTTTTTTCTTTTTAAGTTTAGAGGTCACATTACAAAAACTTCTTTAAAATATTTTCCATTGTACAGGGTCATCAATGCATAAAGAATATCAATCTTTTTATTGGAAGTCCTAATTCATTAAATATTCTCCTGATAGATTATTATATATTATTCTTATTTTCTTCAATAACATTTTGATAATGCGTCTTTTAAGATTTTCTATTCAGTTTTGTTCCTTTATTTCTCAAAATGTTATACTCTTCGCGGTGGCGGCGCGATGGGGGGGGGGGCGAGGGTTCAATTACCCGCAGGCGCCAGCGAAGGGGGGGGGGGGCACCGTCGAGTATTTCACCTCACTTAGATTGGGTGGTTGGGGGGTAGATAGAGGTTGGCAACTGACATAAAAACTGTTCTTTGTGGCAAGGTAGGGGCACCACTAAAGAACATTGCCACCAGGCGCCTCGAACCCTCGCGTCGCCGCTGACTCTTCGCTATCTGAAGCTTTCAAGTAGTTTCTTGTTTTAATTGCATCCAATATTTCTGGAGTCTAGTTTATGATCATGTTTTATTCTATGAATTTTAAGGGAGCATGTTGATTGGCTACATTCGTAAATATTTCTTACCATCGAAATCTTCATAAATTGATATAGTATCCCATGGAACCGGTTCTATGTCTAGCAGAAAGTTTCATTTGTTAAAACGTTTAAAAGACCCGTAAAAAATGTATTTGTGGACATGCTTTTTATGACTTTTGCTGATTGTTTTTCGTGTAAGGAAAATGACATGGCATAGAAATCACTTAATCTAATCTTTGGATTAATATATTAATATTTTTTTATAGAGTGTTAGTATAGATATCGTCGATAAGTGCTTTAGAATTGATATCGTCGATAAGGGCTTTAGAATTGATATCGTCGATAAGAGCTTTAGAATTGATATCGTCGATAAGGGCTTTAGAATATGCTCTTGTTCCGGAGGGATCCTTAACATATTGGGTCATTCTTTGTAAATATCATCCTCAAACATTTACTATTCTTCGTCATCGTTTAGGATTTTTTTCAATTTCTAATTGGGCAATATATATATATATATATATATATATATATATATATATATATATATATATATATATATATATATATATCTTCCAGTTTACGTTAGATGAAGTTGGCCTGTATATGAAGCCAATAAAAAAGGACTGGAATTGTGTATGGAAATTTGTACTGTTTTTCATATAAACAAAGAGCTTTTGTTTTTCTGTCTTTACGGAAAGGTATATCATAATTATTTACTAACAAAGTGTTATCTCAGTGATCCTCCTTTAATAATGTTTCAAAAACTCCCAACACATGTACATCATTCTCTGGTGAGGTAAGCATGAATCCAACTTTATATTTTTTTTCCTCTAATACATTGTATATTAATATATCCATTATTAAAACTTTTTGAATCCCTAAGTTCAAGGTATCAGTTCTTGAATTGGCACTAGGTCAGCGGTCCCCAACCTCAGGTCGCGAAGCAAATCAGGGTCGCGGGGGGTCCTCAGTAGGGTCGCGAATGGTCTTTTTTAATGCTGAAAAGTGTCCGAAAGGGTTGGGATGTCTTGTTGGTGGCCAATTTAGGGTAGCAGCAAGATAAAAGGTTGGGAACCACTGCACTAGAAAGTGCATAAACATTAGTTGCATCTGCATTATTATTATTATTATTATTATTATTATTATTATTATTATTATTATTATTATTATGCTCATAAATATGTCCACATTAATGATCTCGGATCCAAAAACGTGTTTGTTTGTTTTTTTTGTGTTTTTTTTTTTTTTTTTTTTGTTTTTTTTTTTAGCAATACCATCAATTTCGTCCTTCCTCAATACATGCACAGGGATAGTGGTCATGATGTCATTAGTCAAATTTAGAGGCACCTTTTCTCTGGTTTGTGAATATGTCTATATTAGTATCTGCATAGGTGCCATTCCTTTTAAATCACTGCAATTGTACTTTATATTATTACTGTAGGAACAAATATACGATAGAGCATTGTATGTTTTTACACTTGGTTTAATTGTTGTCTCTTGATCACTGAGATTCACTATGTATGAACCTAGGTCGATGTCTCCACCAATAAGAAACATTAAGATTGCCGTCGTTGGCATCATTGCCAACCCCCAACCCCCCATTGTACATATTATATATTATTATAATGGATTTAGCTCTATGACCCAAACCATGACACACCCAGCATATAATATTCCTGTTGTGGTGACACTGGAAGTCAGAGTGGTTAGTTTTACCACAGATGTTGCACCCTTTTTTGTATTGTGTATGTCTATTCAAAACGTTAAATTTGGACATTATTTCTTCAAATGAAGAATTGGAAGTTCTTCTAAATGTTATGTCACTATTACTTCTGACAATGATGATAACTGCCTAAATGTTTCTTACGAGTGTTTCAGCCCACGAATATAACATAGCTGAAATAGCCATCCTCTATGAGATAGTCATTGTAGTTGTATACTACATTGCAATTCCTCTGTCTTGCCGAGCGGCAGATATATTTTTCAATATCTCATGCAAAACAATCTTTTCATGAAATCAGTTCACATAATGTGTCAAACTCGAGATTATCTGCATTAGCAGCATTGTTTCCAGCTACATACCGTCTGTACTCGCGTATAGCCCGATACCAACTGCAAACTGAATAGACCCAGATCTGCCGTTGCATAATGCGCCGGCAGATCTAGGTCTATGCAGTTTGTAAGGACTACTCCGTAGAACAAACAACATAGACCCTGATCTACCGGCGCATTATGCGACGGCAGTTCAGGGTCTATGTTGTTTGCATTTGATACGCGAGTATATACGGTAGGTCACATTAGGCGAACAGTTTCTGGTGTTAAATAGCTTGATTATTTTGTGTATAATCTCCATAGTTGCAGCAGAAGCCACGAGATTTTTATATGTTACTTTTGTTTTGTTGCTGTTATTTTTGTTTTTATAATGCTCATCAGTCCCTTTATGTATATGGCATGTACAACTGATTTACCCCTAAGTAGAATATTATTTTTCTTTGAATTCCTTCTCCTGAGTTCCCTGCAAATTGTAATGTTCTTAAGGCTGGTACATTCTTCTGAGTTCTCTCACTCTTTCTAGATTCTAATGTTTTCTATCACTCCCTGTCCACTTTCTGCATAGGCATATATTTGATCTGAGCAGGCAACGCTGCTATCTTTGTGTCTTGTGTGTCAGATGATATAATGGCCAGGGTTTGCTGCTCTTGGTAAAATGTATATCTTTCTGAGATGCAGAGTTATTATTTTCGTCAATAAGTTTTTCTAATTATTGCTGTAGCCTACCTACTTAACCTGGAAGTCCAACAATTACTCTCATCAAATGACCACTGTCGGGGTTACTCTCATCAAATGACCACTGTCGGGGTTACTCTCATCAAATGACCACTGTCGGGGTTACTCTCGTAAAATGACCACTGTCGGGGTTACTCTCATCAAATGACCACTGTCGGGGTTACTCTCATCAAATGGCCACTGTCGAGGTTACTCTCATCAAATGACCACTGTCGGGGTTACTCTCATCAAATGACCACTGTAGGTAATTTACAATGACCACCTGGGTTGCAGGATTAATTGGGGGAATGGATATACATGCAGGCACATTACCCTTAGGGAATTCTCGTTCGTTATTGGGACCATCTGGTTCTGATCGTCATGGTTTCTATCAAGGGAGGTTTCAACACCATATGTGACTATAGCGTTCTTAGAGGGATCTAAATCCTAGTAAGGGACAGTCAAGAGAAATTTTTGTCTTCCCACTGCTTTAGCTCCCTGTCCCCTTACCAAAAATAGATCTTTCCTTAGAAATAAAACTGAGATTTTGAAACAGTCTACGTGAGTTGCTACAATACATTTTTTTCAGGCTTTTCCTGCGATAAATTACTCCTCAGTGACAGCGAGAGAGAAAACAAAGATAAGAATGTAATAAATAGATGTGATCCTAATATGGAAACTCTTCCATAACAGGCAGGTGAGTTACTACAGAATCATCATCATAATCATTTTAGAACCCAATGCTAGAGTAAAGAAAAGATGTCGAGAGTTTACCTTTTTGCAACTAATCTGGCATGTTTTTAAGCAAATGAAACAATATTTAAGGAGATTATGAACATATTAATCGCACCCTCTTTGTTGAAAATTAATTGAATATAGTGCACTGTGTAACCTACGCCCATTCTTTTGTAAATGCATTTTCCACTAATAAGAGATAAACTTAAAATGTTATTGAAATGAGGCTGAAAAGAAGATAACGTCTTTATCTTCTGTTGAACAGTCATAATCGTTGATTGAATAATTCCATTTTTATGATTCACGAAAGCAAACACGTAATTTACACGTCAGAATGACATGTTTGGGTTTCAGGGTGAACACTTGCATGTGTGTATGTGTTGAATACCTACAGTAAATAATCAGAGTAACTGCAAACATATAGTCATCGTTACACGGATTCTACTTACCAGTGTTGAAGGTTTTGTACGTAGCAGAATTAAATATTGGTCTCATCTGTTTTCAAATCTGCACATGCTGCATATCAGTTGTTTTTTTTCTTTCCGTTCCGAGCGCAATGAATCTTTTACAGATATCTAAGCACACAATTGGATTACTTAGAAGATAAGTCGGGGTTTTTTTATCATTCAGGCGCTTATGCTATTATTTTCCCGGCCATATCTTTCTGTGGTGCGTTCAATAGACATGCAATCAACGAATGTCATATTAATATCCACCAACTTTAAAAATCTTCGATGTTTTCATTAAGCTTTCTCTATTCAAGATGCATCAAAATAAGGCAAGATTCTCTTTAGATATCCATGAATAAATATTTGCGATTTAGCATCATCACTCAGTATGAGACATACCTTTCGTCTGGATAAGGTGATCGAGGAAGATATTCAAAAGAACACATTAAGGGTTCGAAGGATATTCAATAAGTATGAATTAGTAAACAAAATAGATACACTTGCATTAGGATAAATCAAGATTGTACAATGACGCAATTGTAGGACTGAAAACATTCATATAAATGGCTTTATCTGGGCCGTGACAATTCATTATTTTACATCAATAATATCATTTCCGAAACTGATGACAGACTGATTAAGACTTCGATAACAGTTAGGTTTATTTGATTACATGCTCGTATATTTTATTATTACCAAACAAAATAGAACCAAAAAAATGGAAACTTTACAGCGTAGCAGGGAACAAGACATTGCCCTCTACTGACTATGTACTCGATTCAACCTTAGGTTACCGTCAGTAAAAATTCTCAAATATAAAATTACCCGTTGAATGGTATCGAAAATGAGAGTATTGACCACCATATATGACCATATGCTTTTAGTTTCTTCTCTTCTCCATTATTCTAAAATGAAATGGATTATTACGTTAAATATGCTGAAATATTTATCCTTCATGCATGTTAGAAATATTATATGTTTAACTGAAATTATTAGACAGTAAAACGACTATTATTCTGACAGACACAGCCTCTCCTGTACTTTATATTTGCATCATTACCGAATATCGTCACAACTAATCATCCGTACATGTTTCGCTGTGAGTCAATATAATGAACGCTATAATGTGCATTGTTAAAATATTTTTGTTTTATATGTACGGAGTATTAACTTAGAAATTGTTCACTATTACTTTGATTACTTCACCCAGTGAAGAACGTGAAAGGGGTTTATTGACTTACGTCATCAGCACCTGTAGTAAATCTTTATCGTATTGACTAGAAACACTCACCGTGCGCTCTTATATTCCTTCCATATAAAAAAAAGCTGCCATCGTTATCATGAGCCATTGCTACTGCATATGTGATCAGAACGACGTCCTGTACGTAAACAAGACGAATTATCGATTGTGATATATAGAGACATGGCAAATTTACATTCTCAGATTGTTATATTGTGCCAACGTGTCAGCAAGACAGGACGAATATATACATTTTGTCATCGCGTCTACATAATCGTGTCATCATATTGCAATCGGTAGCTCGACATGTTGACGAAATCGTGTATTCTTTGATCACGTATGCAATGGAAATATCGTGTCATGAAGACGGCAACTCAATGCTTGCACAACTATTTCATTTTCTGTACAATGAGACAAAGAAGCTAGTAAAACTAGTATCTTGTGACTTATATAACAACTATGAGAAAACTTGTTAAGCATCGATAATGCGTTTTAATAATTAACTTGTGGTTACGATCAAGTAACTAACTCGTTCGCGGCGCATTAGTACCCTGTTTTGCGCCACTAATACACTACTGTATGAATTCTGGGGTATTAAATGTCTAGAGTTAGAAGATGAAATGCAAGCTACAGTCTCTTTGTTAGACTGTAGCAATGTGAATTTATGCCAGGGGCATCACAAATCTTGTTAAAATTTTGAATAGTATAATAGAATGAAACAAAATTGTGCTAGTTGGTGGCGGGTGAAATTTTTTATCAAAAATTCCCTTCAACTACGTTACTTTGGAAAGCATCGTCATATTCTAACAAGTAGTTATGAAATTTACATTGTTTTCAAAAATTTACGAAAAAAAAACTGTCACTGGAACGTTGAATTTATTTTTTATTAAAGTGCATTGTTTGGGTGACGCTTCTCTGTTAATCAAATGAAAGGAATGGCTTTAATAACAATCTCGAATCGCATCTACTAGGACAGAAGCACCTCCTAATGGCTCAGATCAGATCAGACTTTTTATTTTTTTGGGGAGGATGTGAGGCCGGGGAGGGGACTTGAACAGAATCAATAGCTGCATATAAATACAATAAGGTCACATAGGATTTCATTAATAGTTGGAATATTATGCAAAACATAAAATTTTATGTACAAGAAATTACATTTCTCATCATAGAGGACAATTTTTCGATATGAAAGCAATATTATTATTGTTCGGATCGGTATGAAAGCAATATTATTATTGTTCGGATCGATATGAAAGCAATATTATTATTGTTTGGATCGATATGAAAGCAATATTATTATTGTTCGGATCGATAATATTAAGAACGAATCATATCAATTGTAAATATTTTTGACAAATATTTCCCGCATCAAGCTTATCATAAAATAGGTCCAACTATAAATGCGTGTAATAAGGAAGAAAAATATGGCAACAACCAAACTTAAAGTTGTAATTTAAATCACATTGTTAGCATAGATCGAGTTGTACAAATGAACAGGATTTTAAAAAGTTGAACTGACTGTGCCATAGTCTTAACGAAGGGGACAATATTCATAATTATATGGGAGAATATTCATAATTATATGGACAATATTCATAATTATATGGGACAATATTCATAATTATATGGACAGTATTCATAATTATATGGGACAATATTCATAATTATATGGGACAATATTCATAATTATATGGGACAATATTCATAATTATATGAGATACAGTGTTGACCCGTTTCAAAACAAGACAATGCAATTTGTTCCAGATTTTAAAGTCAGATATTTAGTTATAAATTATCGGATTTCTGATTTGATTAGACAAACTGAAATATTTTTTTCGGGTTTTTTCTTCTTTTGTTCTTATAAGATGCAGCTAAACCAATCAACCGGCTACAATATATAGTAATAATCCCTAAATAAAGACTTAATTTAAAAACATGCATTGTGAAGATGGGATTCTTAAAAAAAACTGGGTTTCAGCTTGAACATTTCCTGGTCACATGCACTTTTCTAAAAATCAAATAAACAACTGTTTTTCGTTTTGTTAAATCGATCATGGAATTAAATACAAACGGGACCTGAGCTACCTGGAGCTTTTCTTGTTGATTTAGAGGGCATTTATTTTTGTTGGATTGAGGAGAGAATTTTGCTCATGCTGACTTGTATAATCGCCTTCAAATCAGATTGCTAAAAGACATTTTTTTCCTCAAGCAATCAACTGGAATATGATAAACCCAGCTGGATTTATCGATCATCCCTCCTAGTCCAATTTCCTCTGGACTCATAATTTCATAGCACAATATATTCATTAATTTAGAACTCTAAACATTAGGGTCTGTCATTAAGTAAAAATAGTATTTTTTGTGTTACCATCTTATGTATGTATGTACAGTAGGTAAGTAGGTAGGTAGGTGTTTACAAACTTACTTTTTTGTTTGTAAAGACAAGGTTGCATTGATAGGAATGGAGCGGGTTGAAATCATTGCCAAAAAATGAGAGTTTATTTTTCCAATAATATCTTTTATCCCTATTTTTAACACTTATGTTCTTTTAGACTCTAAAATTTTATTTAAAAGTCATTATGTTATAAAGTAAGTGTAGAATAATTTGATATGGTTAATACGATGCTATAGAATGAAGGATAGTCCGATTTCATACACATTTTGGAAGATATTGAGATATTTCAAGTTGTTTTAAATCGCTGACCGTGTTTGTATACCCGATAAAGAATAACTGTTCCATTATTCTTATCATATCAGTGAACATCGTATCCTCCTGCGTGCAAATATGGAATCGCGGCCTCGTACAGATTAGTGTGCCTACTTGCTACCAGAGGGTACCGGTTTGAATCCTGCCTAGACCAGGCCGGGTCAGTCGCCCTGTTGTGTGTCTGGTCAAGGCACTTTACTCCGATTGCCTTGCTACAATATAACCTTTCATGTGTTGATTTGCCGTGAAATACCAATAGATTAATCTTCATGCAAATACATAAATATTATTTACTTCCTCAGGACAAACGGGCTGAAAATAAAGCATCTAATCAATTGTAGAGTAACACATGATATAGCATGTAAAAGGTTGGAAAGCTTGCTTAACAAGTTGATGAATCTACTATGAAGGACACAATCAGTGACCATTTGATGCAGGATACGATTCTTTATGAGGTCTTTTTACATGTAACAGAGAAACGCTTAGAATCGGATGCAATATGCAATGCATGCCTCTTGAAGATGGGTGAGTTAAGCCCTATATTTCTGCCAAACATACAAAATATACGTTGCAAATATGCAGATGGTCATTATATAAATAAATGGAACGACATCTAGACCTGAATTTACAAAAGGTCATTACGAATATTAGAAGACTGCTGGACACATAGACGCCCTAAAGGCTTATGGTCTACATTAGTAACACGCAGACATGAATGGATTGAGTTTTGGATGAGAAGATGCTGTTGAGACATAATGTCTACTGGGATCATCGAAACATCAGACAAGCGATTTCTGAATGAAACTGCACCAATGAGACCAATATTTTTTACAATAATCAAAGATATCAAATTTCAAAGATAGTAAACTGTAAGTCTCAAGATGGCTTTTTGCATGAGATGACACATAGATAAACTAAGATGTATGTATCTATCATAAATGATAATTTACTCGTAATGACATTGATACACTCAATTATTGGGATGATGACATTGTCTGCTAAGAGATATAATTATAGAAAAGATACGAAACTCAAAAGAAAAGCTGGTATAGAACAAAAGTTTTAAATTATTCAAAAATAATATTTTATAACGGTTTTGTAATGGCGCGGTCCATGCGGTAAATAGATTGTTGCTTCATAGTTAAAAGAAAAAAGCAAGGAAAAGAACAATGTACCAAAGAATTGATTCGAAAGGCGAAGCTGGGAGACTATAGACACCACAATAAAATAAAAATTATATCTCGTCATGTGATATTTTTATGTAACTAGACAACCGCAGTACAATTTATCACCCACCAACTCAGACATGATGCTCATACAGTTCAGATGATGTCGGTCCAAACAAGAAGACAACGCTTTTTTTTTTTTCGTTAGTCTATTGATGGGTGTTCCCAACCGATCTTAGGGCAAAACAAAGTTTTTGTATTTAGATTGTAATTTGCATGTACAAAAAAGAATGTATGTGATTAGCTTGACCTTAAATGGTGATTATTGCAATAACACTGAACTGTGATCACACAGTTTCAATGGAGTTTGTTATAACCATGCACACACACATACACACACACACACACACACACACACACACATATGCCAACAGTCTTTGTCTTGTGGCGTTCTTTAATATTTGATAAAGCTGAAAATAAACAGCAAAAGTTTTCTAAAATGATAACTAATATCATAGTCATACTTTGGAGCACTGTGTGTGGTTTAGGGTGTTTTTAGGATGCCTCTGGGACATACATCTAGTCGCGTTTTTTTTGGGGGGGGGGAGGGGAGTTGGTAAATCTTCGATACTTTGAAGGGATTATATCATGAGTCAGCAATAGGTCTTCGCTAAAATAGCGTAAACAAAATTCGAACTGTAATTATGTCATGTCACGAATCCGTTAAATTGATTATTATGTTGTTCGCCACGATAAACATCATAGGAATTCTTTTTTCTTTACTTTAAGAAGCCATATCTAATTAAAAATTGTAATCTTCATGAAAGTATTAAATAAAACATTACCAATATCAATTCAGCATTCAAAAATATAACAATGCAGTTTACTCCTTTCTAATCTATTTTTCACGTGTTAATGAATACTTTCATTAAATATGGAACAATCAAATCAATCATGTCAATTTGAAGCCTTATAATTGTTGTATGGAGTTTTAATTAAGAATTGAAGTTAATATGTTACAGGATTCATGAAGTCGCGAAGCTTGAAAATTGATTACACACTGTGCATGAAT
Organism: Margaritifera margaritifera; assembly: GCA_029931535.1. NCBI lineage: Eukaryota > Metazoa > Mollusca > Bivalvia > Unionida > Margaritiferidae > Margaritifera > Margaritifera margaritifera. Next base: position 1,226,086 of record JAQPZY010001678.1, read on the forward strand.
GGCAGTAGCGAAGTTCAATTACTATAATTACAAATAGTTATAAAAAATAATAATAAAGGATCTTAAGAAATAAGTAATAGAACTATAGTTTAACCATTGTTTTTACAAATATTGTCAAAGCGCAAAAGAAGGGTTCATGAATTTGTTTCTGACATCATGAAATAAAAGCATCTTGTTTTCTGCGTTCCATAGTACTATTTTAACCACTCTGACTTGATAAAAATGTGTAATTATTATGATATCACACAACCGATTGGTTGAGTCTAGTAACAAATTTAATAATCCTAAGATACCTATTCAGCGAAAGACGCACGACCGTAATGGTCCGAATGAACAAAATGGCGTTCGATAAGTTCTCCTCAAGTGGTCTCGTTTATTTACTTAATTTTACTGTTAATCACATATAAATATAAATATCTAAGAATTTCATAATTTACACAAGAAAATTAGTGAACATTATATTCATAAACAAAATCAAAATGGGGGGGGGGGGTAGTGTTGGGTTGTTTTACCATTTAAATCAAACAAGAATCCTGATTGCAGTGTACTTTCCCGTTGGCGATACGAATACTCCCGTAAGAAACAATTTAACAGAATCAGCTGAACACACACGAAGGTTTCACGCCCCATAAAAATTAGCTGCACCATGCGGATCTTGTAACAAGGCATATGCAGCTATTCTACCAGGTAAGAATCGTCTGTAAACAGTGGCGGCACGAGGGTTCGAGGCGCCCGGGGGCAATGTTCTTTAGTGACGATCCTACTTTGCCAAAGAGAACAGTTTTTATGTCAGTTGCCAACCTGCATCCTCCCCCCTCCCCCATCTTAATATAAGTTTTCTGATGAATTGACCCTGTTACAATAAGGTGAGGTGAAATACCATGAAAATTTTAGCTGCAAGAAAAAGAAGTTCCTGAGGGCGCCCCCTTTCGCCTGGCGCCCGTGGCAATTGCCCCATCTCGACCCCTCCCTCGCGCCGCCACCGTCTGTATAATCTAACAATAACAAGACAGCTGGAAAATCTACCGAACAGATTTGTATCGTAAAGAGTCTTATTAGAATTGCATACAAGTTTTTTTTCCTACCTGAAACTTTTGATTTATATAATTTAAAGCTTTCTCATATAACAACCATGCAATATGTCCGCTCCATAATAAATCATATTGTTGGTATGTCCTAATTTTTTATTTTTTTTATTGCGACCGCAGTTTCCCGTCCCAGCTGCCAATATTTTGTCCTTACGAAAATTCCCTTTTGATAAAAAGACAAAAACAATTTCCAATATTTATTGAACGAGAACCTGGATTCCTATGTATAAGGGCCATTCGTACGAAAGACTTACTTCTAAAATCAGAATTCCGGGCCTAGCCTAAAGGTTATGACCACATTCTGAGACTTTAACTAAAACTAAACTCACACTTCAGACGTCTGATTACAAGTCCTTGAACGTAAGCTGATAAAAAACAAAATTGTAATTTTGAGCCGAATCTTAGCCTAAGTATGTGAATATTTTATGACCTTCATGCCCAGTGGTAATGAAATTCTATTACATACCATTTAATCTTATATGTTTGATATGACGTTCGATATAGATATTCAATCTGTATTTGCGTATCACATATCCAGATTGGAACTATTTAGGTGTTTTCACTGAAGTCCGCGCGACGATATTCTTAGACGTACCAATCAAACTTTCATAAATCCAAATTAGTTTTGAATTTCATTCATGCTGTAAAGCTAAACATTTTTAGAAAGCGAGAATTAATCGCGTGAGTATTGGCTGTATTGATCATGATAGCGCATCCAAGGATTCAACCCCAAAGCACATTATTATAGAGCTGATATTTCGGATGTTAGATCAGCCAGACTTTCATTCGTATGCTTTCTAATATATCGATCATCAATGTTGTCTTCTAATCAATATTTCCGGTTTCTATTTAAAAAGACTTTGACAATCCGGTTCAAATGACCCATCATTATCTCTAAACAATTCGTATTCTCTCGTCCCATATGAGTAGATATCAATGCCAAGGTTATTCAAAGATGATTTCGAAAATAGTGAAGAATCCTCGCCGCATTCCGGCATGAAGAGTGTCTGTCTCTCAGAGAAAGCCGAAGGAGAATAATTCAAGTGCACTTTATGTGTAGCAAGCCATGCCTATTACTAATCCTATTTCGGCCACTCAACCACAATCACAAGCCAAATGGAAAAACTATACTCTGCCAGTTGCCCCTACATCGTGTGCTGATTATCGCAGCCGCTCCACACACACACACACACACACACACACACCTCTTCCTTTAAATAGGTTTCCTAAATTCCATACTCACTGTAAAAAAAATCGCCGTGCAAATTACTGTTATATTGAAGTTCTAGCCTTTGTTGTAAGTGATATTTGCTTTATAATTGCCGGCAAGATCCTACCATTATCACGGTATATTTTACAAGTGTTTATCATTGGGGAAAAAAATTGTGCTTTGACTGCTTACACGGTTCACATTTTTCAAATTGCTGAAACCAATAATAATATGCGCACACTGAAACCCAGTAGATATTGTATATGAAACACTTAGGAATAACTCTTCTACAGTGGATGATTGAATGATATAGACAACTGTCCTCTCTCTCTCTCTCTCTCTCTCTCTCTCTCTCTCTCTCTCTCTCTCTATATATATATATATATATATATATATATATATATATATATATATATATATATATATATATATATATATATATATAATGACAAAAAATGTATAACGGCGCAAATACAAACAGTTTCCCAGCGTTTCGAGCTAAACAAGCTCTTTTTTTCAAGGGGAAGAAACAGTTTACATCCACAAAACAAACACTAAACACAAAAGTCAAGAAGAATTCTTGACTCCTACATATTTAAACGACGGGGAAAGAAAAAAAAACAAAGGATAAACAATAGAAGAGAAAAAGAAGACAAAGTTTATAAAAGAACCGTTCTAAAACAATGTGTACATGCAGTTTGACGGTGGACGATTCCAAGAGGCTATAACATTGAAAGCACAGCACAACATATGGTGTGTTTTTTTCTCCTTGCCTTTGTGTGTGTCTAGTAAAAAAATCAGCAAATTGAAATAAAGACCACATTTTATAAATGATATTTGCTATTTTTATTTCTTTTTCTCTTTTAATTTTGAAATAACTTGTGAAATAACAAATGACGAATTCAATTTGTTGAGTGAAACATATTCCAGCGTGATACGTTCTGTGGGGTACATTCCTTCATTGCGTCACCTAATAGAAGTGATGCAAATGGAGCTGTTACTTTTTGTTGCCGGTTAAGGTGACGAAGGTACTAAAACTCTTACTCGCATTTAAACCTTTATAAGTTATCACAGGTTATGGTAATTTAAACCTTTACAAGTTATCATAGGTTAGAGCTATTTAAACCTTTATAAGTTATCATAGGTTAGGGTTATTTAAACCTTTAAAAGTTATCATAGGTTAGGGTTATTTAAACCTTTATAAGTTATCACAGGTTAGGGTTATTTAAACCTTTACAAGTTAGCATAGGTTAGGGTTATTTAAACCTTTATAAGTTAGCATAGGTTAGGGTTATTTAAACCTGTATAAGTTATCATAGGTTATGGTTATTTAAACCTTTATAAGTTATCAAAGGTAAGGGTTATTTAAACCTGTTCTTTTGCTTTCAAGTAGGGTATTAATGTTTTTTCTTTTGGTACAAAATCAACTCTAGATGGTACAACATCGGTGTATCTGTCCTATGAAACTGCAGTTCTGTCGATTTTTGCGATTTCATTTTCTTGTCAGCCACAATAGAATCAAGATGGTCATGCGGTTAATAACTACGGTCCTTCATACTACATGCAATGACTGATGTACCCTCGACATCAGGATTGATTTTAAATTTTTTTTTAATGCGAAATATTACCCTGACATCAGCGTGTTCTGACACTATGTTTTCTATAAGCAAGAGTAGTCCTACATCACATCCTTGGCAAGAGTACGTGCAAAAATGTGGCCACAATATGACCGTATCTACGTTTGATATGGAAAAATATTGAACAGCATCAGTAATATAAAACGAATCGGAATTTATTTTAAGTAAGCTTGACATAGATGACAAGATGGACTTATGATACAGGACCATGACATTTAACTGGTTGTTACTAAGATGACCTTAGATTTATATGTTTAATGAGAAAATGTGCATAAAAAAAGACAGAAATTATAATATTCCACGTTATCACCTGCAAGTACAATCGGTAAGAAACGATCGTAAAAGTGTCAGCAAAAAGAGAAAAAAATGGATGAATTATCACTTTGTACAGATGAAAGTAAACAAGAAAACAAAGCACTTGAATTGTCATAATATAATTTAGAGCTTTCATTTATGGCACATTTTATTGCATTTCTTTAAATGTTTTGACAAAGGATTACTCAGAATTTAGATTCTTAGTTTTCTATGTGCAGTAAATAGCATTTAAAATGATACTATTTCCAAATGATTCTAGAGTATGGATAAATGTTTTCTTTTGGTTCCTTTTGTAGCGATAACTGTTTCACTGTTAATATTTTGTTTGTGTCTTTACGTTCTTTTCACAGCTCATAAATCTATTTGACTTATTATACAATATATATTTCATTGTGTAGCACACTAATTGCATTCAATGTGAACTGCATCCATATGCTGATTGCTTTTAAAGAAAAACGAGAAAATAAGTCCCATTTTTTTGGATGGTCAATGCAGCGCAATTACCGTTAGGGTGCCAAGGATGCGAGCAGTATTTTTTTTCTATGTAAAAGCTTGCGAAGGCTGAATCTGAAGCCATAATTTTGCAATGAATATACGTTTATGTATATCAATATACCAAGTCCATTTTCTATGTTCGTAATGTTATAAAATTAAGAATTTACGTTCCGATTAATAGTTGTCCCTATGACAGCGAAGATTTGAAACTTCCTTCAAAGAGAAGTGCAGAGTATCACTGGAAAATAGTACAAGAAAGTGAACGGTTTTCAGTGTCGTCAAATGTTGAAAATGGCGTCTGATAGACGTTAATAGCCTCAAAGAAAAGAACATATTTTTTCATTAATGTAGAAGCTGATTATTGAAGAGGACCTTTTGAGATATCAGCGGCAAATTAAATCTTTGCGTGCTTCTGGCTTTAGGAATCAAAGTTAATTTACAGCGAAGAAATAGGAATAGTAAAAAATTGTTCCGATGTTAATCTGCATTTAAATATTTCTGCAGGAAATATTATGTCATTTTTCGTCTTCATAGTATCACATATCCTAATCGTGATAAAAATCGACGTCAGTCAAAACAAGAGGAACTGATTTTTTTCATTCTTTTATTTATTTTTTTTTATTTTTAAATTTATGTACGGAAATACGCATCGTTCAAAGGTAAAACTGTTTTCTGTTATAGTATTTTCATTAGTTCCCATAAACGTGTACCCCTTGCGAGTTGGAAATAACCGACCATAATGTTCGGCTATAATCTGGCACGAAAAATAACGTTCTTTTCATTTTTTACGAAGATTGTTAAAACGGAAGAATCCGTTTGTTAGACTCACCGAAACGCAACTCACTTACTTATCAGAGCGTTTTTTATGCGAGTTGTAACAAATGCAATAATTGTAACTCGTTTGACGTAGTAACAGATACATTAACCGTGACTCGTTTGACGTAGTAACAGATACATTGACTGTGACTCGTTTGACGTAGTAACAGATACATTGACCGTGACTCGTTTGACGTAGTAACAGATACACTGACCGTGACTCGTTTGACCTAGTAACAAATACATTAACCGTGACTCGTTTGACGTAGTAACAGATACATTGACCGTGACTCGTTTGACATAGTAACGAATACATTAACCGTGACTCGTTTGACCTAGTAACAAATACATTAACCGTGACTCGTTTGACGTAGTAACAGATACATTGACAGTGACTCGTTTGACGTAGTAACGAATACATTAACCGTGACTCGTTTGACATAGTAACAAATACATTAACCGTGACTCGTTTGACGTAGGCAAAAAAATCTTGGAAACCGTCAGCTTCACATTTGTGAAAACTAAAGCAAGACATCGACAAAGAATTTCCGAAATTGTTTATGGCATCTTGACACCAAAGTTCGTATTCAGTCGTATTGATACATGTATAGGAACTCTTGACGACGCAGTGTTCTTCCTGTGGGACATGTACGAACTTCTACTAACAATATCCTAGACAATAACACAACTGGATGCTTCACGCCTAATGAGTATTTAATGAATAAGACCGTTCAATGTGTGTGTCAGACTAATTGAAATTCGACCCCTGGATCTCGCAACAACAGTCACGACAACAGTAATTATTGTACATGTACAGAGCATTCTTACGAAAGGGTAATCATAAAAAAATCAATTGTATTTCAAATGGTTAATTTTTACCCTACCACTGCAGCGATTTATCTTATAGATAACAATATAGGTATTGACAGGTTTTATTCCTCTCACCAAACAATACGTTTTTATTTCGTTCCTTTTCTTTTAAATGCTGAAATATTTGGCTTGGGTATAATATAATATATGCACTTTATTCCATATCTTCCTGAAAAGATTATGTCCAAAACTGTAGACAAACATGTTTCCTAAGACTTCTTCCATATAACCAACCTGTTTAAGAGTCCGCAAATTTTAATTCCATATGTGATATTCTAAATGTCTGAAAGAACCTAGAACTTAGCCTTCGAAATTTTACTGACGGTTTTAAAAAATTTAATAACTTCCCTGCTTTTCGACGCGTACAAAATAAAAAAAAATTAATTTCTGCAATTTTGTAACTTATTGTACTTGATAGTATAGCTTTGAATATCTGGAATGCTACAGCTAGGATCAAAGTCTAAAAACCTCGAAAAAAAACACTAAATGACCAACTTTGCTTGGAATTATATTTTTGGATGGTCTAATTAATATACAACCTTTCGTGACCTTGTTAATGTACATGCAATTGTTTGAAATATTCAATAGAAAATTCCTGATTCCTGTTCACTTATAACTAACATAATAAAAACGAAAATCATAAATACTTCTTCTAAAGTCAGAGCTAGTGATTTTGGACAAGCACCCACGACACCACTTCAGACACCAATATTCCAGATCCCAGATAACTGTATATACCCGTTTTTACTCTGTCCAAACCGCGAACAGCGTGGACCCTGATTTGCCGTCACGTGATGCACCAGCAGATTAATGTCTTTGCTAAATCATAAATAGTACGAACGACACAGACCACGATCTGCCAGCACATTATAGGACGGCTCTGGGTGAGTATTATACACGGGTGCAGATGGTACTGTGATATTTGACCTTCTGTTTGCTCATTTACGTGTTTGTTTTTGGAATGCACATGATTTCTCCCTAAGATGATCACTGATTTCTCAAAGTTTCCGTCAAAGTAACAACATTTTATTGTGAAAACTGCATTTCACGAAAATACCCTTTCATGACAATTTTGAAACTAAAATAACGTTAAAGGTTAGATATAATCATGCTCTCTCTCTCTCTCTCTCTCTCTCTCTCTCTCTCTCTCTCTCTCTCTCTCTCTCTCTCCATATGTGCTTGTGTGTGTGTGTGTGTTTGTAATAAGTAAAGATTGTGACTGATTATAGATATTCTTATATCAAATATTGTTCCAAACTGAAAAGGTGTGCAATCACTTAAAATATTCCTGTGCTAGAACTTAAAGTGTGTAGATATTTCTGTCGACTGACTCGGTGAAGAAAGAAATAAAAGTTAGATTGGTTTACATTGAACACATATCTGCACTATCTGCAACAGTTATGTCTTCCTTTTCATGGTTCTTATCTATATATTTCTTCACTTATTATATCTACTCTTAATGTATTCTGCAAGATTTGTGTTTTTTAAATATAAGCAATAAAGATAAGATAGTTTAAAGAATCATAGTAAATAAGCAAGGAAAAGGTTGTCTCTTTCTGTTTAATACCTGAAAATAATTTTGCATATATCTTTCATGTGATCGAGATGATACATGATGAAGAAAAACAAAAAACACACACACACACACACACAAACAGATTACACGTCAACAATATATATTGCTGCAGAGAAGAAATGCATCAGTCTGTAAACAGGTAATTTTATTAATTCATACTTCAAACTTGCAAACAAATTAAATAAAATACGAAATGTATTGTCATTTGCATGTCTTTCTAAAAGATATGGTGATTTTCACTTATGGAGGTAAGCGGTCATTACAGTATAAACAGTTTACGACAAATGCATTTTGGTAGAAGAAATACATTTTCCTAAACGATGCGGTTTTATTAATTTTATTTGGTCAATATACTAATTTTAAAAAATCCAGGATGTAAGGACAAAGCTGAGAGAGTGAAGGTCAACGAAGTACTAGATAGCCAAGTCAATCCATGCAGAATGAAAGAAGGTCAAAATATAATAGAAAGGTACCCCTCGCATGTAGTGTACGTCATACCAACCCAATAATTGCCTCAGGAGTCCCACATTTCCCACTGTCTATTTGGAGTATCTCTAATAACTATAGAAAACATGTGCATTCCTCCCCTGTCTGAATATTCAAATCTAGACAAATAGCCCTGGTTGTAGGAAACAGGCACTAATGTGAAATTATATACATTTAGGATCTTTAATCAATCACAATTATCTTCAATCATAATGAACACAAGAAAGAGGAAAATTGCAGGCTTTTTTTCCTTCTTGTCACAAGGTTTTAATGAAGAAAAGGAGAAAGATGAATACACATACGGAATGTTATTGCTATGGATGATAATAATGATGATGATGATGATGTTGTTGTTGTCGATGATAATGATGATATTGGGGCGGAGGAGGTGAAGGAGGATTGGGATGAGAAGGATATGACAATGATGTTGTGGGTTGTGGTGATATCGTGCATGATAATTTTGATAAGACGAAAAAAAGACGATACTTGACGACATGAAAAATGACGACGATAGCGACGACAACGATTATCATGATGAAGCAAACAACAATTATGACGGTGACAACAAGGAAAGGAACAGCAACGATGGTGGTTGTGATGATGACGACCGTTACAGTCTTGAGGACGATAATGACGATGACGGTGGTGATAAAAACTATTCTGACTGATATATAAATGGGGGGTTGGGGGTGGAATTTGTGAGAAATGACGATCACAAGCAATTTCCACGAAGAAAACATACCAAAATATATTATCATTGCCTTAAAAAGGGCTTATTATATTTAGGATATTTTTGTGTAGTGTGTCTCATTTACGGTGTAGTTCCATTATTATTAGACAATTTATTCGTGGTTATAATAAGTTTTTTCTGCATGGAAATTATATAATTAGGGTAATAATCTTGTCCCTTTTATGTCGTTAAAACACGTAGCAATTTTATAAAACAGTATGTTTATAATGGTTAAAACACAGCAATTTTATAAAAACAGTTGGTTTATATCGTTAAAACACATAGCAATTTTATAAAACAGTTTGTTTATATCGTTAAAACACATAGCAATTTTATACAAGTTTGTTTATATCGTTAAAACACATAGCAATTTTATAAAAGTTTGCTTATATCGTTAAAACACATAGCAATTTTATAAAACAGTTTCTTTATATCGTTAAAACACATATCAATTTTATAAAACAGTTTCTTTATATCGTTAAAACACATAGCAATTTTATAAAACAGTTTGTTTATATCGTTAAAACACATAGCAAGTTTATAAAACAGTTTGTTTATATCGTTAAAACACATAGCAATTTTATAAAACAATTTGTTTATCTTGTTATAAAACATGGCGCTGTTGTAAAACAGTTTGTTTATATTGTTAAAATACACAGCGCTGTCGTAAAACAATTTTTTTCACTCCTTCTGTTATGTCTGCTAGAATAAAGCAATACACGCAAGCTGTATCCAACATCAATTTAACTGAAGCAACCTTTTCTTCAAGGTGAAAACAAGGGACTATTAATATATATTCTTTTTCCTAGAACTATACCCTGCTGGGTATGGATAATTCAAAATTTTGTCACAGAAAATAATAAAACTGTGGCTATAAAAATTCAAGGCGAAAAACTCTGTTACATATGCTGGCATGAACAAAAACATATTTCCAGTTAAATGAGAACAATGTTCTAAATCTATTTTCAATTGTTTTATTTGTTTCATATATAAGTATCAATAAGTTTTATGAAAATGTATTAATAATTCGAGTTATGTTAAAGCAAATGTGTCATGAAAGATCAACACAACATTTCTTTTTTCATTCTCTACTTCCGTGCAAAAGTTTGCGGAACAAAAATGGAAAAAGTGAAGAAAGAAAGAAAGAAAGACTAATACAATTAACTTCTAAAAAGAAAATAACGGTTTGATTCCTTACCCACTTATTAAATCGCTCTGAATGAGAAAAATTATAAATGTCTAGTTTCACTATTGCAGGCGTTTTGTTTTCAGTGTTCTTGGTACAATTTGAGAGATGTTTAGTCAAAGTAAATAAAAATGTTTCGAACTTAAATTATATGCATTTACATATATATCAGAAATTGTATCTACGTATATCGTCTACTGTCTATTCTTATAATGTTGTACTTCTTGTACCCCACCCCACCCACCCCCACCTCCGTTCCATGCGTCTCTTTGTTTATTTTCATCAGTCGAGTCTAACACACACGGCAACAAGAGTAACACTTTCTTTCGTTATTTATTCAACCATTATTAAATAAATAGAAGGGTTTTCAAGTCTGATGATCTAATCTGATACTCCTACAACTACTTAAAAGAGGCAACATTCCTTGTACTAGCTCCTTGATGAAATGCGTTTTCTTTGCTTAGAAAATCATTCTTCATCGTGAATGTGTTTTCCATCTGTTGCCCACCATTGGCTCACCTGCGGGGGTCAGCCTTATTACACTAAGTACATCATAAACATTGCAACCACTTTGAGACATTCACTCCTTAATTCGTTCGACCACTAGAGATTCCAGAACACGGGAGATGACTAAAACGACGGTTACAAAAATAGGGTCAAAATATGTAACGTTCTTTCATCAAGCGCTATATCCACCTGCGTAACATATTAAAGTCCTGCTAACATATGGCGGAAGCATTTTCACAAAGAATAATTTAGGAATATTATCCGACCGTTATTGTGGAATACTAGTACCCAGAGATAGACGACTATGTAATATGTTTAGTATGAGATCTATTGAAAGTGAATATCGCGTTTTACTTCAAAATCTAATTTATAGGTAATTGTTGTTAAAGTAGTTATCAAGATCATAATGTTTATGGTCGAATAAGGAAACGATTGCTAATATTATGTCTGAAAACTCTTTAAAATGTTAAATTCGTTGCTATCATTAATATTAAATTAGCAAATCAGAAATTTTTCAGTAAATTAGATATTGTAAAACGCAAGGGTATTACAGCGCCTCAAGACAGAGCGAACAAACAACACCTGCGTGAGGCTGGCGTGAGGTCGCTGTTTCCCTATTTCCAAGGACCACAAGACAATAGTCGGTGTCAACTGAATGCTTCTTAAACGCGCTAATACCACAACTAATTTTTCTTTAATCAACTAATGACCACACATCCACGAGACTCTGATTTCACACTTGGTGGTTTTTCTTGTTTCACATTAGTACGCTTTTCTAAGCCGTAGATCGGTATTTTATATCACGTACAGCATAACATGACCAAGACACCTAATACACAGAAGTATTCCTATCTCAAGTGACCACAAGCACTTATACGTGAGAATGTCCCGAGAATTTTGTATGTTAAGAATTTACGAAACTAATCCTTGCTACCATAAAAGTCTCCAGAATACTGTACATTAAGACGTGTCCTCCTAGTAATTGGCTAATTACTCTGTTTCAGAAACATCTTCCCAAAACACCGACTCACCATAATCAAGCAAATAATCACTAAAATCCAACCAAGCTATAAACGGAGACGTAAATACAAATAGCACATACCCTTGGTTTTGTTACGATATTAAAATGACATTGTTAATTTGAATTCTAATAGGTATATCACCTTTAAATCTAGATTTGTTTACTTGGTCACCAATTTAAGATACTTTATGTATAATTAATGCATTATCCTTTGTAAACCAACAAGTATGTAACCTTCTGACACTTGCAGCTATAAATTATTTAAAAAACCAATTCAATGCTTAATAAAGTTCGCGTTATTTTCTCTTGAGAATTCTTTCACGCCCAGGTCTAATTACCAGTTGGCAAATACATATTTGCTTTGTAGTATCGGATTGCCGCTTTTGTTTTGTAGTGTATCAATATGTTTGGACATTCATTTGCGAGCTCGTTGGTCACTACAACAAAACGTTGTCCGCACGAAGATTTCTCATTTAAAATTAAAGAAACCTCAATTCACGCAAAAAGAACGATTAGAGTTTATTTGAAGGCCTAGAACAAAATACTAGTTAAACTTTTACAAGAAGAGCGAATCCTTCAAAATATGTGCAATAATGACAGTCAAATGACAGTAGTCGACGAGAAAAATATGAAAGCGTAAACACATTCAGTCTGAACTACTTTAGGGTACGAAATTGGATAGTGTTATGAAGACACCGTACACTTCTCGTAGTATGCAAAATGCTGAAAAATTTCTGCAAGTCAAATTAAGAGTACAGTCACAGGGAGTACTTAACATAGACCCTATCTCGACACGAGAAACCCTTCACAGTCAATGAATCCTTTCAGTGAAGTATTTTATAATTATTTATCTGGGACCTAACGGACAATATAATACGAATTTTGTGTTTTATTGCCACTTTTCATACATAAAGTAACTATATATACTTTTAATAGTATATCTTAATTTTTTTATCTGATAGAAAACCTGACGGTACAATGACGCACTTCGATACCATATATCACTGGGAATTTTCAGTTAATATAAATATTGAAGGTATTTCAATAATGTGTGCTGGACAAATATCCAGGATTTAACTTTATACAAAAATATTCCAAACGATTCCGGCTAAAGTGTCCTTTGTTACAGTCAAAGTGCAGAATTAATGTCCTTCTAAGCTTCATGCTTCATTGAGATGAAAGTTTATTAACGAACAAGCTGTTTAATGACCAGATTTTTTATGCAATTTATGTAATACTTTTATCAATTTCGGTTCAAATTAAATTTTAAATACTATACTAACTGATCACTTGCAAAACTAAATAATCGACGAAACATTATTAAAAAAAGAAAAAAATGGTGTCATCGAAGGAGAGATGTAGCGCTGTCTCACTCAATAGGTGACCATATAAGAGCAGTGTGTACAGAGAAATTAAATGCTACCTACTTGATATCATTTTCTTCCCTAGTCATAAACCATGAGCACATTTAAAGAAAACTGTTTCTTGTTACATCCACAGGTCCAAACTAAATGTTCATTAAGGACACTAAAAATGACATATGTTCATGATTGAGCGGAGAAAATAAAATGACGCACTTAATGGCCGGAAATCATTGTGACTGTTCGTGAATAAGCGGAGAATACAAAATGACGCACTATATTATAGGAAATCATTGTCACTCATAAGTACGAATTAACTTTTCAAATCAACCCGCGTGCGATCTCTCATCTATACGTCATAGGTGCAATGTAACAAGGACCGTTCTCAGAAAAGATGGCGTGACGTCACACACTGCTCATACGGGCACTGCTCACGGATGCAAAACAATGGCAGCGCCTAATTTCAATCCATCGTTATAGCATGTACAGCTGGGGATACAGTTGTTTACTATTAAAAAATAAAGTAAAGAAAAGGACAGAAGCTCTACAAAGTCATAGTAAAATTATATGAAATATGCAAAGCATAGGAGAGGCTAGCACAGCTCCCCCCCCCCCAGAGAGAGAGAGAGAGAGAGACGGACGGACGGACGGACATATTGAGCTTACCGACTGGGCGCTTTGTCATGTAGTGGAAGACCACACAGAAACAGCAATAACAGTTATAGGTTTATAGTTATTTTTCTCGCGTATATCGTGTAAGTTGCCAAATTACAGAGCAAATAACGTCATAAGGGCGTTATGTAGGTATGTGACTCGGCAACCAGCACTTTATACCACGAGAAATAATACTAAACTTTTATAATGTCGATCCTTAACTCATTTACTCAAGTTTCTTTGATTCTCTTGTTTTCATCTCTGTTTCCTTTTTCTGACCTACAAGACCTTGTAAGGTACGAATATTATTCCTTTTTGAATCACATATTTTGGCTTCTGAAAATTTGCATAGACCCTTACACCAATCCATTTTCAGGAATGACAATCCTAGCGAGGTTGACAGTCTTCAAATTAGCAAACTGAACAAATAAAGTGAAGTAAATATATGGTTACATAGGTGAAAACGAGCATCTTTAAAAAAAAAAAGACATGAAGCCAACCTTTTCTGGTTGGAAGCATTGCTTTGTAAGATTAAACACGTATCTGAAAGGGGGGTGTAGGGGGTCGAGGGGGGAGGGCAGTAGGAACCTCTTGATCTGACTAAACCAGTGTTTATCTGCAAGAATTGCTACTTGATGAGTATGATATATTTCTTTTCTAACATACATCGTAACGATTTTTCAAACCTACCAAAACAAAGTTAAGTTATTTGGTTTTCTACATTAATAATCACTTTCCACAGCATATAAATTTACCCATAGAAGTCCAAGCGTATCTATTCCAATTAGCCAATCAGAATTGTTCAAGTTAGCTCATGCTTCCAAGTTTGTAAGTATAATGTGATGGACAATTGCTGTCGATTCGAGATAAAAATCAGCCATTGTAATTTCGCTGTGAATCAAGTGGATTACAGGTATGGAAAAATTATCTGCAATGAGTTTAAACACAAAATGCGTCAGATAAATTTAAAATGTGAGGGAATAGTGGCCTGAATCTACCATGATCGGCTTCAGCGTTCAAAGAAATCATGACGATGAAGTTGCAATTATTTCTTTTCTTTGGTAAATCCGGCCCTAGTTTCAGTAAACAATCCAAATTTTCTTCCTCAAATTGAAGGGGGGGGGGGGAAGGGTGCTTTTTTTATAAATATCTTTTTATATTGCTTGTTTTGTTTACTGATTTTTATGCAGACATCGAGGATTAAAATACAGTTATAATATCCCGTATTCCCCTATAAATAGTCGTTTTATTTTTGGGAAAAATTTAGGATTTCTTAAAATGTTAAGAATTTTTCAACTTGTATTTGAAGAATAAAATTACTGAGCTATTATTTAATCCTTGTGTTGTATCTACCTCTCACAAATATCCGAAATATCGTAGGTAAGGTGATGCGAAATCTCATTCTGACGAACAATTGCTAAAGATTTCGTGGAAATTAGGCCAAGTCATCACTTATGGAATAGATGAAGTGTTATTGTGACCTAGATAAAACGACAGTTGTCCCTGAAAATGCTTGGAAACATACAAACTGAGTTAAGGTGGAGTCCGATGGATTTGCTCTCTCTCTCTCTCTCTCTCTCTCTCTCTCTCTCTCTCTCTCTCTCTCTCTCTCTCTCTCTCTCTCTGAAAACAAAGGATATCAGGAGTCTGGCTGTGCCATGTGTCAAATTTACTGAGCACCCTCTATAACCCTAGAAATTTCAAAACAGTGACACCACCAATGCCTATAGTACTTGCCATTATCTTCGGTATTTTCCGCATGCGTTATCAGAGAAAGGAACAAATAATAACAAGTTGTTTCATGGCGATTTAAGGGTGATCGCTTGTACAACGTTGGAGCATTTAACCATTTTTTAATACATAATTTTTTTACATAGTTATGAGTCGACGCAATCGAAAATCGCTAATAAAAATATCTATGTATGTGTGCATTTTCTTCCGCTACTCTTAGTTGCATATATATCCCCAAGTAATCGTCGTTATTACATAGATAAGAATGGGGAAAAAATCTTGGCCACTAATTGCCCATGATAGCTGAATGAGTATTTTGAAATTCATCAAATTTCCACAGGTTGAAGATCACAGACTCCTCTTATTAAATACACAAAAAGGGCATGTTGGTGTGTGAATTTTTTCAGTATGACACAGTTATCGAGATCACATTGGTTTTCCGCAACAAAAAACCTGAGCGGTCGATTTTTGGCAGGTCCTAAATAGTTAAAGATTTCTCAGAATTCTCGCATACTTTTCGTTGACTTTATCATTTTCTTTCACGTGACTTATTCGGATTAGCAAAATTTGCATACGCCACAGTGTTCCATGTCTCAAAATATTTAATGATTCCTTGCAGTTCAATATAAAGATGATAACAAGCTGAGCTCGTTTAGAGGTTTTGCTTAATTTATAGTATTAAATAGGCATATCCTAGGAGAAACTAACGCAGCTTCAGACGTGCACTGTCTAAAATGTGGCGCGTGTACTTACTGAACGCTACTCAAAACTAAAGCGGAGAAACATGCAAGGACAGCAATAATATTGCGTGACGTCATATATATATATATATATATATATATATATGTATATATATATATATATATATATATATATATATATATACATATATATATATATATATATATATATATATATATATATATATATATATATATATATATATATATTAAATCATGAAATTGTCAAAGGAAAAATATATCTATTTTTTTTAATTTGTATATTTGTATTCTCTGCTGAAGTACTCTATGGAGCAAATCATTAAAGAAAAAAAAAACAAAGTTACATTTACGTGTGATGTTTATTGTTTATTACATTTAGGGTTAGTGGAATTATTACATTAGGGTTGAAAACTGTATATAATTTATGGTTATTACATTTATGTGAATTTATTACATTTATGAGTGTCGGACTACTGCTGTGTACGATCATTGCCGTCAGCCTACACCCCTATATTTATATCCGTGACGTCGGTATGCAGTAGGGTTATTGACAGAGTTTTCAGCACTCACATTTCTTTTTAATATACCTAAATTGTAACTGCATTACATAACAAAGACACCTGTAAACAATGTTTGTGTTCACAACAAGACATAAAAAAGACTTGTGGCAAAAGAGCATATTATGCGGAATATGAATGAAAATTCAGATACTGCAAAATCTTCTCATGGTTCTTTTGTCCTTTCCTAATACCTTTCCTAATAATATATATCTCCTTCTGCGCGAAGGAACTAATCTCCTAATGTATTGTCTGATGGGTATGAAGCCCGAACCGAAGTCGAGGTCATTATACCCCACCAGACAAAACTGTAGGAGACAGTTCCCTGTAGGAGGACACTTCCCAATGAAGAAAGTAATAATATATTTAATATTCAGTGCTAGAGCGCCCAATAGGCAGACTAAGCACGTGCTTAGGGCACTGTTATGTATGATGTTTATATAATATTATAAATATTTTAGGAAATTATAAATGTTTCTTCACTTTAATATTTGCTTAAATCTTAATGTTTATCAGGAAAAACATGTTTAACTAGTGTCCTTGAATTAGGTTGTTTTGATCAATATGTTTTCTCAATTTGAAGGTCAAGGTTGATTTTTGTTTACAGTTAGAATTCCATTAAGATGACTCATATTCTAGAACATTCTGTCATGTGACCAATCTTTATATATGCCATGTTTGGTGGACATTTTTTCAGTTTTGACATTACCATCAGTCTTGTAAAGAGCTATTACAGTTGTGAAAATTCATTCCAAATTCTAGGAATTATTTTAAATATTCATTGGATTATAACAGTGCTCATAAACTTTTGGATTTTGGATTTTTAATTGATGATTTTGGAATTTATGTGAACTTATTCAGAGATTTTGGAATACTTCATTTTGACATCAGCACATCAAGATTACTAGTACATCAGGACTTTGGAGACCATTAGCATATCATAACATTCAAGGACACAGCCGTGAATTCGGAACATTCTATATTTAGGACTTGTGATTAGAACAATCATTCTTATTGGATTATTAGGATTTCAAAACACATTACTGTAAGTGACTTTTTGATTTTTCATTTTAATTATCTAGTAATAAATTGCTTGTTGATTTTTACTTGATTTGTTGGTTTCACTTTCTTTCTGTTACATTTTTCTTAGACCATAGAGTCGTAACAGGCACCAACAAAGCAGGGGCACAAAAAATAAAGAGAAATTACGGTTTAGTATTGTTTTTATTTTGAATTACATGGGGGGGGGGGGGGGCACCATAATCTTTTCAGTGCTTAGGGCCTCTAAAGGTCTTAATCCGGCCCTGTTTGTATAACATCATATGACGTCAGCGCGGGGCAATATTGCCCGCTGGAACAGGTGTAACGACCTTAGCCAGGCATAGTATCCTGGAGTCAAAGTGAAATGCGTACTGTCATAAAATAATTCCTATTTATAGCCAATCGGAACTAGATACTTTATCGTGTGTGTGTGTGTGTGTGTGTGTGTGTGTGTGTGTGTGTGTGTGTTCGCGCTTTACATAAAAGATATTCAGGGTATATTTTTATTATGATTTAAATGGAAAATAATGTCGGATTTGAATATTGCTAACATATACATCTGTCTGGAAAGTTGCTTAGAAGTGTCATACAATTTGCACACAAAACCTAAAAGTTTGATGAATTGTGATGGTCAGCACTTCAAAAGAAGTATTTCTTTATGACAACCAGACTCGTTGTTACCTGTAAAGCTACTAAGGTCAATTAGGCGTTCGGAAAGCAAAGCATGGATTAGCAAATAATGACTCAGACAGGACCCCTGTGGCTTTTCATAACAAATTGATTGTTTTGTCTGTACTCTTTTTGCCGTGATCGCAGAGGAGTCTTGCAATTAAAACTTGTTCCGGATGTGTTAATTGCGTGCCAACAGAGAGAGCGGTGACATTAGCTTGCCAAGACGGCGGGGTTACCGATGTTGGTACTAATGATGATCTCTTGTAGACAATTTTGACAATAATGTCACCCTAAGCAAACTCTTGTCTTGGGGCGTGTGCCATAATTCTATTATTATTATAAATATTTTTTTTTTTTTAAAAAAGGTCTCATCCAGTTAATTTCAATTGTATTTTATTTTTAAACATTTTCCAGGATCTTTAAATATAAATGCAACCCCAAACATTTTTCAGAGACTATGATTCATCAGAAATGGACAGACTAACTCCTGGTAATAGTGTTATTTAAATGTTTGTTTGTTTTTTGTTTTGTTTTTTTCTTACTTTTTTGCATGTATATAGGGGTGATTTTAATGACAACAAAAATGTAGCATTTTACACAAGACTGCGTATTCGGGATTATCTTTGTTCATAGAAATATAAAAACACCGTAACAAATCTGAAAAGATAAAGATCGATGTCCTCAAGCATTTAAATTAAAATTTACATTTATAATTTGAACAATTATTGTTGTTGTTGTTTCTGCTGATGTTGTTGTTGTCGTTATTTTTGCTATTATTATTACGTTAATAATTAAATATTAATAATAAATCAAGAACTGTATATGAGTTCTCTGATTAGTATGACCCTTTATGTGATGATGAATGTAAATAATAAGCATCTAAAATTATACTGATGCCCATAGGGTTATGTACCTTAACAAAGAAACAAAACCATCCGTGTAAACCCCTGTAAATGTTTAAAACCAGCTTCGCACCTCACTGATAAAATTTAAAAAAAAAAAAAAAAAAAAAAAAAAAAAAAAAAAAAACCAAACATTGTCACAGCAGTTGCTTATTAGGTTATTTCGACCTAGTTTCAGATGCATATATGTTATTGTATCTGCACAGTACGTTTTCCTTTCCTTTCCATTTCTTGTTTGCTGTGGAACCTCCGTTAATTACGCTTCGTGCTCTGTTTTTTATTGCGCAACTTTGTGTGACGTACAGGTCAATCGTAGGATCACATGAAGGTCAGTCGTAGAATCACATGAAGGTCAATCGTAGAATCACAATCTGTACAATTTTACTTCATACACAATAAAGCCATACCATTTCTTCAACAACAACAAAAAATGTTTGTTTAAATTTTAAAAGAAATTACACTATTAGTATCTATAGTTCAGTATCAACCTGTTTTATATTGTCTGATAAACTCTTCCGTAGAACAGACTGTACACGACATTTTGCCTTGCAAATAAAGAAAATAACCTTTGTAATCAAACGAGCGTACATGTCTGCTTTAGAAATGTATGCATTTTAATGATGATTTCAGTTCGCGGATAATAATGGCACTGTTGAGTCATGCGATGCACGTCGTTATCAAAAGTCAATGGCAAATCCATAATTTAAAGATCAGGTGGTTTCCTAGAAAACATATCAATCAAGATGCCTAACCCACTAAAATGCAATGAAACATGTAGGTTTCTTACAATTAGAAAGTTAACAAAAGGTAAATGACGGAAAAGGGATGGTCACTAACTAGGAATTAAAACAAACATAATTCCAGTATGAATCGAGATTACAGCCTCACATTTCCCGGTAATTTGTTGGGACCACTCTCTATATTATTTTTATCATTATTATATTATATTATATTATATTATATTATATTATATTATATTATATTATATTATATTATATTATATTATATTATATTATTTTATATTATATTATATTATATTAATAATCCGCACACTTGTCTGTGAGTTGGTATCGTCGACTATTTTCCCACTTTCGATAACAATAATGAACCAACGCCTTAGGGCCCTTGAGAAAAAAATAGACGGAAAAAAATCTCAGTAAGGTTTATGAAAAATGTTGTCATTTCTAACGACAGTTCTAACTCTTGCTTTTCCGTCAGAGAAGATCTCTTCGAATCCCTATTTCAACCCATGGGTGGAACAACCCTACCTTTAATACAGTTAAGCGCCTCTCCTGGGATGCGATCAGATTAATCTCAATCTGTGTCAACATTTGAATCATTTGTACTTATACCTTAACCTTGACGTTTGACTTTGACTGTCGTTATCAGCCTCTTGAAAAAAGGGGGGCAATCCCTCATAATTGACGTAATCGATTCACTTTTATGACTTTTGGACCCGGAAAATGTAAAACTTATATGATTTTCAATCTAACGCACGAAGCTTAACCACAAACTCTAATTAATCTGTCATATTATATCTTTAGATCTTGCTTTCCTTTATTACCTTTCGTAATAAATTCTTCAGTATGATAAATTATAACAGTTGGAAAAGTATTCTAATAAACCTTCTCTTTACTATAGCCATCACTGTATTTGATATATCACATAAATAAGCACATTTGTCGTCTTTTGTTTTTATAATTCTAACCCATTATCCAGAGAATTGTAATCATCATATGAACAAATAATTAAGTATATTGTCAATAAATCATGACATACATAACCATGCACAATAGATGATGACATGCAAACCATGTACCAAAATAGCTACTTTCTATCTTTTTAAGATAAAACTACCACACGCCTCGTTTCATACACGACAAATTGTTGAAAACCATAAGATTCCGATTTTTTAAAAATCGATAATAAAAATAATACTTTGAAAACTTAAAAGTTATTTTTGATAGTTATTTTGGTTATTTATTACCTATCTTTACCTCTTTAAAACTTAACTTTTAGTCGGTACTGTATAGTCAGTATTATGCTGACGTGCCGTTTATACATACATACTACTTAATCTGAAACCCCAGTATGAAGGAAGTCAGATTATGGCTGACATACAGAGGAAAGGAATTAAGCTGGGCAGTTCATACACTTTCATCCACTTCAAAGAACATGTTACGCGTTGTCCTACTTTCTTTTCGACCTATGGTTAATTGAGACAGTTTACCTTTATGATCCATGCAAAAGAAATAGTTCACACGTAAAAAAAAAAGAAAAGTCATTTCCTTCATCATGATCAGTGTCTGAAAAAGTGGAATCATTTAGAGCAATGCTTAACATTTCCCCTGTGTAGAAAGACGTTGTATTACATTTCCAAATAAAGGCACTCATCGCTCATTTCGTACTATTTGTATTACACTTCCAAATAAAGGCACTCGTTTCGCACTATTTTGTATTACACTTCCAAATAAAGGCACTCATTTCTCACTATTTGTATTACACTTCCAAATAACGGCACTCATTTCGCACTATTTGTATTACACTTCCAAATAAAGGCACTCATTTCTCACTATTTGTATTACACTTCCAAATAATGGTACTCATTTCTCACTATTTGTATTACACTTCCAAATAAAGGCACTCATTTCTCACTATTTGTATTACACTTCCATACTTTTATGTAAAAAGACGCTTTAACCTAAAACAGGAAGTATACCTTCCTCCAGAATGTACAATGCTAAGTTTGCTTTTAGAGGTTGAAATTTTGAAAGGTATCTTCACTAAGACCCTTTTCTAGATTTCACTCTAAAATATTCATTTACACATTTTCTGTGTGTATTGTCCAAATGGTATTGATATAATGAAAGTCACTACATTCTAATCTAAAGTTGTGAAGTTTGTTCTTGGTTCTCATATTAAAAAAGAAACTGCTTCGTGATATTTTGTCATCATTTGATCTGCTTTAACAACTATAGATTATCAATTCAAGTTTCTGCGCAAAATAGATAACACTATCTTGTAATTTGAATGCAACTCAAACCATAAAGTTTGAAGTTCTATCAAGGATCCTCATCCTAACATAGCAAAATGGTCCCTCACTCAGTATACCGCTCCCCCTTTTATAACGCGGGTTTTGTCACGAATCCCATTAAATTGATCTCATTTTGTTTTATCATGGCTACTTAATTTATTTCATTTTATTCTAGTTCTTGGCTCATGAGAACCAATTGTAGTTACGTACTCTATTTTAGCGTTTAAATGCGCTATCAGGACAACCCTTGTTGGAGTATCCCTCTTATTAAGGCTACCTCACAACATGTGTCACTTTTATGGTTCTCATGAACAGCGTTATAAAGATAAAAGCGGTGTAGTGAAAATGTCGTAGAACGTTTGTGTTTATTTATATTTCTCTACACGAGCAAAAACTCGCACATACATTTCCTGAGCTGACTATATAGAAGAAGTGATGTAAACTCTCATGGCTTATGATGTTGCACGTACTTCATGTAACAAGTGAATCAAAACATAAAGGGTCATTTATACCACCAACATGGCGCCAAGATACAGGAAAGGAGCAAAAATTAAAATAATTATTTGAGAAATCAACTAAACTAAGTCATGAGTACATCATTATTATATGACATAACCGTCGTCTTTTCACTAGACCGATGAAGACAAAAAAATCTCTCCCCCCCCCCCTAAAAAAACAAACTTGTGTCTGAATCTTCTGTCATTGTGCCAGGAACAAACAAGTATCATTTAAATGCCAAGTAGGTGATGCGTACCACAGTTTACCTTCATATTATTTTATATATGTTTAATTCATTTTCAGATAAATTGTATTTTACCCTTAGTAATGTTTTTTTTTATATTTTTAAAACAACCATAAAGCTAGTGACTGATTGATTTATTAAAATCTTTGACAGATAAAACATACACTGCCACGTCGATAACCCACTTTCCTCTCTAGAATAGACATTTAAGTATTATTTATTATAATAATTTTTCACTTTTCATTTCTTAATTGAATTATAAATTCTTCCAAACACACTGAAGATAAATGTATCCAAGACGAAATTTGACTGATAACAGATTTAGAAAAGGAGAGAGAGAGAAGGGTCTACAAATAGTCTTAAATTCGGCTATTTGGCAAGAAAATAGACCCATCCTTTCCCTAGATATATGATTCTATGTCACACAGTTTCATTGTAACGTATCATACTTCTTTGCAACGTTGGTTTTATAACGGGACCCTAAAGAAATATGGTTGAGACAAAAGATTAACTCTGAAATGAAAGACAACAAGTTAATAAGTCCTCAGAATATTTCACTTTCACACTTGATAGATTCAATAAAACATGATTGTATTAAGGACTTCAAATAGTGTTGCAAACAACAGATGTGTGTTTATTCATTGATATGTCAGTACAATTCCCACAGAAGTTGAACTTACTTTTCGGCGAAGATTACTTGCACAAAATAATAAGAGGTAGCCTTAATTGATTATCTTAAATTTAATGTTGTTACATACGCCTGTTGCTAATAGGAATTGGAATTGCTTTAATGTTTGGATCTTGAAGCTTGTTCTATTAAAATTAGAGGCGTTACGCAATCAACCATAATAAAGATATACACAATCCACGAACCCTCGGGGAATGCATGCTTATCGATGTAAATCTATTTCCCATCAAACTGAGGAAATTATTTCATTTCGTACACAAGACTTGGTACTCATTTTGATAGCCAAACGTATAACAAATGTTTTATTAATTCAACGTCTTAACCAGGGAGCGTGCTATATTGTAATTACAAAAATTTGTAGATACAAGTGTTTTTAAAAAACAGAATAGGGTGAAGCTTCAAGCAGCCATCTGCTGTCATAATAAAAATGAATACTATCACCAGCTTACTTTGACATTAATGACTTGTTTACAGTAGCAATTGCAAATAGAAATACAACTGTACTCCGTTCTTACCTGCTTTTTTGTAGCGTGCTAGTAAACTGTTTATGTGTTATATTCTTTCTTTCTGTTTCGGCAGGCAATCACGTTGCAGTGACGCTGGTGATTTATGATATTACGTCAGAGAAATAATATACCTCGCCGGGAAGATCGAAAGTCCAATTTTATTGCCTCAAACCCAAACCCTTACTGGAACATTATTCGTTTCTCAGCCAAAAGAATGATATATAATTCATTACCCCCGTTACTTGATGAAGGTGAAAATTGTTCACAGAAAATAATTTTCCCCCTATTATATTTTGTACTAACAGTATTTGAATATCTGCGAATCAGACAGGAGGCAGTACATGCCGTTATAATGCTTCAGTCTCTTTACAAGGCAGCAGGTCCCGATTTCATCAGTCATTGGCTGCTCGGGGGAATTTCAGCTTCTGTTGCACTCTTTGCGTGAAATGAAATTTCTTACAAACTGGAAAACAGACTATGTCAAACCAATCTTTAAAATGCGAGATAAATACTTACCAAAATATCATCGCCCTATAGCGCTCCTAAGTTGTATGGGGGAAATATTCGAAAGAATCGTTTTTTTATTCGCTTTTCAAGTCCCTAAATGAGAATAATTAAATTTAAAGATTTCAATATGAGTTTTAGCCGAGCGATGTCACTGTATACCAATTTATTGACATAATGCTCATATCCCTCACGCATTTCAAATAATATGTACAGCGTTTTCTGTGATTATCCTAAAGCTTTAAATTGTGGATGGCAAACTTGCTTGTGTATTGTAGACGACAGAAGTGGTAGGTCGTTCTGTTGTTTAACTGTCGTCAGAACTAAGGACTTTTTTGTTTTTCTTACCTATATTAATGATACTGCAAATGATATATGTAGTTTGGCAAGATTATTTGCCAACAGTAGCTCTCTGGCCTATATATCTCCAGATCTTCGTGTTATTAAAAGCAAATGAATGAAGACATTGAAAAAGATAATAATTGGACCAAACAATGGCTCCTCGCCCCAAATCCATCCAAAACTGAGTTATTTCAGTTTTGTACAAAAACAATATAACTGACTCTCCAACCCCAAATTATGATTACATAATTTACCCCTTTCGTATGCGGACAGCCATAAACATATTCGTGTCATTCTTAGTAGTGATGGAAGCTTCAGTAACCATGTGGAAGATTTGATTCATAAATCATCAAAGAAATCACAATAACAATTATGTTCGAAATGAGCCCCCATATATATATATATATATATATATATAGAGAGAGAGAGAGAGAGAGAGAGAGAGAGAGAGAGAGAATTACAAATGTACACCAAACAGAGCCTAAAATGTTATCCCTGGATTTTACAGAAGAATGCTTGATAACATTAACATAATTTTTAAATACGAATAAATAATATTAGCATACAGGCAAAAAAACGATGATGTTGTCTGGGATGATTGTAAGAAAACATATGTTATTAGACCAGATACTCTTTTAAAAAATCTGAAAGAATTGTTATAGGTCTTACATGAATTTAGACATTAGTTACGTATTATAAAATGGTTCATCGTATGAAACCAGATTTTCTCAATGACGACAGTTCAACTATGGAATAGCTACCAGCTTCTGTCGTCTACAATATACAAGCAAGTCCTTTGTACTGAAGACAGTTAAACTACGGAGCGACCTATCACTGTCTGTCGTCTACAATACACAAGCAAGTTCTTTTGTACTGACGACAGTTAAACTATGTAACGACCTATCACTGTCTGTCGTCTACAATACACAAGCAAGTTCTTTGTACTGATGACAATTAAAATATTTAACAACCTACCACAAGATATAAAGAATTCACAATCGTTCCTAACACAATCTGTAAAAAATTCACAATCTATTTCTACTATAAAGAAACAAATTAACAGAAATGAGCGAGTGCCTACACACTACTTGATTGGCGAAAGATAACTATACGTTATTTATTCCAGGCTTAAAAATAATTGTTCTACCTTAAAGATGGACTTCTGTTCTTAGCATATGAATGCCACTCCAGTGCGTGATTGTCTCGCATCAAATTAAACAACTTATAATTATCGTTTAAAATGTAAACTGTACAACACTCCTGGATGATATTTGATACATTCCTTGGAGTCGCTCTCAGTTCAGATTAACCTGCTGTAATTCTGAGATTTACAAATAACGTTTTCAAGTGATGGAATAATAGAAATATAATCTCCTGAGCTTCTCCACATTAGTCTACATTTCCTATTTTCTTATTCTACTTCTTTCTGATATCAATATAGAGTTATATCCTGGAACGTGAACAGAAATTATTTCATTGGAACTATAAAGTGTATTTTCATACGGTTTAATAGCACGTATATACGAAAATACATATATATTTATCATGTATATACGAAAATACATATATATTGACTTGGTGTATATACGAACATACATATATATTTATCATCTATATACGAAAATACATATATATTGACTTGGTGCATATACGAACATACATATATATTTATCATGTATATACGAAAATACATATATATTGACTTGGTGTATATACGAACATACATATATATTTATCATGTATATACGAACATATATATTTACTTGGTGTCTCACTATCACAATATTTTGCACATGTGCTCTCGTCTTTGATTCATATGTCTGTTATTGACATCGACTTCATATATACTGCATTCATTTCATTTCGATGCCAGCTACAACGTGTGTTTGGGGGGGGGGGGGACACAAATTAAGCTGAGAGAACCTTAGTCCAATCCCTTTGCCCTCTTCAATAATGGCAATAAAAGTTATTTCAAACAAAACAATACCGAAATTGGTGGATGAGACCTTACAAAGGTAGTTTCTTTTGCAATAAGGCCAATCAAAACCACCATTAAATCATAAAAAAGAAATGAATTCCATCCTTTTCAGATAATTTTTATCCAAAACCCAAAGACAATTTAGGAGAGACATTGTGATAACTCAAGGGGCGAGAAAAAATAATGTTGTGTAAGGGTAGACTTGCATCGTTCCTAATAACCAAGCATCAGTGTGTTTTCATTACGTAATCGAGTAAACAGCGACTTTTTATGTTAAAGTGAGTAGGAAAATCGTGACTCTGGGGAACCTCTACAAAATCACAAAAGAGCAATGAATGTCATCATTTAAAGATGATTTCAATTCAAAGATAGACATTGTGGGAATCCTATGTAAATGAGAGACAGAATTTTGTAAGGAAATGCTTACATCGTTCCTGGTAATTACAAACACCTTTAGATCGTGGAGTATTCGGCGATATTTTGATACTGAAAGTCAAAAAAAAAGTAGGACAGTGTGGATTCTTTTTCTAAATGCACTAGAATGTCTGCTTTGGAACTGATTTGTTCCTTTTTTATGCTTTAATTAATTGTGTGATGCATCCCCGTCGAGTCATGCAGAGGCTGCTTTTATAAATGCTGGCATATCCACGTGTAACTTTTAGATTCCATGGTCTTGTACTTACACTGTAGTTCCCAATATACCAAACTCATCTTTGTTTCTAAATAACTAGATTATTGGATTTCAACGTTAACGGAGAATGAACCAAATAGAAAGGTCCGTACATATGTGGACAGCTGCTGCCTAACGGCATAGATAGACAGATTCACACTTCTTCGTAAAATTTCGATTCCCTCTCATATCATTATACCCTCGCTTATTTTTGTTTTTACAACACTGGAATACCTTTTCCTTGAGTTTTGTCGTCGCTGCTGTTGTAACTTTTGGCTATAATTTCATTATTCCGCATAAGAAAGGCAAAGAGAGGAAGAGATGAACTTACATAATATTTTCTGGTTTGCTGTTGTGGTTGATTGATATGTCTTAATTTTGTTTTATAAAATTAAAAAATTGTTCCATTGTGCAGTAATTGACAAACATCTTATTCCTCAGAGTTCGTATTTACAGTAAAAGTAACCAACGACCGGGCAGCTAAAATCATGTCACATGATATATTGTTTATTCCCAATGACTCACGCGTTTCGGTTACATGACTTGTTTGTCATCAAAAAAAGATAGTCATGAATTTGTATCCAAATCATTGTAATCGTTGGCGATACAATACAGCACATTTATGACGCCGCATTGATGTGGTTTTCTCCTCGCTTTACATCATTATATATTCTGTCAAAGCATTTACTGTATGTTTATCACACACTGACATTATCATATATTTTTTAATATAGCAAATATCCAGCGAATGATACCTACCATCATCAAAGTCGCAAATTATCAATGAAGCTGCAAGAAAATGATGAACAGAGATAAGCAAGCAAGAGAAGAATTATTTTGTTAGCATGATAAACAAACTCTTTAATTTTTCATGTTTCATTGGTTATTTAACCGAACCATCAGCACATTTAAAGAAATATATACCTTATGATTAATCAAAAACAAGTTGTTCCTCCACAG
Source organism: Margaritifera margaritifera (assembly GCA_029931535.1). Classification (NCBI taxonomy): domain Eukaryota; kingdom Metazoa; phylum Mollusca; class Bivalvia; order Unionida; family Margaritiferidae; genus Margaritifera; species Margaritifera margaritifera. The sequence continues at coordinate 1,255,087 of JAQPZY010001678.1, forward strand.
GTGCTCAATTTAAATCACATTTTCATTGTGAGAATGAGAAACAGTTTATCTTTTACATCAAACGTATGAATGCCTTTGACGTAACTATGAGATATGTTATGATACTGATGTTGATTGTTTTGATCGCTTGTCCAGACATTAACATGTTCGAAACTCTTACGACTGAACATTATCTTACGTTGGCACTTATGTTAATCGTTCATCAACATGTTAAGATTTGGAAACATTTTGCAATATCACTGTAAAAGAATGGATAGCCCCTGCAACACTACATGTAACAGTAAAGTGCGTCTAGAAATGGATAGCCACAGCAACACCACATGTAAGAGTAAAGTGGGTCTAGAAATGGATACACTACATGTAAGAGTAAAGTGTGTCTAGAAATGGATACAATACATGTAAGAGTAAAGTGTGTCTAGAAATAGATAGCCCCGGCAACACAACATGTAAGAGTAAAGTATGTCTAGAAATAGATAGCCACGACAACATCACATATAAGAGTACAAAAATCGTGACTAAAATTAAAACACTTTGACTTGTGTGAATATAACATCAATGTGAATGTACCATAAAGCATAGAGTTAACCTCTGGTATTTGAGTTCAAAAGATGCAGTCTTTTTGTATCATCTTTTTATTATACAATGCGTGATCAATAATTTTAGATAATTTACCCATTTTGTTTCTTGATAGCCACAAATATCTTGGTGACATTCTCAAGAGTGATGGACGCTAGAGAAAAAACATCGAAATTTGATTAATAAGGCATAAAAAATTATAGCTATCATGATAACACGCACGTTCAAAATAGTAGGCACTCTTATATATATATATATATATATATATATATATATATATATATATATATATATATATATATATATATATATATATACTAGATGTTGTCTGGGATGATTGTAGTTAAATCGATGCTATGAGACTAGAAGATCTCCAGAAAGAATCTGCAAGGATTGCTACAGGTCTTACTCTGAGTGATAGACCCGAGAATCTCTGCAATGCAATGCGGTTGGCAACCTTTGAAATAATGTGGACAAGTTTTTAAATTAGTTACCTTTTATGAAATGGTTCATCGTACGACACCTGATTTTTTTTTTCTCAACGAATTGGGTTTACCAAGTGTTGTTCAAAACGTAGGCGGTAAATATAACTTGAGCAGTAGCTCTAATTTTGAAGTGCTTTCTGTCGTTAACAAATATACAAGCAATTATTTGTACTGTCGTCTACAATACACAAGCAATTATTTTGTACTGTCGAGAAATAAACTATGCAACTACCCAGGCCCGTCGACATAAATTTCGGGCCCCTGGGCAGAGCAGTCATGGGCCCCAAAACTAGTTTAATTTTTTGGATATAAAAACCTGCGTACAGTTTTGTATAAAAAAAACCTGTAGCAATCTACCATAACTTAGACTCTTGCAAGGAACACATTTTAATATTTACTGCAAAGATTAATTTTTATTATATAACTGAGTTGACGGCGGGCCCTTAGAAATTGCCGGGCCCCTGGGCAATTGCCCCCCCCCCCCTCCGTGGGCCTGCAACTACCTAGCCCAAGATGTAAAAAAAATCACAATCCATTTATACTTGTAATAAATAAATTGATAGAAAGGAGCGAGTGCCTACACACTACAGAGAAAATATATGTTATTCATGTCAGGCATAGAAATAACTGCTCTTCCCCTAAAGAGAGACTTCTGTTCTTATCATATTAATATCATTTCGGTGTGTGGATGTCTGGCATAAAATTAAACAGCTTATCATTATCTTTTAAAATGTAAGCTGTATAACACTCCCAGACGACATTTTATAAATTCCCTGCAGTCACTCTCAGTTTCAGATCGACATGCACGCCCTCTTTTATTTGAAAATTACAATCTAGATCCTATCATTAACTCTTACATATGTAGACGAATTCATTTGCACATCAAAAAACTACAGTAGTTTTGAATATATTAAAGAGGTACTATTGATGTAAATCACCTATCGCCTTTCTGTTACTTGCAGACCTAGAGCACAAGAATTTTACCAATTCTTTTGTGTTTTATTTTCTTGTATTTTCAGTTCAAATCTGTATCTCTATTGTGATGAAATTTTGCGTAGATATACCATTTACGTATTCAAGTGTCGGAATGAAGTATATATACCAGAAGCTAACTCTCCTGAGTTTCTCGATATTAGTCTACATTTCCTACTTTCTTACTGAATCTCTCTTGAGTCTCAATATAGAGTTATATCATGGAATATTAATATAAATTCTTTATTTATTTGGACCAAATGTATTTCAATACGGTTAGGATGTATATACGAACATACATATATATTTACTTGGTGTTTCACTATCACAATAATTTGCACCTGCGTTCTCATCTTTGATTCATGTGCCTATTTACTGTATTAGATACAGACTTCATATATGTTGTATTCATTTCATTACGATGCCAGTTATACTCTGTGTTTTATGTATTTTGGGTACTAAACCCCTTTGCTTTGTATAATACTGGCAATAAAATATATTTGAAACAAAACAATGCCTGGTCGAAATGGGCGGATAAGACCTTCCAAAGTAGTTCTTTTTGCGAGAAAGCAAATCAAAACCTCGGCAAAATCATATAAAAGCAATGAATTCCATCCTTTCAAGACAATTTTCACCCAAGGCCCAAAGACAATTTGGGATATACATTGTGATAATGCAAGGACAGAAAAGACAATTTTGTGTAAGGATAGACTTGCATCGTTCCTAATAATCATGAATAGTAAAGGATCGGTGAGTTGGCTTTATGTCGTCAAGTATACGGTGATTTTATTTTTATATTAAAGTTAAAAAGAAGATCCGGACAATGGGTAACATCCACAAAGTCACAACAGAGCAATGAATTCCATTCTTTAAAGATCATTTTTATCCCAAGACAATTTGGGATAGGCAGTGTGTGAACTCTAGGGACATGCTAAGGAAATGCTGACAATAATAATAATAATAATAATAATAATAATAATAATAATAATAACTACAGGGAATCACATATTAGATACAAACCAGTCTTAAATAAGAACTCTATCAAACAAAACAGAAAAAGATTAAAATAATGAACATTAATAATCTCATCATTGAAAATTTGTTACAAAAAAGCTCTTTTAAAATGAGTATCTTTGCAAAAAATTTAAATACCTTTTAATCACGCGAGTTGGAGAGAATCTTTAAAATAAACTTTCAATGGTTCATTTGCAGGAAAATACGCTATTTTTTCCCGAAAAATTGGTTTATCACTGTTGATAAAATTACATGGAAATATATCATACTGTATAGTAAAATCTGATTCACATACGTAAGCGCCAAGATTTATGGACAATAATACTAAACACTTAACCCTTTACTGTATAATTGGCTCTTTAAACGCTATGCTCTTTACTGCTCAATGACGCCTTTAAACGCCATGCTCTTTACTGCTCAATGACGCCTTTAAACGCCATGCTCTTTACTGCTCAATGACGCCTTTAAACGCCATGCTCTTTACTGCTCAATGACGCCTTTAAACGCCATGTTCTTTACTGCTCAACGACGCCTTTATACCTTTCACAACAAACCTCATTAAGATACCCAGTATTCCCATCATACAGTTTTTACATCATAACTATCACTGATACGGCAGACAAAATGTAACTGGAAAGGGAATATAAGTAAATCTTTAGATCAGTCGCACGATTAATACAACTGCACAGTTCAATCTACACTAATCCGTTCGATGTAGCAGTGTGTCCGCCATTTGTAAATATGTGTTCAGTATCCCGCAGTAGCGACGTGAAGTCATTTGAAAATTTGAACAGTTGAAAGAATTTTGATAATATCGACAAGTACATTCCATTCTTATAACCAATTCCTTTAATTAGTATCAAGGTTTCACTAGATCAGAAGCAGAGAGGAGAAAATTTTGCACTTTGGAACTAGGCTATGCGCTAAATATATTGTACTGGTATGTGTTCACTGCTTAAGTTAATTTCCGTGATTTCAGCATGAAGATGTGACCAAGAACCATCGAGTTCTCAAATATATGGATTTTTCATAATTGAAAAACATTTAGTTGCTAATTGTAAGGTTCAGCAGTACGAAAAATATACAATGTTGTCGCTTAAATATTCGACTATTGTTAGAAACAAGGCAAAACCTTTAGTCACATTGCAGGGCAAATTCTGCTCACCTTCTGCAATTAATGCTCTGTTATCGCCGTATAAGAGAGGAGCTGGCTTTCGAAAAACTTGTTCCCATATTTCAATCTTATTTAATTCCACATATCATTCTTAAATCATTTTCATTGATAACTTTTTCAATTTAAAAAGCCAGTGATACACGCTAGTCTATAGTCCCTCAGTGAGTGAATCAAGAAATGCACAGTTCGAAAACCATTAAAATCGTTGCAAGTACATGGCAAAACAAGACTGCCTTTGTGCTCTTTCATGTTTCTTTATCCCAGCTTTTTACAGATCTGCTAACACATATTTCCTAATCAGTAGGATTTTAAATTACTTCTGTCAAGAACGCATTTCAAGTTGGATTCTACTTCAGAATTCGGAGTGTTAGAAGGGTTGAGAAAGAAAAATATATGACAACCTCTTCTCTTATAAAAATATTCATAAAAAGATGGAACTAAACAAACCTTCACTGATTATTTGTATGTGTAATATTGATACTATTTTAACACCAATTCGAATTAATGAGCTGTTGTGCTCATAACTGTATTCACAATCCAGACTACTTGTCCTTAAAAATAGCGTATATGTATATCTGCATGCCCAATTACGTAGCCGCTTTTCGGTGTAGACTATAACCTAAATATGAGATATATTCTTCACCTAAACATCCTCTATGTAATATTATTTTTAAAAGAATTTATCAGTTCTGGAATTTTGTTTTCTTCTTTCTTGTTTATTAAGTAAGAATGCTGTATCAGTTAGAATTAAATTAAAAGGATTTACACCAACAACGATAATGAACAGGTGTTCATTTTAAGTAGCGCGCGAGTGGACGTGTTTATAAAATTGACTTTATGTACTGGGTTCAAGAAATCAGTCTGTTTGGTGCACAGGGATGGATGCTCATATAGATAGACAGGATCTGATGATTTCTTGTTTTATTGACTTGAACAGCTGACTGTTGCTTCTTTAGGCTGGAGGTACATCAAATATATATATATATATATATATATATATATATATATATATATATATATATATATATATATATATATATATATATATATATATATATATATATATATATATAAAAGCTATGTAAACGTAAATGTAAGTAAAGTTGAATCATCCGTTCGCTGGTAAACGTTTGTATTGCATCACAGATTTACCGATATTTTGAGTGCTGCGATAAGGTTGTAAATGCATTTAGATGTATAATTGTCTTCTGTTCTTAGCAGCTTCTGATAAATATTTGGAATATCGGTAATATCTTTGTTTATACGCTTCTTTTAAAAGGGAGGGCATAGAAAGTAACGTCCAACCAATGATGCTTTAGTATGACGTCAGAAAAATATGACTCTCTTTATCGAGGATGAGATAAACTATTGGGAGGTTATTTATTTTTCAGGAAAGAAATTTACAAAATCCATAAAATCATACAAAAGAAATGTATAATTACCAGAAATGATCCAAACTAAAAATGTTATTTGTTTCCTTATTTTCCAAAATGTCTTTCTCGAAGTGTATTTCAACTTTTCTCTTTTGGGTTGGAATCATTTTAAATTGATATAATGTAGTATCACAGTTTTTTCAGTGGAGTATAGTATTTGTAGCATGTATTCAACAACCTATTTTGTATTATAAGTAATAAATTTATAAGTAATAAAAAATAGGACATTGGATTATTATCGTTAAATCCAAAATGCATTTTAAGGTACGTTTTTTTCCCGTTAATCGCATAAATAAAACTTTCCACGTCAAAGCCATGCATAGTCCAACTTTGATTGTTGATGCCAAACACGTGTAATTTAATATGCAGTTATTTCATGCTTGTGCTTTGATACACATCAAGCATACATCGTCGTCGATTCTAACCCAATCGGTCGGTTTTGTCATCATCAGAGAAAAAAGTATATAATAATTGCTAAGAATGGGTGGACGTGGTCTGCAAGAGGGCTTAAATAGTCAAAAGATTAATTGCAAAGAATGGGTAGACGTGGTGTTTAAATAGACAAAATTCATACATGTATATCAGATTGAGAATCTAGAGACTTCTTACCGAATTCTTGTTGAACAGTGTTGCCTATCGATGACATTTTAAATTAAACTAAACATCTCAAAGGCTTCGCTAATAGTATGCTCTCATTGACATGTCTTGATATTACATCAAACTTAAACGCCAATTATGTAATACCGTGCAACCAATCATAATAAGTAGATCTGATAGGCGCAAATGAAGCTTCATGCCGACTTTTGGATTCCCGGTCCACTTATATTTAGTAACTTATCAGAATAATCGTTGCGTTTCGTGTTGGGAAGAGTTATCGTTAAAAACTATATGTTCCGAATTAAGTTTTAACTTTCATAAATGTGAAAGCTGTAATTTGATCTATGAATCGAAAGACCAACAGAACATGACGTTGTATAGAGGTGCCTGTCAGATCTCCGTTACATCAAAGGTCTCTATTTTTATCCGATTGATGTAACCTCACACCGCAACGCTATCCTTTAAAGTCGGTCATATAATGTCAGTACATCTTCTTCGTCATGTCACAAGCGTTTCAACCACATCAGGCATTGATCAGTAAAAAAGAAATTCATTAAAGTCTTTTAAATGAAAATTATACAAAGCAAGCATGTAATGTTCCTTCATTGTCCATCATCGTTCATGGTACAATCATTTTGTATAATTTTTCATATTCATGCATGTCCTTAATGTAACAGTTGTCCACTATCCAGACGTTGCGACCTATAACCATTATATACACACATTTTTATTAATCTGATTAAAATCAGATATCCACGGAGATCTGATGGATGGACACATATACGAAGTTATGTTCTGTTGACCTTGTGATTCACCAATCAAATCACAGCTTTCAAATTTCTGAAAGTGAAAAACGTCATTCGGAACATGTCGTTACTAACGATAACTCTCCCTAATATCAAGTCTGATAGGCTACAAAAATTAAGAGGACTTGGAATTTCAAAGGTCACCAAAACATTAACTTTCATCGATGTCTGTCATACCTCTTCGCTCAGTATTGAGCTCCATACATAACGGAATGTCGATGCTCGCATAATCTTGTAAAAGTATTCATCTCAGGGCTGTTATAACTTGCCAACATGAAAACTCCGTTATGAAAGAAGGCAGTACACGATGGGCGTGCAGGTAAAGACAGTCAGTATTTTTCGTGGACAAAGAGTACATGTAATGTATCAAGCGTGTTCCTTGTTACAAGTTGGACTTCATCAAATTCACACGGTAACGTTTTTGTCTCTTTCCAAAAAAATTGTCAGTTCAAAAACAGGTAGGCAATTTACCTCCCATTTTTAGTATTGGTCGAACTGGTATCACAGATAACAATGATTTATATTTCTCTTTGAAGAGTCAAGTTTTTAAGTGTGTATAAGAGAGACATCGAGTTCGCAATATTACTGTAGAAAAGGTCATAACCAGGACCTGACTATGAATCAGCAATATCCACATGAACAGGAAACAATCCAACTTTCTACTTTCTTTCAATCTCGATGTAAAAGCACTCTTCCAGAATTTCGTACAAGCAATTTTAATAATTTGTACTTAGTGCAGACTTTAATTCTAGGGCAATCTTGTCCTGGAAATGAAATGTTTAATTTTCCCCTTTGAAACCATACAGACTTGTAATAGCAGAAGCCATAACAAATCGTAATAGATGAAGTCATAAAAAGTTCGTAATATATCATTTAAATGTTCCTTGTTCCAAAAAGAAAGGCGGATAAACAGGTAGACAGACAGACAGACACATGCCGAAACAATCCCTGCCCAAAATTCCGGTATAAGCTACTTATCTCAAAGAGAATTTCCCATCACAGCTGCCCCAACGTCGTTTCTGTGGCAAGTCACTGCTGTAGCCGGACAGAGGGGTTTTAAAGTTTATAATTTGTCAGTACTTAGTGCAGACTTTAATTCTAGGGCAATCTTGTCCTGGAAATGAAATGTTTAATTTTTCCTTTTGAAACCATACAGACTTGTAATAGCAGAAGCCATAACAAATCGTAATAGATGAAGTCATACAAAGTTCGTAATATATCATTTCAATGTTCCTTGTTCCAAAAATGCGGATAAACAGACACATGCCGAAACAATCCCTGCCCAAAATTCCGGTATAAGCTACTTATCTCAAAGAGAATTTCCCATCACAGCTGCCCCAACGTCGTTTCTGTTGCAATTCACTGCTGTAGCCGGACAGAGGGGTTTTAAATTTTAAGTTTCTCTGGTAGTTTTATTTTTATTCCACACACACACACACACACACACACACACACACACAGCGATATTGATACGCATACAATGCTGACACAAATTATTTATAAGGCAGCCCGCTATAAAAAGGTTATTATGTCGACCTTAATAAATATGTAAGACGCATACAATAGGCTGAAGAAAAAAATATTTATGACGCAGATGGCTATAAAAGGCTAAGAAGTTGCTGCCTATGGCATTTCCCATAGACATCAATGTTAACATTTGAGAAAATAAAACTAATACTAGATGACGCGAAATTCTTGATTGAAGTTTGAGCAAACTTTCTATATAAAAAAATCAAACTTGGGTGCTTCATATTTTTTTCAAGATAAATGAGCCATGAGCGAGGTACCGGCAAAAGCTACCGTAATCAACATTCTGACACCAGTTAAATTTTGACCTGCCAAGAAAAGAAATTGAAATAGTGTCAGTGAACAGATGGAATCAACGTAGAAATTGAAGGAACTGATAAAAATCCCAGAAAATTTAAATAAAAAAAAAAAATTCCCACAGATTTTACAGCCATTGGTTCCATATGGAAGTATCAAATGCTCTCCAACTTTGAGATTGGTACCCTGCTGAATTAATACTTCCACCAGGTCAATCAAACCTACTTGGCACTCCCTTATCTCTGTATCTTTGATCAATAGCCAGGCCACCTGCTGTCGCCTGACATGATGGTGGCACAGTATTACATAAATACAGGTAAAAGAGTGGGAGCAAAAAAATGGCAAGGTCCGTTGTGGTTTTATGGGTTTAACTCCATTTTTCAGCACATGCTAGGCTATACATGGCGGCCATTATACCTGGTGGATGAAGAACCTGGGGAAATTCCGGGAAGAACCACCGACCTAAGGGAAGCTACTGGCAATCTTTCTCAGATAACCATACTGGCCGAGCCCAAGACTCGAACCAATGTGGACAGAGGTGAGATGGCAGTGATCGGTAAAGGCGAGCGCCTTGGACTACTCGGCCACCCGGGGCTCTGGCAAGGTCCGACAAATAGAGACTAAAATGTAGAGAACATAAAGTAACTTTCAGCTTTCAACTAAATCCAAAAGTATTGTCTCGCAACTACGACTTAATTACCGGACAGGTAACAACTCAGGTCGTTGAAAGTTACAAGTGAAATATGTTAGTATTTTTTTTCTCCATGGGCGTTTAGATTAATATAAAGGTTTTCTATGCCATTAATTATCAGAAATATAGATTCTCATTATTTGCCCAGATTCAGAAACATTGATCATATTAGTCTGTTAGAAATGATCTGGTTGAATCCGTCAGATTTTGCTATTAAAGCAGCATGATTTAGATCTCGTAGAGAAATAATCAACATTAAATTTCCAAGTGGACCCAACACGATGAGAAATCGGGGCAATAAAGCAAGAGAGAGAGAGAGAGAGAGAGAGAGAGAGAGAGAGAGAGAGAGAGAGAGAGAGAGAGAGTTATATTGTAGCAAGACAGATATTACATTGTGTGTATCCCTTAAGAATGTAATTAACAAAATAGTGCAATTGGTTGAATGATTTATTGATTTCTTAATCTAGTAAATAATTAATTATTAATTCATACATTTGTCCATTCATTCCTTTATTCATTCATTTTCTATTATATTTATCTATTTTAAAAGTATATGTGAATTTAATAATAATGTATAAATCGGGTTAATTGATCTAACTTAGATAGCTAAGTCGTAATTGCGAGATACTAAGTCGTAATTACGAGATAAAACAAAATTATTTGGACGAGGCACTAACCGGCTTAAAACATTCTAGTTAAAAAGATTAGTTTTTATTAAGTCTTTTAAAAAATGAAGAAGGTATGTATATATTGCCAGAGTGTTTATTATGGTGTAAGAACAAAAATTGCGATGCAAGACAAGATAGGTGACGCATCTACTTATTATCTGTAACAGATACACCATACACCTGATCACGTCTTTAACTCTCAGTCACTCTCTCTCTCTCTCTCTCTCTCTCTCTCTCTCTCTCTCTCTCTCTCTCTCTCTCTTCTCTCTCACACACACACACACACACACACACACACACACACAGATAAGTTTATTTGACCGATTTTTATCTTTTTTATTCCTTCCTTGAATGATAAACACATTTCATAACGAGAATTCTTGTCGACCCAGGAATAAGTATTGAAGACAAATTAAGGAAATACAGAAACAAAATTGTCACAGCTTAGAGAGAGAGAGAGAGAGAGAGAGAGAGAGAGAGAGAGAGAGAGAGAGAGATTTAAGCACTTTTGTCTACAAAAAGTACACCGATTTCCCCCTAAATATTCGAAAGTTGCTTTTAAAGGATGTTAACCTGAGACTTATCCTCAGAAAGCTGGAAACTATTGAACAGTCAAATGTTCTATAATAATTTCACGTCTCTAATTCAAGTTAATAAGTCCTTCAGAACATTTTCTTTATGCAGTATAATACATTTTCTTAAATTTAGAATTATTGATCTATCGTGCAAGTCGCTGTATTCACGGTTCTGGATAGTTTAGAAGCGAAAGTACATGTTTATCGATTTATCAAGTGATGTCGCTGCATAATCGATGCTGCTTTTTGGGGAGTTTATAAGAAACAATGAGACGTTGTTTCAACCAGATCATAACCTACGTAACATAATGTTGCATGCTTACTAGCAATACTTGACTGGCTTTGATGTTTTCAGATCAAGGAGATTAAAGTAATTATACAAAAGATGTAACGCAATCAACCTTAAGAAAAAATTCACAATCTAGACAGCCCCCAAAAATATGTGTTCATCAGATAGCTTTACATTTCACGAAGGCAAGAACATTATTTCGTTAAAAACAAACTACATGCTCATTTTGAAAAAATAGGAAAAAGAAATAAACTTCTTTCTATTGACTTGAACTACTGACTTGGCGCTTGTTAAGACAGGAGTTATTTTACTTACCTTGGTTTAGCTGTGTTCTAATCATGACCCCGTTTCTTTGTATAATAAGAAACTTCTTTTTTAATTTAGTTTATAGGTTTTTCTCTGTGTTTTTCAGATGTGAATGTGTACATTCTGTGTTAAGTCATTCGCTGTCAAACTAAAATTTCCAATCTTACAACTTCATGGTCATTCACACTCCACACTAAAAAAACTGTAATTGGAATACAACAGTTGTTTTCCGTTTTCACTTGTTTTTGTTACCTATACATAAATTGTTCAGGTTCGATTTTTGCTTTAATTTGATGTATAGCCGTGTACAAACATTACCTCGGGGGTTATTGCTTGATAGCATTACTTGAGAGAATACGGTTCGATATTGCTTGATAGCGTTACTTGAGAGAATACGGTTCGATGTCGTGATGGGTGGGCGAAATGTTCCAAAAGGAGCAAATACCAAGGTAGGAGGATTACGACCGACCAAAAGTCATGAAATTAAAAAATAGTAGCAATCATTTATTTACAGACAATATTCGTTCGAAATAGAAAATTTAGAAGGAATTTAAGAACTGAGCGAGGGTTCTGGAAGATAGCATTACGAAACGCGAAAGCACGTACCGTTCCTGGTAATTATTAATGTCAAGATCCAATGTGTTTTCTATATAGCTGTAGACAGGTGTGTGATGGTATTATTATTTTTTTTTTTTTTTTTTTTTTTGTAGAACTTTTTCATAACGTACACAGCAATGCTTTCGTGTGGTTAAAGTCTATGAAACAATCTTTTATCTTGCTAATTAGGCGTATCTTAGTAAAGGTACCGTTTATATACGCCTGTGGGTGTATTTGAAATTAAATATTCCCTTTAATCTGTATTATTTACGCAACACTGACGTCACCGCACCAATTTTGATTTAAAAAAGAAATGTTTTAAATTTAATAAAAGTATGGTCATCCAATATGAACGTACTCGGACTTTTTCGCTGCATGTAGAAACATATCTCATATGTAAGCAGTGGCCATTTTTTTATTTCCGTCAAGCCCGTGTTTGTTATTACGTCATAACGATATCATGGACCTCACAACGACTCGATGATGTGTCATTACTAATAGCAACGTAAGCAATAGTTTGTCGCTATTGACACAGAATGATTTCTTACAGTTTTTCATCAAAGTGTTCCAAGAATAACATTAAATATTACAAGTGTCGGTACTGCATTGATCGTTCAAAAGTTGTTGATTGTTATTTTCAACACCAATCAGTTTACAAGGAACTATTCTTCGTACATCTAACCGGATTTCGTCTGCCAAAAACCTTACCAATCTGGGACACAACGATTACCTCAGAGTCTACTCTTGGACTGTCCAGGCTGTATCTGCATAGAGAATTTGCAAGAACCAGTCTGGGGAAAAACAGCAAAAACTACGTCCCCTAGCGGATTGTTTACATAATGTGAATAAGTTATCTCTTCCCTTGAGAAAGTATTACCATCATCGAGATCATGTACATGACGTCAAATGACGCTAGACTTGCATTTAACCAAATTGTTCTTACAACATTCTTTATGGGGGTAGGGATTTGACAAGACAATTGGTTCACCCTTTAATTGTTGATTTAGTGAGTTGATGACTTTTTATTATACAAAGAAACGGATTCATGGTTAGAACACAGCTAAAGCAAGGTAGCCAAAATATCCGAGTGCTGATTTAATCCTAACCTTATTTCTGGTCACGAGCGCTAAACTCGCCCCTGACTGATATAAAATGTTACTCTGTTTTACCTTAACGGTGTGACTTTGCATGTTCTATTGTCATTATTAATTGTATTTAATATTGGTTAGCACTCGCATTGCGATGAAAGACGAAGGGGATCGGGTAACCAGGCAACTCGTGGGCTGTCCTTTATCTCCTTCTTGCAGACGAAATAAGACTATTACGGCTATTTCGCCATATTGGTTTTTATAAGGAATTCTTTATAAATTTATTCCAGCTAGATTTACATCACTTGGGTACTCTTCTAAAACAGCCAGATTGTTGTTACAATTGTTGTTTAATTACTGTGAACGGATTTTTTTCTTATATTATTGAACTTCGAATATAGTTACTTTATTTATTTCTTTTAAAATTAATTTTACGTCGACGACTGTTGCTATTTTTCTTCGGTTGCGATGCTTTTCTATAGCCACTTAAAGCTCGATGTATGGCGTATGGGTAAACACTTTGACGTCACAAATGAAAAGTTTTTGCATACATTCAATCTGAGCAATCGTTACATAGATACATAACGGACGTACTGGGTTCGCCCGGTTATCTGTGCAACGACTAGGCTACTGCGAATATCTTTCAGACGGTCGAAGTTATTCGACTCGCATCGGAAAGCGACGAGGATGATCCAATTGCATAGCCAACATACCCTTTGCATTTTTTCGCTAAGGTCTGTTGTCAATATCTTGATTTAAATACTGAATGCAATTGTACCAAACTGAACTAAGAAATGCAACTAGACTGAGTTTAATTAGCAAAGCTGAAGTGGTCAGAACAACATTTGCAGAACGATAACTTACATTTAAACTTGGTCATCCTAACCAAATTCAAATAAATGACATTAGGTTAAATTCAGTTCAATGCACCGAGAGAAAATAACGAATTTTATGACTATTAGTTTAAGATAATCCATATATGAGGGTAAAATTGAAAATCAATACAACAAAAGAGATTTTATTACACGGATGACAGGAAAAAAGTAACTATGTCCCAACATGACCAAAATCCAAATACCGTCTATGCTCGCTTATAAGTCAAGTCCAAATGCAAACAACATAGACCCTGATCTGCCGTCGCATAATGCGCCGGCAGATCAGGGTCTATGTTGTTTGTTTTACTGATTACTCCTAACAGACTGCAAAGATATAAGTAACAAATAGATGTGTTACATTTACCAGATAAATCGAATTTATCAGTCAAAAAAGCAGGTTCAATAAAACCTACTTGGCCTGGTAAACTTAGAAATCTCGTGATACATTAACATAAACCTCAGATGCACGAGAGATAACAAGTTTCCGAAATTTATTACAAGTCATAAACATTCGAGACGCAGGGGTTTCGAAGCTCAATTTAATTTGGCATGAGTCTTGTATATTTAGCCACATAGCGGTATCGTACTAGCGAGTTCTAAGCAACACATGTCTTTATTCTGCACATTACTATGGCAATATGTGGATGGAGCGCGTAATTAAGATGTTTGGTAGCTGCCAATGCCAATTTTGCTTCGTTTTTTTACATAACATCATTAAGCAAAGAGAAAGCTGTAAGTAAACAGATCAGAATGACTACCTATGCGTGGATAATCCATTGACTGTCAATTGTTCCTTTCGTTTCTTCCTGAAATTCATATACATTTAGTCATTTGTCATTATAACGTTGCAACGTTTGCTACAGAGGAAAATTCGGGATCCGACAGATAATTGATGGGAACAAATGTGTTAAATGATTTCTGTTTAAACATATTTTATTGCCATACATGTTGACAACTGGGGTCATCCTAGAAGTTAGACCTTCCCCTGCCATCAATTATAAATTTACATTTACAGCGGCCAAAAGATAATATGGTTTCCTACAATTATATGTACACGATTCAGGGAAAAGAGGCAAGATAGAGAGAGAGAGAGACAGAGACAGAGACAGATATTACACGAATGAAATCAGAAAGTAATACATTCATGATGTTGGCAGATATTGGACAAGAGTACACACAACAACAAAAATTAACAAAACAATCAATGGCTGGGAATGAAGAACGTCATGTCTTGGTTTATGAATATGGCAGTAATTAATTTACTACAAGCGCACAATGGATTATCTCTCAAATGGTTGGAATATAAATCATAATGTAAATCACTACAGTTGTTTTCTAATTACGGAATACAGAATAGATAATTTAACCAGTTGCCGACTAAGGAATAGGCAGGCACATGTTTTGTCTTATCCTCTGTTTTACTTCTGAAGATGGAATAGTTGCTTTAACGTTTTATTGAATCAGAGAGCGTATTGCATACATGAATGGAAGAGTGTAAAATTAATTTCTACTTATTTCGAGTCTAGCATTAAATCGAATAAAAATTTTCCAATTTCTAAGATTATACTTCTTTGCCTCACCAACCAGTGATGGCAGAAGGCCAGTAAGATAAGGAGAGACAGCGTATACAATTTTATGAATGTAACACAGTTTATGAAACATTCGTCTATCTTCCAAGGTAGGCCAACCAGTTTCTTCATGACTCTTGCGACAAGATTCACTTCTAGTACGTTCAGTCACAATTCCCCCTGCTTCTAATTGTAGTTTTTCTAATTTAAAAGAGTCTTCAGCCGAACAGCCTTCCCATACAACATCAGCATATTCTATTAAGGGGCAGATGTAGGTAAAATATATCCTTTCTAACGTTTTTGTCAGATACATTTATATTTCAGTATTTTCAAGGCATTTATCATTTATGGATCGACTGAAATATGTTAATAATATGTTTGCTCCAGTTGCTTAGACTACTAATAGTTACGCAAGATGTTTGTTGCAGTGAACAAAAGATAGAATTCTGTTTTTGATTTTTCGTCCAAAGTAAGGGGCGCTAACTTACGCGAGAATAACATTACCTCAGTTTTCGTTGAATTACAGTCAACCAACCACTGCCTTGATCAATCGTCAATCATTTGTAAATCTGTATTCAGTACACATTCAATTTCGAAAGTATAATTTTATGAATACGCCACTGAGCTATCATTAGCATAGATCTCGTTACATTTAAGAAGTTGTCGTCTGTATCATTAATATACACAAAAAAAAAATAACGGAGATAATGCAGAGCTCTGGTGCGCCGGTCGCAACATTTTGGCTAATGGATTCAGCAGTATTTACAAAAATTGTTTGGAATCTATTAGATAAGTAGTCCAAAAAATGATCAATAAGAAAGCTATCAAACCATAGCACTTTAATTTATTTATTTGATCTCTATGCGAAACACAACAAAATGCTTTAGAGACATCACAAAAGACGACACACGTGCCATCCTTATTATCAAGTGTATTACATATGGCATGGTACATATCTGTAAGCTGAAATACTGTAGAATTCTTGTGAAGAAAACCGGATTTATATTTGAATATTAGATAATTTGAATGTAGGTGGTTTTTAGAGATGTTTAAAAATAATTCTTTTGCATAACTTTTCAAACACAGTTCAATAGTGAAAAAGTCCCGTAATTTGAAGGATCACTGTCACGTCCCTTTTTATACATTGGCATCACTTACGCCGATAGATTCGTTACTACGACAACATGGCTGGAAACGAACTTGATAATTTTAAAGAGAGCTGTCTGTTCTTAGCCACGTGTGGTGCTAATCAGTAGCCTAGAAGAAAACACATTTTGTTTACTGCTACCTTAAAAAGCAAGGATTAATTAGTATGGTAAGATCGAAATTAATACCAGTATCATAAATAGAAATGCGCATCCAGTTTTCTAGCTCTATATATAGTTTACGCCATTATTAATAGAATTCATAGGACCGTTTCTAGTCACATGGCAAGCGATGTCATATATTTGGTTTTCCAATTTAAGTATCGATGAGGAAAAATCACGCGAACGAACACAGCATGACTACCTTGCGGGGCGCACCAAATATCTTTAGAATAAAAAATTGACGCACTAATCTAATTAGATCGGTCACTGCACCTATACGATCCAAAACATCAAATGTTATTTGAAGCTTGCAAATCCCTAAATGCCTCTACTTTTAACGTGTTATATGAAAACAAACAATTTAATGGTCAAGTTGCGTGAGAATCACCAAAAATATCCCTTTGGCACGACATTAGCAGAACCCTTGAGAATTATTTTCTTATGTTTCCAAATCCCGCACTTGGAGATAGTCAAACTGTTGCTAGTCAAACTGTTGCTCGCACTGATATTGTTATTATCAGTTATAATCTGTTATGAATACAAGGTGTGTGCACGCGCTGCCCTTTGTGATATGACAATTTGATTACTCCGCACCTACTTCAGCTCATATAACAGTTTTAGCAGATCATTACGAATTAAAACATCCTCTGGCATTTGTACTACATCACCATTATAAATATATGTATGTATGTGGCGTCATTAAGAGTATTATATGTAGTAAATGTATTTAAGTGTCAATGTTTATATATATATATATATATATATATATATATATATATATATATATATATATATATATATATATATATATATATATATATATATATATATATATATAATGAAATCAACCGAAAACGAACAACATCCTGGAAAGCATTAAAATGTTGTTCGTCACTGACAGATTTTTGTCCAGCAAAAAAAAAAAAAGAAGTATCCAGGTCTGATTACATTTTCTTAATGAAAAGACAAAGAAAATTGCTAAATCTGCATTTGTGATAAATTGACTCTTTCGTGTGTGTGTCTGTGTGTGTATCTGTGTGTGTGTGGATAAATGAATGGATCAGTTGACTTTATTTGAAACACATTATATGAAAACAAGCAATTTAATAGTCAAGTTGCGTGGGAATCGTCAAAAGCATCACTTTGGCACGACAGTAGCCCGACCCCTGGGAACTATTTTCCTGTTTTCCTAATCCCTCACTAATCACTTGCGCGCACTGATAGTTTGTTAACAGCCATAAATCTGTTATAAATATAAGGTGTGTGCACGCAATACCGTTTCTGATATGACAATTTGATTACTTCGCACCTACTTCGGCTCCTATAGCATTCTTGGCAGATCGTCACGAATATATAATTTGAAATCAATCCATAACGAATCCCCTTGGAAACGGCAAAACTGTTTGTCAGAGTCAGATTTTCGTTCTATATAAAAACAAATGTCCAGATTTGGTTTACAGTTTCTTTATAAAAAAATAAAAATTGCTACAATCTGTATCTGTCATAAATTGACTCATTCGTGTCTCTGTGTGTGTGTGTGTGTGTGTGTGTGTGTGTGTGTGTGTGTGTGTGTGTGTGTGTGCAGATGGATGGATAAATGGGTTGATAGGTTCGTTAATACTTTTTTGAGATGTCGCAATCTGCCGTGAAAAGTCCTTAGCCAGGTAGTCAGGTGGCGCGCACATATGGTAGGGCTAGTGGTAACTGTTCGTTATGACATGTGCCAGAATTACTTATTTCGATGTCGCTTGTGATTCTTTTTCACAAACATTTTGTACTTTGGAGCCACACCTACAAATACCAAGTGTGACTTGAACCACTGATGTATTTATTTTGTAAAAAAATCCCTTCGCCGTACTACTTTCTCATGGATTTAGAAGACCAAACATTTTCAAAGTGTTATTTATTTTCATACCTCATTTATTCTCTGGATCCATATATTTATCTTAAAAACTGAAGCTATTGTATTAAATAATACTAATGTTACCACAGATCTGATATATGATTTTTAAAAATGGGTATTACCGTTTTGAATGATGGTAACTCGAGTAAAAATACGATGATATCAGTGTGAAAGTTTCTAAAATGATTGCCACTATGAGGATACTAATGTTCAAATTAAGCAGACACCCTTTAAGTAAAATGTATATAGCCTTTGAAAGACCAATACTCGAATATGCCAGTGTTGTTTTGGATGGATGTAATGACACGGATACTAATAGATTAGGAAATCTCCAAAAAAAAAAAAAAGAATCTGTTCGAAAAGTAACTTGTTGACAATCAGTTCGAGATCAGAGTGTTTGTACAATGAATCTGGCTGACAATCAGTTCGAGATCAAAGTGTTTGTACAATGAATCTGGCTGACAATCAGTTCGAGATCAAAGTGTTTGTACAATGAATCTGGCTGACAATCAGTTCGAGATCAAAGTGTTTGTACAACGAATCTGGCTGGCAACCCTTAAAAAATACAGAGACAAACTCATAAATTAGTAACATTTTACAAAATCGTTCATTATATCACTCCATATTCTTAAACGATTTTGTAACCACCTGTTGTTACTGAACATTTGGACGGTAGATACAGCTATGTTACTTCCGTCTGCCGTCTTCAGATTTCAGCTAAATCCTTTGGACCTTTAACAGCCAAATTATGGAATGACTTACATCAAGAAGTAAGGAATTCGTCATCGCTTTCATCCTTTAAAACTACTTCAAAGAAAAGTAAGCGCGTACCCACATACTTCTTGAGAGGAGATAGGAAAAGTACTGTCCTTCATAGGTGACTAAGAAATAACTGTTCATCTCTCTTGTATGTATGTCCGTAGTTACGAATATACGTTTGAATGTATATACGTATGTATCGAGATACATATCAATGTAATGACATCTCGCCATCACTATCTTTTTCCATGCACATATTTCTTGTTCCATTCATTTCCCGATATTATGACATCATGATCTGTTATATCGGTTTTTTATGCATGTTCAATTTATTGTGTGTATTTATGAAATATCGGGCAAGGACAATTTAAAGTTGATAGAAATTGTGTCCAACCACTTTGCCTTTCCGTTATGATTTGGCAGCAGAATATGTCTAAATCGAACGAAGTTGTCAAATACTGCGAAACGATTTACATATAAAACGGGATAACAGTTTAAATATAAAGTCTTGCTTTGAAGATAGTGTCGTCCGCTTGAAGCAATGTACCGTCTATACTCGCTTAAAGGTTGAGTCCAACTGCAAACAACATAGACTCTAATCTGCCGTCGAATTATGCAACGGCAGATCAGGGTCTACACTGTTTGTACTACTTATTACTCCTAACAAACTGCATAGACCCAGATCCTCCTGCGCATTATGCGACGGCAGATCTGGGTATGTGCAGTTTGCAGTTGGACTCGACTTATAAGCGAGTATAAACGGTACTTAAATGAATAAACTTTAACAGTAGAGCTGTATTTTTCTCATTAAAGGTAAATATTAATTGTGCATTGGACTTTGCGCGATGTGATGGGCATAATTCGGTCCTACCTCCTGATATAAACGTTTTTCATAATTGGAGAGAAGCAATCTGCAAAGAGACGCATGGTTATTCTACAATAATTGAGAGAGACGTGAAAATAAATAAAAGAGTTCTTTGCAAAGCGTTAATCATCATAGATTGTAGGTTTTAACAAATCGTAAAATGTTTCTAATGTAGCTTCACCAGCTTTGATAAAGCGTCAAGAAAAGAAGAAAGAAAAAAAAACTTAAGCCTATCACTTTTCTTTACCCTGTCATACATTTATCTCGTGAAAAATCATTTTATCACAAATTTTACGCTAAAGATTCAATTCAAAGTAATCTTATAGTGTGGTGATAAATTCCTCTAGGGCCTAGGTTTGTTGATTGAAAGTATAATTATTTGCCATTTCATTGATTATACTGAACATTTTCTTCGTGGAAACATATTCGAGCCATTTGTTAGGAAGCATTAGCTAAGTTTGGTATCACAAAAAGGACATTTTAATTGTATCATTCAGCTACTGATAAAATGTTACGAACTTTTAATGTTATTTTTTTATTAAAAAAAGTTACCGTTTTAGAAGAGAAAGAATTCGGGAGTTACAGAATACACTGGAGCAATCAACTGGATCCTTGGAATGCTCAGAAATAGAAAATTCGGACCGAACCTAACGTTTACTTGTTTGCATCATAAGAGTTTTTGTTTACACATCACTTTGAATACTTAATTTGATAGTAACAATGTAGATTAAACCAATGATCAAACGTCTATTATTAATTTACTAATTTCCTCAGCTATTTTGATTTCTATTGACGATTTAGTTCACTTGCTCCACACGTGTAGATGAAGAACGTGTAGTTTGTAGATCGACCTACATTTGTACACGACCTGTCCCTTTTAACCTTTCCTCGGAATAATTATTAGGACCTGGTCCAACCGATTAACAGGTATGGCGGTGTGCATGCATGCTTTATGTAATCGAGAAACTATGCATGCATGATGCATGTACTGCAATACCAATTTCTTGAGTGGATTATGCCTGTTATTAATAATCCAGGGAAGGTCACACCGGCATGTAATTCTGATACACTTCTATCTTCGTATTCTATGTCCGCTGATATGTAAATAAGAAATCAAATGCAAATTAAAGCTAACAAAAAGGACAACAAAATAACTCCCTGTCTCTTCCTAGTCGAAATTTCTTATGTATCGGCCAACGTTTAGCCTAAAATATATCTAAGAATAAGAGAATCTACAGTTATTACCTGTTTAGATATACCCAATATTGCTCCATCTCATTATATCGATAAATTGGAGGATAATATAAAACCAGGTTATTCTATAGTGCAAGTCCGACTCTTTGAGATTTAGAAAGTTAAGTGAACTAATTAATAATAAATTATGGGAAACAAAATGAATAAATGTCCCCAAAGTTTGTCGTGAAAACGAAACCTAAAATCGCATTAAAAATAAATATAAGTGTAATCTCTGCGATAAAAATATGCCATACCTTTGAACACTTGTCCTGTAGTAATGAACACTTGTCCTGGATTAATGAACACTTGTCCTGGAGTAATTAACACTTGTCCTGGAGTAATGAACCTTTGTCCTAGAATAATGAACACTTTTCTCGTTGCTTTTAATTCTTGCAAAGTCAAATTAAAAGTTCCCATTTTTTTCTTATTTTCTAAGTTTTCAAAAATGCAAGAAATGTTTGAGCCTGGTTATTCATTTGCTTTTAGACTTCAAAAAGTAATGTATTTATTAGAAAAATCAATCGACAAATCATTTCATTTTTTTTCTCTGAAAAAATATAAATGTAGATGTAAAGACTACGATTTTTAAGTGTTTATGGTTTTTTTTAAAATTGGAGGAGCATAACATATAGATCAAAAGATAATTATATGCCCTGGAGTACATTTCTCTGAGTATTTTATTGCCATTGAGTACATTTTCTCTGAGTAATATATTGCCCTGATGTATATGTTCTCTGAGTATTATATTGCCTTGGAGTACATTTTCCCTGAATATTCTATTCCATGAATACTATATTTCAGTCAGAGCTAATACATCGAATCATCAACAGGAATGTATGGCGAATTTCAGCTAATCTATCGGATATTCCAAAATTTTTACTCAGATAAAACCAACTGACATTCCAACCAGATGCATATTACTTCATTAAATACTAATAAGATATTCTATATAAAACAAACATGACCAAGCACGGTGTAGCAAGTCAGAGAAACTGGCCAAGCGCTTTCGAGATCTACGGATCCATTTTTCAAACACATACACAATACCTGTATTTACATACTGCTTTGTTATGGTGAAAGCAAAATCACAGAATCTGATATTAGTACGTCGGGGGATGGGGGGGGGGGAGGGGGAGAGGTTCCACAGAAAACTGTATACTTTGAACTATTTACACTGTGGGAAATCAGGCATTCCAACTTGGCAAGAAGACTATTCTGTTGCAACTTGCCTGCAGATGAGCCAGTTTTTAACTGCTTGAAAGAAGGGAACATATCACGCTACGGCAATCATACGCCACCTGTAATTTGTTGCCTATATATGGGTACTTAAAATTTTGTCCCGGATAATATCTAGTGTGCAGTTATAGTCCACTGAGTAAAGGTAACGTGTTGCCAAAATTAAGGATGAGATTAAGGAAACAGGAACATACTTTAAAATTTGCATCGGTTTATATTCGTCTTTTCAACTATCATCCAAGCACGTAGTAAAACATTTTACTTACGGTGTGTGCGTTGCGACCAAACGCATATGCTCCAGTCCCTCTACCGTTGAAAAGTGACTCAATGATCTCAAGAGGCACCTTAGCACGAGCGGATACAGAAGGAAATATATTGACGAGGCTCTGTACAAAACTAGATTCCTGAATAGAAAAGCCTTCTTAAAATATAAAACCAAGAAAGCTAGCAAAGGTATCTCCTTCGCGATTTCATTCTACCACTATCCCCCACACAACATATCATTTGAAAGCATTGGCACCAGATTAAATCTTCTCAACATCTAAAGGGCATATTTTAAGAAGTTCCTAGGGTTGCGTACGATAGACCAAAAAATCTCAAGGACCATAGAAGTTCCTAGGGTTGCGTACGATAGACCAAAAAATCTCAAGGACCATAGAAGTTCCTACGGCTGCGTACGGTTGACCTCAAAAATCTCAACGACCATCTGGTACGTGCCAAGGTAAGTTTGGAGAAGACCACTGATACAGGCACATACAATTGCAAAAACATATGCTGCTAAATCTGCAAACATATGCCCGAGACCAATCATTCAGAAGTTCGGTGACAGGAGTTACCTTTACTATTAATCAGAAATTCTCCTGATACGTAAATCTGCGCCATTCAATATGTTGGCGAAAGCGTTGATTTCAGAAAACAAATGAATAACCACAAGAGTCACATTCTCAACAAAATCAACGGGAAAATCGCCAACTACTACAACTCGACCGGACATTCAGTCGAGTCCCTCGAGATGTTACCGGATGAGTCTAACACGGGGTGGACCGATATAGAACGCACACGTGCAGCATTGTTATGGATACCGAAACTGAGATATCATTGGGAATTTAGCCTAATTAAAAAAAATCTAACCTGCCCAATACAATCGTATCAAAATTGCAGTCAGGAACCTGTTTATCACTCGCACGCAAGTAAATATTCGTAAAAACTTTTCATAAATTATGATAATTACTTGTTCAGTATACCGCTACAACATTCTCATGACACATTTCCTTTACTACCTCCTCCACGCACAACTTTAAGGGGAGATAACGTCTGTAGTACATATTGTAGTATCTCGTCTAAGATGGTATTGATATTTACGACGCATGGTTTCCGTCCTTCGTCCTTAGCCTGGTACTGAATCAAAACAATTTGGTTCTCTGTACGATAAACACGTAATTACACAGATCACCCCATCTTTGATTATTTTTTTGTAAATAAAAGTTTGATATTCTGCCACATACACCAGTAGACATATAGTTGGCTTAGTTTAAGACTGGTTTGCAACTCTTTCTTCTTTCTTTTATATATTTAGTCGACAAATGAATGAAGTCTCTTTTCTTTCCTGGGTAATAGAGTATTAGAGGAGTACATTTTGTTGTTGTTGTTTTGTTTTGTGTGTGTGTGTGTTTTTCTGAGAAAATCACGTCTGATTCCTTGAAGTGTTCATTACTTTGTTTATTACGTGAACGCCCCTTGCTTAATTTGTTTGCGCTTTTGTCACTGGAATGTGTAGGAATGTCAATTACCGAATATAAAAAAAAATTGTTCCTAACAAATTACCGGTAATTGCCGGTGTGGCGCCGGCGGTTTTAGTTAATCAGGTGTCTATAACACATTTTGTGTTCAGCACTGTAGCCAACATGCCAATTACGCAAGGAACAGAGTGAAATTCGCCTTATTTGGTTTTTTCAAAATTAGATAAATGATGCAAGCAGTGACCTATCAGATGTAATGTAATTTCACCGTTATCCTATGATGACAGGGAAACAAAATAATTTGAAAACAAGGGGGGGGGGGGGGAGGCTACGTCATCACTGCGTCACAAGAATGAAGTTAGCACTTTTAATAGCAGAAAATACCTCGATCCGGAAGGGATTTTAGCCTGGAGAAAAAAAAGGATAAGGCCTCGGTGGAAAAAGATAAGCGCACCGTACCCACGAAATTGCAAGCTATTAAACCACCAATTATTAATGTATAATTTACAGCCGTTTTGGAAAATATTAGTACTTCAACAATTTTTTTGTTGTTGAGGATGGACGAGTTAACACTTAAAACTTTGAATGCCGCTTAAATCACCTTTTCCTTCTAGCCTCAGCATGCTATCGTTCAGAGCAGTTTATCTGTTGCAAGTTACCAATGGTTCATTTTCAAATTCACGAAGAGTGTCCTTTCATACCACAGAAATCAAATGTTATTTGCCTTAGAATAGAAATGTTACCGTTAACACTCAAATCCAAGGATGATAAGTTAACACTTTTTTTTCTTTTTCATTGTTCTTTCTCTAATTGTAATAATTTGGTTTATTGTAAGTACAATTCTATGGTAGCATTTTATATTTTTCCAAGCCTTTTTACTTCTGGTATGTGCATGAGAGAGAGAGAGAGAGAGAGAGAGAGAGAGAGAGAGAGAGAGAGAGAGAATTTCTGGAATCGCTGGTGATAAGGTAATTAAAATGACATTCAAGGTTTGAAACGTAAACGCAGCTATCCTTCAAACAAAATTCTGTCGAAATGTTCTCAAAAAGGCTGTGAATCATAGATTAATAATTGCTGGTTTAATAGCTTACAACTACATGGTAAAGCGCCCTTACCTGTCTCCACCAAGGTCTTCTCTTTATTTTTCTCCAGGCTAGAATCCCTTCCGAATCGAGGACTTTTTCCGCCACTAAAAGTGTCTACTTATCATCGTTGTAACTTATTGGCGAGGTACTTTTAATGTCATCGACTGTGAAGAATCTAGGATACTAAATCTCCTGATTTTCATTTTTCGTGTCACTACTCTGTCTGGCAAGAAAAAGCGAAGATGCTGGCTTCTGCGGTGAATTTTAGCCCACGTCATGTATTTTAACATACACAAATATCAGAAGTTAAATCGCAGCATGTCTAGCAAAATATGAAAGAGATCTGATTAACATGCATTTTCGTGGAGGTGTTGTTCTTAGTTCGTGTCTTCTAGTACTTCATCGGAGTACCACTGTCCTTTCATCTGAGAGAATCAAGGGTCCCCGCCTAGTATATTCCCATAAAATCTCAGTGATTCTTTCCTTTTTTAGTAGTAATAATATTGTCATAGACAATCTTAAAATTATAACGCATGTTATCGTCGGTTTAATATTAGTACCACATAGCTGACAGTATACACAACTAGTCGAGATTTTGCATGCGCATATGTTATGTATATTGAATTTATAATATGTGTTAATGAGGTAAGTTGTGCTTTAGTCATTTTGTAAACAACATATTTACATCATTTGAGTTCAAGGTCAGTTTTGTTTACATAGCATTTAACAATTAGATTGGAATTTTCCACGTCTTGATGTGAGAAAAATCAGGTACGCACAGGAACTTTCCATTAGAGTTATTCATATTCTAGAATATTCTGTCACGTGACTTATCTTAATATTTATACAGGTTTGGTAAGCAAGATTTCATTCCTATGCTAAACTTCATATTATTATGATCAGTCTATTAAGGAACTTATTTTAGTAATCAGATGTTACATTTGTAAAATCAGAGCAAATTCAGTGAGAGGAAATATTTGAAATATTCATTGGAATTACTAAAAGTGCTCATTTTCATTTTGGATTAATATTTGACTTGGGATTTATGTGAATTCAATCAAAGATATTATGGATTACATCATTTAGGCATGTCGGGACGTTCAATGCTACTGACACATCAGGACATTCAAGGCTACTGGAATTCATTCGGAACATTCTATATTTAGGACTTGTGATTAGGACACTTAGGATTATTTGATTATTTGGACTTTAATTCACGTTATTGTAATTGTCTTTTTGAATTTTCACTTTAATTGTCTAGAAATAAATTGCTTGTTGAGGTTACTTACATTGTTGGCTTAACTTTCTTTCTGTTACATTATTTTGAGACCTAGAGTCGTAACACATACCATGGAAATTAAATCCTTTATCGAATACTGCTTAAAGTACTGTTATTCGCGAGTCATTTATTTTTGCGGAATTTGCGAAGAAAATCTATCTGCGTAATCAGAGAGCCCCAAATGTGTAATTACCTCCACAGACACACACACACACACACAAAAATAATAATCAAGAGACGAGAAGTAGCAGATACGCGAAATAATTTGATATTTGGATTTGGCGAAATATAGAAGCTGCGATTAAAAGTAGGTTCACATAATACTACTCCAATATGGATGGCAAATCATAAGATTCGCTAAATTACAAACATTTGAATGTTATATATAATAGGTAAGTGTTGACGTTTTGCCATCATAATTTGCATTTCGCAATGCCAATTGTCGCATCACGTGATCAGTTTATCAATGTCATCATCATGATCATGATCTTGATCATCATCATCATCATTCAAGGCAGGAGTTCACAAATTACATTCTAAAAATGTACAGATAAAACAATTGGTTTTTCTTTTAGATCATAATCGGAACGCTTTGCCGATGACGTTTCTTTATAGGGCTAACGGATTATAATTACGGCCGAGTCGAGCAAGTATGTTTCTAACGACGAAATGAAATTTGCTTGAGGCATAATTTGATGACACATTAGTACAAATTGGAACGATGGTGTTTTTGCAATAAAAAAAAAAAACACGTGAATCATTGTGCCATTATTTATACGTATGTATATTGTCATCAGTGTGAGGGTAGTTTGGACGAAAAGTGTGTTTTTCTACGTTTAACCTTGTTGTGAGTGACGATAAAAACCAATCAGTAAAATCAGCATACATTCATATGGTACACTAGTCTCCCATAGCTTTAACGTGAGTCTTTGATGCTGATATTTGGCCGTTTCCTTCGAATAGGTAGGTATACCACTGTGATACATGTATAATTGATGGCTTTGTGATCATCAGCTGTAGTTAAGATTTTGTCAGAATATTGGTGACGGATCAAGGCACAAAGAGGCGCCAGTATGTAATGTTCTAAATGTTAGGTCAGACTGCACGGGTACTGGCTGCATTTTTTGTCTCCGCTTTGATCCTTTTTTCGCATACTAGACAATGCAGTTTTGTCGTTGCGTGCTACTCCGATTTGCTTCTATTTAAAAGAAAGAAAGAAGAAAGGAAAGAAAGAAAGGCAGGACCTTGGAAAATGCTGGATCCAGACAACATGAATCGCAATTAAAATCACACTTCGAAGAGAGAGAGAGAGAGAGAGAGAGAGAGAGAGAGAGAGAGAGAGAACTCTCAGTAAAGGAAAACATAATCTGAAATATTAAAGAATGGTGTTCCGTCTTTGAATGTATTGAACATATATCAACGTACTGTTCCTCTTGCAAAACTAGAGAATATTTTAACTGGAAAGAAACAAAATCAGAGAATCCTAAAATGTACATACATGATATACACTGTTTAACATAGTGTAACTAAAGCCACAACTTCACATCTAAAATATTTTTTGTAAAAAGACAGTTGAGTATTAACTGATGAGAAGAGAAACGGCCTGAAATAAATGGTCGGATTGCAAGAGACGCTGCTGTGAGAGGGATGGATGGGTGGTGTGCTAAAATTGGTTCTTTCGACCCCTCTTTTCTTCAGATAATATCAGGCTATAGTCTTGCGATGATTTGTTCAGATAAAAGTTTACTCCAGCTGTTCTCAGCATCGTTCTATAATCCCGAATGCTAGTGACTTCCATCTCCTGTGTGAAACTAGTGTTTAGCCTCTTTCCACATATTCCTTTTTTTTTCCCCCTAAGCATGTGTAACATAACAAAATGACAGTAATATTCAATCTAATAAAGTCTTGCCGTCTCTGTAACGAAGAAGAAAAAATGACGAGTTAGTAAAGACCATCAAGGTTGTACATTATACTTATACTCCTGTAGCACACTGCGTGATATTTTCCGTCAGTGCCACTATGTATGATAGTATACACTTCGTCAGTCAAAGTCTGACATTTGAAGACTAAAATATGCTTCTTATTTCAAAACACAAGCTGATACCCCCCTCATGCTGAGAGCTAATCATATAATTAGAATGTCACTCCACTCAGCAGATTTATTGCCAGTGTAATGTGTATTATTGTGTGCCGTGGCTAATGTTCTAAACTTCTTATTCCAAAGGAAGGGATAAGAATTGTAGATGCGAAGCTCACATTTAGAATTGATATATAGACCTTGTTGACCTCTGCATTTTGGTCATTTGATCACGTGATACGTGCACAATACTACACAAGCTCTACGTAGAAGAGTCTTTAAAGTCATGAATTGCTGTTTTTACGTTGCTTCTAAATGACATATTGAGAAATGATATTATCACGTTGTGCACGATATTTCATTATATTAGTTCCGATGAAACGCGATTGGTTGCATGTACTCGGATATGCCGTGATGTTACAACAAAGGATTTTCAACCACAGGATGATTGATTGCTTCCGACCCCATTTAGCTGATGCTACGTATTTCCACAACTTCTTTAATAGCTCTCTATAACTTTAAATGTTCAACCTAATAATCAGTCGAGTTTAAATCTATCTGTTTCTATCCCTTAAATGTTGCCAGATAAGAGGTTTAAAACGACTGCTCTATGTTATTAAATCTCTTTGTCTCAATACTTTGATAGATTATCCATTGCGATGTAGACGCCACTGAAATTATGTACAAGCTGCACGTTTAATACAGGCATCCAAACTAAGCCAGAACTAAATTATGTTCATCTAAGATTTAAATCGAAGTATTCTCTCAGAGATCAGTAATATTTTGTCATTACTACTGTTTATACTCACTTATAAGTTGGGTCCAACTGCAAGCAACATTAGATCCTTATTTCCGCATTATGCGACGGCAGATCTGGGTCTATGCGGTTTGCAATTGGACCTTACTTATAAGCGAGTATAGACAGTATTTTTTAGATTTGCTTATACTAATATGCCTAATTGTTCGGTGTCTAGTTTTGTGCGGAACCATGGCGACCATGCAGTGCTATTTATTCTTTACTTTATTTTGTTACTGTATGAAATTCTGCATAATAAACAGCTAGCAGTTGTTAAAGGTATCAGTGAACTAATTTAGCCAATCAGTTGTTCTTACATTCTATTGCAGCCCCTAAGAAAATCGTTAATATTTTGTCCCTAATTTTTTCTGGAGATTTGCTAACCAGTGAAGAATATTATTTACATTCAATCGAAAGCAACATTAAAGCCTAAACAGAAAATAAAATGTTCGTTGAATGCAGCCTCTATTTGCAGAAAATTCAGCAGAACCTATGCTGATTTTTTTTAGGGTGACAAAACAAATAGGTGTGATTCAGCCGGTTCCGGAAAGGTCACGTGCACTAAATATTCCAGTCAGTTCATTCAAATGCAACTATTATATATATATATATATATATATATATATATATATATATATATATATATATATATATATATATATATATATGTTGTGTCCAAGTTAGTGCCTAAAGTAAGTAAGATAGTCTTGGTGCATCTTAAGTTATAGCTCAAAAATAAAGAAAAATGAAGGAAATATGTAAGGAATTAAATTAATGTAGTAATACCAAAAGACGAGTAAATCTGATCGCATGATAGCCACAGACTTTTGAAATTGGGTTCAAATCTACTTGAAGTAGCAGCTACATAGTATATTGGACCATTTTGCAACAATAACTCTAGAAAAACTAGAAAGGTACTATTGCATTAGGAGTCCAAGGGACAGTTCCACACTCTTATGATGGTGGATACATAATTTATTGATTACTTTGTTAGTGTCTGATTTCCTATTAATTACACACATTAGAAACAATACACAATTTTGTTTTAAAAGGCAACTTGACCTGGCTTGTAATTAACCAACAATCCGCGATCTGGCTTGTTATTAACCAACAACCTGCGATGTTTTGCTTCTGACTCCAGACGTCCATGCTGCGGTACAGGAAATATTGTTAACAAATAATGGCATGAATGGCATGTGATTAAAATAAGGACGATAGGGGATGAAAGGTTTGGGGGTTATGCCAGATTATATATACACTGTTTGTATGTATGTGTGTGTGTGTGTATATATATATATATATATATATATATATATATATATATATATATATATATATATATATATATATATACACACACACACAGATGCTGCATTGCCATCATTGATATAAACTATCAGAGAGATTGGTGCTTTCCTTCGTAGAAGCAATGACAAGAGGGGTAGAAGAAGCGAATATTCTACTAAACATAGTCAATGATACTCTTTTAAAGACACATGGATAAGTGTGTTTTGTTTTACGTCAAAGTCTTTTTTAACAGGGGATTTTACCTTGACATACGATAAAGGCATGTAAAGAAGTCTTCAAAAGAAAGGAGAAATAGTCATAATCTCTTAATGCACTATCGGTTCATTGAGATGATCTGTTCGTCACAATTAGAAAGTGGGCGAGGAAACAGCTACAAATGACAAAATAAATATCGAAGTAAGCCAATGATTCTTGGAAAATCTCAGATTCATAATTATTATTGCATTAAAGACGATTCTTTAAATATATCTTCTTAAGCACACCGAACCTAGTCCAATACCTTTGTATCAGATTGGGTCGAGGGACAAAGTATCAAAGTTTCTTTTTTTGCAACTATAATATGCAAAATGTTTGGGGTTTTTCTTTTAATTTTCCTTTATTACTATTGGTTTTTTAAACGCAAATAATATTATTTCATGCGTGAACATGAATTCGTTTTATTTCAAAGTGGACCTGTATATATATATATATATATATATATATATATATATATATATATATATATATATATATATATATATATATATATATATATATATATATTGATAACGGCGCGAATTACAAAACAGTTTCCCAACGTTTCGTGCTAATCAAGCTCAGGGAAGAAACAACTTACATCAACAAGACAAACACTACACACAAAAGCCGAGAAATAACCTGGACTAGTACATGTTTGAATGACAGGCGGACTATCCAAACACATGTTGAACAGTGAACAGTGAAAACAAGAAAGAAGAAACAGTTGAAAAACGGTCTTAAAATGAGCAAACTACAGGTATATTTTGTGTTGTTGTCACAATGACAACATTTGATAAGAAAAAATTAAGATGAGTTGAATTGTGTAATTACTTGTTTATTATTCAGTGAACCAAATTGTTTTGACCCAATTTCAAGCTAAGGAAAATGGACGCAAACCATGCGTGGCGAAAATCAACGATATCAAATAGCAGATACTACAATATGTACTAAAGATATTATATCCCGTTAAAGTTATGCCTAGAGGAGATAGCAAGGGAGATGTGTCATAATAACACTAAACGGGATACTAAACAAGAAATACTACTACTACTACTAATAATAATAATAATGATAATAATAATAATTCATCTGAAGAGTTAAAGAATATCTAGTTGGATATATAGTGTCGCAAGGTTTGCGTATGGGTCATACACTGATTTATGATTGAAATTTGGATTAGACTGCATCGGAAATGTTACATTTTTTCATTTAGGCAAAGTTCCAAATGACTTCTCAGCTGCAGTATCATGTAAAATATATAAGGTCATACAAATGGATAACGCCACAATTGCAGAGCAGTTTCACAACGTTTCGAACTGAAATCAAGGGAAGAAACAGCTTACATCAACAAAACAAACACTACACAAAAAAGCAGAGAGAAAACGTGGACTATTACATATTTGAATGGGGGGGGGATCTACAAACAAGAGTTAAATAGTCAGATAATCAACTGAATGTTAGTATTTGTTGGTTTAAATTGAACTTAACGTAGCAGGGAAGTACCATTCTACCACTATAGCAAATATGACCTTTTATCAACCAGGGAAAAGAGGACCACATCGGATGATTAATTATCAATTAAAAGGAAAAAGAAAAGTCATAACGTTTATTTTATTATGTGATCTTTACAAACACATCGTTTTAGCTATTTACGTTGATTTAAAACGCAGAGTGCACTGCCAAACATTTCTGAAAACGCATAGGTGTTCATGTCATAAAGGGCAGAGCTTTCGACTGTGGACGGCAATTTATCTAAGTGTTCAGATGTCACTGACTTTATTTTACGAACAGTGGATGAATGAAGAATCTATGACATTTGTAAAGACAGAAAATGTTTATTCATCTGGGACAATTGCTTAATATAAATTCCGTCAAGTTACTGTTAATGTAATACGTTCGGATAGTTCACTTCGTCACGATAAAAATGGAATAAAATAAGTGATTTGTTCCCTTTCATTCAAATATTTTTACTCGCATCTCAGCTCAAAAGTAAACACAGGGATCAAATATCGAAAAGCAATATTTGAAACTTTTAGACTTTCGTATTGTATACAAGGTAAGATAAACGAGTCCCAGTTAAATACATGTATGCAACAACTATGACTGTTGTATACCCGCTCATCAAATTGACGCATGTCTAGAACCAACTCGTTATCTGGAAAAAAACTCAAACCGAGGAGCTGATGTTTCAAGATTGCATGACCTAAAAGTCTGCCCTGTTTAAAACCATTAATCACATTTTACATTCTAGACCTTTAGAAAAGATAGTCCTTTAACATACCAGCGATCACGAAAGAAGTGCATCTTTAATATATTGCCCCAGCTTTCTTATTTACATGTTAAGTTGCCCAGTTGTTATTGTTGAAGTTTCCAGAAGGGAAACATCTTTTGATTGTCAAATAAGCAACACAACAGGAAATGTAACTGATGAAAGTTACCAAAAACAATGTTCACTGCACGCTACAATTATGTCCTGGGCCTACGTTTTTTCTTCCTGAGGTGATCCGAATATTATCATGCAGAGTGAGTAAGACTCAACAATGCAACCACCTTTTCCAAAAGTATCTGTGTAATGTGACCACCCGTATCAAACAAACGTTCAGAACGATTCACCAATAGGGACTATGCTATATTCTGTGTCAGATGTTAAGGGCTAACTTGAATTCAAACGTGAGAACTTATTTTGTAGTCAGTATTTTTATTAATGGCACAGACTTTAAAAACTGCAAACGAAAAACAAACGTCAGCAGGAATCACTGATAACATAGTAAGATGAAATCAAACAAATATAGGATGAAGAGGATTAGAAATGGGTACAGTAGCAGCATTGTCACCCGTAGGTTCAGTTTTTCAAAACATAGCTAGCCAAGATCCGTGTGGCCCGTGCTGTTTGTAATAGTTTAGGTTAAAGAGAGAGGTTGAAGACTGTAGATATATGAACAAAAACTAAACAAAAAAACATAGGTATTACATTCACTAATACACAGTGATCACTGTACAGTAAAATGCAAAATGAAACAGCTCTAATTATACAAGAGTTGAATGTGTAAATAAAAGAGGGGGAAAAACTATATTTTTTGTAAGAAATAATAGCTCGGTAGGTTCAATATCTACAAAATACTTATATCCAATTTATGACCAATACTGTCCTATCTGCATTGTTATATCCTATGCAAAAAACTTCCGCAACATGAAAACCATAACAATATGAATCAAAATGAACATTACGCAGTTTCACCCCTTCCCGTGGTACACTCTAGATGCTCAATTGATGTCAATCACGTTCTTATACCATGTGATAAACAATAATCACGACTCGTGCAATTTAAAACATTATTTTTGCAAAAGAGCAAAAGTTGATTAGATCGTTACCAACGGGTGTGTTTGACTATATTGTACATTCGTTCTCTATGGTGAACTAGGGTGATACCAATATTTGGACTTGGATTTTGGTACATAGGGACAGTTTGATTTTTATAACGTATAGTATGTTAAGATGAGGTTATTGATAAAGGTAAATCTTATAATGGGAATAATTGTGTATTTCAAGTTAAAAAGTCTGTTAGATGATACAGGATTTATTTTGTACGTAAGTAACAATCAATTTGATCTTGTGATTCCAGTCAGTGAAGTAAGAGATAGTTTTTTATTAGTACAAGCAAAACTGGATGTCATCAAACAAGCTAGAATAGCTTTCCTTGTACAAAGAATATTGATCATTTAAAAGTACTTAGATGTAATAAATGTAGCTCGTTTTAAAATTGCATTTTGAAGATTGAGAGCAGTATCGCATAACTTGAATATAGAAAAGGGTCGTTACGAGGGAGTACCAAGGAACGATCAGCCATGTACGGGTCGTTACGATGGAATACCAAGGTACGAGCGGCTATGTACGGGTCATTACGAGGGAGTACTAAGGGACGAGCGGCTGTGTAATAGGTATAATTTAAGAGCTGTCGAAAATGAATATCATGTTTTGCTCGTTTGTCCATTTTATAGGGAATTGAGAAGTAAATATTTGCCACGATACTATTGTTCATGGCCGAATATAGAACATTTTAAAGCCGTTATGTTATAAATTCAACAAGAATCTTAAACGCATTGTCTAAATATTTATACTTTGCGCAACAAAAAATTAAGACAATAACTATTTTTGGATAAGTAATTAATGATTAAATTGCATTCTGAGAATAATAGTATTAATTATAATTTGGTCTCTACATTTTATGTAAAAATTAAATTGTAATTTTGTTTTCTTTTTCTTCATTAAATGACATATGTATCATATTTAACACTTAATAGAATTATGTTACAATTGTCTGCCTCCTCACGTCTATTGTTATACATTGCTTTTACAATTTAATGCTAAATAAAGTTTGTGTTCTCTTCTGTTCTGTTCTTAGTTTAAATGAATATTGTGTTTTGTGTTAGCAAACACAAGGAAAATTTAAGAGCAATAAAATTATTTTCTCGCCATGGTCTATGTAATTTAGTTGGATAAATCCAAAACGAACGACTTGTCTTTAATCATTGACTGGCTAGGGATATAAATTCCTGTACCTGCACTGCTATAACTGAGATACATAGTGCCAAGCCAGGTAATCTCCGTATACTAATAGAGGGGCTTAAGAGTTTTCTGTTACAGTGCATTTTCCACACATCACTAATTTATAGATCGCGTGACATGCGATGTTAGGTATGCTTCATGCTTTTTTATCGCGTATTATTCGTAAATCTTCTCATATTACAAGTCAGAAACTAATTTACTATTCAAATTTATAAATGTTGAAGTATGGGTTATATATACGCACAATGCAAGTGTCCAGTTCATTGAACTCGTTTCTTCACCTGGGGAATTTACCGTGTCTTAATTAGTTCCCTGCTTCACCATATTAACCAGGTGCGTGAAAACCTCTCCCTACGATATGATTGATAAAGGTGCACTGCAATCTAAATCGAGAGAAAAGCGTTACTAAGCCACAGTTTGCGGATGAACACTGCCTTTTGTAATAATGTATTGGCCCTTTATCAGTAAAACATACATCATTTCACAGTAAGTGAAATGCATGTCGTATTGTGACTGTCCGTTATTTTAGTGGTAAAAAAATATTCTAAACAAGGCAGTGGAAAAAAAAAAAAAGATTTTTTTCTTAAGACAGTTCCGGAAGTTTATATATGATTCATTCTTAGATAAATGCATAGCAGTTTGTATTCACAGATAAATAACCCTTGCTTGTGTGTGTGTGTGTGTGTGTGTGTGTGTGTGTGTGTGTGTGTGTGTGTGTGTGTGTGTGTGTGAAGATACTCGCTCGCAATTTCAAGTTATGACTTCAAGAATAGAAATCTCTCATGTTGACTTATATTATGAATGGTACGAGAAAGACCTCCAATATTAACGAGTTATCTTTCAATTTTTATATACTAAGCATGTGTCGACCGTTAAATCAACAACTTATGTAACTGAGTGCATACCGGGATTCTTGAATTTGTCTTTGATGTACAAGAAAGTCGAGCTGTTTGTATATTTTTGTTAATTGTTTATAAACATAAACAGGTGTCCAGTCTAATATATATATATATATATATATATATATATATATATATATATATATATATATATATATATATATATATATATATATATATATTGGTTCAAAATAAGAAGTAGTGAGAATGTAATATTAAATACATTGCATAAAGTATTGTATGAACAGTCACAAAATTATATCTCTAATTGGCTATCATTGCTGAAACACTGTTAGATATGTATGTTTTTTCAGATGTATGGAAATATCCCGATTCAGTGAATGTTAAAATCTTCATTAACGTTTTCAAAACAAAGATTGGGAAATTATTCCTTTTATTAAAAAAACACAGTTTTGTATGTTAAGATTTCCTTGGGCTTTTGATGAATGTAGAGCATAGAACAGCACTGACAAACCAAACGGTCTCATCTCACTCATTGAGAGCTGAAACCGATAGATCTGGCAGTACATGGATAGACAGAAAGAATAGCAACTGTGTATTGTGTGATCAAAATGATGTCGAGGACGAATATCACTTTTTATTATTTTGTAACAAGCACTAATTGTTCAGAAATTTCCTCATTTCAAGTTATTATTGGAAACACCCCTCTCTGATAAAATGTGTAGATGTGATGAATTGTACTCCGAAGAAAATTATATGTAATTTAGCTTAAAAATTTATATTTAGCATTTGAAATGAGAAAGCAAGTTATATCATCTGATCGCATCTTTCAACTAAAAGTCTCAATAATAATTTATATGAAAATGTGTTTAATTATTGAATTATTATTTCTATATTTCTTCCATATTCACTATTATAAATGTTGTGTTGTACTCAATAAGTATGTAATGTTTAAGAGTACACACAGAATCTGACAAATCTGTTTAGAGTACAAATGTAATGGCATATTAACGATTAAAGATATATTGCAATACAGGTTTTATAGATTATACTAATCTCTTGGTTGATGTTAATTATTATAAAGCTCTGTATTATCAAGAAAATTCAACACATTCTATATGAAGATTAAAAACTCCTGACAAACGGCGTGGGTATATCATTGACGGGCAATATTTAGACAGTCTCTAAAATCTGTAAATCATAAGTGTGCATTATCTCAAATATTTATATTCATTTTGAGTTTGGAGAGTCTACGGTCGTTGCGTATTTAACAGCTAAAATGGTTAAAATTATTTTTAAGATGTATAATCAATTTCTGTATTATTTACGAATGTTAAAGAGGGTATAATAATAATAATAATAATAATAATAACAACAACAACAACAATACTAATAATAAATAAATAAATAAAAAAAAACTTACCTTCACC
The DNA here is from genome assembly GCA_029931535.1 of Margaritifera margaritifera. Taxonomy (NCBI): domain Eukaryota; kingdom Metazoa; phylum Mollusca; class Bivalvia; order Unionida; family Margaritiferidae; genus Margaritifera; species Margaritifera margaritifera. The sequence continues at coordinate 1,293,309 of JAQPZY010001678.1, forward strand.
TATTTGCAGGCACATTTAGAAGTTAACAGTTAGTGTATATTTATAAAAGTCTTGTGTAATTGTGGGCGAAGGTCTTGTTATCACTGTCACAAATAAGGTCAATAACCACATAGCTACTTTCCGAGTTGCGCTGCATTAAGACTTCTTCCGTGGACTAACTCCGTTACGACTGCCTGCCACTTGCCTAGTAGTTGTATTTTACTCAACCCGCTGAGCGCGTGCCTGGCGCGATATGTTTTCATTTATACAAGTGAATAAACGCGCCTGGCGGACGCCAGGGACTATTTTCAGTGGATTATTGAGCAACCGACCTGCTGATCATTTGACGGTCCGTTGAGTTAGATATGATAACTGGAGATGTAAATTCAAATCTACGATATGTCTTATAAATCACAAGCTATTACAGTCGACTTTCACTACAACGACATTAATTACAACGGAATATTTGGGTTCCGACAGAAAATGGATGGGAACAAAAGTGTTCAACTGTAAATTAGACAATTCATTTTGACTTAGACAATAATTTCCCAGTTAAAAAAATAAAATCTGTTTCCGTTTAATATTGTTATAAACAATTTTTTTTTTTTTTTTTTTTTAGGATAATAATTTTCTTGGCAGTATGTCAGAATAGTATAACAGATTATAAACATTTTATTAATAGAAAAATTGAGTAATATAGTATTAAATGTACGAAAATACTGAGATTGAGAAAGGAATTACGTAATATTAGATATGACGTAAAGATTTATATTTCTGACACATTTTTTCTCATTGGTAACATGTTGGTTTGACAACGATGAGACGAGAGAGATAACTCCTATAAAATAAAGGCGTGATCTTCACGATGACAGATTCGTTAGAATGACAGATTCGTTATGATGACAGATTCGTTACAATGATAACTTTGCTGGAAATGAACTTTTGTCCTTGTAACGAGAGTTGAGTTTATTAGGTTTGTTCCAACAATGAAAGGTGATTTTTTAGGGTTTTACATCGTTCCGGGGGTATGTAAAACTGCATAACTTTATTTTGGTGTTAGTGTAATCAAGTCTAATTAAGAAAGGACATCAGTGTATATTAGAATTGTACTGTATATCTCTAAAAACTCTAATTTTAATGTTTATCTCTAAAAATAATTTCTAACATTCATGAAGTCCCAAACAGGATAACAAATAATATGCTAGTTGTCTTTTATTGTCAACGCTTTATTTCGGGGGAAAAAGATTTAATTTTAACTCACCTGCAGAAACTCGTGTATGTATGAAATAATATTTAACTTCAGTCGAACAACGAATGAAAAAAACAATAGCATTATAAGGTATAGAAGGCATCTGCTCTGCAATGATCAGTTACACTGGCTGATCACACTTGCAGATTTTGTTTTCCCCGTTCATTTCGAAGTTTCATAATTTTGGGCAAAATTGTGTCAAAATATTTGTATGCTCATTTACCGAACTTACCACGCTATATGTTGTGTTTGTATGCTGATGCATCAAACTCACCATGCTCTGTGTTGTGTTTGTATGCTCATGTACCGCACTTACCACGCTACATGTCGTGTTTTGTAGTGTTTATAAGGTCATATATCAAACTTTCCATGCTGTATATAGTGTGTATACTACCCTCTTTACAAGGTGTCCGCTTTATTTGGTTGATTATCGTTATCTAGAGGATGATCGACCTCGGTGTTATTGCCCGGATCGAGTAAATAATAATATAAATTATGAAACTTATAGACAGAATAACTAGACATCTGAGCAGATAAAGAGAACAGAATAACACGAGCCCCCGTACATGAAATATAACAATTTAATCAATTACATAGAACAAACTGAGATAATACATTACATTAGGAGAATACACTTCTTTTTGAAATAAATTATTTACTGAATTTCAACACAAATATACTTATGCAAATAGCCGATCTGTTTTAAACGATAGAATTAGTTCATCATAGAATCGAGTGAACAATCGAAGTCATTGTCCCTGCATAACCTGCTTTATCGCTGTTCATTCCAACTTCGATGCTGCTGTCCAGTCAAGATTGATGTTCTCCTCTTTTTCTTTTTTTCCCCCTTCTCCTCTCTCTTATCTCGCCTCTTTCCGGCATTCCAACTTTGTGTGGGTGGGTAGGTAGGTGGATACGTGGATAGGTAGGTAGGTGGATACGTATATACGTGGATACGTAGGTACGTGGATGGAGCTATTTCCCCTTTCAAAATAAACAGAGAAGCAACCTAAATCTTCTGTCAAATATCCTTCTGGGAGTAGAGCATTACTCCACTCTCGTTACGTCAGATATCGTCCTATCGGAATTCAAACAACAGATACCAAAGGCTATCTGGTCAGGCCAAATTGGACAGACCATAAACAAACCTAGTTTCATAAGATTAATGTATTTGCTAACGGCTATTTCATCACTAATTCACATTAACATCACACGAGACATAACAGTTTCGGTTTCCGTCTCAATTATACAAATGAATCAATGAAATTCACGTCATGGCTTAACTACATTAATTTCAGTGAATACTCAAGTCTTTATCATACACGAAATCATCTAAGACAACTTGTATCAAATAAAGTAATGCTTGAAATCCTTAGAATACATGATTCCTATAGCAATCAAGACGATAAATTAAAACAATTCGTCAAACTCATATAAAGAAGATTATTGTACGAATTCAGACAAATGAACTCAAACAAATAGTTATACTCATATCAAGAAAATTGATCGATGAATTTAAACAAATAAATTCATGCAAATATAAACAAATAAATTCAAGCAAATAATTATATTGGTATCAACGAATTACATGAGATTGATGCAAATACCTTGTGCTTTCAAGCCTTGCTCACTTCTACCGCCAGAATTGTGTCCGTCAACTTTCCAGACATCCGGTCCCTTCAATAATTGTTTTTATGAGAGAACTTCTTCTAAATTCAATCTCGGAGTCAAGATCTATTTTCTCTTGCAGAAAAACTTAGACTGACTAAATTTTGCGATGGCGCATATTAAAACCATGAAATTTCGTCTGGGAAACACGCCCCTTATTTAGCGTAGCTAACCAGATTAAACGGATCTACCGCCTTTTATATATATGCGACAATTCGGTCACCGTAACCCTCTAGATTTTCAAATAACTGATTCTGGAGAATCTCAAAAGATTATACATTTTTACAAACAATCCCTGCATCCTCTCAACGTTGACATTTCCGATACATAGACCCAAGTTAACCCTTTTCACTCCGATCTGTCTGACCGTTGAATAAACGAATAGTTAATTAAGAATGCATTTCGCCCCTCAACACAGACATTAAAACCATCGCAGTCTAGCTATTTCATACGGTACCTTTCCTCATAAATCTAATTAATTGTTCTCTGTCAAACTAAAATGTGCTCTACAGAAATCGACAGAAATTTGCACCATTACATAGTGTTTGTATGCTCATGCACCGAATTTATCACGCTATATGTTGTACTTGTATGCTCATGCACGGAACTTACCACGATATATGTTGTGTTTGCATGCTGATGTACCGAATTCACCACTCTATGTGTTGTGTTTGTGTGCTGATGTACCGAACTCACCATGCTATATGTTGTGTTTGTGTGCTGATGTACCGAACTTACCACGCTATATGTTGTGTTTGCATGCTGATGTATCAAACTCACAATGCTATATGTTGTGTTAGCATGCTGATGTACCAAACTCACAATGCTATATGTTGTGTTTGCATGATGATGTACTAAACTCACAATGCTATATGTTGTGTTTGTATCGAACTATCCATGCTGTATATAGCGTTGGTATGCTCATGCACCGAACTTACCATGCTATATATTGTGCTGGTATGCTCATGCACCGAACTTACCATGCTATATGTTGTGCTTGTATGCTCATGCACCGAATTTACCATGCTATATATTGTGCTGGTATGCTCATGCACCGAACTTACCATGCTATAAGTTGTGCTTGTATGCTCATGCACCGAACTTACCATGCTATATGTTGTGCTTGTATGCTCATACACCGAACTTACCATGCTATATGTTGTGCTTGTATGCTCATACACCGAACTTACCATGCTATATGTTGTGCTTGTATGCTCATGCACCAAACTTACCATGCTATATATTGTGTTTTGTAGTGTTTGTATGCTAATGTACCGAACTTACCACGCTATATGTTGTGTTTGTATGCTCATGCACAGAACTTACGACGGCATATGCTTTATTTTGTATTGTTTTTATGCTCATGCACCGAACTTACCACATTATATTTTGTCTTTTGTAGTGTTTATATGCTAATGTACCAAACTTACCACGCTATATGTTGTGCTAGTATGATCATGCACTGAACGTACCACGCTATATGTTGTGTGTATATGCTCATGCACCGAACTTACCACGTTATATGCTGTGTTTTGTAGTATTTGTATGCTCAGGCACCGAACTTACCACGTTATATGCTGTGTTTTGTAGTATTTGTATGCTCATGCACAGAACTTACCACGTTATATGCTGTGTTTTGTAGTATTTGTATGCTCACGCACCGAACTTACCACGTTATATGCTGTGTTTTGTAGTATTTGTATGCTCACGCACCGAACTCCCGACGTCATATTTTGTCTTTTGTTGTGTTTTTATTATGTACCAAACTTACCACGCTATATGTTGTGTTTTGTTGTGTTTTTATGCTCATGTACAGAACGTACCACGTTATATGATGTGTTTTGAATAATGTTAACCACAATAAACAAATAAATTCGTGTATCTTGATGCCTAATTTATTGAACTATATCACTTCTAGCTGCATTTCTTCCTGATTCTAAGCTTTTATGATGATCGGGGTGAACCTTTGCTGAATGTCTGTACATGATTATTTGAAATGAAATATATGAATGAACCATTTAATATTGCTTATAATTATTGACATCAAACAGTATTCACTCTGGAATATTAGGTATAATATTGTTTATAAATTTACTATCATCAAACAGTATTCAGTCTGGAACATTAGGTATAATATTGTTTATAAATTTACTATTATCAAACAGTATTGAGTCTGGAACATTAGGTATAATATTGTTTATAAATTTACTATCATCAAACAGTATTCAGTCTGGAACATTAGGTATAATATTGTTTATAAATTTACTATTATCAAACAGTATTCAGTCTTAAACATTAGGTATAATATTGTTTATAAATTTACTATCATCAAACAGTATTCAGTCTGGAACATTAGGTATAATATTGTGTATAAATTTACTATTATCAAACAGTATTTATTATGGGATATTAGGTATAATATTGTTTATAAATTTACTGACAACAAACAGTATTCATTCTGGGATATTAGGTATAATATTGTTTATAAATGTACTGACATCAAACAGTATTCATTCTGGAACATTAGGTATAATATTTGTTATAAATGTACTGACATCAAACAGTATTCATTATGGGATTTTACGTATAAAATTGTTTATAATTTTGCTGACATCAAACAGTATTCATTCTGGAACATTAGGTATAATATTGTTTATAATTTTACTTACATCAAACAGTATTCATTATGAGATATTATGTATAATATTATTTTCAATTAATGAATCAAACAATATTCATTATGGGATATTAGGTACAATATTATTTATAATTAATGACATCAGACAGTATTCATTCTGGGATATAAGTGTTTATAATTAATGACATCAAACAGTATTCATTCTGGGACAATTAGGAATAATATTGTTTATAAATAATGACATCAAACAGTATTCATTCTAGGGCATTAGGTATAATATTGTTTATCATTAATTACATAAAACAGTATTCATTCTGGGATATAAGTGTTTATAATTAATGACATCAAACAGTATTCATTCTGGGACATTATGTTTAATATTGTTTATAATTAATTGCATGAAACAGTATTAATTCTGGGACATTAGGTATAATATGCAACATTACCGGGTAACAAGCAGTTTGTACGTTAAAATTACATTGCAATAGTTGGTGCATTTTTTACGGTAACCCTCAATAACAAATTGTCATTCAATATGCTACAACATTACAATGTCATTCATGTTAATGCTAGTTTTGTATGTACTTTCCTATAGCCCCCCAACAGCTTTAACACATAATGGTGATAGCGCATTCCGTGACATTCCTTCCTCCTCATATGCCCCGCAAGTTATAACACACAATAGCTAATCTTTTGAGATTCATATTGAAATCAATGATAACAGATTTAGTAACAGGACTTGTTATCAGAGAAGTTTCAAACCCCAGTACGTTATGATATATGTATTGACCGATAACTGACCCCGCTGAGAGAGTAGCGTCGATGATTATAAACGGACACGAAATTCTTTTTAACTATTTTTTGCTCTTCTTTGTCCCTGAGCTGCCTCTTCGGTATAACGAACCTCGTTATTGGAATTTTTTGTAAACTACGAGCACCATTTCTAGACCTAAAAATAAACTTGTTTAAGCAGAACATTTCGTCATAACAAATACCTGGTTATAACGAACAATATCCATTGGACTTTTATTCTTTTAACAAGAACCACTTCACGTTTGTTCCAGTCTGGGTGAACACTTATCCAACTGAGGTCTTGTATATGACGGATTAATATATTTGTTTAACTTAGCATAATCGTGAAAGCAGAACCTATGAATACAGTATTACGATTTATTCATTGTTATGAAATGGTTTGCGTTAACCGCCGATTTGTCTTTAAAGAGTTTGATTTGTCATGAAGGTTGTGTCCTTGTCATTCTTTCTGAGGAGGGTTTTGCGGCGAAAACTCCCCAGACCGAAAGGTGAGAGTTAGTGAGAGCATTCTGATCTCCTCTCCGTCACAGTGACTTGAGAGGTGTCACTCCATCGAGATTCGCAATTGGTGTTAAATTTAAAGGGTACGAGAGGTGACCAGGTTCGACACTAATCTGTAAGAGAAGCGATGAACTATTAGAATGCAGATACAGTTTGGCTTTATTATTAAAACAACATTTAAAATTACATGTGAAAACATATATGAAATTATTCTAATTTATGCTAAAATTTAATCAAGGCTTACCAACTTCATGTTTTGATATAATGCCTGTATTTGAAATATCATATAAAATTCTGTAAATGATCAAATAACCATTTTACCAAATACTAACCAGAATATAGTTGAGATGCAGTAGAAACAAAATTACTTCTGAATAATACTCAAATCGTTGTATATGAATTCAAATAAATACACAATTTCAAATGTTAGATTAGAAATGCCGAAATCCAAGGTTTATAAGGTTTATAGTATGAAAAAATTCATTTTTGAAGATAATTATCGTACAGCATCAAGATGGCAGCGAAAATCTTTATAGCAACACATTTATTAAAAAACGTAATAATGACAACGCTAATAAAGAAATCTTTACTCCATTTTCATTATTACTAGATATAAATTTATAACAAAGTAAAACAATACGTGACACTCTATATTTTGCAATTTCACACCATAAGAATAAAAAATGAATTGCAATTACTGAGAATTTCAAACTATAAAATTAAAACGATGACCTCAATGCTTTCAGACACTTTTATCATTATGCTGACATAGCATATGATTAAAATAATTTAAAATCTACAAAGAATAAAGTGGTAACATTTAGAATTTATAAATAATAATGTGATCAACATACCTGTAAGCGAAGAGAAGAACTCTCAGAATGAAGATGCAATTTAGCTTGCATTCGCCCTCTGGGAGTCGTTTATATGGACTCCTTGGTCCGAAATGAGCCTACCCACACCCTAAAATGAACTTAGCTAAGGGGCGACTTAAGTAAAACTTCGCAATAAAAGTGAGTAGCTATTATGCAACACCTTCCTCTGCCAAATAAGTTCACAGTTAGGGCGAGAGCGCATGACGCGACATAAAGTTCAGAATCTCTTCACCGCTACATACATGTTGTTGTACTTTATTGACGTAAGTCATCGGGAAATCAGCGCATATGTGTTATATTTTGCACTGAAGGAAATAAGACGTTACCGCAGCATTCAGCCAATATGTCAATTTTATTTCATGAAGGAAAAATATAAGCTATAGCAATTTCTGTCTCAACACGTGTGCAGAACTCTCGCCGTATGAAACTGAAATTGTATGCTCACAAGGGCGGCAGGGCCGATTATATAACTTAATTTGCCATGGATGTATCCTAAAAGTTCGAAACTAATCCGACCTCAAAAGTTAAACCTACCTCTAAAATATGTTGTTCAATTCCTACGAAAAAATAAGCCGCCTTATGTTTAATGCATATAAGTTAACGTGCAGAGACTGGAAACTTTTGTCGTCATAGGAGAAACATAGATCTTTAAAACGAAATATCAAAATAATTGTAAAATAACGTATCAATTAACATAGCATTAACGTGTTCTCTATCAATTCTGCATTAAAAGGTATGCATTTAAAAGTTCTTTCACATTTTCGTAATATACGGTAGGTAGTTTGTTACATACAATTTTTGCATCGTCTACTGATATTCTAACTCGAAAACACGCCTACCTTGAAAATAAGTCGTCTTCGAAAATAAGCCGAACAAAAATCACTTATAAATAATACAAGCCTCGACTAATTTATGAGCTTTTTAAGTATGCATGCTTTTTGTCTTATATTAAAAATGTTGCGGATACTTTTTGCAGCAGTCGCACCCTTAAATTCAATAAATTATTCCATAGGTTTGACGAAAAACAAATCTATTAGACCACAACACACAGCTATATATATTTTTAAAAAAAAGACAACAGCTGTAGGACAAAGCATCTAAATACGGTCGTTACAGACTGCCCGTGTTAATTTCCTGTCAATTAGAAAAACGGCTCTAATGTTTCTTGTCATTATGAACCTACTAGACCCGTCAAATAGCTTCCAGCTGGACGATTCGTCTCGTGTTTCAATTTCCTTACCGTTGAAGATCGTTTAATTAGAACAGTGAACATCGCTTTCCTACATAAGAATCTCAGCATATAGCTACTTGAGGATGGTTCAATCACCTTTACACTAGGGGTCTTGAGAAAATCAACTCCATGAACTGTCGTGTCACATCATGCAGTAGTATCTGTTAAAAGCAAACCAGAGCAATTCAAGTTCCCATTTTCGACCTAATTTCATGTCTATTCAAGACTTTGCCTTGAGTGTTATCAGAAATATACATTTTTTCCTTTTCTTTTCTTCTCCCTCCCTCCTATCTTATCCAACGCATTACAGTATGCTAAAGAATAGGAAATCCTGTCTTGGATCTTAATAGTAAAATATGTCCTAAAAAAATTCAGAAACAAAAGTTGCAATTCTGCTGATTTTGAGCAAATCAATACCAACAGACAATCAGGGCCGGTTTAACCACTAGGCAAACTTGGCGATCGGCGGCAAAATTGGGGGGGGGGGGGGACTGCAAAGAACTGAATGAATAAAAAAAAGAAGAGAAATTGCGTAAAACAGAGGACAATAAGCGTCTAAAAATAGAAAGAGAAAAACAGAACGAAAGAATAAATGTACAATATTCATTTTCGAAAGTTAATTGTTGGGGAGGGGGGAGGCGCAAGGCTGAAGGTTCGCATAGAACGCCAAATACCCTTGCGCCGGCCCTGCAGACAATACAATATAAACAACGACGACGACAACAACAACAACAACAACAAACCGTTGTTAAAACTCCCGTCCACACCCAAAACATGGACCTGGATAACACCCCAAAGCATCGACCAGGATAACACACCAAATAACACACCAAATTGTTTACGGCAACTATTATCTGGAGAAATTGTCAGTGAACTTTTTTTCTCGACAATACCTTTTATATAGCAACAAAAACGAAAAGGATAGTTATGTCAATGATAACTTTTGTGTATGCAATACAACTAAAAATGATGACTAATGGTAAGTTTCATATTTGCCGAGCAAAGGATTCTATTGTGATAAAAGTTCGTAATCTGGCTATGTAATATGCATCACTCAAATTATTTAATCCCATAATTGTGTACATCTTGACGTAGTCATCTGAGACATAGGTCATGAGAACTTGTTATCTTGTTATGCGCTTAACTTTATGAAATACTCCAAGCCAAGTATGGCTTATTTTTTTTTTTCCTTTTTAAATTATTGCAAAAAGTCGGTAATGTAAACAATGAAAAAAGGTATAGGTTTAGGAATACTTAACTGCATACAGTGTTTGCAACTAATATAGCATAGTTTCGGAACACTGTTTTTGCCCGTAGTTTGATCCTACATTTTTCACTGGCTGATATATGTCGATTATTCTATATTAAAGTGTTTTGACGTAAAAGTATTTGGAACACAACGATAGATTTTGGTTTCTACGAGTCTTAGCATGTACACCAGGGTGTATTGCGCATCTTAAATTACCACCACTGTAAGTTGAGCGTTCTCAGCGCTGTATCAAACAACTTTTATTGACAACAACTTTTATTGATAACAAAATTAGCAGCAACTACAATTAAAAAGAGAACTGACATATAGTAAGGATAGATAGCAAATCTAAGTGATTGTCATCTTAATGAATCATACAGTTCTTGACGCCATTTTTCCGACATTTGTTTCAAATGGTTTTTCGTAATTTTAAGTTTTTACAGAAAGCGTGGACATAAATGTTTCTCATCCATATTTGGTGCCAACCAGTGAAAAGTGACCAGCAGATCTTGGCATGAGAATATTTTTGGTTAAATCACTTCCGGGATCAATAAAAGGTGTGATAATGACTTGTATTTTTATTTCCTATTTCCTCTCACACAACAATGTTGTGCAAAATAATATATTTTTACAACGTTTATTGATTAACTTGTTAAGAATAACGATTAGAAATGAATGAACTGATCGATGAAAATTCATCACTTTATGCAAGTGAACATGCTAAATTGTTCTTATATACATAAGTTTTAAATACAGATACTAATATGAATTAACTTAATTGAAAATGCCGATTAATTAACAGCGTTATCCATTGACAAATATAAAAGAGACATTAGATATGTTTAACAACAAGATAGATATTGGACAGGTAAATACGTCAATAATAATATGTACATGAGGAATAAATTAATAGTTCAGCAGGCCATTTACATGCATAAAATATTTATTGTCCTACCTGGAAAGCTTTACTTTATAGTTACTTTACATTGAAACAGTCTTTTCCTGGAGTAGAGTTTAAGACTGACAAGCATATTTCGAAATCATTAGTGGCTGTCTCTGGCGATTGGGAGGTGTAAGTTCAGATAGGTAAATATCTCGTAGTTTTGTATACTTTTGACATTAAAGTAAAAATTAGTTTCTGATTCAACAGAATTTGGAATGGTACAGAATCTGTCACTTCTTGGTACCTTTGCAGATTTGTATTTTCCTGTTTCTATATTTAGATTCAGTGACGTAACTACCGTCCCGCAGCCCCCGCAATGCGGAAGGGGGGAGTAGCTGGTGGGGGGAGGGGGAGGAGGGGCGGACCGTGCAAGGAGGGGGCGCAATATCCTGCTTTACATTAATTTGATGATGGCCCACTCTAAATGTTGCAGGGGGGAGGGTACAATTTTCATGGAGCGTTTAAATTTTGAAAATAACCAGTCTAAATAGGTGACCCTATTACAATTCTTGTACATATCATTACATATTGTCTATTTCATGATTTCATGTAATTTTGAAGAGAAGCAGTCTAAATAGGCGACCTTGTTACAATTTTTGTACATATTACTTCATATTTGTTAATTTCATATTGTTTTGATGTTTAAGGATTGATATTTTTTTATAGACGTTTACATGGAAGTATTCCTTTATTTTGATTTCCAATATATTATTGTTAAATATATGATTTATGCCAAAAAAAGTTTAGTCTGAAGATGGTACCATACCAGGATTTACATCCATTTGTTTTCATCATTTACAAAGGCTTTATGTAGAAATAGATGACTTAAATAAAAACGGTTCATGTATTTAAGTATTGTGGTGAGGATTGGGTATCGTGCCAGTTTAATTCTACACGCAATATTTTCATTTTTGCAATGAACCCCAAATATATATATTTTAGCTCTTTCATATAAACGTTTTCATGGCAAATATTCTCATTAAAGAAGTCAATTTTACGGTCAGAGGTCCAGATTTCAGAGTTCTGATAAGAAGAAATAATAGAGTCAAACAGTCGTAATAAGGTTTGATGGATGTCTTTAAATTCTAAATGTTGCTTTTGTAGCGTTTTTAGGGTTAGATTTTCCTATGCTGGTTTTAGATCTCCTGAGAATGCAGCAAAACACCCAATTGTTCGAAGGAGTCTACGATTTTGATAACATTCCTAGTATATCTTAAGGATGGTGAGAATTTTCCTTTTTAGATTATTTCTATTAAAAATCACATGTTTAGTCACGGAAATGTTTACTTCCAAGTTCCATCCATTACAATATACGTTAAATGTATTTAAACATTGTTTGAGACTCTCTGATGTCTAAGATAAGAAAAGTAAATCATCTGCATATAACAAGCAATTAACATACAGATTATCAAGGCGGACGGAAGCTGTAGTGATGTAATCAAATATTTGATCAAAATCCTCGCCAGAATTTTGCTGAATCGCCTTGTGCACTACACATCGATCAAGGTTTTGGCAGCTCGTCAATTCCAGGACAAATGCGAGGAACAGAACTCCAACCTGTACACGACTTTCATCGACCTGACAAAAACCTTTGACAGAGTCAGTCGTGATGGTCTCTGGAAGCTCATGGCAAAATTTGGCTGCTCAGAGAAATTCATTATAATGGTTCGGCAATTCCATGATGAAATGCTCGCTCGCGTCGTGGACGACGGTGAGGCATCTGAACCATTCCCAGTCACCAACGGAGTCAAGCAAAGCTGCGTGTTGGACCCAACCCTCTTCACTATGATGTTCTCTGCCATGCTTACAGATGCTTTCATTTGACTATGACACTGGGATCGATATCAGATACCTGACTGATGGCAAACTGTTCAGTCTGAGGAGACTACGGGCGAAGACGAAGTTACAGGAAGGGACTATTCGTGATCTCCTATTTGCTGGCGACTGTTCCCTGAATGTCAAATCCTAGTCTGAAATGCAACAGAGTATGGTCCATTTATCTTCAGCTTGTGACAATTTTGGTGTCACAATCAGTATCAAGAACACAGTGGTAATGCATCAATCTGACCACTAAATAACCTACCAACACAGTGAATGGCCAAACCCTCCAGGCAGTGGAAAAGTTCACCTACCTCGGCAGTACACTGCCACATGCAGTCCATATAGATGACAAAACCAATGCCAGAATTGCCAAAGCAAGTGTTGCCTTTGACAGATTGGTCAAGCAACCACAAGCGGCATCTCCTGTCTAGTGTGCCAGAGACAGTTCAAAGCACAAATTTGCCTGATCAGCCAATCACGTCCTCACAGAAACCAACCAGTTAGTAATGTCGTGGTGATCTTTGAAGTCGAAGGACGAACAACAATCAAATATTTGATCTAGATCATTAGTAAAGATGTTAAACAGAAGAGGGCTTAGCCTATCTCCTTGTTTAACACCTCGGCCTAGTTGCTAGTCTCTGTTGAAAGTATTTGTACAAGAAGCGATATATGGCAATCGACTCATGCAGAATAAATTAGATGACTGTTAGGCAGATAGATAGATAGATAGATAGATAGATAGATAGATAGATAGATAGATAGATAGATAGATAGATAGATAGATAGACAGACAGATTGATAGATAGACAGACATGTAGATACTATATTTCACACATTTAGCGATCATCATAATAGCTACTAAATTTGCATATTTTATTATAAAATATACGATAGGCGATGTAGAAATGCATATACTATCCCATACCATCTCTCTCTCTCTCTCTCTCTCTCTCTCTCTCTCTCTCTCTCTCTCTCTCTCTCTCTCTCTCTCTCTCTCTCTCTCTCTCTCTCTCTCCGTGGTAAAAGTTACTTGCTACAATTTTTATATTGTGTAAATTATATACTTTATTTTAAGACATAGTTGTTGAGCACTTTGACCTTGCCACCGTAATATATCTGGAACAATTAAAAAGAAACAACCGAAAGTAAATAAATATTTTTATTAACTCTGGACTTGGCAAATAAAATGTACTTGTGTTATTGAAAAACAATGCAAATTGTTTTTTTTTTTAAAAAAAACACAATTTAACGACAAATATTAGGTAGGCAACATGATTTTGTTTTCGGCTAGTTACCTTTGGCAACAAAAATTGGTATCGACAAGCAATATCGAATACAGAATATTTAAAAACAACGTGTATCTGATTTTCGTTGGTAGAATAATGTTTGTTGGTATATATACAATAACTCTTCGTACCGGACCGTTCGCCAGCTTTTAGTTTCATACTGAGCATAAAAGACGCGATCTTGTGCTTATAGTAACCGATTAGCATTGTTGGAAGTCCCCTGCTCTACAGGAGTAATCCTGCTTGCAAACAGAAATTGTCACAGTACGACCGCGCTGGTAGGCAAAGAGCACGATAAGCTGAGTATAGCAATAATTAATGATGTTGACAAATTCTACAATTATTGCCACCATTTTATCTATACATCGTCGAATATTTTTTTTTTTAAAAAAAGCGCTAGTCAATATGTTCTTCATTTAAAACAACACAATCGTAAATTGGTTTCGACAAAATGAATGTAACTATCTTGGTATTAAACACAGATTCCACGTTTTCTATCCACAATTCACCAATCGTAAGAACGGTTCATACAAAAGTTTGATGTATTCTCAGTTGCTCCTGGTTTATTCTATACACGGGGTCCATTTTCAGGCAAATATCTCACCTGTTTTGTTATAAATTTAAATCGGTCACTGATTACGACTTGTATAACAAAACTATGCTTGACATCCAGTCTATAAAGTTTCCTAAACATTTTCTTTTTAGTTATCTCTCGTTCTGTTGGTGTTTGATTTGAGTTGACATGTCCTTGTTTGGGAAAGACCTCTATCACCATTCCTGGATGGAATGCATAATTTGGTCTATTTACGTTTGCATGTTTTTTGTGGGGGTGTTTTAATTTAATTTTTTTTATTTTATTGATTGTTATATCATGACTGTAATTAGAATGAGATTGCTGCAATCATTTCATCGACCAATCAGCTTAAAAAATCTGGATCACCTAACTTCTAATGGTTCTAATAATCCTACTCAGCAGTTTTTTGCTGTTCTTAAGATTTATCCCCTCTGCATCAACTTCAAATCTTTTATGATTGACAGTTCATCAGTGTAGATAGTAATATCAAACTAATGAAGAAAGAAAACATAACACCCACATAAGACAGCAGGAAATAACGTGAGTGCACTTTTCCAGCACATTACTTTCCATTTTAGACTAACACTTACGCAGTTACCGCTGAAAGATTTATATTTCGTAATTTTTTCAAGAACTCATAAACAAAATCACATTATTAACATTTAATTTTCATGAATACAAAACCGTATTGTATTCTTAAAACCAACAAATATTTAAGAACAATATGGGTCTTGGCGTCCTTTTTCTCAAAGACGACCAGTCCTTTTTGTTACTTGACGCTGAAATAAAATATATTGCAAAGATGATTTGTCCTTTTTGTTACTTGACACTGTAACACAATATATTGCAAAGATGATTTGTCCTTTTTGTTACTTAACACCACAACAAAATATATTGCAAATATGATGTCCTTTTTGTTACTTAACACTACAACAAAATATATTGCAAATATGATTTGTCCTTTTTGTTACTTGACACTACAACAAAATATATTGCAAATATGATGTCATTTTGTTACTTGACACTACAACAAAATATATTGCAAATATAATTTGTCCTTTTTGATACTTAACACTACAACAAAATATATTGCAAATATATTGCAAATATAATTTGTCCTTTTTTGTTATTTGACACTACAACAAAATATATTGCAAATATAATTTGTCCTTTTTGTTAGTTAACACTACAACAAAATATATTGCAAATATAATTTGTCCTTTTTGTTACTTGACACCACAACAAAATATATTGCAAATATAATTTGTCCTTTTTGTTACTTAACACTACAACAAAATATATTGCAAATATGATGTCCTTTTTGTTACTTGAAACTACAACAAAATATATTGCAAATATAATTTGTCCTTTTTGTTACTTAACACTACAACAAAATATATTGCAAATATAATTTGTCCTTTTTGTTACTTGACACTGCAACAAAATATATTGCAAATATGATGTCCTTTTTGTTACTTGACAACACAACAAAATATATTGCAAAGATGATTTGTCCTTTTTGTTCCTTTATGCTACAACAAAATATATTGCAAATATATTTTGTCCTTTTTGTTACTTAATACTACAACAAAATATATTGCAAAGATGATTTGTTTTTTTTTGTTACTTGACACCACAACAAAATATATTGCAAATATAATTTGTCCTTTTTGTTACTTGACACTACAGCAAAATATATTGCAAATATATTTTGTCCTTTTTGTTACTTAACACTACAACAAAATATATTGCAAATATGATGTCCTTTTTGTTACTTGACACTACAACAAAATATATTGCAAATATAATTTGTATTTTTTGTTACTTGACACTAGAACAAAATATATTGCAAATATGATTTGTCCTTTTTGTTACTTGACACTGCAACAAAATATATTGCAAATATAATTTGTCCTTTTTGTTACTTGACACTGCAACAAAATATATTGCAAATATGATTTGTCCTTTTTGTTACTTGACACTGCAACAAAATATATTGCAAATATAATTTGTCCTTTTTGTTACTTGACACTACTAGTCAAAATATATTGCAAATATGATTTGTCCTTTTTGTTACTTGACACTGCAACATAATATATTGCAAAGACGACTTGTCCTTTTTGTTACTTGACACTGCAACAAAATATATTACAAGAGGTATTTTGTCATATTTAACTTTGACGATGAAGCGATGAAGCATGTTGCAAGAAGATTATTTGGGAACAACCTAATTAAGATTGCTTTTATTTGCGAAATTCAGGTAAAGTGCCTCAACTTGATCGTTCAGATCTGATGTATTTCATATGCCATTAGGTAATGGTGTGCATTCTGTCAGTTCGTATCGAAGCATATCTGCGTACCAGGCAATGCTTAAAGCTAATTTTCTCGAGAATTTCTTCTCATCATTTCAATTACAGATAGTTTAGAGGAAAGCGAACTGCTACCTATATGCTACCCAAAAAATGACCACTAAATATTTACCGGAGTTTTACTTTCTGCCACCTTGTTAGGCAAATATGTTTAGATGTATGCAGTATACGACTTTCCTGATGCGTTGAACATCGCCATATACATGGACCATTCTAAACAATAAATGCAGTAACTGACCATGTAGTGTCGTTGCTAGGTCCATTCATATGTGTGCAGTTAGTTTGTCAGAGTTTGAGAGTCTGTCGAAAGCGATCCATTGTCTCGGTAAGCTGTAGTGTACTAAGGGGGGGGGGGGGCGGACGAGCGGTTGCCCCGGGCGCAGAGGTCTTGAGGCGCCAAAACAGCTGATAAAAATTCGGGCCTCATATTATGGCCCTTTGGGCCATCATCGTCGCTCCGGGCGCCATTTACCCTTAATACGCCACTGTCGGTAAGTGATAATAATAGCGTTTGGATTGAATTTTTATACATTTTTAAGCCATAAAACATTCCAGATATGAGCGTTACCTCAGTATCTGTTGATGAGTTTGTTTGCTTCATTAACCAATGATCATTAATTTGCGTGAGCGATTATAGATTGTCATTACTTAACAACAACCCCTCTTTCAAATGGCTCACTGTTTATCACTATCACAAATATGAATACGCATTTAGTGTTCTCTTCCATGACACTGATTTTTGGAATACTTTTCATTGTCTTAGACATTTCTAACTGGGCGCTTGCTCAATCAAGACTTCATTTAATTATGGCCTTTTAACTTGGATTGATTTACTGGTGTATATGCCTTTACGTATGGATGTAAAAAAAAATATCATGTAAAACTGTATATATTCGCGTGCTGGTGTTATATGTTATATATATATGGGGGGGGGGGGTTGCTTGGTCATTGTCTACCTTTGAGAAAACATACCTGTAGGTCCAGAAGTAGTTCAGACCTGTTATATGCTAGTCACATTGCTTTGTTTTATTTCTTATTTTTTGTTTGTTTGTTTCTTCTTTTTTTCACATATCACAATACCCAGTACGGAAAAACGGGTTATTTCGCTTGACCTCCAAAGAACCTAATTAATCAATTCAAAGGATTGGAAACTCGAGTCATCGAAGCGTCATATACTGTATCAATATTATTATAGAGAAATGGATTATTACCCTTTTATTAGGGCATGTAATTACCCTTTTATTTGGGCATGTTTTGCAGGACCTAGCGCAATATAATATATAGATTCTGTAAATTTTAATTTCATTGTTAGATTGTCTTGACTCAAAGAATGCACCAATAAGGATTTCGTAAAGAGTTACCGTATGTACTCGGTATAAGTTGATACCAACTGCAAACTGCATAGACCCAAATCTGCTGTTGCAAAATGCACCGGCAGATCTGGGTCTATGCAGTTTGTAAGGACTAATCAGTAGAACAAACAACATAAACCCTGATATGTGACGGCAGATCAGGGTCTATGTTGTTTGCATTTTGAATTATACGCGAGTACATACGGTAAATGCCCTTAGGTTTAAATTGCAATCATCATTAAACACCAATACAATGCATTATAGTGACATCCTTTACCTACAATTTTCAGTATTTTGAGATGTGCCCTGTGGCATGTACGTTTTTGTGAATTCTCTCTGGAAGTGAAACATACAAGCTGTTAACATACGTTGCATTTATGGACATCCATATTTGCATAACTACCGCAATCGGGTTTTCTCTCTTGTTAATGTTGTGTACCTTCGTCATTAAACGAATTTTCCTAGTCCTGCACACAGTTTCTGTAATCTTGACATCCGATGATTGACTGCGTCAATTAAAACAGTTATGTTGGTTTTCCGTTTTATGGGCAAAACACGTTGCAGAGATATTGGAGCAGACATTATCATCTTGAAGTATAAACGGTCTATTTCCAAATGATTCTTTTACCTTTCTAACTTTTTTTGTTCAACTACTATAATGGTTACCTTTTTTTTCTACAAATCAGAGAAAAAAATTTTCAAGCTGTTTTGGGTCTGGAAATTGTTTTGCAAAAACCTTCCAGGCCTCTCGCAGAAATTAAATGGTCGATCCATAAATTGTCAACAAGTATTTGTATGTACTTTTCTGTATTCATGGTACCTTCAAGAAAGCTTGAGTTCCAACCTCCTGACAAGTCGTGCAGCCCTAAAACATCAATACTCTTTGTTATTACACCTCTTAAACACGCGGTCAGTAGGCTTCAATGCCCTTTCTTCATACAAAAACTATGTTATCTTCTCCAAAAACCACTTGTGTTTTGTCTGAGAAAATTACCTTTTCAAACCATTTTACCCTCCAATGCAACTCTCCCCCTATACCAGGCTACACTACACCACCTATTCTGGTCTTTTCAGAAACTGTTACTGTCTTACAGGTTTTTTTTAATATTATTTGTACCTTTTCTGCAAAATTCTTATAGTTGGTGTAATTGACAACAATAGAAGTTCTTTCCAAAGTTTACCGTCTCTTTTGCTGAATAATCAGCAAAGGTATTCACTCAACTCTTTCATCCAGTTGTTTCTTTCTCCCTTGAGTTCCAGAATGTTACATTTCTTTGTTCTTCAAATCTCTTGATTAATTGAGATATAGTTGACCATTTAACTCCCAATATCCCATCAATTTCTGATTATTTCACGTTTCTTTGGTACAAAGATTTTGCCAAATTCCTATGGTCTAACAATATTTCTTTTCTGAAGGTTCATATTTCTCAACCACCTGGAACTACACAATTTTGAAAAGATTTTTAAAAAAATAATATATTTTATGGACTCTTACCCTTCAATACATAAGTGTTTTGGACAGCACAAATACACGAGTCAGTGGTATCACTTCGTATTTCTACCTGCTGTCTTATCATGCCAAAACGTTTGACCCTTTTGATGACGAGAGAAGACAGGTTATGTAGTTTATGTTATTTCATGTATTTATCTGTTTACCTTTCTTTCCACTGCCCTCATTTATTTATAGTTTGCATCTTTCTCGCTGAAAATATTATAGCATGGCTCTCTCGAGATTGTGACATGTGAGTTATACTCTTAAAGTATGATTTTATTAAAAAGAAATCACCACGATAGATGGGGATTATGAAGTGCACAATATAATACTCAGCGGGGGTAGTCGAATCATGCGGGCATGCGGGAATCTCTATGTAAATCAACTTGAATTCAACAGAAATTAACAGGTGCGATGCTAAGTTGTTTTATATTTTTTTGAAATAATCAGAACAGCATGTGTCGTATTTTTTGTGGGTCTCCACAACATTGATTTATTGCAACATACTTGTCATCACTTCTCATAATAGAACAAATTTAACTGAACATTAATTAAAAAAACACTCCACCCCCCCCACCCCCACCCCCCAAAAAAAAAAAAAAAAAAAAAAAAACAATGGTATTCGTGTTCTTTTGTTGTTGGTTTTTTAAAAAAAAAAAACAATTTTTCTTTTTTTTCCCTTTTTGGACTTTCCTGTTCGAGTAAAAGCACTGCCCGCAAATGTTTTTAACAAACTAGTTGAAAATGTCAAGGCACCAAAGGACAGGAACGAACTGAATAGACATTCGTCCCAAAAAGAGACCGGAAATTGTAGCTGAATATTTTTGTTTCGAGAAGACATAATCTGTTGGGATAGTTTACATCAATTGTCTCTGAATTATCGAAATATCCAACAAAAGTGAGATGGCAAACTTTATTTGAGCTCAAGGTAAAGCATGAAATAAGCCATTTTTGTTTCATTTTCGATTTTATAGGAGGTTATACCAGCTTGAAAATAATATTACAACAGAACACAAGTGAGTACCTTCGCAATATTTGCTCTGAAAAATCTTATAATAAAACATTTTTATTTTAAAGATAAACTAACGAGGTATTCTTTAAGCGAGAAAGTTACTTTCTCAACAACGCAAAAATGCAGTTGGAAATCTACAATGCTTTTATGATAATTAATCAAACTTTCCACATTACTTAGTGTGTTTGGATCAGATCAATGAATACAGTGAGTTCGAACCCCGTTGGCTATCGGCGGTTTTTGTTTCTTTTTCAAACCGGTCACAATAAAATTATTTCTCAAAACATAAATCATATAAACCATCACTGGTATTATTGTATCTTTCTTTTTATATCTGAATAAAGTTATACAGGTAAGACTACAAATGGTACAGGTAAGACTACAAATGGTACAGGTGCCGTTTTGTCTTTTTATCGGAAAATGCAATATATGTGCAGTCCTATCACAAACTTTTAGGTTATTCTTAACTCGTGTAATCGGGGCTATGATATACCATACACGTCATGTATTGGGTTTTCTCTTGTGACCAGTCGAATCCTCATTAAACATGGCCTCCTCCTTTGAATCAATTTCATAGATACCTTTAGTTTCTCTGACGAAGTCTCTGAGCTGATAGTTTCCTAATCAGAGATGGCTTGTCTTGATTTCCGTCATCTTCAAATGCAACTTCCGCCGTGTATTGATTCCGCATCAGACTTCTCAGAGTTAGTCGCAAAAGTTTACTTTTTATCTCTCTTCGACTTCCGGATTGCAAGATGGAATGGTATGATTACTTGATTTATTGCATCATCCGGATTCTTTAAATTTTAGATATTACAAGTATTTCGTTATTTTCGAGAAACATCCGCGACTGTTAGTGATATTGCATAATGTGATAAAGAGGGTGCGTTATAGATGCAATCATCATTAATACAAAGTTCAATATAAATATTGATGGTCAATGTTATTGACAGTGTTAGAAGAACATTAATACAGCAACCCATATCTTTTACGGAATTCATGTTTGCATTGCTCACCACATAAAGTGTATGAATACTAGTATTTTATTTTGAGGCAAAAGGAAGGGTATTTCGACCCCTTCTTTCACACCAATTATCAAAAATCGAAGAAGCAAATATAATCATTCTTTACTGTTGTGATTTTTCAATTAGTCTACTTTCCAATTATATATATATATATATATATATATATAATATATATATATGTGTGTGTGCGTGTGTGTTTGACTGTTTGTCTGTAAATAAGTGAACTAGTCCATATGTCGGTCTATATCTAAAAATAAAAAAAGTTTTTAATCTGCATGAAAGAAGTAATATATCAATATTTTATTCCCATCATCGTCATGGATGCTCTTGAGGAAGGTACATTATACTTTCAAAGTAATTTTTTGGTTCATATATATATATATATATATATATATATATATATATATATATATATATATATATATATGACAGGTACCTGAACGTATAGATGAAGAGAAAAACAAGTATGAACTAAACCAGGAATGTGTTAAATGAATTTCGATATATCCATTTTACACTCGGTACCTAGAACGTGTTAGCACTCCACAAGATGGATTCTTGTATTAGAAATTCGTCCTGCACATGTTGAATGTAGTATATAAATGTATCTCCACTCTGCAGGACAAGGCGAGACCGAACGGAAAATATAGCCCAACTTGCACACCAGCATGAAAGAAGAGGTCATGATGTAACCACTGGAGATGATGTGTTATCGACCGCTGTTACGGACATAAAAGGCCCATAACGTTAATAATTCTAAATTCCGTAGCAATAACGACATACGTAAGTACAGAAAAACAAGCACGCGGTGCTTTGGCCAGATACTGTTACCTTTGCCTGATATTCTTTTAAACTTAATATATATCTCAATTTCTGCGAGAAATAGTGTCGTATTATGAAGTGTGTGTTTGTCGTTGTATTCTTTTTTTTATAATATAAACTTTCTAAAAATAAAGAAAATTTGTATTACATAATTCAACAGGGGAAATAAATCAGAGGATAGAAACTGATTTCAATTCAATTTATTTTAATTCATTTCTTGTATAAAGCATATATGTGGCGTGGTGGTGGTTGTGGTTATCGTTATCTAGAGGATGATCGACCTCGGTGTTATTTCCCGGATCGAGTAAATAATAATATAAATTGTGAAACTTATAGATGGAATGAATAGAGATCTGAGCAGATATATAGAACAGACTAAAACGAGCCCCCGTATATGAAATATAACAATTTAATCAATTACATAAACAACTGTGATAATGCATTACAGTAGGAAGATACACTTCTTTTTGAAATAAATCATTCACCGAATTTTAAACACAAATATACTTATATAAATAGCCGATCTGTTTAAATGATAGAATTAATTCATCATAGAATCGAGTGAACAATCGAAGTCATTGCCTTGTACAGCTTCATAACCTGGTTTCCTCCTGTTCACTCGAGCTTCACCGTGCTGTTCAATTGGTTCCTTAGCTTTCTTCTCACTCTGACTATCTTGCCTCTGTCGGCCCTCAAACTTTGTGTGGGTAGGTGGATACGTAGGTATGTAGATACGTAGGTACGTGGATACGTCAGTGGATTACGTCAGTGGGGCTATTTCCCCTTTCAAAATAAACAGAGAAGCAACCTAAATCTTCTGTCAGATATCCTACTGGGAATAGATCATTACTCCACTCTCGTTATGTCAGATATCATCCTATCGGAAGTCAAACAGATACCAACGGCTATCTGGTCAAGCCAAACACGGCAGGCCATAAACAAACAAACCTAGTTTCATAAGATTAATCTATTTCCTAACGGCTATTTCATCGCTGACTCACATTAACATCACACGAGACATAACAGTTCCGTTCTCGATTATACAAATGAATGAATGAAATTCATTACATGGCTTAACTACTTTAATTTCAGCGAATACACACATTCAAGTCTTTAGCGTCCATGAAATCTCACTTCATGGCTTAACGACGTTAATTTCAGTCGATACGCACTTAAGTTTTTATCATACATGAAATCATCTAAGATCGGTAAATTCACACGGATTCTCATACTCATATCAACTAAAGTAATGCATGAAATTCTTAGAATACATGATTCCTATAACACTCAAGACAACAAATTCAAACAATCTGTCAAACTTATATATAAGAAGATCATTGTACGAATTCAGATAATGAACTCAAACACAGTTATACTCATATCAAGAAAATTGATCTACTAATTTATACAAATAAATTCATGCAAATATAAGTAAATAAATTCAGGCAAATAATTATATTGGTATCAACGAATTACATGAGATTGACGCAAATACCTTGTGCTTTCAAGTCTTGCTCGCTTCTACCGCCAGAATTGTGTTCGTCAACTTTCCAGACATCCGGTCCCTTGGATAATTGTTTTACGAGATAATTTCTTGCAAATTCAATCTCGAAGTCCCTTATACTCTCACGGAAAAAAACGTAGACTGGCTACATTTTGCGATGTGGCATATTAAAACTATGAAATTTCGTGTGGGAAACACGCCTCTTATTTAGCGTAGCCAATCAGGATTAAATATATCTACCGCCTTTTATAAATAGGCGCCAAAATTTGCGGTCATCCTGACCCTCTAGATTTCCAAATAACTGATTCTGCACAATCTCAGCTCTGACATTTTCGATACAAAGATTGAGTTAACCTTTTCCCTTCCAGTTTCTCTGACTGTTAAATAAACGAATGCTTAATTAAAAATCGGTTCCTCTCACAACAGAGACCCTAAAATCCTTGCAGCATAGCGATTCAATACGCACCCTGTCCTCATAAATCTAATTAATTGTTCTCTGTCCAAGTTAATGTTCTCTTTATTGATCGACAGAAATTTGCACCCTTACAATATATAACAGTGTATTACAAACGAAGAATAAACGAGCGAACGAAATGATAGTGATATTTTGGTGGCAAGGAGAAAGATTATAACCACGTAGCTGTAGAGGGCAGTTTGGTCATGTAATTTGCAAAAGAGTCATATACAGATTTAGACACTATACTTTAGTGGTTGTATATCAAAATATTTTGACAGTAGCGTATCAAAAAAATTTTTTTTATGTTTATATACAGAGCATGATCGTAGCAAGTGTTTTCCGTCATCTATCGAGTTTGAACAGAAATGGCAAAAAACGTTGACTTTGTTCAATTTTGTTATATCGACCTATTTCAGTATGGCAAATAAGACGACGACTGAAGACGGATCTTACAAACTTTACACGCCACTCCCAGATGCAAAATTAGCATAAGACACATTCCACACCTCGAAGTAACTGTATTGGCAGAGATATATTAAAAAGTTTCAGCCTCGAATGAAAAGATGGGATGGATCGCCATTTCTAAAATTATAACAATAGTTACTTCAGTAATTGTCAGTCTGACCATTTCTGAATTTTTGAATTTTTAAATCATTAACAATTATATTCTTATTCTAATGTAGTGTTGTGCAATGGAGCAGATACAAAGATTTGGAGGTCAGTACTAAGCAGATGTGCGTAAGGTGTTCATTCAGATATGCAGACTTTTTCTGGAGGCAAAAGTATGGTAATTGCACAACGGGTTACAAAGTACCAATAGTTTGGTTTTCGCTTGGCGTATTCCGAGTTCCAACATTTGAGAAAGTAATGTAGTTGCCCATCTTTGGTCAATGATTTTCACCGAGCTCTCCGATTTTATCCATCACAAAAACGGTAAACTACACCAACATGTAAGCAATCTAGAGTGATTACTAAAAGTTGTGAGAATTTGTTTTGCAATCATTATAAAATAAATAATGTATAAAGCTCTAACATTGGCCTTATAAATTATTGTATCTGCATCATACATTTTTGTTGTAATGGAAATTTCAGGTTATAAAATCTGAAACACAAATCGGTGACCCAATATGCTTTTCTCAACCTTTCGTCTGTAGGAAACTTGTAGAAAATTAAAAAATGTTCGTCAACATATTTTCACCGATATTTGGAAGAGACCACAACAATGTCTCTTCTTGTCAGTCGATTGGGCATTCTCGTTAATATATCCATATCGAGGGTATTGCTCACCGGAAATAGTGATTGTAAATTTGCGCACACGGTTTCTATTTTCAATGCACTGAAGAGCTCTTCAAGGAAGCCTATTTTCCGGAGGGGGGGGGGGGGGGGTAACAACCGTTATCGAACAGGCCTATAGGACCCACAGTACTAATTATACGGAACAACTGTGAACCAGTCTAGAAATGGGTGAAGATACAATAGAGTAGATACGGGTTTGGTGGTCCATAATTGGTTAATAATGAAAAGTAAAACTTTAGTAAAAATTATTTTGAGAGCTTATCCTATCTGTACCTAAAAAAAATAGAGACAAGGTTCTATTGATGCATTTTTAGTATTGTTATAGATTTGACTTAGGAACAATCAATAACAACAGTAGCACCTGATTCATTAGGTGCAGAATGGATAACACATGTTTCATGTACATGTAGATCAAAAATATGCCACGGCTCATGTGGTTTTCTTAACACAGAAGCTTGCATCAAGGATGGGTCTATACTGATAAATATAGGTTTGACCACGAGCATTTAGAAATTTAAAGTTATTAAATTTTTAATATCATGGTGTTTCCATAGGTTTACTATGGGAGTTGAATTAGTACCGTGAGTCCTATAGGGGCACTATACCATATCAAGATCCCGTTGTTTCCATGGTTACCACGTGCATCCAGGGTATTGTTTTGGTGGTTTTTGGTTAAGAAAATCACAATAGAGTCTTTTTTTTTTCATAATTTCCATATGATTTTAGAGAACAAATCTGTAAAAAGCACTGATGGAAAGGGTTGTATACAATGGACAGGAGCGGTAGATGGCTCAGGCTATGGAAAAAAGAGAATAGCATGGCCAGATGTCAGAATTTCATATGCTGGTGTCCACAGATTGGCTTATATTTAGCGTATGCAACGATTCCCACAAGGGGGTGGGGGAGAGATTTTAAACGTAAGCCACATATGTCACAATCGCTTATGTGTCAGTACTGCTCATTTAACTTTAGAAACACATTCAATAAATCAAAGTAGAGAACATTGTAAAAATCAAGGCCTGTGCACACAACTGCACGTGCCACATTGCATCGGCCTGTAAAAAAGTGCTAAGATGGAGGTGGCTTATGGTAAGAGTGTTCATATTTTTATTTTATTTTTCTACCCATAGCGCACAGCAATTTGCCTTTGTCATAATTCTTTTGTTCCTGATATTTCTCATACAGTTTGTAAAGAAATGCCCTTTTCTCAGATCTTTTTTTCTTATATACTTTACTTGATTTGTACATTTTATCTCTGAGATATACATCTTGTTTGGTTTTCAGATGTTGTGCCACAGAACTACAACTGGACAACGGATAAATTTACATAGCTTCACCAGAGACTCTCCAGGTCCATGGTTACAGTTATGAACAGCACTATGAGTCCTACTATGGAAGTTTCTCTTGAAGGTTATATTTTTAGGTAAGCTATGTTTAATCCTTTGATTGACTGATTTCACTTTCTGTGTGTACTTGTTCAGTTTTGTTTTCAGCACTGTAGATTTACCTAACCGATACTCAATGCACATGCGCAATGTAGACTCTTCACTCTCCCTGGATATTTTCAGCTTGAAATACCTTGGTAAGAATGTGCTTCTAGATACCCAGTTGCAACCATCTACCAAGCACCCATTAGATTGCTCGTAGCAAAGACTCTGATCACCTTGATAGCATTTAACTATTGCATCTGTTGCATAGGATAAATTACTAATTAATTTTGGTGTACATTTACCACATTTTTGGAATGATTTCCAAATTCAGCCTGGCACCTCTTACTCAAATCATCTAAAAAGTTGTTCTGCATATTTTCCCTCCGCTTATAAGTTCTTCCTGGCATAAAATCAATTAATTTGCTCTGTTTCTTTATAAACTTTGTATGATTTTGACCCAGATGGCGTGTATCAATATGATTTTCTGGCACTGTTTTTGTTACCCCCTCCTTCCTAAGGTCCAGGCTAGCCCGGAAATTAACAGTGTCTGGATCAGTTGTAATATTGTGTACCTCTAGATTTTCAGATTTTTTCAAATACATAAACCCTTCCTTACACCAACTGTTTTCATCACCAATATTTCTTTGTAAACTTATATTTGCTGAACAGTGACGCAGATTGGCATCATCATCTAAAGTGTGCGTTTTACCAAATGTGCACAGTTTGTTCTTTGTGATTATATTTATCACCTTTTTCTCTGGAGTAGTATCTTCAACTTGAATATATGTGCACTGTGAAAGTCCTATCTGTATGGAGCTATTTACACAGGCTGCCTTTCTTCCTTTCTTGTTGGTCTTCTGTACCTCATCATAAAGATTAAACATTTTTGATGCATAAATGCATGTCGAACATATTGCTCTCTCCCGCCACACTACACCTCTTTTCTCTTCATGACTTAGATCCCAGGAGAGAAAACCATTACACTGCGGGTGTTTGAACTGGTGTTCATGGAACACGGTATTCCACATCTGTGCATTTTTCCCTGTGTGCACTAAGCGATATGTGTTTTCTTCTCCAGATCTGTTGATGTGAATAGAAGAAAACATGATTCATGTCAGAAATGTGTGCTCAGATTTGGAAAGAAGAGCTATTTAGAAAAGGAAAATTGCTCTACACTATGTATCAAAGGTAATATAGTAATATAGACTCATTTAACTGTAAATTCAAGTTTGCTACCTGGTATGCCAAATTAAGGTATATTGAATGATTGCAGGATTTTCTTTGTTTCTCTGTTTTTCTATAATTTATTTTTCTTTATTTCTCTGTTTCTCTATGATTTATGTATTTTAACCAGCTTTATCTTGATAGATAAGTAATTTAACACTGCTTGTAGTAAAAAGTTGGCACAATAGTGATTTGGGGGCTTTTTCTCAACTTTTTATGATCTTTTGCTAAAAGTAGGTATAGATTTATGTATTGGAGAACTTTAATATGTAATTGAATCCTGTTGCTTAAATTTACTGAGTATTTTATGCAGTCATAAATTATATCATTGTATGTATATTGTATTGAAACATGTATTTGCCTTGGCATCGTAAAGTTCCATATATTTCTCCACCTCCAGCTTACTTCTTGGCTTGGGCAGCAGCAATTTACACACTGGCCTGCTGTCTCCAACATCGGTTTCACCATTATAGAAACTTTGAATAGCTTTTTCCCATTTTTCTCTTGTTTTCCTTATGTAACATACCTCGAGTGACTTTGTTTTTCTGGTTGATGTACATTTTTTCGCAATGTTGGTGGAACATTACCAGGTTTGAAGAAATTAGTTTGTCTATTCTGTGTTTCCTTACTCTTTCCCATAGTTTTATAATAAAACGTAGCACTCAGCTATTTAATTTTTCAATAGAATAAAACTTATGGTACTTGTTTGGCTTTTTCTACATTACTGAGCAGATTTGGGGTGAAAAATCACAGGTGTTGACAGTTGAGATACTTTTGGAATGTCAGCATCACTTGTTGTTTCGTGGGTGTGTTTGTTTCTCTTAGTCCCAGAAGGGCAATGACCCCTTATCATTATCCTCTGTCATCTGGCACACTTATTAGTTTGATTTGAATGATGGGAATAGCGATACACTGTACTTTATTTCTGTGTGTGTCAGGAAAAAAAATGGTCATTTTGGATTGTATAAGCTATTAAAACTTGTCGTATAGCCAGTGAGAGATGAAAATATAATGTGTCATTTAATTTGATACCCAGTTATAGAATACTTGCTGATGTTTGTATGTTTGTGTTTCTATTGTGTATCATGCATGCCATAGAAATATAACATAATGACACATATACAGAAAACAATGAATTTAATAACAAGAATAAATCACTAATATGTACAATACAATACAGCAAAATGTTATGCGGATACAATTTAGCTATAGATAGTGGTACCACATCAAATGCCGTTACACTAGTATCTTTGCACAAGAGTGGCCAAGTCTTTATTACAACCATGTTCCAACATCAATGAGTAAAATACATATCTTTGTAAAACATTCAGATCTATTTATAGGATTCACGGTACTAATTATATGGAACAACTGTGAACCAGTCTAGAAATGGGTGAAGATACAATAGAGTAGATACGGGTTTGGTGGTCCATAATTGGTTAATAATGAAAAGTAAAATGTTAGTAAAAAAAAAATTTGAGAGCTTATCCTATCTGTACCTAAAAAAAAAGAGACAAGGTTCTATTGATGCATTTTTAGCATTTTTATAGATTTGACTTAGGAACAATCAATAACAACAGTAGCACCTGATTCATTAGGTGCAGAATGGATAACACATGTTTCATGTACATGTAGATCAAAAATATGCCACGGCTCATGTGGTTTTCTTAACACAGAAGCTTGCATCAAGGATGGGTCTATACTGATAAATATAGGTTTGACCACGAGCATTTAGAAATTTAAAGTTATTAAATTTTTAATATCATGGTGTTTCCATAGGTTTACTATGGGAGTTGAATTAGTACCGTGAGTCCTATAAGTTGGTTAGTTAGTGCCGAGCGGCTCTTACATCCATTAGTCACCTCTTGCGATATGCACGAGAGCGCATCGGGCCTTTTCTACATTTATGGAGTGAAATTACTAGTTTTAAGCCTATTAGCTCACTTAAAGTTTACTTAAATGCAGTATTTGGCGATCGCCATGCTAGATAGACATGCTTTCTGACTTCAGCATATCTGATGTGGTATAATTTCACTGAAGATATAACGGTTATCAAGTGCAAATAGAATTCAATAATTGCCTCTCTTGATTTGGCTTGTTCACTATGACTTTCCCAGACAACACTACACAATCTCATATATATATATATATATATATATATATATATATATATATATATATATATATACATATATATGCGTCAATTGAATAAGTTTTCTTTTCTCTTGTTAAAGTACTTTCCAGATTCCAGATATAATCACAAAGGGAATATGTTTCTAATGGAAGCCCCGAAAATTGCCTTTGTCAATAACAACGACTTAATTGGTGTGTGAGAAGGCAAATAGTACATCAGTGACGTCATCCCTTGGGCATACTTTGTTTTTGTATAACCTTTGAGTTTAAGGATATTTTGTTAGCGCTGTTACCAATGTTAAAAGTCTAATTAGGCTGACAGAACAATAAGATTCTGGGGACGCAAATTGACAGCTCTAAGATAAGCCTTTGACAAGAATAATGAGTATGTTACGCATTCGGCTCAAGTCCTTCACTGTGCTCTTAGATCAAACGACAACAACAGCTCTTGAAACTCTTCTCTCGGCACCCCATAGAGCCATATCTCCAGTGCATGCGGATTCCGTGGGTCATCTTTTTCTCAGGAAATCACACGAGAGGCATTTGCTTTATAGGTCTTATATTTTGCCTTTTCTACAATTTTTAACCTTACGAATTACATTTGTATGTCTCTCTCTCTAGAAACCGCTGGTAACCTACGTGCTTTTTAGGGAAAATAGTGAATAAATCTAGTGCTAAAAATTACAATAAAACTTGGTATTTTATTAATTCGCCGACAAGATCTGCATATTCAGCCCTATATGTGATTTCCGAAATTACGTTACCAGAATGTAAGATATAACAGGATAAGGAACAAAATCCATTTTGATATCTTGGATATGACAGGCCATCGCAATATCGTCCAGGCGTTACAGCTAGATCAATTCCTGTTTAACAAAAACTTCCAGAATTAACCTACTTGCAGGTTTGTTCAACTTTCCCTTTGCTTATTTGTGCATGATTTACGCAGTGGAGAACTTACAAATCTTATTGAAAGCGAATATCAATGACAACGAACCGCATGCATATTTAAGGGTAATATGGACAGATGTTCTTCAAATAACAGATCCTGTCGTTTTCAGCGTTATTTTGCCTTAAGATGATCACCTGTGAAATGTTAAAGCACTAAGCTTTTTAATAAATTAGTATTTTTACGTAGGTAAAGATCCAAGCGATCCAAATTCACTTCAAAATTTATAGGTTTGTGTACATTTTCTTGCGCTATACTTTGATCAATATCTATCCCCAAGTTAAGGGTCTTTACATGGAAACGTTTTAGGAAAAGTACCCTTGCATCAACTGTCCTTATACAAATAGCAGAACGAGTTTTTAAAAATTCATCAAATTTGCACAACTTGAAGATCATAGATTCCTCTTATCAAATACACAAAGAAAACAGTATGCTGGTGAGTGACATGTTTCAGAATGACAAAGTTATTGAGATGGCATCGGTTTTCCGCTACAGAAAGGTAGCGCGGCCGATTTACGGCAGGTTGTAAATGGTTAATTATTCCGACGGTCTCAGTATACCTTTCGTTGACTTTATCGTTTTCTTCAACAGAACTGTATTACAATTATTAAAATGTATAAACATATATCGTTTTCATTATTTCATAAGAGCCAGAAGTCGCAACAACGTCAGTTTACGTCTAACCTCTCTCATAATTCATCGCGCTACGATACGCGCAAGTGTCGTCATAAAGATAACGTCATAATGTATTGAACACGTCAGTTCAGGACTCACGGTACTAATTCAGCCCCCATAGTAAACCTATGGAAACATCATGATATTAAAAATTCAATAACTTTAAATTTCTGAATGCTCACGATCAAACCTATATTTAGCAGTATAGACATATCCTTGATGCAGGCTTCTCTGTAGAGGACACAATATGAGCCGCGGTATTTTCTGGATCTACATGCTTTTGAAACATGTGCTTTCAATATTCCGCACCAAAGAGTCAGATGCTAATTTCAGAAATGAGTTTTCCAAACTCAAGTCTGCAGAAGGACTGAAATTCCATCAGTAATCAGTAAAACATGGTCTCTTTTTTTTAGTTACAACTATAATAAACTCTCAAAAGATTCTTTTCACTACAATTTTACTTTCATTATCAACCAATCCTGGCCAGCCAAACCCATATATAATCTGTTTTATGTTCACCCATTTCTAGACTGGTTCCCATTCTTCCCTATAATTAGTACCGTGAGTCCTTCAAGCTGCGCAGTAAACGTTGCCATTAGAAAAGCGGACATCCTTGATAAAAACTGAACATGTGTTTATAGTGACATTTGTATCCTAAAGTACTTGGATGTGTTAGGCGTGAGTATAAAAATGTATTAGTTTGATACATTATCGATATTAAAGATAAAACATACTTTCATATATATGTCCTTTAGGAATTAACCTATTGCCGTACATCAGTGTAAGGAAGTCACGGTAGCTCGGTTGGTAGAGCGTCGGACTAGTAATCCAAGGGTCACGGGTTAAATACCCACCTGTGCCAGACCGGTTTGGCTGCCTCGGTGTGTCCTTGGGAAAGGCACTTAGCTCCGATTTCGTCGGCATTGTATAGCCAAAAATGTGTTAAAAGTGCCGTTAAAAACCACGAAAACAGAAAACAAACGTCAGTCGCATTGGAACAGATACAGGCAGATGGACCGCTGACCAATTATTATCGCTATTAAGGCGTAATCAATTAAACTCTGCACAATCAAGATTTTGCACATTTTTTGTCGAGAACGTTTTTATTCTTAATCTGATAGAAAAGTGCCAATGAAAAGTTTGTTCAGGACGACTACCGCCAACTTCTCAAAGGAAGGTCCCATCTTAATAGAATGTAAACGTAAGTCCTTGCTCAGATAACAATTTTGCACATTTTGATATTTTCTCAGAAAAACTAAGTGTCTAAACCACGCCCAACACCTACGTGATATGTAAAAAGTTTATATAAAGTATGCATTTTTATTAAATTACATTACTCATGATAAGATTGAACCTGGACATTTTTATAACAAATAAAGCACGAGGCAAGGCTTAACCCGTTTGAATATGCTATTTTGTGTTGTTTCCAATTCGTGGGGCCGTGTTGCGTTTATTTTAAACTAATTTTATTGCCATACATGTTTACAAATAGGTCGGGTTACAAGTTCTCACAACTTAGAATAAGCCCTTCCCCGACAATCATTCTGAAGTTACATGGTTAGCGACACTAAATTAATATGATTTCATACAATTATATGTAAGCGTACATGATTCAGGGAAAATAAGTATGAGAGAGACAGACAGACAGTCAGACAGAGAGAGGACATTTTTTTATTAAAGAAATATTACAAAACATAAAAAACGTTTTATCTAGTAGAAATGTTTATAAATTGTTAATTGTGCCTTTAATATCTATTACAGGAAATAATTTAGTCGTGTCTCGCAGAGTAAAAAGAGTTACAGTGCAAAAAACTACAGTTAAAAATTAATCAGTTCCTTAGCTAGGCCCTATGAATAAATGATGAACAGATAATATAGTTATGCGGGCAGGGGTGAAAGCAAATTATGGGTAATTTGTATTAATTTATTAAATACCACGTATATATTGTGGGTGGACAGGCATAGTTTTTAAGCTTGCGTTTTATTAAGATGGGACCTTTCTGTGAAGTTTGGAGGTGAAATAGTTATCCTGAGCAAACTTCGTCTTTAGCACTTTCCTATCAGATTTACAAACAAAAGCGTTTTTACCGAGAAACGTGCAAAAACGTATATTAGGTAATAACAGGCACACATGATACTTCTCTGATAACACTGGTCTACAGCCAAAATGCTTCCGCAATAAATGTTGTCAAACTTTACTAATTCTGGGTCACTGAGGACGAAAATGATGCTTAAAATTGTTGATTGACTCAAGTTTTAAAGATATTATACTGGGTCAGTATATACTACCCTTGACTTGGGAATGGCGGAGGAAAAGTGAATTATAAAGGGAAGGGATCTCAATTTAAGCCAGAAATAACTAAAATACATCTTTGACTGGATCTATGAATAAATCTATGACTGTGTTTGGACAGTACTTGCTTTTTCGACAAAACAATGAAGGATGCAATCTGAAGCTGGTATTGCGTCATACATGATATGAATTGCATCATGATATTCCTAGAAGTCATGGATGATGCAATCATAACTAAGCTTACATCACTCTGCTGAAGAAATTGTCCTATATCAGCTGTACAAATCATACAGTGTCGTGCTCTCTTATTTGTCAGTGTTTGATTTTGCAAAGGGACAGATTTCTGTTTAGCCAAAGTGAGCAGAGATGCCTCGTACTTGTGTGAACAATGCAGACAACTTCTGCTATGTTTGTGGTGAAGTGACTTTTGCATCACAAAAGCGCAGTATAACCACTATGGTTGAGAAAGCCTATCACCTTTATTTTGGCTGCAAAATTGGAGATCAGGACAAGATGTGGGCCCCACACATATGTTGCAACACTTGTGCAACACATCTTCGCCAGTGGTTGAACAGGAAAATGCCTTTTGCAGTGCCAATGATTTGGAGAGAGCCAACAGATCATATCAGCAATTGTTACTTCTGCATGGTGCCTCCAGTTGGGAAAGGTGTGTCAAAGAAGAAAAAGTGGACTGTGCATTATCCAAACATTCCGTTAACTATACGCCCAGTACCCCATGGAGAAGGACTGCCGGTTCCTGATGCACCAGATTCATTCTCACTTGAGTCGGACGAGGAAGAGGATGAAACTTCTTGTCCTGAACCATCAATGTCACATGACCCATATTTTCTTCCATCCTCCTCCTCTGAACCACACCTCATAACACAAGGTGAACTGAATGACCTTGTCAGGGATTTGGAACTACCCAAGAGTAAGGCAGAGCTGTTGGGTTCCAGACTGCAGCAGTGGAATCTCCTGGCAGGTGATGTTAGGGTTTCCATGTTCCGTGACCGTCAAAAGGATCTTGTCCCATTCTTCTTCATGGAAGGTGATCTTGTAACCTGCAACAAAATCGATGGTGTGATGGCAGCCCTCAACATCGTTCATGATCCAGATAAGTGGAGACTGTTTATTGATTCATCGAAGACGAGTCTTAAAGCTGTTTTGCTGCATAATGGCAGTGTTCTGCCATCAATTCCAGTTATTCATGCAGTCCATATGAAGGAAACCTATGAAAACATGAAACAACTTTTGAGGTGCATAAACTATGACCAACATTAGTGGCAGCTTTGTGGCGATTTCAAGCTTATTGCTTTCTTGCTTGGTCTGCAGACTGGATACAGAAAGTACTGCTGTTTTCTCTGCGAATGAGACAGTCGTGCGAGAGATTCCCACTATATCAAGAGAGATTGGGAACTCCGACAGTCATTGGAGCCTGGGATGAAAAGTGTTCAGCATCCACCACTTGTTAAATCAAGGAAGATTTTGTTACCACCCTTGCACATCAAGCTGGGTCTGATGAAGAACTTTATCAAGGCCATGGATAAAACACAAGCAGCTTTCAAGTACCTCCGTGAAAAATTTCCAAGGTTAAGTGAAGCTAAGATAAAGGAAGATGTCTTTATTGGTCCTCAGATTTGTGAACTTCTTCGAGATGATGCATTTCACCGTGCACTACGTGGCAAGGAAAAGACGGCATGGAAAGCCTTCCAGTTAGTGGCAAAAAAATTTCTCGGAAACAACAAGGCAGACAACTACAGGGAGTTGGTGGAAAACCTTCTCAAGGCATACAAAAGCATTTGTTGCAACATGTCACTAAAGATACATTGTTTGCACTCTCATCTAGATTTTTTCCACCGAACTGCGGAGCAGTGAGCGACGAGCACGGCAAGCGATTTCACCAGGACATTGCAACAATGGAGAAACGCTATCAGGGCAAATGGAGTCCATCAATGCTTGCAGACTATTGCTGGACAGTGACAAGAGATGCTCCATTTAATGAATACAAGAGACAAGCCAAGAACTGCCGAGTAGACCCTGAATATGCACTAAACTATGTACTTATATATACATAACAGTTTTTTACTTTTGTTTCAATATATTTTTTATTTATATAACCCTTTTATATTATCATGTAAAGCAACCATAAACACATGAAACGACCTAGGTTTACAATTTATGATTAAAACTCTACTATGTACACAATATACGTAGACGTAAAATGTAAAAACTTAAATATCTTGGAAACAGTAGCCAATCAGTTGTTTTAATTGTCATATTCAGCACATCAAAATCCCTAATAAATAGCACTGTAAGGTTCTCCTCTCTTACAAGTGTACGATTTGGTTGGTTATCGTTTTCTAGAGGATGATCGACCTCTGTGTTATTGCCCGGATCGAGTAAATAGTGAAATACAATATGAAATTTTATAGATGGGATAAATAGAGATCTGAGCAGATATATAGAACAGAAAAATACGAGCCCCTGTATATGAAATATAACAATTTAATCAATAGCATAAAGCAAATTAAAATATTACATAACATTAGAAAGATACACTTCTTTTCAAATCATTTACCGAATTTTAACTCAAATATAATTATGCAATTAGCCGATCTGTTAAAACGATAGACTTAGTTCATCTTGGAATCGAGTGAACAATCGAAGTCATTGCCCTGTCTGACTGGATAACCTGGTTATCGCTGGTCACGAGAAATCCAATGTTGCTGTCAGGTCAAGATTGATGTTCTCCCCTTCTTTTCCTTCCTTCTCACTCTCTCTCTCTCTCACTTCTCTCTCGCTCTCACTTATCACGCCTCTTTCCGACCCTCAAACTTTGTGCGGGTAGGTAGGTAGGTGGATAGGTAGGTAGGTGGATGGAGCTATTTCCCCTTTCAAAATAAACAGAGAAGCAACCTAAATCTTCTGTCAAATATCCTTCTGGGAGTAGAGCATTATTCCACTCTCGTTACCTCAGATATCGTCCTATCGGAATTCAAACAGATACCAACGGCTCTCTGGTCAGGCCAAATTGAACAGACCATAAACAAACCTAGTTTCAGAAGATTAATGTACTTTCTAACGGCTATTTCCTCACTAACTCAATCTAACATCACACGAGACATATTCAGTTCACGTCTTAATTATACAAATTAATCAATGAAAGTCACTTCATGGCTTAACTTCATTAATTTCAGTGAATACGCACTCAAGTCTTTATCATACACGAAATCATCTAAGACAACTTGTATCAAATAAAGTAATGCATGAAATTCTTAGAATACACGATTCCTATAACAATCTAGACGATAGATTCAAACAATTCGTCAAACTCATATAAAGAAGATTATTGTACAAATTCAGACAAATCAACTCAAACAAATAGTTATACTCATATCAAGAAAATTGATCTACGAATTTATACAAATAAATTCATGCAAATATAAACAAATACATTCAAGCAAATAATTATATTGGTATGAACGAATTACATGAGATTGATGCAAATGCCTTGTGCTTTCAAGACTCGCTCGCTTCTACCGCCAGAATTGTGTCCGTCAACATTCAGACATCCGGCCCCTTGAATAATTGTTTATACGAGAGAAGTTCGCCTAAATTCTGCTCGGAGTCAAGACCTCTATTTTCTCTTGCAGAAAAACTTAGACTGATTAAATTTTGCGATGGGGCATATTAAAAACATTAAATTTCGTCTGGGAAACACGCCCCTTATTTACCGTAGCCAATCAGATTAAACGTATCTACCGCCTTTTGTAAATACGCGACCAACATGGTCAGCATAACCCTCTAGA
This sequence comes from Margaritifera margaritifera, assembly GCA_029931535.1. NCBI lineage: Eukaryota > Metazoa > Mollusca > Bivalvia > Unionida > Margaritiferidae > Margaritifera > Margaritifera margaritifera. Next base: position 1,331,978 of record JAQPZY010001678.1, read on the forward strand.
TTTTCGTTCGCCATGTAAACCTGATTCTGGACAATTTTAAAAAGATAATACTATTTCTACTAGTTTCTGCATTCTCTCAACTTTGACATTTTTGATAACTAGACCTCAAATTAACCTTTTCCTTGACCGTTTAATAATGAAGGCTTAATTAAGAATCCATCTCGCCCCCCAAACAGGGACATTAACACTATCGCAGTCTAGCGATTTCATACGGTACCTTTCCTCATAAATCTAATTAATTGTTATCTGCCAACTAATGTGCTCTTCAGAGATCGACAGAAATTTGCATCCTTACAAGCACATTTTATCTCTGAAGCAGACGACTTCGAAAGAATTGTTGACCAGTGTAATTGTTCCATCAATGAAATGACGGTGACTTTATAACATGTTTAAATAGTTATTATAAAATAATGTTTGCAAATCCTTTGTTATAAGCATTTGGACTGGTTAAAATCGCATTAAGTGACGCAGAAGACTATGGGTGTCCTTGGGCGAAACACGAGAACAACGTTCTTGACATGAAGACAATGTTCTTGACACGAAGACAATGTTCTTTTGGGAGTAGACAACAACAACAAAAAAATGTCGGAACGAGCTAAGCGTCGATCCGCCATGTTTTGGGTTCCGAGATCAACTCGAGTTGTTAGGGCGAGCACGCTCAGGAACAGGGAACAGGCAAGACTATACGAGAACGTGTAATTTGTGTTTGTGCGACATCCCAGAACAAGTCGCCCAAAGACGGCCCATAAGGTGTTAGTTCATACAGTTTATAATACCTGAGAGAAACTACCTCTGTATTCATGAGCCATTCTTGTGTGCTTTGACAATATTTGTAAACAATCGTGAAAATATAGCTTGTTATTTAATACTTGAAATTCAATATTATTTTTATAACTATTTGTATTATAAGAACTGAACTTCATATTTTCCAGGATTAACGAAATCATGACGCTTTAAAATCGATTACACACTTGCAGTTTTTGCTTTGTTACGGCCGTTCATGTAGTCTATAATCCATTTTCTGTCTTCATGACTTCATGAACCATGTACAATATCAAGTTAAATTCTTTAATAACATCGTTCCTTTTCATTTAAATCTCGAAAAATTTGCACAGTAAACTTAAAAGTTATCCCACGGTAAAATGCTATTCTGCGATACAAACATATGTCTCGAATGTATGTCGGCGCAGTAATGTACGGAAAAGTCATATATTTTGATCGCCAGAAATGTCTTCCAAAAAAGGAAATTGCAATCTATTCAGACCAACTCGCTACGTCTACAATTGAATTGACCGTAGGATTAACCGAGAAATTGCGAATGAAAAAGTAGTTCGATGCATTTGCAACTCCTCAGTCAATCTTTGTTTCGTAAATAGCTGAGGTGGTCCGAATGGCAGCTCTCGACATACATTCGAGGTATGATCCATAGGATTGACATCGAAGTTGCGAATGGGTAAAATTATAAAATTTTTAAATAAAAAACATTACCTTTATAGATGTTATGCCATTTATTAATCAATTAATGATTTATCTTGGATCTGGTAATTCGTCACCTAAAGTATTGTGCTTCCTGAGCCTCATTTTTCAGTGTACAACTAGCAAATAGTGTATATTATACGAGGCATTCCGAACAGTTAAAAGTTTACGTTCAAAAAAGTACAACAGAACGGCACGAATGACTCACCTCGAAAAATTACCAAGGTATGCTAAATTGTCAACTATTTATAAGTAAACATCTGTCTATATCTTGTGATTTTCTCCGATATTTGTCCTATGCTATATTTTTTATATCTAGTATTTCCTAACATTATTCCGAAATTATGAAATCGATAAGTGTATCAAACTATGCTACAGTGACCTACATTCCATGTCAGAACGACTTTCAAGCTTATATATTCGAGAAATGAGCGTCAATAAAGGCTACGTGTCTCTCAAAAAGTATGATTGTGAGCACTTTAGGGAGAGTGGTGAGAGTGGGGGTGGGGGTGGTAAGCTTTTTAAACATACCACTGATATAAACGGTCAATTAAATAGTGTCGTACCATTAGAAAACAAGCTTAGGACTGTCCAAAATTCTTGCTGTCAGCACTCGACATCTCTGAGACAAAACAGCGCAAACTTATAAACTCAAAAAATTACCAAGTATATTGAAATCTATTCTTATGGAATGTAAATATGTATGTGAAAATTCCTTAGGAAATGGAAATATGTATGTGAGAATTCCTTATGGAAAGGCAATATGTATATGAAAATTCCTTATGGAATGGAAATATGTATGTAAAAATTCCTTATGGAATGGAAATATGTATGTAAAAATTCCTTATGGAATGGAAATATGTATGTGAAAATTCCTTATGGAATGGAAATATGTATGTAAAACTTCCTTATGGAATGGAAATATGTATGTGAAAATTCCTAATGGAATGGAAATATGTATGTGAAAATTCCTTATGGAATGGAAATATGTATGTGAAAATTTCTTATGGAATGGAAATATGTATGTAAAAATTCCTTATTTAATGGAAATATGTATGTAAAAATTCCTTATGGAATGGAAATATGTATGTGAAAATTCCTTCTAATATAAAAATCCTGTGTAAGTGACACGAATTTGGCTGCTTATGTACAAAAAATAAAAAAATTATTAAAAAAATACATATGTGAAAACCTTTCGTTACTTGTGTAAAATCAAGGTTCCTATAAATGTAAAAGAAATGTTATATATCTGAAGCAAAACAATTTACCATATGTTTTAAAGAAAATGCTACAAGTATACAAAAGACTTTGTACAAAATCAGTGCTTTATCCTCAGAAGTCTTTTCTATAAATGTGAAATGGCCTTGGTAGCATATGAAGAATCAAGTACAAATGTAAAATATTTTGGTATATTTGTAAAACCTCTGTACCTACAAATGTAAAAAAGTGGTTAAAGATGTCAAAGTACCACTTATGTGAAGAGAAAAAAAAATCTACAAATGTAACAGACATAGTTTCACTAAATCAGTGCATTATTATTTTATATTCGTTTATTTCTACTATTTGTAAGACGACTTTTTAATTACAACTGCTGTTTTCTAAAAGTGTTCCTGGTAAGAACCAGTTCAGATTCTTTATTCCTGATTATTACAGTTTGATTGTTTGAATGTCATAGCTTTCTTGCTCAGCATGCAATTACTTTCAATGCGTATCGATCCCATCTAATAATTAGGGGGATTTGGTAAAGTGATTGAAGAAATAACGAAATAAATGTTTAAATTAGGGAAAATGGAGCTCAGAAGATAACCTGCTGATTAAGTGAAAATTCGCTTTCACATTTATACAATTATCTTTTGACATATGAAGTAATTTTTCACATCTGTGTCGAACATTTTTACATTTGATGGGTACCCAATTCTCACTTATGTAACCAATTTTTTTTTTCTTCTTTCATTTGCAGTTGATTTTAGATATGTAACTGATTTTTTTTCTCCACATATACATATACGAGGGTTCGAGGCGCCCGGGGGCAATGTTCTTTAGTGGCGCCCCTACCGAGGCGCTCGGGGGCAAAGTTCTTTAGTGGCGCTTCTATTTTGCACAGAGAACAGTTTTTATGTCAGTTGCCAACCTCGAACCCCCCCCCCCCTCTACGCCCTGGTTACAGCAGCCAAAACAAAAAGCTCCCGAAGGCGCCCGGCGCCCGGCGCCACGGGGGTAATTGCCCCCCCCGACCCCCCCCCCCATCCTCCTCCCGGCGCCGCCACTGCATATACAGGAGACATCAGAGCTTAAAGCACTGACTTTGTTGTTTTATATTTGTTGCATTTTCTTTTCACATATATAGTACACTATTTTGTCACATTTGTAACCATTGTTTTAGATTAGATGAATCTAGTTCTTACAAATGTACCAAAACGTTTTCACCTAGGCAGCTGATATTTACATAAGAGGCCAGATTCCTTTTATATGTACAGAATTTTTAAAAATTTAAGGAATTTTCACATTTTACGGTCTTTCGTAGATTCCTATGAAACTAATTACAGTTTCTGGAATAATACAAAATGTTTAGAGGTGCGATCACCGTATATTATTTTTAATCTGTTTGCGACTCTTTTCGGCTGCAGATAAATGTTCATAACATTTGGTTTTCTGAAATGGGTCAAGTATTTAGTAAATTATTCTGCATTACCTCAGTTACACTCTTTTGAATTATTCCTAAACCTTTACCAGACAAGTTGGTAACAGTGACCAAGGTTTCATGAAACAAACGACCTTATATCATACTTTTTATTTTAAAAATCCCTATAAGCAATGCTATTTCCTTGGTGTAATGAAAGAAAGAGATCAGTTCCATATAGGTCTAATATATTTGTAAAATCTGAGGAATTCTTACATGAATCAGTCACTTGCGATCGTCAAGCAAAATGAAAGAATAGTTTTCCAAAACCTTTATTTGTTGCTAGGAGAAAGCATTATATCATTCTTGAGTTTGAAACTCAACATTTATTGTGTCTGACCTTTTGGTCCCTAAACATCTCATTTAGCTGAGGTTTTCAATCGACCACACATATTCACCACTTTATGCCAATCTTCTTGATGTTTATTCCTGAACATTGCCATTTACTTCAAAGTAATTTATATCAGGAAAAATATTTCCCTAATGTATAGATAGTTTTGTAATTATGAAAACTATTGCCCCACAGAAGCAACACTAGAGTTATGAATTCCTACAGTTTTAATTTCAAGATAATGTTATATTAAAATCTAAAACTAGGTTCTACCAGAGTCTGCAAAAATTGCAAAAAGTAACATATTTTTGTTTCTTTTTCAGTTTTAATTAAATGATTACCCTGTGTATGGAAATGAGGCTAGGAGACATTGACTATAAGTGGACACTGATAATAGTAAATCAGAACGTGTGCGGGCTATGCAAACATTGTACATTTAGTGTTGTTTGAAGCTACTAAGATGTTATGTAATCTTCCGCAGACTTAAATAGATTTGGAATCGAACTGAGGCAACTAAATGAAACAATTTTAAAAGCGAGATCAGCATCATTGGAACATACTTTCTGGACCATGTTATTTTCTTTTTATTGATGGATGGATAGATCAGCTAATGAAAGTATACGTCTAAAACAGTGAAAGTATATTTTTCAACCTTGTTCAATATTGTTATCAAAATGTTCTGTTCTGTTCATCGTGCTGATCATATTAAGTTTGTACAATCGACTCCTAATATCTTGACCCACTTTGTACCATTGACTCCTAATATCTTGACCAACTTTGTACCATTGACTCCTAATATCTTGACCAACTTTGTACCATTGACTCCTAATATCTTGACCCACTTTGTACCATCGACTCCTAATATCCTCACCCACTTTGTACCATTGACTCCTAATATCTTGACCCACTTTGTACCATTGACTCCTAATATCCTCACCCAGTTTGTACCATTGACTCGTAATATCTTGACCCACTTTGTACCATCGACTCCTAATATCTTGACCCAGTTTGTCCATGCAAGTGCCAGACTGCTTGACTGTAAATATTTCAAAATATCCAAGCTGTATGTCTGTAGTTGTGACAAAAATGTGTCAGAAAATTCAACAATGGCAATAGCAACAACAACAGCAAGAACAAATACTACTACAGTTGTTGCTGCTGCTGATTATGCTACCACTACTAATTCAATAATAATAATAATAATAATAATAACAACAACAACGGTAATTACAATTATTATTATTATTATTATTATTATTATTATTATTATTATTATTATTATTATACATCATCATGTGGACAATGAGAAGAAGCAAAATTTGCAAATTCTCATTCATCTTTGAGCCTTATGTGTACTTTTAAAACAAATGGCAATATTTATAGCAAAGTCTGCAATAAGTCCTTGTAAAGTTGGAAGATCTACGTGTGCTAAAATAGTACAGGACTAGACATTAGTTTTTTACATCTCAATTTGTCCAAGTTTTGGTTATATTTCTTCATACGAGCTGCATCGATCTGTCTTGAAACTGTTGGAGACTATTGCGCTTTTAGAGCCCTAAAATAGTAATTTGCGCGCGAAGGCATTTTCGGGATGACAAGACATTTATTGTAAAACTACATCTGATAATCAGTGTCCTTTTGTTGCTGATACTATACGTGGGAAGTACATTGCATTCATTAAATGAGGTCAGTTGTTATACATGAATTATGGATTAGAAAAGTCCATTAAATATCGTGTAGACACCATGCAATAACAAGATTCTGGTTGTTCTAAATTCTGACGGCCAGCATCCGAACAGGGAAAAAAGTGTAAAGATCACGAGGTAAGCCGCAAGGTCAGGATTTCCAACACAAACACTCAACCTCCCTAACACGAAATTGCACGAAATATTCAACTAGAAAATTTAAAACGAGATATACTCAATTCCATGCGTGAGGCATTGATGTGCTGGTAGAACCAGTCATTGTTTCCTAAATGTACTAATCTAACGAGTCATGAACCATTTTTCATGGTTTAGACTAGAGAATATTTCGTCACAGCTATTTTTTTTAAACGTGTGGTTTTCTGAAATTTGTCACATATTTGGCAAATAATTCTTGATAAAGTCAAATAAGAATTTTCTGACAGATTTTACCAAATATTTTGATAGATAAGTAGGCCGCACAGACCTACAAACCTAACATAACAGAAGATGTATCTTTGTATTTGAAAAAGAAACGTGGAAGGCATATGCCCTTTATAAAGTACAATTGGGAACACTTTGCTGGTGCAACATTATAAGCACTTTTTATATGAGTTTAACATATATGTTGGGTTAACAGAATTAATTTATGTGTGTAGAATATGTCATAAGATGAAAATGTGTGTCGCGCTACAGTCTGTGTGTGTCGCGCTACAGTCTGTGTGCTGCACTACAGTCTGTGTGTAATGCGCTACAGTATGTGTGTTGCGCTACAGTGTGTGTATTGCGCTACAGTCTGCGTGTGTCGCGCTACAGTCTGTGTGTTGCGCTACAGTCTGTGTGTGTCGCGCTACAGTCTGTGTGTTGCGCTACAGTCTGTGTGTAATGCGCTACAGTATGTCTGTGTTGCGCTACAGTCTGTGTATTGCATTACAGTCTGTGTGTGTCGCGCTACAGTCTGTGTGTGTTGCGCTACTAAAGGCTTAAAAAGGTGTGTTTATTATATTCTTCTTTTATGAATCATACATGTGTTTGTCGAAATGTGATTTATACAGCATGTTTTAAACCTTTTTGGGTCCCTGGAAAAGCACTTAATACTTGCATGGAAAAAAAGAAAACCATAAATGCATCTTACATTTTTATCTTTCAACGTGATCATCATACTCACCCAGTGTACCTCATCCTTCGTGTCTTGTAATATAAATTTGTTTTATTTGGAAATATTATTTCTCGAAAAGATTTATAAAATGGTTATGAATGGCTGCAAAGAATATAATTTGGCCCGAAGAGTTCCAGTACTTTTTCATTAAAAAAAAAATGAAATCCAAACCAAATAGTTGTCGAATGTTTATTCTTATGCCAAAGTCTAATTGCATGAAAACTGGATAATTTGCAAATGTGACGTATTTGTTTTTGTTTTGCAATTGTAATAAGACTGTTACTATGCAATGGCAGGTCATTCATGCTTTTTGGACAGATAGTCAGAACAACACGAAACCGCAATATGTCTTGATGTGGTCAACACAAGCAAATCAAATTTTCCATACAGTATAAGTATCCTAAACAACATGTCAGGATATTACAGTTCTTACATTAAAGCTTGACTGTAGATATGTAATAATATAGTTATGTATTATCATTTTTTAATACTTAAAAGACACTACAAAAGGCACGCGTAGTTAACTCGCGCATGACCTAATTTAAATTTACTTTATCTGGACACGAAATTGCGAATTCTAACATCCGTTATTTTGCATATTGTAGAATTCGCAATCATATTCTTTTGTGTATATAATCATGAATTAATAAATAGATTCAACTAATTTTGTTCATATACTTGTGAAAATACATCGTAGGTTTTATCGTGTGTCCAAAATCTAAGAAACATTTTTCTCAATCCTAGACATGCGCCTAATAGAACATAAATGTTTTTAAGGACAAAAAATTATTGTGAAACAAAGTGTTATGTTTCTCTGTGACCATTACGTTTCTCAGCATGTGTTGAGACTGCTTGGTTCGTTGTTTTCATCATGTCCAATATAGCAAACCTTCAAAAGGTTATTTCCCCTAATAATTGTATTTCCTTGATATAATTATTTTCAAGAAGAACTCTTCGTCTAATATATCCTGAACAATAGTTTGGAATTACAAGACCATCGATGTAAAGAATTCGATTCAGAACAACAAGTTGGAGTATCCTTTCAATTAGAGATAAAAAGTCGAAAACAAAATATTTATTGAAAATCCGTGATTTTGCAAGAACGCAATCACAGAAAATGAAAATCGGTCAAATAGCGAATGTGGTGAATTAGTTGTTTTCCTCATGTAGTTATGTAATCGCCAAGGACTGGTGAATGATCGACGGAGGATACAGTACAGGAATGACAAATATATTACTGAAGAGGAGATAAACGTTCTTATAGAAAGACAAAATATAATAGTATATATTATCAATTAAATCAAAGTATATTTTATAATAATATTTTTAAATATGTACAATTTTTTTGCAAGCTAATTAAATTAAGGGGAGAAGTAGACAAATTTAATTTATGCAAGCTGCATATTTTTGTAGGTGTAATTGCCCTCAGTTGAGATTTTAAATGAACTTGCAGGATATACTTCTGTCTTCGTTTCAATACGAAGAGGAGGAGAAATTACACACTAACATCGGATAAACAATGTAACTAAAAATCATACCGATAAACATATTTAGCAACAGTGGTTGTAAATTTTCAAAACGTGTCATTGATAGCTTGTCAAAGTACAACTAAAGCTGGCTAGGAACTTTATTTATACACCGCTAAATTTGAATAAATCATGGACAGCTTTTATACACCGCTAAATTTGAATAAATCATGGACAGCTTTTATACACCGGTAAGTTAGAATAATATATGGACAGCTTTTATACACCGGTAAGTTAGAATAATATATGGACAGCTTTTATACACCGCTAAATTTGAATAAATCATGGACAGCTTTTATACACCGCTAAATTTGAATAAATCATGGACAGCTTTTATACACCGGTAAGTTAGAATAACACATGGACAGCTTTTATACACCGGTAAGTTAGAATAAATCATAGACAGCTTTTATACACCGCTAAATTTGAATAAATCATGGACAGCTTTTATACACCGGTAAGTTAGAATAACACATGGACAGCTTTTATACACCGGTAAGTTAGAATATATCATAGACAGCTTTTATACACTGCTAAATTTGAATAAATCATGGACAGCTTTTATACACCGGTAAGTTAGAATAACACATGGACAGCTTTTATACACCGGTAAGTTAGAATAAATCATGGACAGCTTTTATACACCGGTAAGTTAGAATAAATCATGGACAACTTTTATACACCGCTAAATTTGAATAAATCATGGACAGCTTTTAAATACCGCTAAATTTGAATAAATCATGGACAGCTTTTATACACCGCTAAATTTGAATAAATCATGGACAGCTTTTATACACAGCTAAATTTGAATAAATCATGGACAGTTTTTATATACCGCTAAAATTTGAATAAATCATGGACAGCTTTTATAACCGGTAAGTTAGAATAAATCACGGACAGCTTTTATACACCGGTAAGTTAGAATAAATCATGGACAGCTTTTATACACCGCTAAATTTGAATAAATCATGGACAGCTTTTATACACCGGTAAGTTAGAATAACACATGGACAGCTTTTATACACCGGTAAGTTAGAATAAATCATGGACAGCTTTTATACACCGGTAAGTTAGAATAAATCATGGACAACTTTTATACACCGCTAAATTTGAATAAATCATGGACAGCTTTTATACACCGCTAAAATTTGAATAAATCATGGACAGCTTTTATAACCGGTAAGTTAGAATAAATCACGGACAGCTTTTATAACCGGTAAGTTAAAATAAATCATGGAGAGCTTTTATAACCGGTAAGTTAGAATAAATCACGGACAGCTTTTATAACCGGTAAGTTAGAATAAATCACGGACAGCTTTTATAACCGGTAAGTTAGAATAAATCACGGACAGCTTTTTTACACCGGTAAGTTAAAATAAATCATGGGCCAAAGCTTGCATTATTATTTTCTTTGTTACAGTGATCACAATGGGGGCTTTGACTGTAATTGAAACTGAGTGCCTTGATTTGCAGTGTTACTCTGGACATTAGACTCATACCACAAACATTCATAATACTTATTTACGAGAGGAACAGATATTAGCGTGTTCTCCTAAGAGTTTATTCAGCATTAATTGTAGCTACCTTGGCCCATTGCCACAATACAGTTTGATATTGAAAGAAAATGGCATTCAATCACTTTCATCCGGTTAATTCTTTGCAGATTTTAGTCTATTATCTTAACGCATTATACTCTAATAATGTTAATGAATAATTTGATTGATTGCTTATTCATTTATTCATTCATTCACTCGGTCATTAGTATTAGCTTCAAACACTTTATAAATCACTTTTCGCACATAATCAGCAACTTAAAAAGTTATCACAGAATAAAGAGTGCAAATATGTATTTTGGACAAAGTTTAATAACAAGTTGGCTTATCAGGTAAGACTGAAGGCAATAATTTTTCATTATTCTCATCATATAATAACATATGTTTTATTGTTCCGATGTCCTTTTAATTGCCCTAAATAAAATTTTGAATGTATCGTATGAGATAGAATACACTTTACTTGTTTATTAAAAGAAAGAACCATAATTTATTTTTATTGTTGTTGATCCAGTCATCCAGCCCTCCTGCAATGTCAGCTAGTTAAAACCCTGCGTGATATCGAGTAATTGTGAATTACGTCACTCAAAATAGTAAATTAACTCTAAACGACAATTGAATTTATCTGTTACATTAGGATAATTATCCCATTCATATGATGCAGCTTTCTTCCTGGAAATCTTAGAAGACATTGAACTAGACTTTTCGTTTAGGAAGCCGCTTTTAAATGAACTATTCTTAGCAACAAGAATCGACCTTGAAACGCAACATCCGCATACACCAAAGTGTGTCAACTAAATGGTTACACCTTATCTTGCTATGGGTTCGGGCCAAACAACTTGGTTTTATAAGAGCTTCTGCATTTTCTCATCTCTGCTTCTTTTTTATGCTCGGAATGAGAAAGAATAAATAGTTATGGAATGGTCCCTTTGTTGTTGTTTTTTTTTCTGTTTTTTTTTTTTTTTTTTTTCTACGTCGGCCTCAGTACTAATTAACGCCCATATTTTTATTTTTTTAAATATATTTTTTAAATATTTTTTTTGTCTAATAAGATTCCTCCCACCACAAAGTATTTCTTGAACGAACTTAATCAAGAAAGAAATCTTCGCCATAGCTGTGGTGATTGGTGACTCCTTCATTCTGATCTGTGTGGTTTCTAAACAAATGAAAATACAGCGGTTTTAATAATCGGAGTCTCAACATTTTTAATATTATTAAGCAAGTAGACTGCAATTTGGACTGAGAATCACAGCTTCCATTTTAGTTAAGAACGCTTAATTATGTTAAGCATGCATCTAACTGGAATAACTTGTGACAGAGGTTGAATGACTGTGGCTATGAACAAAGCTACTATTCATTGGTGTGTATACTAGAAATTATAAGATACGATATGCATTTTATTAGGTTCCATGCAGTGGTGCAATATTACTTTCTTGAATTATATACCTCAAGATATTATCAAATAATTTTCCGGTGAATTGATGTTTTGGAAAGTGCGTTTTCGCAACAGGCCATTATCGAACAGAGTTTTGAAGAGTGACTTCCATTCTCCGTAGATCACATTAGGGGGTGCACTACTTCAACCCGGAAAAAACCATCAGCAGCAAATATTTACTTTGAGCAAAAGATAACTTACGGCGTGTTAAGTACTTATCGTACCCATTAGTAACCAAAATGATTCGATAATGCCGTTGCTCCTACCAGATGCATCAATGTAAAGGAACGCACAAGCGGAGTAAATTGAAAATAGATAAATGTAACATTTTTGAAGTCAGCTAAATCACATTCATTTTTGCACCACTTCATTTTAAAACTGATGTAATTGAAACTATTTACCATCTTTACTCTTGTGTAGGCCTTAAATTGCGTGCGACATGACAGAATTTCCCTAAAACAGTCATCGGTCAAAATTTCATTAGACGTGTTGCATGTACAACAAATCTGTGGTCTCATAGCTTTGGTCTCAAGGATCCAACCAGGGCATTAACATGCTAAATATGTGGTCTCAAGGATCCAACCAGGGCATTAACATGTTAAACCTGTGTCAGGTTTAAAAGAAAGAAGAAACAAAGAAAGAAAAAGAGGAGAAAATAAAAAAGAATGAAAGAAAGAAAGGGATAGACAGCGACTTATTTGAAGATCAATACTTTTATTAATCGCAATTTTTTTAGGAATAGATGCATAAGTAAACATAAGATTATCTTGTGAGAAACCAATAATCCAAAGAGTGTATTTAACTCGCAAGTTCCAAACAAAGCATGAACAAAGCATGGTTAACATATCAGACAAATCAATGAATCAAATAGTTCATTGTAATGGGGATTCTTTACACGTAACGATTTTATTTTATTTTATCTGGTATCTAGAATAGCATATGGAACTTTCATCATTTTGTAGTATTTTTTTTCTGCAAATAATTGCTGATATCAACAACGGGACATATCTGTTGTGATTTCGCGGCAGATATGGTATTATATGTTTCTAAGGGGGAAATGTTAAGTTTATAATAGAAATAATTGTATAGCATTTAGAGGAAAACACATCTTATGCTTGCGATATTCCTGTTAAATGGTATAAATAGTAATGGAATGCTTGTTTTTATTGTTGTTGTTGTTGTTTTTCTTAATGAAACAAACACTGAAAATATGTGTTAGAGTCATAGAATTCAAAACTAGTTCAAAATAGTAATACAGATGTGGGACTTCTGAAACAGTAAGGTTTAAAACGGTGTAAACAACTTCGTGTAGTGTACGAGAACATATCTAAAACACTAATAAATCCCTGCAAAAGTCAACCAGTTAAAACAGGTTTAAACATTTTGAGTCACTAAGGGGTTGATCCTTCAGAAATATTCCTCATAGGTCTTCACATGCATGTTGATAGCACCCAATCAGTACAATCTCCAGATATTTGATATTTACTTCAGAAGTATGAGATTACAGATGTGATCTTGAACTTCATTAATCAATCAATTTTCCCTAACAAATCTGAATGGAAACAATTGGACAACATGACTATACTTGAAAGGGAAGAGACAGTTTGGCGCGACAGAATCAATAGACATCATGATTTTTTCTAGATTTCGACACTTACAAGCGCAAATTCGCCCTTCCACTTGTTACGACTCTAGGTCTTGAAACAATGTAACAGAAAGAAAGTGAAACCAACAATGTAAGTAAAATCAACAAGCAATTTATTTCTAGACAATTAAAGTGAAAATTCAAAAGACACTTACAGTAACTTGAATTAAAGTCCAAATAATCCAATAATCCCAAGTGTCTTAATCACAAGTCCTAAATATGGAATGTTCAGAATGAATTCCAGTAACCATGAATGTCCGAATGTGTCACTAGTCTTGAATGTCCTGATATGCCTGAATGATGTAATCCAGAATATCTTTGAATGAATCCACTTAAATCCCAAAGTCAAGTATTAATCCAAAATGAGAACGAGCACTGTTAGTAATTCCAGTGAATATTTCAAATAAATAATTCCTGTCTCTGAATTTGCTCTGATTTTCACAACTGTAACATCTGATTACTAAAATAAATTCCTTAATGGACTGATCTTAAGAATATGAAATTTAGTATAGGAATGAAATCTTGTTTGCCAAACCTGTATAAATATAAGGATAAGTCACCTGAAATAATACTAGTAATCTAGAATATGAGTAACTCTAATGGACATTTTCTGTGCATACGTGACTTTTCTCACATCAAGACATGGAAAATTCCAATCTAATTGTTAAATGCTATGTAAACAAGACTGACCTTGAACTCAAATGCAGTAAATATGTTGTTTACAACAATGATCATTAAAGTACAACTTACCTCATGGACACATATAAATTCAATATGCATAACACACTCTGTACTGCATTGCGAAGAATAATTATGAACGCAAATTAACCAGGTTTATAACATCCCTTTGGGTATTAAAGCCAGTTCATGATTTTGCTCACTATCAAAAATGTGGTCAGCAGCATGCCGACCTCCATTTGCATGTGGTCACATCATGTATATTAACGAGACAAATTGCCAACGACTTTCACTGGTACGTGTTTGACAGGTTTGGACTTGAATTACACATAGAACTTAACCAAAGTAACGACGAGTCACAGTCACTAAAGCTCTTAAGAACTGACCTTGAAAGTTGACTGTACAAAACACAACTTCACCATTTTCAGATCTGTTCATTCCAGTTTCTCGTCCTTGTATCACGAGTGTACTTCGTAGCCTGAAGACCAAACATTTGTCAAAAGCAGAACTTCCCAAATCAGCTCCTACCAAACTTTGTACCTATTAGACCTCATTTTAAAAGCAAAGTCATTATCAATAATGGACCCGTACTGTAATAATACACTTTTTTTAAGATTTATATACAACGATTATGTGCCATTTTGAATGTTTGCATGTATTTCCTAATTATTGATATTCCATTTGTTCCTTCCTCGTCTGTATTAGTTTAATATGTATCATTTTGACTTTCTGGAATATTTTCCGAAATCATCAAATGCAAACTGTTAAATTTATCTTTTTCTGTCCTATTCTCTATATTTGTAAATGAACTCTACTTATCGAGGAAATAAAGATTGATTGATTGATTGATTGAGTTCCAGGACCATATAAATAATGTTCCAAGAGAGATAAGTTTTAGTGTGCTGGTCATGCTATTATGAGTTACTTTCCTTACATATGTCAGTTCTGGCGAAATATGTTTTCTATATATTTGTTCAAATGTTTAAAACCGAATGAGAAAATTACAAAAGTAAAGAAGATAGATTGAAGTATTTCACTATATATCCTTTGCTTTAAATAATCTCAGGAAGAGCTTATATGCTTTCAAAGATATTTGACAAAATATTATGTATTTAAATAAACCACGAACCATTTTAAAGATGAATGGTGACTGTGTATAAAAAATAAAAAAGCGTTAAAATATATAAGAAAATTCAAATTCTTAATATTTAAAGTCCCCCGTAGTACAATACAATACAACGAGTTTCGTCAGGAAGCTGTCCACTTCCTGAAGGATGATTCTCGTCTGGAAGTCACTCAAAGTTCTTGATATCTGAGTCTGTCTCAGTAAATAGGTGGACTCGTGTATTAGGAATTCTGGGAAAAAAACAATTCAGAACTTACATCAGGCTCTGCCTAACCAAAACAAGTTTTTTTTTTACCGTGTATCTGAAATGATGCACACAAATAACCAACGTAGTACCTAAAAAAGGAGAACTAGGCCTCCCGCATCTAAAATATAAGAAAGTAAAAAACATATTAAATAAGATAAGAAATTTAATCAGGAAGAAAAGTTACGCATGGGCATCTATATACATATACTTTTTTGGCTACACTGTGAGCAATTACTCGGAATTTATAGGAATAATAAGTTAACTAAGTTAATAGAACCACCAAGACAAATGGGACAGATTAGAAATATAATATTTTAATATAAAAATACACAACAAATATGGTCAGAACATGAAGATAGCAAGGTATATACAATTTTAAACCAGGATGTAAAAAAAAAAAAAATTCAGAGTAGAACTGAACAACCCAGATGTGCAGTAGGCGCCCGTTTGGAAAAAATGGGCCAATAGGGCAAATATAAAACAAACCACAATACAAAGCTATATGTGCAAATTACATGATATAATGGGAGAAACGGCGTTTAGCCAACATATGGATAGAAGCATCCCAATATGCTCCCTGTGTAAGAAAAATAGATATACTAAGAAGCATGTACTACCGCACCGTAAAGAAAGTGCAATAGAAAGAAATGTTATTCAAAATAAAATACAGAACAAATATGGCAAATTTCAAGGGAAGAAAAAACATTCTATACACAAATAATATGGATAATAATAAAATATATACAGAACTAAGCACCTATATTATAAATATAATGAAAATTGCGGTACCACAACATACGCAGATCATCTATATACTGTGTAATAAGACGGCACGGGATACGACCGGAAGAAGATATATAAAATAGAATATGAAACTAACCGAGGGTCCCTGTCTGCCTGGAAAGGGGAGGGGACTCATGGAGCGGGGGGGGGGGGGTACCAAAAGAGTAGGCTGACACTGTCCTCACCGGGCATGTATTTTCCCCACCATCATAAAGAGAGAGAGAGAGACAGAGCCCCTCAAGAAATAACACTTAACACTTAACATAGACTACATCACATGTAGGTACAAAGAAGGAAAAAGACATAAATCCAGGGGTTATGTCCCTCAAAGTAAAAAATGAGGACGGTGTGATGGCAATGCTATCAGGCTCACGCGAGGTAGTTACCAGAGTTCCTTAACTCATTAACCCCTGGAGATTCTTTTCATTTTCGCCTGAAATGGGGGTAGGAAACGCATTTTGGGCGTTACTTCTGAATGCAGCAAAACACATCTGCTTAAGAACGTTTTTCGTTTAGCCGGATGCTTAGGTTTATCAGAAATATTGTTTTTGATTGGCTATTACACTCGCGCATGTGCAGAAGGGTAAAAGTTAGACTTCTTTTTTTTTTTTTTTTTTTTTTTTTTCGTATTGAATCCCCGATTTTTGTGTCCTGGCCCCTTTTTACTCCAAATCTCAAACTTATCCTACTTTTTGCAAAGGTTCATCTGTCTGTGTGCAGTTCGGACCGGTCTGCTTTAGATCGAAGGCCAAAAAGTCTAAAATCCGGACACAAACTCCGGTTCCGGAACTGGCAATTTTTGACCTAAAAAAAATCGGATCTCAAAAACTGCATTTTTTTCGCTGTATTTTTTAATGCGAGTAGAAAGTCGACATTATTTGGTATCATTGTAGAGCTACATCTGTCTACTTTCCTGAAATACCATTCACTTTAGTGTATCCTAAATGATCACGTTACAGAGCTCGGAAGTAGGGTACAACCTCATGACGCGTAAACGTGGCGCCAGGGGTTAATGAGTTAAACAGACGGCATAACAAAATCAACATAACGAAACAAAAACACAAAGGGGCAAACAGCAATACAATGCTATAAAAATGCGAGTTGACTCCTGACCAATACGCACATGCAAAGATACACTACAAATATACGCTGTCCGCTTTCTTCTCTTCTCTCATTTATTTAATTTTTTTCTTTATGTTGCTGCACCTCTGTTAGCATGTATAAAATCAAATTAATAGAAACACAACGATAAAGGGATTAAAAGGTAAAGTAAAGTGGAGTGAGGGGGAGGGAGACGGTTATGTGTATGCCAGAACTGTCTCCCCCACCGGCATGAAATGGCTTAATAAATAAAAACAAAATCGCTGTAAGACCAGAACTAATAGTGATTGGGGGAGAGCATAGCATAGCCTCTGGGATTAAAAGGGATGGGAATACCATTCCCATTAGGAGATGTGGCTGTCATGGTGACGCTCAGCCATCTCGCTGTCATAAGCTAGAAATGTCGCACCCCCTACCTCATCCATACCTTTCTTTTATCAAATCGATATAAATTTTTAGTTTCTTTGTTTTTGATAATAAACAGTAAGTAAAAACCAATATAAAAATGTGATCTGTACTAACCACTCCATACAAGAACACAGGGGTTATAGCATACAACAAAACATTAATAGCATTCACATATAGCATACATTGGAGGAAAATAAATCCCTGGCAAGGATCACTATATATATATGACATTTAACATAGCAAGGAAATCAGCCGTGATGTGTAATGCCTGAGGAGGGGAGTACGAGCCCTTGTTAAAAAAACTTGTAGCCACGGAGCGGAACCAACGGGGATCTGGAAACGGGAACCTAAACAAGTACGCCTCCATCAAATTCAAAAGGAAAAACAAAGAAAAACCCTATTCCAAAACAATATGAAATAAATAATTTTTTGTCTCCAAATTCTTTTTGATTTTTTTACGGAAATACCCACAACAACTGACCATGGGGCAAAAATATACAGATATAAAATCCTTTAAAAATTTCGGCACAAAGGGAGACACCTTGAAGACCGTTTAGCTTATCATAGCGAGAGGTCCGAGAGGTGTCCATAAATAAACGTACCTTAATAAGCGAGTCCGTATGAATCAAAATGCGTTCAGCATACCCTTGTTTGGTGTAAAAACTTTTAAGGCAAAATACATTAAAGAGGGCCCTGCCCAACCAATCCAGATATTGATTGTATGTTTCTGACACACACCAATAACCTAAAAAGTGAGTCAACCTCAGAAAATAAGGTGAATTCATGTATTGGTGATTTTGAAAAAGCGCACAACTTAAATCGGGCTTTGCCCAAGCTAACCAGGCGATCACTGTGTGTTTACAAAGATGCACATCAGTTACCTAGTAAATAAGCAGAGGATACTAACATTTGTAATTTTTAAGTCACTACTAGTATCTAAAAATGAATTGGAAATTCCTAATACCTGAGTCCACCGCAGTAGGTAAGGTAGACTCGTGTATCGGGATTCTGAATTAAAAAAAAAATAATTGGGCCTTGCCCTATCAAACCAGCTGTTGGGTGTGTTTCGGAAAAGATCCACACCAATAACCTAATATCTCATTAGACCGACTCTTACAGGAATCCAGAAAACAATGGCATAACCGTTACATGACACAATGCAAACTGGGTGATAAAGCATTATATACTACCACTGAGATCCGAAAATGCATGTATCATGCAGACAAACATAAAAAATCGACTTTTTTGAAAAGAAAACAAACAAAATACATTAGCAATATATATAAAGTTAACGGCATATATATATATATATATATATATATATATATATATATATATATATATATATATATATATATATATATATATATAAGACGTTAACTTTCGGACTATAGGGGTCATCTAATTCGCCTGCTGGCCTCCTCCTGGCTGGAGGTTGAGGAGGAATCCACAAATTAATATAGCATCTAATGGACGCCAGATAATACCAGATTAAAATATACGCAGATAATACCAGATTAAAATATACGCAGATAATACCAGATTAAAATATACGCAGATAATACCAGATTAAAATATACGCAGATAATACCAGATTAAAATATACACAGATAATACCAGATTAAAATATACGCAGATAATACCAGATTAAAATATACGCAGATAATACCAGATTAAAATATACGCAGATAATACCAGATTAAAATATAAGCTCCGGGGATCGACAGATAGCTCCTGTAGTTTTGAAATTTCGGCATGAAATACAAAATCAGAAGTTGACATGTGCACGCATGAATCAACCTAGAAGTGGGAATGACTTTAGGGCGGAGCGTGATTTTGTATGGGGCTCATGAGAGCCGCGTGACACAATGGTAAAATCAGTAAATAAAATATAGGCTGGTACTATTGAGCCAAATATACTATATGAACACAAAATACGCAACCTAGAAGTCCGAACGATTCATGAGAGGAGCTGGTAACATGTGTGACTTAAAACCCTTGACACGATAACAACACAATAGTCGTATGGCTAACATGCTAGAACTTTGGCACAAGATCGAGTGTGCGCACAAAAAGCTCGATCTAACAGCATAGAAATGTGGCTTCTCCCTGTGGATGGTAAGTGGCGCAGTTTCGATATATACTACATGCAGGGCAGAGGCTTTAGATACTAAGGTGGGCATTTTGAAAACTTTATGACAATGTTCTAAAGTTACAGAAATTATTTTTCTTTTTTTAAATATTTATTTGTTAATTTTTTGTCAATTATACTTGAATTTTAAAAACAATATTTATTTATTAACTTTTTTACATCTCTGAAAATAAGTAGTGAAATATACATTAAATTGGTCTAACTTAAGAAAGCAGAAATAGTGGAATATACTTTGAAATTTTCTCAGTTAAATAGCAAATTATACATTTAAATTGTATAGCTGAGAGAAATCAAAATAGTGAAAGATACATTGCAATTTTCTAACTTAAAATATATTAAAATTTGTTTTCATATCCAAACAATTAGTAGTGGCATATATATATATATATATATATATATATATATATATATATATATATATATATATATATATATATATATAGACAAATCGCTATTTAAATGAATCAATGATACAGATTTCAATACTTGATTTAACGATTACAAAGAAAGTAAGAAAACAAATACAGTTTCCATTTATTTGTTTACAGCCAAGAAAAATTCCAGAAAAATTTTAATGGATTTGTATGAATTTTTCAATGACCTTGGACCATACTTAAAAAAGACCATCATTCGCAAACTTAGAAAATTTAGATTTGTAAAAGTTCAGCTAGACTTAACGATCAGACTTCTGAAGAGACCCACCAATGAGGGAAATAAATTCGAGTGAAGAGAATGTTACCATATAACAAGACATATTAACATAATGAATAGAGAATTTTACCATAGAACTACATTTAATATGAATAGATACAGCCATTGGTTTAATAAGTGTTTGGTAAAAATCCCAATAATTTAACTTGAATTCGATATCTCTGTAAATGTGTATGAAATACTGGAAAGAGGAGACGGCGATGGTGATGATAGAAACTATATTAAAACGGTAAGAATAGCTGGTACATAGAAAGCAAAACACGATGCATCTTTATTATATTGGCTTCAAATGAATGTCCTCATATTTACAAGGACAGACGGTACCGTTACATTGGAATAAAAGATCTGTCCAGATCGTTATTATCACAAAAAAACAAATAAAACGGGGCAATATATCGGAAAACAATTTTTGATTTTTTTTTCAATACACGAGAAAAGTTATCAAAACACAAAATACACTCAGTGTAGACAACTCGGAAGTTCTGTCCGTTATTTATTGTGATTTAAAAGTATCATCTTGCCACAAAGCTGTAATAGTACTATGCAAGCAATCAAATATATCATGGAGATGGTAGACTCCTTGCCAAATGAATGTGTTCTGGAGGATTTAAAGAAAAGCTGGACAATGCAAATATTAAAACACATTTCATCGGCGTTCTGTGTGTACTTAAAACCAATACATCAATGTTACAGGCCAATCGTCGACATAAGTACTGATTGCATTCAAGTATTTTACAACTGGCTGTTATAACAGTCATCTAGTTATCAAGACGCTGGTAAAAATGAATAGGTTAAAATAATATCTAATAACCGATGATAAATATATTTCATTCAGTAAGGATTTCATAGCTGATAAGTTCATGAAGGATGGTAAGGATATAACAATCAAAACGAACAATTAAATTTAAAGATAGCATTCGGTTCATATGTCAATCTCTGGAGCGGATGGCTAAGAATTTAATCGATGATAAGTTCCTTAAGACAATGGAACATGTTGACGCAATAATACCTACATATTTGTAGAACGAAACTAACTATACGAATCCATGGATAGCTTCGTAAAGGTTCATGAAAGAACGATCACTCGTTCACTACACCAGGACTAGCTCATGATGCTAGTTTAAACATATCCTGAACTGAGTTTAACCTTTTGACAGATTATGAGATTTATTTTTTTTAAATTTATTTAATGTATGATTGAGGGTGGATTTCGTGGTGGAATTAGTACGATACCCTTTATATACCTAAAAGCAAAAAACAAATTCTATTCAAACTAAGATGATACGATAACAATTAAGGACAAGGTCATTCATCATTTAGCTACGCATCAGTAATTTACATGGCTTGGCCCTGAGTCTATAGATGCCTGTAAATAACTTTAGCTAGGAAATTGATGAACAAATTAGACAGAAAGAAGAAAATCTACTGGGAATATGTGGAAATATTGATACTGGTTAGATATTAAAGGTTGATTTTGAAAATACCTTTAGAGTCATATGATTACTTCACTTTGTTTCAGAGAAATTAATTCCACACGAAAATGATTTATCTCCTTTGCAAACAAAAGTGATGGATGATTACAAGGGTACAACACCGAATGTACCGTAACTAGTATGTATATTGAAATATAAAGAAAAATATGTAATACATTACAGAAATGAAATCTTTACTTGCAATTAGGTTTAAAACAGAAATAGATACACAGGGTTGTCTTTTTTGCAGGAACTTTGCTTAGAATTCTACATGGATCTCAAATACCAGTTTGAGACAAAAGCAACAAATGCATTTGAGAAAGATTTTATCAAATTGATGAACAACACAGTATTCGGGAAACATGGAAAACCTAAGAAAGATTTAAAATATGTGCAGATGGAGTTTTTTTTCTTCAAATGTCAGAAAGATCCATCATTAGCCATGAGAACAATTATTGACGATGACTTAGTGCTAGTCAATCTAAAAGACAAGAAAATGTAATTAACCAAACCGATCTATGATAATTTTACTGTGTTAGAATTATCCAAATAGTTGATGTACGGATTAAATTACAGCAAGCTGAAAAACAAATACGGTGGTAGAATGAAACTATTGGCAACTGATACAAATTTATTGCGCGTCTATGTCGAAAGTGGAAACTTTTACAGCGACACGAAGGATGACATAAAGTTCTCCAAATGATAGCGTGTTTCGTTTACCGCAAATGAATAAGATAGTTCCTGGACATTTCAATGATGAGTTAAATGGCACATCAATTAGAGAGTTATGTGGTTTAAGGTCAACACTTTATTCATTAAGGTGTTATGTATATTGAATTTTTAATATGTGTCCATGAGGTAAGTTGTACTTTAGTCGTTTTGTAAACAACATATTTACTGCATTTGAGTTCAACAGTCTTGTTCACATAGCATTTAACAAGTAGATTGGAATTTTCCATATCTTGATGTGAGATAAGTCACGTGCGCACCGGAATTTTCCATGAGAGTTACTCATATTCTAGAATATTATGGCAGGTGACTTATCCTTGTATTTACACAGGTTGGGTAAACAAGATTTCATTCTTATACTAAACTTCATATTAATAAGATCAGTCCATTAAGGAATTTATTTTAGTAATCAGATAATACAGTTGTGAAAATCAGAGCAAATTCAGAGAGAGGGTTTATTTATTTGAAATATTCATTGGAATTACTAAAAGTGCTCATTCTCATATTGGATTAATACTCGACTTTGGGATTTATGTGAATTTATTCAAAGGTAGTCTGGATTACATCATTTAGGCATATCAGAACATTCAAGACTATTGACACATCAGGACATTCAAGGCTACTGGAATTCATATTTCGGACTTGTGTTTAGGACACTTAGAAATATTGGATTATTTGGATTTGAATTCACGTTACTGTAAGTGTCTTTTGAATTTTCACTTTAATTGTCTAGAAATAAAAATTGCCTGTTGATTTTACTTACATTGTTGGTTTACCTTTCTTTTTGTTACATTATTTTAAGACCTAGAGTCATAACAAAGGAATGATCAAAATGAAAAGAAAGTTTGCATAGGAATAAAGAAAACAGTGATAAAAAAATAATCTGAAATTTGAAATGTAGCGAAATTGTCTTTTTGAACATAAGAACATTACAGGAAATGAATTTACGCAGGTCGTATAATCATGATACGTAAAGTATAAAAATTAACAAAGCAGCAGAGTTCTTACGATGATACACGTTATTTAGTGGATAACGTAAACACTTTACCTTACGGACATGTTTGTGGCTGTTATGGAAAGGAAACTTAAATCTCATTCAAAGTTTGCTTGTTTTGTTCTGTTCTGTTTGAATATATCTTCAATTTCTCTTTGTGCATCATCTGTGTTCATATCATTTTCATTGAAGATAGTTTCCTTTTTTTTCCTTGCCATAGAAGACGACCAAACCATGTGTATTTTCTCTAAAATCTTTGATCACAGAATTGTATTTTTGCAAGATCACCTATACTGATATTTTAAAAAATCTACAACTAAAATATAATCTAACTTAGTTAGTTGCTTCCTCTTAAACGTCATAAAGATTACCAAAATCATGAATTAGAAATAAATATTGGTTCCTTGGCACATATTAACCAGTAACTCTAATCACTTATTGCGTTTTCATCATCAATTACGATCAATCACGATCACCTTTTCATTTGTGATTAACCACTTTTTACCATACGCTTTGTTGTACAGAAACGTTTGATAGATTATAACGATGTTATCAAAAAGTTTTTGTATTCAGTCTCTATACGATTTTGTGCAAACAATGTTTTCCCACGATTAGTCACTCCACACATTATCATGTAATAAGGTTCCTTCAAATACATTTATCCGCGGGTAAAATATGCACTATGTTGTGCTGTCTAAAACATAACTGATCTTATTTGGTCATTTTGAATATTTAGCTGGCCATTGGACACGAAATAAATATACATTTTCTGATAATCTACAATGTATTTTCCTTTTTTTTTAAAGTGGAAATTCATTTGAACTTTGGTTAATTTAAAACCCAACACCATGCATTTTTTGCTATTGAGTGTACTTTTCAAATCGAGCCATATACAATGATTGTCACGGTAAAAATTGTTAGCACTTGCATTACTAATATATGTGTGCTTTTGTTGTTCATTTAAAGAATTCATAGTATATCCTCTACACTGTTGGATCAATTGAAACCCCTGGGAATACACAATGTTTGGCAGACTTTATATGGTCACCGAGATGTTTTCTACTGCTGAGTTGTAAAATTTTCCAGGATCACCTTCTCCACTCCTTTTGCACAGTATCAAACCACCTTTAAACTCGTCTTGGGAAAATTAGGTGTTATGTTCGTTAAAACTGTATTTGCTGCTATGTCAATGATGTTTTTTCCATGGTGATGTAGTCAAAGAAGAAAACATTTCAATCTATGTGCTTATCATTAACTGATTGAACAATTGATTCAATCTATGTGCTTATCATTAACTGATTGTACAAATGATTCAATCTATGTGCTTATCATTAACTGATTGTACAAATGATTCAATCTATGTGCTTATCATTAATCGATTGTACAAATGATTCAGAGGTAATCGTATCACACTGCAAACAAATATTTTCAAATTTATATTCATGGTATCCACCTTCTATCGCTTCAGCAGCTTTTGAAAGTGTAATGTTCAATATGAAATTCAGAGTAAGAGCATTGGATACGGTAACAATGATCTTTAAGTCGAGTGATATTCTAAGCATTTTTCCATACACCACAAGCTATATAACTTCGATACCAGTTGTTGCGCACTACCAGCTCCTGAATTTAGCTTTCTCAATTTTTCATTCACTATAACTTGTTCAATCCTCTTTGTTGTAAACAATATAGATAATCGCAAATCTTTGCATACCATGAAAATCTTGTAGTCACTTAACTTGAAAAGATCATCACCTCTGTTGGGATTCTACCCAGATTTATCTTTGGTATTCTGTCTGTTAAGTTTGTTCGGGTTTAATTTTCCTAGGAGTAGATATGATACAATGATGTGTTGTATTGATGCATTTAACTCCTTGTGGTGTATTTTCCTGCATATTAGGAGTTATGTATTTACGGTATGACGACATTTTATTATTTTTCTAGCGAAACTAATAATACGAATATGTATCAGCAACATACACACTAACACCCATCACAAGTGTAATGAATATGCGTTCGTATTTTACTTGGCTAACAAAAGGTTGGTAAAAGTAATTCAATTAGGTTGCCTTTGTTTTCAAGTTTTGCCTTACCATCAGGATCATTTAAATCATTTCTATCATCGGCATCATAAGCAGACGCATAGAGAGAAGAAAGCATCGTTCATGTTGTTTAAGTACTGTGTCAGCAAACTTTGTTCTCTCAATCTTTCATTCAAGTTGTCAAGTTTCTCTGAATTCTTCAGTTCTCTCTGGTGCTTTTTTTTGTTTGTTGTATCTAATTATATAATCATCAGTTCCATCTGGATCAAATAACTAGAACAGAAGTTACTTCCTGGAAATGCTACATCGTTAACTATTTATCCTCCAATCG
The DNA here is from genome assembly GCA_029931535.1 of Margaritifera margaritifera. Lineage (NCBI taxonomy): Eukaryota > Metazoa > Mollusca > Bivalvia > Unionida > Margaritiferidae > Margaritifera > Margaritifera margaritifera. The sequence continues at coordinate 1,358,233 of JAQPZY010001678.1, forward strand.
TAACTGCTGCTGTGGCCATAGCTATCTTGTTATATTTAATAGTAACACATTTTAATATTACTGCTAGTTTTTATTCCGCGTCCTCTCTGTTCAGGAAATGTGGTTTTCAGTCGAATTATTAAAGATTTGTTATTTTCCAAAAAGTATGTACGTGTTTCTTTTACACTGGAGATTCTATCTTCAGATTCCTATTTGGAGCTGTAATGAGTAAGTAGCCCTAATATGGAAAAAGATCTTGGATAATATATATTAAAGCTGATTACAATTTTGTACAATCACGATTTTTTAAAAAATTACATATTCATTGAAAACATCCATTGTGTGCAACTTGTAATCAGAAAAACGTGATGGAGCAGTTAAATCCATAATTATTATATACTCATTTTTTTCTCCATTAACTTTGCATTGTCAGAATCGTGCAGTATTTCTCCATACTGCACGGCTTCATACTGCACGACGCGTGTGTCTAAAAATAGTATCGCGTGTTAGGAACTACTTTTTATTGTAAACAAACAATGTACGCAAATGTAGCAGACACCGGAGCTTTTGCTTTATTAGATTTGTCTGTGGATGAACTAAACAAGCTGTTTGAGAGTAGAGATGATAAAGCTGACGATGTGGATGAATTCATTGAGTCACAAAAGAATCTTTCAACCAAGCAAGTGACTGAACGTGATATTCACAAGTATAGCGGTGGCTTTATGACAACAAACGTGAGGCATACACTATTGAAAATATCATTCTGATCATTTAAACACTTATTTAGCTGATGGTTCAGACTATGAACCGTGCTCTCTAGAGTCTATAAAAAAAATAGCATAAAAAGGCATCTTATGACCAAATGATATTCCGTTTCTCTCAGAGACCGACAATTATACAAGTCAGTCCAAGCACTAAATTCGAAAAAATAGAACTAAAGAAGGCGGGTTTTGGTATAAAAGCAAGTGCCTCGGAGCCAAGAAGCCACGATAACGAAGAAGCCTTATTTTCCGCTGACGAAATGGGCTCTCACACCCCAGCCGCTTTGCAATTTTGCCTTTATTTTTTTTTTTTTTTTTTTTTTCTGAGAAATTGTTTGGATTTATTATGACAGTACATATAAATATGTCATCTATAGCTGGTAATAAGAATGGCAATAAATGTACTTACTTTCTGCATCTTGAATTTCTTCAAAATGTACTTTCTGATCCACTGCTCGAATTGCACTGCAATCTAGACTACATTTCCAACAGAAATCACATTGCAAAGGAGAATTTACTGCACTCCAAAACGAAATGAATTTGATATTCCCTAACAAAAATATTTAATCCTGCATCTTCTTGAGAATTTCACTTAAAAGAATTTCATATTTTGTCCACCTTATGATTCCAAATTATCAATGGCAGGACAGTAACACATGTGTAAGCTAGCTTACTGTCGAGGCCAGTCCCTCTAGCTACATGTACATCGTACGTAATAGACCCAGCTAAAAACTAAAAGAGCAGAATTTAGTTGAATCGACAGAAAAACAAAACCCCTCCATTCCAGATCAACTGGGAAAGTTGTTCCAAGGCGCAGTCATTCACAATATGACTCAAAATTTCAATTTTAAGTAGACCAAAATGAGATTTCTTTTTGAAACAAATCACTGAGTGCGCGGTACTCTACCAAGTTCAAAGGTCACTGGGCGGTGCCATGTGCGCATGAATACTGTTACTGTGTATTGGTTTAACTTCGGTTGTGTATTTACTTTAGAATATAGCAGAAATTCAGTTACTTTGTTTCTTGTAGTGTGTTCTTTTTATTATTCAGCCTTAGGTAGAAAAGCAAAATGAGTATATAATAAAAAGGTTACTGCATTTGTATGGGAAAATATGAACTCGTTTTTTCTGAGCTATACTCAGAAAACTCGTTCATATTTTCCCATACAAATGCAGTAACCTAAAACTATTAACCAATGTCTTTAGCGCAGTTTCATCTTTCAAAATGTCCAACCAGGTAATATTGTTGGTATTGTTTATAAAAAATGTTTTTCCTCTTTTGAATATATTATTAACATAACACCATCAGTATGCTCCACGTTAGCACAATCCAGGCAATTTAGATCAAGAACCGATTAAAAGGTAAGTCCCAAAAATGTCAAGGTAAAATTTGCAACAATTAAAAAACATAAATAAATTTAGGAAGATAAGCCGTTGCAATTCGTTAAAAGGTATACAAAACAAATGATAAAGGTAAAAATATAAAATCCGTGCCATTAAACTACATACATATATATATACATACATACATACATACATACATACATACATACATACATACATACATACATACATACATACATACATACATACATACATACATACATACATACATACATACATACATACATACATACATACATACATACATACATACATACATACATACATGCATACATACTGAAACAGATGTTGATACAATATCAAATTGCAAACTGTCTATATTAACTCTCTTGTGTACCAGTTCTGGTTAAGTAATCAAAATTTTAGAATTGATCCGCCCAATTTCAAGTCATTTTTTTCTTAATCTATTAATGTAACCTTTTCTACGTGTTTCCCTGATTCTAAAAATAAGTCACTTTGACGCTGCGACTTCTTCAGTAATAAAACAAATTCTGTTTCACATCGCGCTATCAACCACAGAATACGTCACTGTGACCCAATTTTCGTGGTTTCGACAATATAATCTATCTATATTTGACATAGATTGTGTCCATGCTACTGTTTCCTATTGTTCACCGCTATTCATGACTTTTAGTGTAATAATTAGAGTGATGGTCTAAATGATTTTAGAGATACATACTTGTCGAAAATATATAATAAGTTTATAATAAATTGAATTTCATCTCCGAAACATGTCGGATGGTGAGGAAACAGAGAGGAGGCAAGGGGGGGGGGGGGTGCACATCAGCTACCTTTGAGTAAAATACACAGAGAGGTAGCGTGATATAAAACCTTAAAGACATGTTGTAGTTTTTGTTACAAAACTTTGTTTATGTAAAGTCAGTTGTCTTTTCTGTTTTTCTTTCGAGCTTTTTCATGTTTAGGTTCGTCCAGGATAAATTCAGCTTCATTTACTGCATTTTTCTTTTCTTCATTAATACATGTACTTCTGTCAGGCGACTACCACGCTATGATAACTTGAAATCTTTATGACTACATGCCATAATCACAAGGTTCCCCTTATACATATAATTACATCGTATTGTCAAGATATCAAAATTAATTTTTATATGCGAGTAGAAACAAGTGAATGAAAAATAAACGCAAAGAAAATGAAAATGTACATGCATCTGCTCTGTCGCCCTGCGGTTTTAAGAATACAACTAGACAAACAGTCTATTGACAAGTAGTTAAGTTATCAAAATTAGCGTGGATCACCGGTCGGGTCTGCTTTAATGTCTATACAATGGAAAGCCAAACCAGGGCCCGGTGTAGTCTTCTTCAACAAGACTCTCGCGTGGCTCCGTGGGAGTTTTACCGTACAAGTTCTGGTGAGAAAATAAGAGTTTTCTCGTATGGTTAGACTGAGGCTTTCCCCAAAATTGGAAAAGTGATTTTATTTGCTAATGAAATGAGGTGATGTCTTTCGTAATTGTGATGATAAAATAACGTCATGCACGTGGACATTTTCATTGACTAATTGAGACATACCTCCTGTATCAATAGTGGTGTTAAATTATATCCTTTTATGTTTTCAGTGTTATTTTGGTTTGAATGATTGCAGAAAAATGCCTAGACAAAAATTGTGAGTTTTGGGCTCGGTGCGAGTGTTGATTACGATTGTGAGATAAAATTAATAATGAAGACAAAGAATGCCAATTTACAACGTTAAGGTAAAGAAAAGTAATATTTATAAGTAAAATATAATTTGGTAAGAACAATTTAGTTGTATAGAAGTCTTGAGATCATGTACATATGACATCATAATATCGATGAAGGAAACACTTTTCAAGGTATTATATCAAAACGTATGCGTTTGATGTAAATAAACCGTAAAGGGGGCGTAGTGTTTGCTCTTTTCCCCCATGACTTTATCAAAATAAGTTGCAGGATTTATTGCGATTCTTATCCTCTGCTCATAAATAGTAGCAGTAGGGCTAGTAGCAGTAGTAAAGGAAGTAGTAAAAATAGCAGCGACAGCAATAGTAGCAACAGCAGCAACAGTTGTACTAGTAGTAGTAGTAGCCGTAGCAGCATCAGAAGGAGTAGTAGCATCAGGAGTAGTAGCAGCGGTATTAAAAGTAGTATTAATAGTGGTAGTAGCAGTGGCAACATCAGGAGTAGTAGTAGTAGTAGTATTAATAGTAGTAGTAGCAGTAGCAGCATCAGGAGTAGTAGTAACAGTAACAGCATCAGGAGTAGTAGTAGCAGTAACATCATCAGGAGTAGTAGTAGCAGTAACAGTATCAGGTGTAGTAGTAGCAGTAACAGTATCAGGTGTAGTAGTAGCAGTAACTGCATCAGGAGTAGTAGTGGCAGAGGTAACTGGAGCAGCAGTAGTAGTAGCAGTAACATCATCAGGAGTAGTAGTAGCAGTAACAGTATCAGGAGTAGTAGTAGCAGTAACATCATCAGGAGTAGTAGTAGCAGTAACATCATCAGGAGTAGTAGTAGCAGAGGTAACTGGAGCAGCAGTAGCAGGAGCAGTATCAGTAGCAGCATCAAGAGGAGGAGCAGGAGTAGTACCAACAACAGTAACAGTATCAGGAGTATCAGTTACAGTAACAGAAGTAGAAGTAGTAGTATCAGAAGTAGGGTAGTAGCCGTAAGAGCAGCAGCAAGAATAGTTGCAACAGTAGCATCATCAATAACAGTAGCAGCATCCAGGTGTAATAGCATCAGTAGCAAGAGTAGTAGCAGCTGTAGCAGCATTGGGAGGAGTAGTTGCAGCCGCATCAGAAGTAGTAATAGCTGCAGAACGAGCAATATCGGTAGCAGCATCATAAGTAGTAGTAGTAGTATCATGAAAAATAACTGCAGAAGCAGCAATAGGAGCATCGAGAGTGGTAGTAGGGGCAGAGAAAGTAACACATCAGGAGTAGTAGTAGTACCAAGATCAGAAGTAGTAGTAGCAAAAGCAGCATCAGGAGTAGTACCAGTAGCAGCAGAATGAGTAGTAGCAATAGCAGCATCAGGAGTAGTACCAGTAGCAGCAGGATGAGTAGTAGCAATAGCAGCATCAGGAGTAGTGGCAGCATCAGGTGCAGCAGCATCAGTAGTAACAGCAGCAGCACGATTAGCAGCAGCAGGAGTGATAGCAGCAGCAGTGTAATAGTAGCAGGAGCAATGCAACACTAGCTGCAGCAGGAGTGGTAGCAGCATTTGTAGTAGTAGCAGCATTTGGATTAGCAGTAGCAGTAGCAAGATAAGGTGCAGTGGTAACGATATGAGTATTACCAGCAGTAGCAGTAGCATTTAGGCTTTAGGCAGTAGCAACAGTAAAACGAGGAGTAGCAGCATCAGAAGTAAGTAGTAGCAACAGTAGGAAAATTAGCAGCATCAGGTGTAAGCAGCGCTAGTTGCAGCAGGAGTGGTAGCATCAGGAGTTGTAGTAGCAGTAGCAGAAGTGGTGACAGTTGCGGCATCAGGACTATTAGCAGCATAAATAGTTGTTGGAGCAAAAGAAACAGTAGTAGTAGAATCATCAAGAATAGTCGTAGCAGTAGCAGCAGTTGTAGTAGCAACAGTAGCAGCGATAGGAGTGGTCGCAGCATCAGCAGGAAAAGTAGTAGCAACATGAACAGTAGTTGCAGTAGCAGCATCATGAATAGTAGTGGCAGTAGCACATCAGGAGTAGTTGCAGCATCAAGAGTAGAAGTAGCATCAGGAGTAATAGTAACAGTGTCAGTGGTAGTAGTAGCAGCAACAGTTGTAGCAGCAGCAGCAGAAGCAGTAGTAGCAGTAGCACATCAGGAGTAGTGGCAGTTGCAGGAGTTGTAGTAGCAGCATTAGCAACAGCATCAAAAGTAGTAGCAGCATTCAGGTATAATAGCAATAGCAGCAAGAGCAGTAGCAAGATGAGGAGTAATATCAGTAGCAAGAGTAGCAGCAGGAGTAGTACCGGCAACAAGAGTAGTTGCATCAGTAGCATCAGGAGTAGTAGCGGCAACAAAAGTAGTAGCAGCAGGAGTAATAACAGAGGCAGCAGCAGGAGTATTAACATCCGTAGCAGCAGCTAGAGTAATAGGAACAGCAGCAAGAGTAGTAGCTGCAGGTGTGTAGCAGCATTAGCAGCAGGAGCAAAAGCAGCAGAAAGAGTAATAGCAGCAGCGAGAGTAATAATAACAGTAGCAGCAGGAGTAATAGCAGCAGCGAGAATAATACAAACAGCACCAGCAGGAGTAATATCAGCAGCAGTAGTAATAGCAGCAGCGAGAGTAATAGCACCAATAGTAGCAGGAGTAATAGCAGCAGCAGGAATAATAGCAACATTAGCAGCAGTATTAATAGCAGCAGCAGGAGTAGACTAGTGGCAGCAGCAGGTCTAGTAATAGTAGCAGCAATAGTAGTAGCGGTAGTAGTAGTATTAGTAGTAGTAATGGTTGTACTATTAATGTACCATTAACGATAAACATGGATGTATATTTTGTTTTCACAGATTCTGCCAATGTTTTTACCTTTCACTATGATACCATCATATTTGTGTAGATGTTGATGCTAATATTTGTATTTAAGTCTAATAATAATATCTTACTGACAAAGCAATCTAGTACTAATTGCAGTCAATATTTTTTTTTTTTAGTGATTAGCTCATACATTTATTTCATTTTCATTTCCTGATTTTTGTGATAATATTAAAGCTGTCCATACCGGTAGGAAAGTAAAGAATCGTTTGTTTGCATGTATTATAAGGCTAAAGCTGTCCGTACCGGTAGGAAAGTAAAGAATCGGTTTTTTCTTTTTTTTTTTTTCTTTTTTTATGTGTTCAGCTTTTTTCCCTCATTAGGCAATTGCTACCAACATATGTTATTGTTGCGGCAAGGCATCACTCTTCAGGCCATAAATGTCAAAGCAACAGGTCGGCTCTTAAGATGTTAAAACCTAACAAAGCTATTAAGGACACATATGTAAGGGACTTTTATCCAAATATGTAGGAAAATCAGTAGGAACTTTTATTGATTATAAGTTGAATGTAAAATCAGCACGCATGCTTCGACTTCAAACATGTTTTGTATGTCAACAAAACTACTTAAAAGAACCGAGATGGTTGAACAAGACACATGTTTTATTGGCATAAGTGGGGATATCATTAATTCTATAAGTGGGGATATCATCAATTCTATCAGTAGGGATATCATCAATTCTCTAAATTGGGATATAATCAATTCTATTGGTGGGGATATAATAAATTCCATAAGTGGAGATATCATCAATTCTATCAGTAGGGATATCATCAATTCTCTAAATTGGGATATCATCAATTCTATAAATGGGGATATCAATTCTATAAGAGGGAATATCATCAATTTTATAAATGGGAATATCATCAATTATTTACATGGGGACATCATCAATTCTCTAAATTGGGTTATCATCAATTCTATAAATGGGGATATCGTGAATTCTATAAATGGTGATATCATCAATTCTAATTCGAATGATTTGTAATCTTTAGATTAGTATAAAATTGTCACCAAATGCAGATAGAAGAGTTCTTATTGTTGTCGTCATCTATCGTAAATATACGCAACTGATTTAGCAAAAACCTTTCCTTAATTTCATTTTTCAATTTTTAAATATCATATTATTTAATGTTATTTGTTAACTTTGTTAAAATTAGGAATACCAAAGATACTTACTGTTGAATACACTGAAGTCGGAAATAGTATAACAATCTTGACCATTTCATAAAGTAATTTACGAGTGATTTTTAGTCTATATATATATATATATATATAGATATATATACACACATATATATATACATATATCTACATACATATATCTACATGCATATATACACACATATATATATACATATATCTACATACATATATCTACATACATATATATATATATATATATATATATATAGAGAGAGAGAGAGAGAGAGAGAGAGAGAGAGAGAGAGAGAGAGAGAGAGAGAGAGAGAGAGACTTGTAACTGTGTACATTCTTTTATAATTGTACCTTAAATTACTTCCATGGAAGGAAATACGCCCATATTTCATCCAATCAATAGAAATATAAACTCTTTAAATTGTAACTAATGGATATTATCTCAAACTAATAAAAAAAATATTCTCGCATTTTATTAAACATTTAGCATGAAACTGAAAAGCACCTAAATTAAAACCTTTTCCCAATACCATTGTAATTTATTTAGTTCTACCAGATGCATATTTTAATGCGATTTTCGATAAATCGATCAGAGAACAAGGAAGTACAAAAAAACGGAATGCTGAATAAGTGCACAAATTCATTGGTTATTCACATCCTCCAACTGGGTCAGCGCCATCAGTAGACTAAAAATATACAGAAACTAATGGATGTAAAGCCCTCTAAGCACATTCGCTTTCTCTTCTTTAATTTTCTGTACAAAATGTTAAACTGAGAAAAGCTTGTATCGTTAAAACTATATGTATGTATGTATGTATAGTCGCAAACCATGTTTAAAAGAAGGGAAGATTATTTTCATATAAGCACAGACGATTGAAACTGAACTTAATCTCTTTTCTCCCAAGTAAATTAAATTGTCAATGACAGGTGTTTCATCTATTAGATGAAGGCAATGTTTGGGCGAAGTACACCGTGTTATTCCATGGCATGGATCGAATTTATTTAATGTCGGCTTGTAAAGGTTTACATCACCTTAGTATGTGGATTATAAGTTGACTATTTTGTGTTGCAGCAAAATATATGTAGATTTGACAGCAATAATACTTTTTACGAAACCTTTCAATTATCAAGTATGCAAATTTAAATGCTATTAGAAATGGTGTGAACAAATGTAATAGGGGAAACAACTAATACTCTGCTTAATCACATGGTCATTGAGCAGTAGTGTCCCTTGCATTGATCTTGTAGACCACATGTATAGCCCGTAAGATGATATGGCAGTAAATATTATTATTAAACGTAGTAGACAAGATTTTGAGACTTTGCGTAAATAATAATAATAATAATAATAATAATAATAATAATAATAACAATAATTCATTAGAATAAATTCTACATGTAAGCTAGAAATGAAATGTGTTCTTAGATTACGAATGCCCCGTCACCCCGTATGACACTGCAGCCAAATGTGCATTAAAACTGATCCTAAACACAAAAATAAATCCAAGTCACAGAAACTTGAAATTTATGAACACCAATACGCATCTACATATCAAGTTGCATGACTCTGGGGTTGACAATACCTGAGCAATTGACCTAAAAGCCAAAGTTAACGTAAGTCACTGAAGCGTAAAATGTTGGTCAAGGTAAGAAGGTGCTGTACTTGCAAAAAACACATCTACATACCAAGTTGCATGACTCTGGGACTAACAATGCCCGAAAAACTGATCTAAACGCAAAATCTAAACAAGGTGTGTCGGGCGTACGTTTAGACGGACGAACAATGATAACACTATTTGTCCCGTTCACATTCGTGGCGGGGCATGCCAATATTTAAATGAAAACTAAAGTGTTCATTCATTTAAGTTACTTTCAGTTACCAATATATTTCTGAGCTTGAATATGTTTAATTGACCTGTTTGTTAGTCCATATACGTTTAGGTTGCAGTTGTAGGTCGCGTACTACTTTGTTGCGCAAGAATATTTTGCTCTTTTGGTATCTTATTTTCCCAAAAATTGGGAACTCAATCCGACGTGTACATCCAATGTATTTGTCTGGCTTGACAGGAAAGGCTGTGGTTGCTCCGCTTTGACTATTGCTCATTCTTCCTTGCTTCCTCATTGTACTTTTAAATGAAACGATTTTACTATTGCTCCTTCTTCCTTGCTTCCTCGTTGTACTTCTAAATGAAACGATTTGACTATTGCTCATTCTTCCTTGCTTCCTTATTGTACTTCTAAATGAACGATTTTTGACTATTGCTCCTTCTTCCTTGCTTCCTCGTTGTACTTCTAAATGAAACGATTTGACTATTGCTCATTCTTCCTTGCTTCCTTATTGTACTTCTAAATGAAACGATTTGACTATTGCTCATTCTTCCTTGCTTCCTCATTGTACTTCTAAATGAAACGATTTGACTATTGCTCATTCTTCCTTGCTTCCTCATTGTACTTCTAAATGAAACGATTTGACTATTGCTCATTCTTCCTTGCTTCCTCATTGTACTTCTAAATGAAACGATTTGACTATTGCTCATTCTTCCTTGCTTCCTCATTGTACTTCTAAATGAAACGATTTGACTATTGCTCATTCTTCCTTGCTTCCTCGTTGTACTTCTAAATGAAACGATTTTTGACTATTGCTCCTTCTTCCTTGCTTCCTCATTGTACTTCTAAATGAAACGATGTGACTATTGCTCATTCTTCCTTACTTCCTCATTGTACTTCTAAACGAAACGAATACATCACCTGTCATTAGTCTGAACCAAGTACTATATGACTAGGTCATCTCTCCAACTTCTGGGGACTTGACAGATTAAATTCCATCTCAAAGCTTCATTTCATGGAGTCCGGATAGGCGGTAGATTCTTAAGTCTTTCTTTGTTTGTTTGTTTGGTTATTTTTTGTTTGTTTGTTTGTGTGTTTGTTTGTTTGTTTTCTTTTCTTTTTTTGGGGGGGGGGGGGGATTGCTTTTTCAGCCAATATTTGTTTTACATAAGAGTTGCATCTGTTTATTTTCAAATATTCAACAGATATATAAGACTGTAAGCTACCATACACAATTATATAAAACAGAAGTTCATAGTGAGAGTTGGTTTGACACTAATTATACTTATTCCTCTGAATAAATCTTTGAATTTAAAATTCTAAAACTATATTACTTTGCTAATGTACACAAATAATGAAGGGTTCCATTCGTCCTTAATTATTCCCGTTTAAAGGTGTGTAAGTTGTAAATTGGCAGGCCGCATAATTAAAATATTACATACTAAAGTACAATCTCTCTGACACAAAACCTGTACAACCATGTTTAAGACATCTATATGATTGTAAAGCCAGTGAAAATGTTACGAAAACATTCAAATATGCTTAAAGTTTGTTATACTTAATCTTATCTTACAGATATCCAGGTCTCACATTGAACTATTTTGATGCATTGGCTACTGCATCGTTTACAGCTAAAAGTAAATTTGTACCTTGACTTTTTTTAGAGGTATCCTTCTTGAAGCTAAATAAAATACGTTTAAGACATCATTCCAAAATCATTCAACAGATGGCTATGAAACGGTGACATACTTTCCACGCTCATAAAGGTAAACGTGGGTTTTTTCCTAAGCCGGCATTATAGGCCTTTCTCTGATACTCTAATACATCGATTTCAAATCTGAGAATTTTAATCTGATATTCATCTTTATGTAGTAAACAGAGTGTATAGTTTGATCTACCAAAGAGATTTGCTTGCGACTTTTTCTATGTGAAGAAGTTTTGCATACAGGAAATAATTAATAAAAAGTGATTGTCACCGGACTATCTGTTTTCAGGTACGCTCACAAAAAAGAGATTGTTTTAGTGACATATAACTGTCGAAAAATATAAACTGTGAACAATGGTAAGAAAATTGAAAAATTACTCAACTTCTTGCAAAGGGAATTTTCGAATATTTCACTCATCTAATGAGTAAAGCTCCATTGTTGCAATATTAGCATAACATAGACTCCCCATGCCTTGGTTGCTGAGACAGTTAATCTGATAATACAATGGATTAAGTAAATAATTGTTAAAAATATATAATCTGACCCAGTCTTTAAAAAATGAAAAATTCTAGTTGTGGTAGCAGTAGTAGTAGTAGTAGTAGCAGTACTACTACTACTAGTTCTATTGCTACTAATACTGCTGCTACTTCAAAGAAGACAAAAAGTCAAAAGTTGCCCCCCCCCCCCCACACACACACACACACCTTACATGTACTTCAAAAATACGGAAGCCCATTAGAGCTAAGCTGAGGCATGTAGAAATACGACTTTATTGTAAAATTCACAACACATTAGCTAATATTCGCAATACTTTTGCGAATATACGATATAATATTGTGAATATTCGGCAATACATTTGTGAACAAACGCAATATCGTTCCTTTAATCTGCAATATTATTGCGAATATTGGACATACATTCGTGAACAAACGCAATATAAATGCATGTGTTTGCTATTGCGTTTGTTTGCAATGTTATTGTGTTTCTTCCTAATGTCATTGCTTTTCTTTGCAATGCAATATTATTGTGTTTGCTCGTAATGTTATTGCGTTTATTATCAACGCAGCGTTATTGCGTAAATGCCCAATGTTATTGCGTTTGCGATTCACAACACTTGTTGCAAATAAATGCAGTATCAGAAGTATTGCGTTTATTTAACATAGTGTTGGTAATAAACGCAATATGATTTGGCTTATTTGCAATATTATTGCGAATATTCGCGATAATATTGCCAATAAACGCAATACTTTTATTACTATTCGCAACACTCTTTGCGAATATATATAATATAATTGAGATTAAGCGCAATTCTTTTGCGCACAAAATGTTCCGAATACTAGCAATACATTTTATTTCTCCATGTCTCAAACTTGACACTAATTTATGTACACAGTACGATAGCTCTGATATCTCACAGTGTCGGCGGAGATGTCACTTCACAATGGATTCTTTTCCTCAGTATCGCATTACAATAGGTTTTTTTTTTCTTGCTTTCAAAGCCGTTGAGTGCTTATGGGTTTTTAAGACATCTCATACATTAAAGTAAAACCATTAGACATATGTCAATTTCCAAAAACCATTAGACATATGTCAATTTCCAAAAACCATTAGATATATGTCAACTTCCCAAAACCGTTAAACATATGTCAATTTTCCAAAACCTTTATTAGACATATGTCAATTTCCAAAAACCATTAGACATATGTCAATTTCCAAAAACCATTAGACATATGTCAATTTCTAAAAACCTTTATGTAAAAAAACAAAATGAAATATAAATACCTACAAAAATTAGTGATATTTTTTTCCTGCTACAATGCGCGTTCGGATTGCAAAATTTCTAATAACAGAAGTGGACTCAAAGATTTCACATAGCGAAGCTAAATTTTCGGATATGAAAATCACTTACCAGGTTTAGGGTTAATATCATTATGTTGGTATGTTATTACTTGTAGCACTATTCATATCATTATGTTGGTATGTTATTACTTGTAGCACTATTCATATCATTATGTTGGTATGTTATTACTTGTAGCACTATTCATATCATTATGTTGGTATGTTATTACTTGTAGCACTATTCATATCATTATGTTGGTATGTTATTACTTGTAGCACTATTCATATCATTATGTTGGTATGTTATTACTTGTAGCACTATTCATATCATTATGTTGGTATGTTATTACTTGTAGCACTATTCATATCATTATGTTGGTATGTTATTACTTGTAGCACTATTCATATCATTATGTTGGTATGTTCCCAGGTCATAATAGGAACGCGTGTCAGAGTAACCTGCATTAGTGAATTTTGTGTCCGTTGTTGCTTCTTGTCTTCTGAAATGTAATCGGTGTTTGACACGAGAATCGCTTTCAATTTAGTCTTACCAATTTTTACAAATTTGTCGTGCAAATCTAGATAGATAAACAGAAACAAATCTCCAGTAAATTCACAACATCCAGCTACAGACCACCTGTAGAAGTATGGAAATGGCACAATACAGGGAAAAGAAGTATTCACACTGCATGATTAAAAAAATGATACTCTCCACAGGTTTCATTATTGATCTGAATGTTCACATTTCAATACACGGAAAGCAGTTGTTATCACCATTTTATTACAGACAACAAAATGCATTAAAGATTCGAGAATTGTTCCGGAGTCGCAAGCGGCAGGTCATTGATTGACACCACTGACATAAAAGGCAGTAAATAAAGTCATAGAACTTGAATTGAAGAACTGAATTCCAATTTGTATGGCATCACTATAAATTCATCGCTCAGAAAAGTAGATCACAGCGACCTGATTTACAAGCTTAGACGACCTTTCAGCTGAAGGTTTGAACCACGCTAAGAGAAAGAGGTCTTAATTTCCAATAAATAGCTGCATTCTTTGCAAGGATCAATCCTAAACATTTATTATAATTTCTGACAATTTTATTTGAACTTCACATTTTGTCTATTTCTACATTTACCAAAAATCATAACTTTGGTTTTGCTTTTGTTAATGAGATGCTTATATAATCTGTAGTAATTAAAGAATACGTGAATTATTTTGCATATTTCTTGGATATTTTAGTTAAGAATGTTTATTATTTGAAGCATATACCATAATTAGAGCACTATATATATACGTTTTATCAAGATATTAATATGGGTTTAATTACGACAGCTACGATGTAAGCTGCATTTCATAAACGCATATGATAGAATTCATAAGATAAGTAAAATATGATTTTTATTGCTAAATTTCCGCAAAAATGGTTCAATAAATATTTAATCTTAGATACTTAAAGATATTGTTAGAAATAATATTCAACTGAATTGCCGTTTATTGAGGTGCAACTTCGTAATAACTCTTTATCAGAGAAAGTTCCACATCGAATGACTTCCATTATCGGTAGATCTCGATTGGGGGCTCCCTGATTCGCCCGACAAGAGTCTAAATATGTAAATATGTCCATTAAGCAAAAGACAACCAACGGTGTGTCAGGGAGTTACATTACACATCAGGAACCAAAGTGATTCTAGAACGTCTTCGCTCCTATCATATATACATCGATGTAACGGAGCAAACTAACTGAATGAAAAAGTCGCATACATTGCAATCTCATCGTTTTTGGAAGTCAGGATCAATCACGTTCTTTTCGTGAAAATTACTGCAATTTTTACTGCTTAGCGGAATACGATTGTCACTTTCATGAAAAACTGACGTTACGTCCGACCTGATGTCATTTTGGCCAAGACGTTATAGATTTAATTTTCATTTATAATGCTTTAGGCAAATGTAAATATGTGACCTCAAGAATCGAACAGAGAGAAAAAAAATAAGAAATGAAGGACAGAAAGAAGGAAATAAGGAATGCATGAAAAACCACAAAGATGCCGATCAGTGTTTGTGATTCATCGCAATCTTTAGAAAAGGATATATTCGTTACTTAATAGTTTCTTGAGAGAAACTAATAATCAAGCATTTGATTCAACACTCAAAGTCCAGTTCAACAAAATCTTTAATCAAGTTAATAAAAAGTCAATTAAAATTATCCTTCTTTGGATCTTGCGTTTTAGTTTAATTCTATCTATTATTAAACTCCGGCAAGAAGTTGGACTTGGCATCACTTTCTGCTTAACATTTTCTTTCCTGTAGACAATTACCAATGCAACACGTGTAGACAGACTCTTTTATTTTAACATTATTTATATTTAGCCAAAGACAGTAAAATAATATTTATGTTCTTTGTGAAATACCTGTTTCATTCCTTAAAATGTACGATAGTTCAAAGCCATCGAGCATTAAATTTAATTACCTTTATGAGCCCACTTCTGATGGTAGCCAGACCAAGTTTGTCTCCATTGCCCCATTGTAGCCATATGCATAATGACACCAGCGGAGCAATGAAACCAGCGTTTCTTGGATATGGGACCAAATTTAAAGTAATTTTGGAACATTCCCAAAGTTTCGGAAAAGATACAGTGTACTAAATTAAAAATAGGTGTAACTAACTTCGACAAAAGTACTGTAGCGTTCACTGCTTTTGCCAGTATATACATTTTGACTTTTGGCTAGAAAGCTTACCGGAAACGACAGTACACTATTAGAAAATTCCTACAGGTTGAGACAGTTTTCTGCAACCATACATTATCATTATTTCCAAGAATTACCCACTGCTTTTACAGTTTAACTAGATGCTGTAAAAACATTAAATCTTTTTTTAATGACAGATTTACCATATGCATTGTATGTTTATATTATTTTGTGCTAAAAACCGCGTTAGCAGAGATCATGAAAGAGATTTAGCTTTTAAATGAACAAGTGGGTTTTAAATCAAATTTATCACAAGACGTGTTAAACAACATCCAGAAAGCAAAAGTGCTGCTACATGTATCGGGAAATCTACCCTGAAACTTAATCCTTTGGCCACAAGTTACATAGCAGATAATGTTTGTGTGAAAACGTAAACCGTACAAATATTCAGGCAAATATGCACGATGAATAACCATGCTGGAACTTTGATTCGGTGTCTTATATTTCCATGACTAGAAAATAATACTGACATCAAAGCACACAAATGGCACACGTGCTTGACCGAAATGTTTTGATAAATATACTTTCCAATACAAAATACAGGGTATCATAAAATAAACACTGCGGATACCACTACAGGAATGAAATCCACGAGTACGATAATGATGAAGTAATCATTTACAAATGAGCAAAATAGAGCCGGTGCTTGCTTTGTTTCTTCATTGGCAGGTCCACGGGTGTCCGAGTGGTCTCAGGCGCTCACACATCTCACCTCTGTCCGCGTGAGTTCGAGTCTCGGCTCAACCATCGTGGGTATGTGAGAAAGCTTGCCAGTAGCTTCCCGTGGATCGGTGGTTCTTTCCGGATTCTCACTCCACCAAATATACTGGCCGCCATGTATAGCCTATCATGTGCTGAACAATGGCGTTAAACCCTAGTAATCCAAATCAAACAGTATTCACTGGCATATAAGATGCCATCAACTGGGGATAAAACATACGTGAATGATACGATCGATACATGAAATGCGGTCTCCATTTCACCATGAGTGTCCACCATTAACCATTCTGTGTACTCAGTGCTGGATTACCCAATAGACAGAAAGACTAAGCACGCGCTTAGGGCACCAGCAATGCAGGGGCACCAAATAAATTGAGAAATTACGGTTTAGTATTGTTTTATTTTTGAATTACATATGGGGGCACCATAATCTTTTCAGTGCTTAGGGTCTCTAAAGGTCTTAATCCAGCCCTGTGTGTACCACTTCATGGAAATTGATCTACATTATTTTTTAGAATTGTTCTGGCGTTCAAAGCTATTGATGTTTGGTTGATGTCCAATACATCGATAAGTATCATTTTTTACTAAGAAATATCTTAATTGCTCATGTCACGCAACATGTAGTTTGTTTCAGCAGCGATGACCTTTTATGAAACACCACAAGTGTTTGGCTTACATGCGTTTTATGTTTCAAATTAATATTTTTATGTATGGTTCTGTTGTAGCTGATCTTCTTCTGCTGTCTCATTTTCGGGCTCTTAGTATTCAACATTCTTCAGATGATATTGGTGGCTATATTCAGAAGTCTGGTTGTTGCAATGCTACATCTACTCCTTACAATGCTTGTACTGAACCTGACACTCGGACTTTAGGTAAAGAAGAAACCATCGTTGGGTTTATGTCTGTATTGGTTACGATTCTTTCCTTCTGCTTCCTCCTTAGCTTACAAGAGCGGAAGAATGTCACCAGTACGGAAGGAGATAGATAATCTGAAAACCAAAGCCACGTCTGTCGGGTTCAAAGCCAAGCCTTCAAGACGCCACTGTTTCTCTGTCAGTTTTGAGAGATGGTGGGGTTGCTATATCAAGCTCGGCGGTTGCGTACACGGTGTCGTTTGCTACGTCCAATGAATGGCCTCGACCCCCTCCTGGGATGTTTTATATCGATGATGATGATGATGATCCTTGTTTACCACCACCATATAAGTCGGTTTCTCAACCACCTCCATCTTACGACTCTCGTATACGCGCAAATTTCTATTAGCTCCACCCATCCCGTTTTCAAGCCAATGATGAATGTACTGCAGGTGAGAGTTTTCATACCCCAACCCTTCTACATCTTCCTGGATATGAGTTTTCATCTCCTGTTAATGTGTACCCTGCCATTGGCAGGTGCCGATAGGCTATTATACATTTATTTATTGTAGGAAATGTCAGGAGACATTAGTAACATTTACCCCAACAACACCCCTAAAATTATTAACTTCCAGGATATAGTACAGAGTCGGCAATTTTTGCAAATTCTGTAATAATTATGTTCTTTTCAGCACTTCTATTGCCTTATATTCCTAATACAACCAACAAAATATCTAGCATAACGAGGGTTATCTCAAAATACTGATGCATTTTGCAAGAGGCGGCACAAGGCACGTATTACTAAAATTGCAACGAAAATAGAGAAAATTATATGTGAGTGCTAACTTTACAATGAATTGAAAACACGCTAGCTAATATATACTTTTTCAGTTTTAGATAAATGTAAAAAAGGTAAAAGATACAATGGTTCCTATATAATCATCTTATTAATCTGAATTGCCAGTAACAGAAGAAATAATTACAATTCAACGATGACTCGTAATTCAGTTAAAAAAAACAACTTAAGTATCATATTATTGCAACCGGATATTAGCTCATCTAATTCCAACAAGTCAAATTATGTTAAAAATATGACCAACAAACTTGTTTTAATATATCACTTTCTGTATGTATCATATTTATATAGTATACCTAATGCAGTATTTTTTTGTGAGCGTAAAATGGGATTGATAAGCTGCTTTTATATTCAGTATATGACGTTTGTACTTACAACGACATGTTTACGACACTATCCACTCCACAAGATCCTTTGCCACATCCAGGTCATTCACTGTTGGACCATGATGATGGTACGAGTAACAGATTCGTTACCATGATGAAACGCAACGCTCTTTCAACATGTCTTATCTTGTGTTTGTCTGCTATATAATTGGATACTTTATACAGTTAAATCCTGTCCATCACAGGGATTCCGCCATATTATATTGACAATATACGATCTCCATGTCCTGTTTAAGGTTTATGTGCCTTTCTTGCTCATTACCAATGTATTTTGGCCATATGACTTCACGTGAACACATCCGAAACTATACAATTAATTGTAACTGATATGATTACCTAGATTACATTATTATAATTAAAAATAAGCATAAATAGTTAATCAACTGCCACTATAACAAGTCATTTTTTTTCTTCTTTTTCAAAACGTTAGAAAAATTGACAGTCTTAAATATTCACGTTTAACTTTGAATTAACCCACTAAACATATACTTGTAAAGTTGAGGTTTCTCATCCGTAACATCAGTGACCATCATGGTTTGACCAGATGAACACTATTATGTGAAGACACCTGTGCATGTGCTCTCATGTACACTTATTGGGGCGTTATTTCATAATAGTTTTAAAATGTTTTCGACTTTGTCATTTTCTGGTGAAGTTTTAGAAACTAAAAAAAAAACAAAATGAAATTGCTTGTTTCAGTGGCAGTTGATTAATTATTTTTACCTGTTTGTAATTACAATACTGTAATCTAGGTACTCCTAACAGTTAAAATTAGTCACAATGTATAGTTTCTGCTTTGCTCATTTGAAGTCATATGATCAAAATACACGGTGTCATGATCAAGAAGAGCACATAAAGATTAAACCCGTTCATTGTCCACTTGATAAAATGGAACGTAAGAGGAAAAAATCATAAACTTAAAACCACTGTTTGTATGTTTTATTGTGTTAAAAAAAGCAATTCTATGAAAACCCTCGTTGCAACAACCATCTTGCTTGTGCGTTGGCAGAATTACTTTTTTAAAAATCCTTTATTCATTTTGTATGTACATCAAAGTCTGACGGCTGATGTCTACAAATCCAAACAACCCAGCTGGTAGGCTAAGCGTGATCTATGAAGTGGAATCGATCGGAGTGCCCGAAGAAAATCGTGGATTCCAGATCATGCATGGGAGACTATAAACTCTTGCATGTAGTGGTTACGGGCTATTGGTAATGCGAATAGGCTTAACATGGTGGGTGTGGTATAGCCATATATCACTTATAGTACGCAATAAGTGAAAAGTTATAAATTATCAACTTAAAAAAACTGTAATTTAAATGTGCAGGTACAATCTGTTTTGAGGAAAAGATATCTATTAGAGCTATAAAAAAGGCACTTTGATATTGTATTTTACGCGCAATAGATCACGGCATTGAGATAGTATTGAGCTATTGCCTTGTAATTATCGTGTTACATGAAGACTAAGCAAGATGCAATGAGCGTTGCATTTTTCATATACACTGTAAGGGTGCAAATTTCTGTCGATCTATAAAGAGAACATTAACTTGGACAGAGAACAATTAATTAGATTTATGAGGACAGGTTGCATATTAAATCGCTATGCTGCGAGGATTGTAAGGTCTGTGTTGTGAGAGGAACCGATTTTTAATTAAGCATTCCAGACTGTTAATTGGGATCATCAAAATGTTTTGGGATGAAAATTGTGTCACTAATATTATTACCAAAATATATGTATATTGTGTCATTGTCTTCATCATAAAATGCTGTTTATGGCTACTGCAGGCCTTTCGATCTTTTTTTAGGAACTACTGTCAAGGTTGTTCACGACTGACAAAACTCCATTTTATTTGCAAACAAATTGTGCAGAGAAAACAGCTCATGTTCAATTTCTGCAAGTTTTATACAAAATCGACTTTTCCTTGCCACTAAATGGATCATTTATAGGTTTTAGTGACATTTCTTTTTCATTGCATACAGAATCCATATTGCTGTACACTGCATCAAAATATGTGGACAAAAATGTATGGAACTGTTTTTATTATAAGTTATTCTTTCACTACTGTAAGGGCTGCCAGTGAATGACACAATGAGATAAAAGTTAACAGTTGCGAGTGGTAGCTGCCGCGAGCAATGCATCAAATTTTGTCTTACTCGCAGAATAGCTTCCCAACTGAGACATATAAACAGAAGCTATGGGAACCAAGATACGCGGTTAATTTACCTTGAAAGTTGTTCGCCTGCCATGTATTTAGAGCTATCGATTCGACAGTTTTTACTAAATATACATTTTCTAAAGGCAAATAGTATTTATTTATTGGTCTTTGAAAAGCATATTTTAAAAATATGAAAAATTCAATGCAATGCCAAGTCGATACATGTCCAACATGTTGTAAATTCACCTGCTAGGACAGGCCGTTCATAAGCACAAAATTGGCAACGATCTACTCATGGCCTGGTACCTTGATCTTCCAGGAAGCCTCGCACGGGGATCATCTTGAAAGGATATTGTTCCAGGGCGTTTGACTTCGATCAGTATATTTCTTTATTGGTTTTTATGTCACATTCACTCGTACATTTAAATCTGAACACAATACAGATGTAGAAACTTAACTGTATAATAATAATAATAATAATAATAATAATAATAATAATAATAATAATAATAATAATAATAATAATAATAATAATATCTTTCTTTTCAGAGAATAGCATAGTTATCAATAAAAGCTAATATTGGATATGGTTCCAATACAAATTTATAATACTATATTCGTATATACATCAGCTAAAACTCGCATTCCAGCTTGAATAACAAGATACTGTTTGGAAAAAGAACGAAGCTCATGGACGTGTATTAGCAGTTTAGTAAAATATGTATGATATACAGGTGCATGGCAATTGACAGTCTTGTACATCATGCAACCTTTTTGCAATGCAACACGTTCACAAAATAGTAACAAATTTAATGTAGAAACCATTGAAGAAGATGCTCTGAATATATTGCTTTGAATAATTATTCTGACAGTTCGTGTTTGCAACTTGGTAATCTTAGCAGATTAAGCGATACTGCGATTGCACATAATGATTCACCTATAGATTGATAAAATATTGCTATCGTAATAGAGCTTAAAAATATTTTCAGAAACGCAGTTAGAAAGAATTTTCATAGTGCAATCCATTTACTCAGATAAAGAATTATATGACTAATTTGGGTGTCGTGACGAAGATTGTTATTAATTGAAATACCTAAACAATTTTAGAATATACAGAGGCGAGCTCAAAGTCATCGAGCATAAGTTTGAGAACAGAACTTTTCGATACTTTCTAAATGGAGTCAGTTGTCATACAAATAGTTTTTATTTTATTTTTTATTTTTTTATTTTTTTAGATTTATATGTATTTTATTTTGCGCACACCACTTGTGAATAATTGAATAACGGTCTGAAGATTCTAATTTATAAAGGATGTTGCCCAAATGGTGGATAGGTTTGTCATCAACGAATATATCGATATCCGAGTATTTAAAAGATAGAGGTATCTGGTTAATGAAGATAAGAAAAATAACAGGTCTTAAAATAGATCCTTCTTGGACACCACATTTTACTGGTTAGAATGATAGCGAGTGGGTTTCAATATTGACGCTCAAATCCTCTTTGTTAGGTAAGACATGAACCAAGAGTGCATAAGAGTTGAAAACTTATAAACTGCTAATTTCTTCAAAAGAATGTCTTGATCATCAGTATTGAAGGCCTTTCTGAAATCTACAAAGACAACATCGGTGATTGTACCTGCATTAATATCAGAGATCCAATCGTCTACTAATTTAGTCAAGATAGTTTGGCAAGAGTGATTTTGTCACAATGCCAATTGCGATCGACGTAGAAAAATATATTTATTGAGATAATGACATAGTTGGGTAGCAATCTTTTTCTAAATTTTTTTTTAATGATGGGTAGGATATAAAAAAAAAAGTCTTTAATTTGAAGGGTCGTTCTTTGGTCTGCCTTTGTGAGTAGGAAAAACTTCGTCTTCATTTAAGACATCAAGGAATACACCAGTTTGGAAACAATTATTTCAGCGATCAATTAGAGTCGAAGCTATAGAAGGTACAGAAAGTTTGCATTATTTGGATACTGATCCCATCTGGCCTGTAGCTTTATTCGCATCAAGACAGAAAGTTTGTGTTATTTGGATACTGATCCCATCTGGCTTGTGGCTTTATTCGTATAAAGACAGAAAATAATGTTACAAGCTTCATAAAAGGATAATCTAGGTATAATAAAGAATTATTCATTCTGCTACAAATTAGACAAGGAGGAAAGGTCATGTAGGGTGGAAATAACTTTTTCGTTCAGGCAACTGCTGACAGATACGAAATATTTAATTCATCATCTTTGCAACTTCGTAAAGTTTAATTATTTATAGTACTTTCATGAGGGATAAAGCAAGAGTTCGATGTGTAAATGTATTTTAACTGCTTTAAATGATCATTGTGTCCTTTCTACCAAAAATGAAGTTAGGAAAAATATTTTCTCTGTCCCTCATGACAGACGTCTTATTTCGCCAAAGTGAATGGACAGTTTAGAAGAGCACATTCAGAATCTACCATTTGAACTGCATGAGCGCATTTACCGCTACTTTGTACAGATTCAAGTCAAATGTAAAGAACAATTGCATCCGAAATGGCATAGACTTTTTAATTACTGGTATCTAAGTACTATAAGAAGACTAATTACTTTGAAAATGCTCAAATGGTCAGATATTGATACACTGCCAACACTTTTAAAGCCTGCCATGCTACGAATTCTGTCATCAGTGTTACACCAAATTTCGTGGAAGGAAGTGAATGAAGGTGTTCAAGACTTAGTGGATTACCAAATACTGTTAAAAGAACTGATTCCACAAGACGAGTCAATTCCTTTGAATTTTGGACGACGCGTCGTGTGTGTGTTAGTGACCACATTTATTTTAATTTTGTTTACGGGCAGATTCTTTGTGGCACATTAACGAACAGTACATGCAAAGACGTGACTACCAAAACTTTATATGTGCATGAAAAAACTCCTTGTGTTAATAGTGCCACGAATGTAGTCCCGTGTGAAGAAGACACTCGTCGTACTTTATGGACTATTCATAGTTACCAAGAAGTGTGGGGGGGGGGGGGAGGGGGGTGATGAAAGAAATGGCATTGTACTAGATCGCTGGAAGTCTAGTCTTACTCCAAAATGTTGTCAACGTTGTAAATAAGTTCATGCTTAATGTTTGGTATTTGTACATGAAGAGGAAGGGACTAGCCCTAATTCTATATCTTCATTTATTGATGTTAAGTGAGCGGGACTTATTAAAACAAAATCTTGATTTTTTTTAAAAAATGGCGTTGACTATTTTTGTGCAATAAATCATTCTGCAACAACAACAACAACCCTCTCTCTCTCTCTCTCTCTCTCTCTCTCTCTCTCTCTCTCTCTCTCTCTCTCTCTCTCTCTCTCTCTCTCTCTCTCTCTCTCAATCTTTGGGTGTTTCTTCATCGGATACATTTTATTCATCATATTATATCTAGAGTTTAGTTTGGCTGTTTTGAAACTCAAACCGAAGTATGCTACAATCAATCTTCGGCTTGGCGAAAACAAAATTTGTTTCCCATGTCTCACGAAAAACGAACTGAATTTGGGGTCTGTCGTTTTCAAAAACCACAAACTCACAGCCTTACCAGAAAAAAATCTTAACTTCAGTAAGTCAGATTCTTAACTTCAGTAAGTCAAATTCTTTCTTAAGTTTGAAAATGTAAAAAAAAATTTAAAAAATGGTCAGTTGTCTTCAGTCTAGTCCAAAATACGATTTCTGTCTCAACCGAAAAAAGTCGGTCAGTATATGCTAACAGATTGGTTAAAAATAATTGGTAACAACTTAACAACTGAATCTGTCTCAGATGAATTTCGACCTTCCTCAGAGATATTCGCAATTTCACTCCGCGATTTGAGTACATTAACAACCAGTCTACAAAATCAAATTACCATAGCTAGAGATGACGATAAATCGTAAGAAAGATGGATGAATTACACTGGAATTGGTTTGTTTTGTTTTGTTTTTTGAAGAGGGGAGGGGGCAAACATAACTGGCTAACAGTACAAGATAGGATTTTAATGAGAGCCTTTCATCCACTACTGAAAAATAGTATTACCGATGAATTGACGCAATTCAATCCTGTAAGATTATCCTGGATTCCTATAATGTATGTGGATCATATGATGTGTATTAGAATATGTATCGACGCAATTCAATCCTGTAAGATTATCCTGGATTCCTATAATGTATGTGGATCATATGATGTGTATTAGAATATGTATCGACGCAATTCAATCCTGTAAGATTATCCTGGATTCCTATACTGTATGTGGATCATATGATGTGTATTAGAATATGCATTGACGCAAAAAGAAGAGACTTTTTTACGACGTGTGGTGTGTGCTGGATTAATGACCGAATTTATTCAATATGATTTACCAACAGATTCCATGTGGCAAACATATGACTATTTGCTCAACAACAACAAAAAAAAACATTCCTGTGGACTTCTGTGATATGTTTTTGAACATTCACTGTATTTTTATTCAAAGGGAATATACCCAAAAAGTAAGTGACTTTATGTCTTGGTTGCTTTTTTAGATACGATACGGGCTGTGAAAAAGGGCGATTCGGGTTTTCAACTTTCCCTCTCTCTCTCTCTCTCTCTCTCTCTCTCTCTCTCTCTCTCTCTCTCTCTCTCTCTCTGCGTATGGATAAGATATTCAAACACACAGTCTCTCTCTTAATCTCTCACTCTCTCTCTATCTCATATATATCATAATGACTTTCCGTATTCAAAATATCTCTATCTCTCTCGGTGTTTCACACACACACACACACACACACACACACACACACACACACACACACACACACACACACACTGAAATGTAGACTATGTTGTAGTCTCCACAGAGTCACTTCCCTTTATATCAAACTTAGTTATTGATGACAGACATGAAATCCTCCCATTTTCAGATCTTTTGACAATGACTGGTTAGACTATTTTCGTTCCTTATTAATGTCTCTGTAAGAGATTTTTTAAAAATATGGATAACGATGAAGGTACTGCAAGAAATAAGAGTAGCAATTTTGAACTTAATAAACCAATTACAAATCAAGAAAAATTTTATATCGTTCGCTCTTTGAAAAATAAAACCCCAGGTCCCGACGAAAAGATTCCGGTCCTTTGCTACCAATGAACTTTACCATTTAGTTGTTCCATTTCTGAATGTGCTCTGTAATACAATCTTTGAAACTGGGGAACTTCCAAAAGGAGTGGCCACAAAGTATAATATGACCGATATTTAAAAATGGTAGTATGAACGACCCAAGAAATTAAATAAGGAATTTCTCTAATCAATAGATTGTATAAAAAAAAATCTTCGCACCTATTTTTAAATTTTGAATAAACGGTTGTATAGATGGACAGAAAGCAAGAATTTAGTAGACGAGTCTAAGGCTGGCTTATTAAATCTCTCTCTCTCTCTCTCTCTCTCTCTCTCTCTCTCTCTCTCTCTCTCTCTCTCTCTCTCTCTCTCTCTCTCTCTCTCTGGGTTAGCCAATTCCCAAGTGTAAGATACACCACTTCGATCTACTTTTATGCCAATATATTTATCAATCAAAATAAAGTAGCCACTGGACATTCTGTCTGAATAAAATGTTACAATATGACCAGAAATCTTAGCATGCTAAATTTCGACAAAACATTCTGCGTTTAGGTCCAAACAAATTAATTCATGGTAAGATAAACTGTCTAAAATTTAAACTGACCAACTTTTTATCCAAGGTCGATGTGTTTATAAAGCTATAATGGTTTTTCTGAACTTTGCCTCAAAACTGATTAATGAAAAATTTGCCAGCCTTACTCAAAAAACACAACTGGATGACGGTAAAGCTAGCAAGATGCCTGTTGTTTTGTTTTTGGAAGGTGGTGGGTGGGTGTAAACTTACTGTATGTAACATACGTAACAATAACATTTGAATATTTTTTTTTGGCAAAAACACAACGGGCTGACGGTAAAACTAGCTAGACGTTTATTGTAAACTTACAGTCGTCACATCCGTACCAATATTTAGTGAATGCATTAAATACAAGTAATGTCATTTTGGCACACGTCACATCGTAAGCCAATGTCATGTCTTTTTGTAGTGCTTTCCAAATTTGTAACAAATTTAAGAACCAAAACTGACTTGATACTGACCGAAAATAAAACTTGCTGCCAATAACATACGTAGTAATTTTTTTTATTGAGTGCACTCAATACATTTCCGTTAAAGGCCACACAAATCCAACCTGTTACATTAACCGCCAAATAGACCTAACATGTTACACTGTTACTATTTCTAACCAGACAGACAGACAGACTCATTATGTAAAACCTATACCTTATAACACATTACATCTTGTTGCTATAAATTTCAACATGGCGACTTAATTTTAAATTCCCCATGTCCTTATAATCTGTATGCCCTGTTTAACATAGGATGCTCCCGTGACCCTCTATCGCCATCCTATACTACTTTCGCACGCTCCTAACGGCTCGGGGATGTAGAATATGCACCAAGGGCCCAGCTATATGTTATAAGAGTCGACTAACCGAGACAGCCTTTTTGGACCCGGGATGCGTCCTTTGATGATATTCCAGCTGAGAAGTGCGGTATATATATATATATATATATATATATATATATATATATATATATATATATATATATATATATATATATATATATATATATATATATATATTGTTACGGAATCATACCTTTTTTACTTTTTATAATGATTTAATTTACTAATTTATGATTTCTGTTTTAGTCTGAATAGGGGTTAGCATATCAGTATAGATACGACTATTGCTCGATCAATAAGTGGTCACATGATCAATTGCGCGGGAAATGAAGTCGACCTGGCTTTGTACTTTTTAGAAATCAACATTGAAAGGTCACATTCCATACTACACAATAACATTATGTTTACTCTTTAAGATTTTTAGTACACTAGACCTTTGGGTAAATGACGCGTAACCTAGTTCCTGATTGGTTCTTAGAGGGTTGTGTTATTTTGAAATACCATAGTATTAAAGACGGAGAAAGGATATTCCCTTTTTATTCTACGCACTTAGTAAAGATATATAGGGAATAATCTTTGGAATTATCATTCTTTACAATTGCTTGATCGAGGAGAGGTTATTGAAATTATTCAGTTCTGTGTGGAATTTATTTAATTAGTAATTCATCTGAATTACTATACAGCTCCGTGGAATTATCGGACATCATTCTAAAACTTGTGAGATTCCAGACTTGCAAGGATTATTTTGGATTACATCAGAACTTATCAATTTCAGCACATTACAGGCTTTTTCATTCGGAATACCACATCCGGATTATTCTGATTAACAACAGGAAGTGAACTTTAAAACATTTTAGGACTTTTTAGGATATTCTATACTGTAAGTTATTTTAATTCTTTCACTTTGATTGTTTGTTGAATTATTTTAATTCTTTTAATATTTTAGGAAATTAAAGTTTTGCATTTTAATCTTGAAAGCTTGTTTGTGTCTTTTATTCTGTTACATTACCCCTAGAGTCGTAACAGGATAAATTGGGGGCTCTTATTATGGGATTAGAAATTATAATAATTTCGGGATCCGAATTTAAATATTTTGAAATTTAGATTTAATTAAATATTTTCGAAGTTTTAATATTTCAGAGATTTTGATACTTCGGAAAGTTTTCTTTTTGGGATTTGAATTTCATTGTTTGAAATTTTAGTGGTTTTTTGATTTCCAGATTAAGAAATAAGAGAAACTAACAGGCTTTCATAATGACATCCAGAGTAGAGAGTTTCTTAGCTGATCCTACCCATGAGAAATTTGAGTCCTTAAAGAAGGACGAATTACTTGAGATTGCTCAACATTATAGTCTTACTGAAGCGAAGGCTTCCATGTTGAAGCAGGATATTAGAAGTATCTTGATTCAATATTTGGTACAATCAGGTATTTTTGAAGAGGGGGTTTCAAGTGTTAAGAAAAAATCTCCGTCTGGTTTGGGAAAGAAATTACAGATAGCTAAGGACATAGAGATTGAAAAGATCAAACTTCAATGGGAACAGATGCAGATGCAGGAAAGAAGGGAAGAAAGAAAGGAATTAAGAGAAAGAGAAATTCAGAAGGAATTAAGAGAAAGAGAAATTCAGAAGGAATTAAGAGAAAGAGAAATTCAGAAGGAATTAAGAGAAAGAGAAATTCAGAAGGAATTAAGAGAAAGAGAAGATAAATTAAGAGATAATGAAAGAGAAATTCAGAAAGAATTAAGAGAAATTCAAGAGAGAGATAAACAAAGGGAAATAGAGAAGGAATTAAGAGATAATGAGGAAAGAGAGAGAGACAAAAGATAGAGAATTTCAGAATCAAAATTCTGATAGAGAATTCAGATTAAGGGAATTAGAATTGACCAGCAAAGGGCACTCTCATGGCAGTCAGGGTTCATGCTTTGATTTGGCCAAACATTTGAGACAGGTTCCCCCTTTTAGAGAAAAGGAGATAGACAAATATTTTCTCAGTTTTGAGAAAATTGCCGAGAATCTGGAATGGCCAAAAGAGAAGTGGACCTCATTATTGCAGAGTGTGTTAACTGGCAAAGCTAGTGATGTTTATACTGCACTCTCATCTGAACAATCTGCTGATTATGAAGTGGTCAAAGAATACATTTTAAGAGCTTATGAGTTGGTACCTGAAACTCATCGTCAAAACTTTAGAGAATGTAAAAAGGAAACAAATCAAACTCATGTAGAATTTGCTTGGGAAAAGAAACGTTTGTTTACAAGATGGTGTACATCTAAGAAGGTTGAAGGCAATTATGATAATCTTGAACAACTGGTATTGATTGAAGAATTCAAGAATTGTGTCAGTGATGATATTAAGGTGTATCTTAATGAGAAAGGAGTTGAGACTTCAGAAAAGGCAGCCATCACAGCTGATGAATATTCTTCAATACACAAGGTTTCATTGATAACTAAAACTTTTCCTCAACAGTCTTATGTTAAGAAATTATTTCAAACTCGTTCAGGAAATTTCAGACCTCAGGGTGATGTGATTGTAAAGAATCAAAATTCTGATAGGGAATATCAGAAAACCTTATCTCTGCCAACGTGTTCATATTGTAAGATGAAGGGACACGTTATTTCTGATTGCTTAAAGTTGCAATTTAGGCCTCAGAATTATAATAGAGCAGTTCCAAATGCTCTAGTTATCAAGAAGTCAAGGTCAGGGTCATTTATCAATGAGAATGATATTTGTTTGGAGGCTAGCTTACCTCAGTCTGATTTTACAATGAAGAATTATGAACCATTCATGTCGAAGGGTTCTGTGTCATTTGTTGGTGATTTGGATAAGGCTACTCCTATTAAGATATTAAGAGATACAGGAGCTTCTCAGAGTCTATTGTTAGATAGTACTTTGCTGTTTTCTGAGAAGTCTTCTACTAGTGAAAGTATATTAATACAGGGGGTAGATTGTGGATATGTTAATGTCCCTCTTCATTGTGTTAATTTGTCATCAGACTTAGTTTCGGAACCTGTGACCATAGGAGCAGTGGCTTCTTTGCCTATTAAGGGCATCCATTTATTACTAGGTAATGACCTAGCTAAAGATAAGGTTGTGGTTAATCCACTTGTAACTAGCAAGCTTAGTATGGATCAAAGAGTTGATCATATTGAAGTAGAAATCCCTGGTTTAAATCCAGCTTGTGAAGTTACTAGAGCTATGGCAAAGTATGCTCGTGAGAATATTGTTGTTGAACAGGATGTATTTCCTTTAGCGGACACCTTTGTGGGTCAGGCTTTTCATGAGGTCACTTCTGCTCCTCAATCTAGTATTGATAGTGATACTCTTTAAACTACTATGTCTCATAAAAATAGTCAGGGTGTAATAAGACAAGCACTAGATGTCTTACAACAGGGAGGTTCGGATATCTCCTGTTTGTTTCAGGGGGCTATGACTGAAACTGAAGCCACGCAAGAAGGTACTTGTTACTTCTTGACGAGTGAAGTCCTTAAACGGAAACAGAGATTGCTTAGGGTAATTGCTGGTGATGAGTGGTCAGTTGGTAAAATAGTAGTTCCTAGATACTATCGTCAGGAATTACTTAGTGTAGTCCATGAAACGTCGTTGTCTGGTCGTTTAGGAATAAATGAGACGATGTTAGGCAACCAATACTTGTCGGCGAAGTGTGCGTCTACAGGTTTGATAAAAGCTATTCCTTTGTGGAATATTAAAACTGAGACCATAGTGAGAGTTTTGGTCGGGTTCTTCACACTGTTTGATCTTCTGAAGCTGATACTATATCAGGCTTTAGAACGAATTATTGTAACATATTGTTATGAGATGGTATATAATTGGGAATTGTTGTGGAACAGGAAGGGAGTAGGTTGAAGGTTTCCAATTATTGTTGTTTGCTGCGAGGGGTCAGTGTAGGAGTTTTTTTAGTCAGATAATAGAGTATTAGTTTTGCTACCTATACCCCAAAAATCCTCTTTAGGTTAAGTATTTTGGTCCTTATACTCCTGACAAAAGGTTAGGGAATTTAAATTATTATTAATACTTCTGGGAGGAGAAAGCAGAAACAACTTTGTCAAAATGTTAGATTGTTAGAACAATATGTAGATAGAAATAGCCATATAAATTATCGATTACTTTAGTAGTACTTGTCTCACACATTGAAGATTTGGAAGATGAGAAATCCGATAGGATGATTTGAAGTCGCTACTCTTCGCACATACTGCCGCCTGAGATTTACGAACTGAAATAGTTGATAGAAGAAAATGGATATTTATTTACAGACATTCTACACGAACCAAATAAAAGTGACTGGAGTTTACCATGTTTCAGTGCAGAAACAAAATAACACTTTCCGTATATGTGTAAAGTATAGAAAATAAATAGAGTCACCGGGACATATTCATTTCCAGTTTCTAGACAGGATTGGAAATGACTAATACGTCGCAAGATATTGACCTATTGAGAAGATTCTACAAAATTTCACTTACGGAGAGAAAGAAAAATTTGCATTCACGACTCCAGAACTTTACCAATACCAAGTCTGGGATGAAGGTTCCCCAAGTTTCCAACGTCTGATGAATATAATAACATCCAAATAGAAATTGCGATGCATACATCGATGATGTCATCATCTGCAACGACATGTGGCAAGATCTAATAGAACCATTCTTCAAGAGATTCAGCGAAGCGAACCTGATCATCAATATTAAAGTGACTTTTATCGTGCCAGTGTTACCTTTTCAGGGCATGATTGTGAGACATGGACAAATAAAATCAATAGAAGCTAAGGTTACGGCTATTTCTTAGTAAAATTTAATCGATCATGTATTTTCATGTGTATAATATCACCGTTACACTGTTTTGTATACATGACTGTATCATGTATTCATTTATTTTCTTTTTGATATAATTACTTGTATGTTGGAAGTACATATTAAAAAAATAAGTTTTTATTGCATAAATCCTTATTTTTTCCGTGATGGTTGAGGGTGTTACTGAATCATACCTTTTTTACTTTTTATAATGATTTAATTTACTAATTTATGATTTCTGTTTTAGTCTGAATAGGGGTTAGCATATCAGTATAGATACGACTATTGCTCGATCAATAAGTGGTCACATGATCAATTGCGCGGGAAATGAAGTCGACCTGGCTTTGTACTTTTTAGAAATCAACATTGAAAGGTCACATTCCATACTACACAATAACATTATGTTTACTCTTTAAGATTTTTAGTACACTAGACCTTTGGGTAAATGACGCGTAACCTAGTTCCTGATTGGTTCTTAGAGGGTTGTGTTATTTTGAAATACCATAGTATTAAAGACGGAGAAAGGATATTCCCTTTTTATTCTACGCACTTAGTAAAGATATATAGGGAATAATCTTTGGAATTATCATTCTTTACAATTGCTTGATCGAGGAGAGGTTATTGAAATTATTCAGTTCTGTGTGGAATTTATTTAATTAGTAATTCATCTGAATTACTATACAGCTCCGTGGAATTATCGGACATCATTCTAAAACTTGTGAGATTCCAGACTTGCAAGGATTATTTTGGATTACATCAGAACTTATCAATTTCAGCACATTACAGGCTTTTTCATTCGGAATACCACATCCGGATTATTCTGATTAACAACAGGAAGTGAACTTTAAAACATTTTAGGACTTTTTAGGATATTCTATACTGTAAGTTATTTTAATTCTTTCACTTTGATTGTTTGTTGAATTATTTTAATTCTTTTAATATTTTAGGAAATTAAAGTTTTGCATTTTAATCTTGAAAGCTTGTTTGTGTCTTTTATTCTGTTACATTACCCCTAGAGTCGTAACAATATATATATATATATATATATATATATATATATATATATATATATATATATATATATATATATATA
This sequence comes from Margaritifera margaritifera, assembly GCA_029931535.1. Classification (NCBI taxonomy): domain Eukaryota; kingdom Metazoa; phylum Mollusca; class Bivalvia; order Unionida; family Margaritiferidae; genus Margaritifera; species Margaritifera margaritifera. Next base: position 1,391,507 of record JAQPZY010001678.1, read on the forward strand.
TATATATATATATATATATATATATATATATAAATGTGACTTTGTATTTTAAGTACTTTACCTTTTTTTGGCCTTTGTTTTGCATGCCTTTTTCTGCAATAATTCAGCACTATAAAGCCAGGATTGTGATGATGTGCCTTTGTACCGTAAACATGCATACATTTGATGTACCTCTTTGAAGCTCAAAGTGTCAGCAAACTTGATAAGACTTCATATTGATTCTTCAATGTAAATAATAACAAAAACAATCGACTGCATGTTATACCTTTTCAGATATATGTGATATATAATATATTACACAAGGTTTTGTTTCAAACGAAGAAAACAAAGAAATGATAAGCAGTTTGAAAGTTGCTTTTTATTGTGTTATAAACTGAATACCAGCAATGACAGTCATTAAGAAGGCTGATACCATTAAAATGCTGAGCTCTCCCTTCCCCTGTCTGGCAGCAATACGATTGCAATGAATGTACATATCTAATATTCTTGCTATATATATATATATATATATATATATATATATATATATATATATATATATATATATATATATGAAATAAGAAGTTATATTGAAACCAAAATGTGCATCCTTATTGGGCAAGTAACTCAGTAACTCAAGCAAGGAGTGATAATGCTATACACATACTTTTCTAAGTTTGAACATCTTAATTCTTCATAAGTCTATCATATCAATGGTAGTCCAGAGGGTTTAACAAACAGAACTTTGGGTTAATCCAATGCGCAGACCGATAAATGTCTTTTACAAGTCACCTCTTTTTGATATAATTGGGCTTGATGGCAAAACATATATGCACACTTTCTATGTGTATACGTTTAAAAATGTTTACAAAAATCATAGAAAATGTTGCATGAACCATAGCCTCACGTATGAACGGACAAATACATTTGCAATAATAGCGTAATTGCAGAGAAGGTTATCTCCCATTGGCCACCGAACGCGAACAATTCCATGAGGATAGACAGCAACTTCAGAAAGTATGCAGATTGTGGAGGGAGGAACTGTCAGGCTTAATTGAATGTTTCTTGTTGGTCTCATATGCAACTGTCAGCCCTTTAGTGGCAAGCTTAAGGGAAATTATGGACAGTGTTCCGAAAAAATACGGTCTTATCGCATCATCATCTGAGGTTCCACTCTGATGGTAGCACTAAGACACAAAAACGCTGTACCCATCCCCCAACTGCTCAAATTATTCTTGCTCTAAATATAGAAACAGATATATCTTTATCCTCATGTAAATATTGTACGATAAAAAATCGTAAACTGTGGCACATAACCGAACCGAAAATAATTAAGGGAGATAACCCCTGCGACAAAACTCCAACGCAAAGAAAGTGCATACGCATCATAGTCAAAAGTGTATGGATTTCATTCGTTGAGATTTAATAAATGTTGATGCTGCTGCTTTTGTCATCATATTCCTTACCAATCTCAAAAGGAACGAAACGAAAAATAAAATTCAAGATATGACGAAACGAAATCGCCTGTAAAAACAGTACATCGTCTTAATGTGACAGTTGCACAGTTCGAAAACTATATGTGCTTGATAAGGAATAATATGCAGCCAGAAATTAAGCATCTTCCTCGTTACACAAAGCTCAAGCACTTCAATGGCCCATGAAATGAATGCATCTCCTCACCACACTGTTCCATTTTATGAATACATTTTGTTAATTTTCTGCACATTCGGTCTGTATTATAGAGTCAGTTTTTTGACGTAATCATTTTAAAATTCCATCTGTCAAGGCTTTAGGTTGGTTTGGTTGTAATTAGCACTTTTAAAAATCTCCAAAACGATGTGCAAACATAGAACTATGTCTAAGAGTTTCCTTGCGAAATGTTTCGCGTTTGGCTGACAGCGGTCAGCAAACTATAAAGTTATTTCCAAACAAGAAAACTTAAATAAAAAAGTGTTTTCTTCACAAAAGACTGCATGCTTTTGTTTATTATACATGTATTTGTCAGTCATGTATTTGTTAGTCACATTCATTTTTTAAACCTACATAGCTACTATTCACCTCACTTACTTAAGAAAAGTCATATTTAAATCCTGATTATGTAACACACTTATTTAAGAGAAGTCATAGTTAAATCCTGATTATGTAACAAAAATGAAGTCCAAACATTGCACAAAAGAAGAAAAGTCTTATGAAAATTTGAAAAAGCCACCGATATCCAAGCTAGCCGATATATAACACATTTACCATAATACTTGCCATTTCTGTGTGCACGATTTTCAGCCTTTTGGGTTTTGATATGCAATAGCAGAGGAAATACCTTGATATTTTCGTGTCATTTAGGCCGAATTTCTAAAATACGTAAATGCAATGACATGGGGAAGGAAGTTGTCACAATGATAAGAAATGTGCTCACCAACATTCAAATTTAAGGTACTGGGCTAACGTGCCAAAAAAGTGATTTTAATGCATTATCCCTAAATGGTTCTTTTTAACAAACTTGTATCGATAAACGAGAAACAAAAACTGTATGTGAGAAGAAAATGTAAACATTACAACTTCAAGATGTGAAAGGTACCTTGCATACTTACTACGTGAATATAAATTCCAGGCAAAACAAAAACAACACACACACAAACAACACACAAACACACACACACAAATTCTAATATGGTACATTTTAAGAAAATAAATTTCATATATACAAAACTGTACAATAGCTCTATGATTTTGTGTTCATAAATCAGCACATGAAATATACAAAGTCCATTAAACAATGCACATACTGCAGTGTTTTGCAGAAACAACAACATAACATACAATTGTTTGTTAAACCTAACCGGACTAACAAAAGACACTACTGGCATCTTTTAGAAACAGCGTTGGCCATGAATGGCGATTCGAGACTGCGCCAACTATGAAGTCTTTACTTTATTAGTGAGTTTGCTTGCATTTAACAGCATATTGGCTGTCCCACCAGAAGACATTCCAAAATTCAATTTAAATTCAATTCAAAACGTTTGACACGAACAAAAGAGTTTTGTGTGCTTTTCTTTATGGTGTAAATTTATGTAGCATGTGAATGAAATAAAATTATTTTAAATTTTGTCATATATTGTCGGAATTAGCAAATTCAAGGGTAGGCAACTCTCCTTTAAAGTAAAGACCTGCGTGGAACTTGGAGATTCGCTTTGAATCACAAGGAAAACTTACGCTTGCTATACTTTCCTTCTTTGGGTATTTCTCTATCTTTCTCTTTAATCTTTTATGCATTCAGTTTTCGTTATAATTCATGATGAAATGGAGCACACCATCCAATATTAAGTCTAATGAATTTTGCAGAGAATAAATCTTCCGTCGTTAGATTGATACTGATCTTTTAAGTTGTAACTAGTTGGTGGTGTGTCAGTTTGGGCAAAAAAATGGCGCTTTATAAACAAAAAGTCTCTCTCTCTGAACATGCCAGATTTGACTGACTTTGTAGGAACACCATTCCTATGACCCCTAAACCAAAAAAGTCGGGTGTTACGGTCGCAACAATTATATTTACCCTAGCAAATATCAGCTAATTAATCTTAAATTCTAGTTCAATGGGATTTTAGACAAATAATATATTTCTGTACAATCAAACATGAGTAGATCTTTTTGAAAAGTGCTTTTATTCTATATGGCGGTGATAAATGTTCATTACTTCATCCTATAAAACTTAACGGAGAAATGAATTGAAAGATGAAAGTGGATTAATCACTATGCAAATGGTGCTAACACCTTGTCTCCTCCCGTACAGAATGACGTTCCATCCACACATACCTCCCGACAATGAGAAACTGGTACCTATGCCTATTGCTTGTCTGAATGAAAGCAGTCACAGCACAACGATTTAAATCTTTTGGTACAAGCAGTCGCTGTCCTTGTCCGATTTTTGGACTTATCCCCGCCAGACAGACCGTATTTTGGCCCTTGATTATGCGAGGTCTCGGGAGAGGATAAGTAGCAAAGAAGGACTGTTGCCTTTATGGTCAGTTGGATAAAATAAAGGATATTCAGGATGGCAGATCCTTCATGGGGACCTAGTTTCGGAGTCCAGTCTGCTTGGTTTGGTAATTTACGTATACGCATCGAACTATAAAGGTTGAGCACGGCTTGTGACCTTTCATCTCGTCTGCACCAATCCTCACTCTTGGCAGGAGTGAAGTTGGGTGAGGTGAGGTGACGAGAATAATATATACAAAAGTATAGCATCACTGGCGTAACACAAGCAGCAACTCTAAATGCAGACACTTTTGAAATACGACAAAACTAGGTAAATATTCTCCATAGGTCCAACCAGGCAGAGGTTGGCCATCTTTTGCACGTTGCATTTAACCTATTTCATTTTACCATCCTCTGTTTCCAATTTAAGATTGTCATATTTTTAAACATATTTAATATATTTTTTTGACATTTCTATCTATATCTCCTAAATCAGTAAGTTACATTTTTAGACAAATTAAAAGTCAGTTCATATGCATATAGTTAACCACTATGCATTATTTAACATAACTTGAAATTGTTATTCCAGATTTATTTACCTAAAATTTACAGCTACCTCAGTCAACATTACTACTGATTCCAAGGGACCCGTATGTATACACAGAGTTGCCAGGGTAACATGTGATTTTTAAAGTTTGTAAAATTGTGTATTCAGGGGTGTTAGCCTAAATGCAGATACTTTTGTAATACCTGAAAACATATAAAGTTATATTATAATTTGCGTGATTTTTAAGTTTATGTTTATATATATATATATATATATATATATATATATCCGGGTGATTAATTTTTTAATATTAGAGAGCTATCTCTTCAATTTCATTGTTGTTTAAATTACATAGGTAAAACGTTAATTTCAATCATTTTGGACGGAACACGTGTCAATGTTATACGAGTATTTTCAAAGACAAACTCATGAAATATATTATTTTCATATGATATTTAATCCTCTTCCAGGATATATTGTCTTACATGCCCGCTTGTTAAAATCATAAAGAACCAAAGTAAATCAAGCAATAGGATTGTGAATATGCAAATCCCGGTTTAAACTGGGCTGCGAAGGACATAAATGGTGCAGAGATTCCCTGAATCCATTGAGCGCTGATTCTTCAAGATACCGGTTTTACTATTACACCCTAGGCACACACAACAACGCGTATGGACAGAACGGAATAATACGGTTACAACATGTAATAATCACACATGGCTGACAATGGGGTCAATGATTTGTAGCAGGTATTTTTTCACTTCAGGTAGCTCTAAATGGCACTCACTCACCTCCGGGCCATCATTGGTTGGTTGAAACTGAACCTTGATCCTCAAGTTAGGATCCTGGAGCTCCACAATACTCTGAGAGTCACTTGTTGTTGGTGTAATGCTACCTGATTCTGTGCCGTCATCTAAATAATAATAATAATAATAATAATAATAATAATAATAATAATAATACTCTACACCTCGTTTTGTCCAATATTCCCTGCGTTTTTCTGGTTTTCTTTTTCAAATTTTAAGTTTGGTTTGTTTTTCCCAATCTCAAGAAAAAACAAAATCGAAGAAAGTAATGGACAGCTAGAACACGTTTTCATGTCCTGGTGGCCGGGGCATTTGTTTTATTTTATTTATTATATTCTTTTTTTTTGGGGGGGGGAGTGGGGGGGGGAGAGGGTTTATTTTGGTTGGTTGGTTGTTTTCCCTATCACAAGAAAATACAACATCGAGACAAGAACAAAATCTGACGTACATAGCCCAAGGGCCGAACACGTCGTACATTGCAAAATCATCATCAACAACAAAATTCAATCAAATATGTGAGAAAAGTAAAATACATTTAGAAATCGTAAGCATGTGCCGGTTATAGTGGCATTAGGGGGAGTTGAAGTAGAAGCAGTAGCATTAAAAACAGCAGTAACATAACTGTGATTGCTTGTAATAGTGGTTGTAAAGAAGCTGCAACTTAATCAGCAAGAATAAAAAATAAAAAAAACACAAGAACAACAATAGTAGCAGAAGCGGTAGCAGTGGTGGTGGTGATGATTTGAGTAGGAAGGCAGTGTAACCATCATCACTAGCATCACTAGTAGTAGTAGTAGTAACATAAGTAGCTCAAGTAGCGGCAGCAGCAGCGGAAAGGAAAAAGAGATATTAAACTGACAAAAAGGTAGGAAATGATGAATATCAAATGTTTTAGATACATCAAATATAAAAGCTATTCACCGAGATTTAAAAAAGGCACTGTAACCATTTGTAAAGCTTTCAATAAACTTTTGTCATCATTTTATCCCATTGCCTTAGCTGTGGTCGATAGATATTACTAGCCGAGTGAACACTTACTTTCTTTGACCATGACCTGAACGAGCGTTCCGAGAATTCTGTGTGCGTCGTCACTTTCCTTTCTATTCCCTTCCTTCTGAATAATTTCCCATATCCGGCAGAGGAACCTGTTCATCCTCTCGTGCTTCAACTGAAAATACATCTGTACATACGGGTTATCTGTACATACGGGTTATCTGGGTAGGTTTGCAACATTTACCAATATCTCTAAATATGTACACGATTTACAATAACCGAAACGATGCCGTTTAATCGAAACGATAAGAAACTCAACATTCCCCCTATCTACTCGTTAGGCTTACTGAACAACGGACTACTATTATAATGTGCATACTTCGCTCAACTTGTGATTGTTTCATTTGATGCACGTCTTTTTAACACATTTTATGACAGGATTCAATATGTAAGTTATGTCTTTGTTGAATATATTTGACAATTTAGGTAAAACATCCCTAGGATCGTGGTGATATTGTTTCCTACTGCTACATACATCTACATGATGAAAAATATCGATAAATAAATGTAATCGAACGTCCTATGTGGACATGCGTATGCGTTGCTGTTGTATGATCTACAGTGACTAAAAAACCGTACGATGGCTTACAAACTTGAAACGGTATTTCTTTAAATAAAATGTTACTAATCAAAGGTTCTGTTAACAAACACGTTTTTCAAAAGTAAATGATGTAGTTTAAAGAAAATGTTATCAGCATTATCAGTAAATCAACCTGATATGTAATTCTGTGTAATGTGCGCTACAACCAATTCTCGTCAACTTCAGCTTGTTTTGAGCATGCTACATTCGATGTAAAAATAATATATACTACATGAAAAGAATTAACAGAAAAATCCGATAAAACAGTCCTTTTAAGGATAGATGTAGAAATATATCAATTAATTGGAACGTGGAATTCCTACGTCACTAACAGCCACGTGCATGTTCGTTTACACGTTGATCTATTTTGTAAACGTTCACAGGCAGTAAACTCAACTAAGCCGTTTATACGTGTAAACCTTGCAGCTTTAGATCTAGGTATTTGCATCGCGTCGAGTTTGATAGCGAGACCCGAAGGGTCGACGTGATCCAACGTCATTAAGTTATCAAACGAGTCGCGATACAAGTAACCAGATCAAGTTACTGTATAGATGATATCGATATTATGTACCCTAAACAATTATTTCATAATAAAAAGACACATTTTATGTTGTTGTTGTTGTTGTTGTTTTACTTTGATTCCATCTATCTTCTCCCTTCACGCGACCGTTGTTAGATGACGTCGTCTTTGACAGCGAGGAATCTAAGCATCTGATACAAGGTTTCAGATCAGCCCCGTGTAAAGTAGTACGAGTTGTCTAATGATGAGTATATCATAAATATGAATTGTTTAGTTTTACAAATTATTGTTTGTTATTTACAGTTAGAAGTAATATAAACATAAGTCGATATAGGGTTATAGTTCACAATTTTTGAGTGACATTTTGACAATCACAACTCATCTCATACATTTTGAGGACACATTGATCTGTACTGTTTTTTGTGTTTTCTGCACGTTAAGTCAATAGTCATTATTTGTCTTTCTAAGCAGCTCTGTGCACTGTATTCTAGAGAACAATTTCTCTTTTAGTATTCATGCATCAAAGTATGAGCACCGTAAAGAAAATGATCGCACGAGATCTACTTTCCTTGCACGAGTTACCCAAAAATTGGTTATATTGGACTACTTATATAACAGAATTTTAACAAACGTGGCAACACATCCAGCAAATATCATTTTGATGAATTAAATCGTAACCAACATATCTAGTACATGTCTGCATTAACACAGGAATACGGTTGAAGAGAAGACGTTACTGGTTATATATTGAACAAATTGAACTAGAAACATTCCGAGTGTCATTATTCACATTATGCTATCAAGTTCAAACGATTTTAAAAGTGTATACCTGTTACTTATTTAAGTGTGCACCTATTACTTGTTTAAGTGTATACCTGTTATTTATTTAAGTGTATACCTGTTACTTGTTTAAGTGTATACCTGTTACTTATTTAAGTGTATACCTGTTACTTATTTAAGTTTATACCTGTTACTTATTTAGCAGGATCAGATTATGAATATCACCTTGCATATGATAATTATCAAATTGATTTACGTTTAATTTTTAAATCGATTAACCATCAGTTTATTTACAGTTTATTAACATTTTTCTTGAAATTATTGAAGCTTGTTGTTTTTTAAGTGATTTAGATAAATGTTGATAAAATTAAATGATTATTACCCTTTTCCTCAACAATAACTCCCGCTGGTGGCCGTTGATTTTAAGAAGTCTGTTATTCTGATCGTTCAGGAAGCAAATCTCATCCTTCAGGCCGGAAACGGTATTGTGTTGAGTTTGTATATCAGAGTTGCTGAAATCTTCCACCTTTCCGTTACCACCAACCAAGCCATTATTGAGTCCATTTACGTCATTCAAAGTTACCTTGACCGTGGCTTTCAGTTTTGCAAGTTTCTCAAGGGATTTTCTCAAATTACTGTTTTCGTCTCTTAGAGTATGATTTTCTGAATCAATACACTTTATCCTCTCTGCCGCATCCGCTAATATCTTATTAGTTTCCGCATCTTCCCTTTCATCTTCATTGACGATATCTCTGTTACAGTTACAACTCAAGGTCATTATTTCAAGATCATCTTGAGCCTCCCGGAGCTGACGTTTTAGACAAACAATCTCAGAATCTGCTTTTGACTTTGCTAACTTGTTCTTTTCAATCTCGTCCTGCAGCTTGTTTGATAATTCTACGGCTTTTCTTCTATCCTTGTGACCCCTTTCAAGATCTTGAGTCAAACTCTCTAAGCGTGTCCTGAGATCGCATAGGTCTTTGTTTATCTCTCTTTCTTTGGCTTCGTTCTCCTTGATTTTTGTGTACAATACGAACTCTTTCTCGGCTAAGCCTTTGTTTTCTTCTTTTAATTTCTCTATCTCCTCCTGTTGTTTGATATTCAGTTTCAGTGCTTCATTCTTTTCATCATGTTCCTTCTGTAACTGCAGTGCTTTAATCTCCAGCTTCTGTTGATTATTTCGTATTTCCTTTTGCATCTTTTTGATCTCATTTTCCTTTTCTTTTAATACACCATTCAGAATAACCTCATGTTGCTTCTTTTTCTCTAATTCATCCTTACATATCACCAGTTCTGCTTTTATTTTGGCGCCACGTTGTTCCTTTTCCGAGTTTGCGTTTCTTTCACCTTCAAGCTGAGTAGTTGATATTTCAAGTTGGCCTTTAAATGAAGCAAGCTGAGCTCGTAATATTTTGATTTCGCTCTCCTTTCCTTTCAAAATATATCTGCTATTTCTCGTGTGATCCTCCAGTGTCTGCTGAAGTCTTTCCTTTGTTGCTACAGCTTGTCTTGTTTCTTCACTCTCAATTTCTAATTGTGCTTCCAAAGCCTGTAACCTCTCTGTGGCTGCATTTAACTCAATCTGCAAGCAGTCGATCTTCTCTTCCTTTTCTTGCAACCTGCTACTAAATTCATCTTTCATCTTTCTCCGGTCCTCTTCATATTGTGCGATTTCGTCTCGTAATCTTTGGTGAAGTCTCAGAATCTCCTCTTTTTCTTCCTTTTCTTCATTCAGCCTAGACGACAATCCTTCTGATAATTCTTTCAATTCGTTTAAATTGGATTTGAGCTTAAATATTTCATTATTCCTCTCCTCGACCGTTCTTTGCACACGTTTCCAATCCTCGTATAAATTGCATGTACTTCTTCTCTCTGTCTTAATTTCATGCTCCAATATTCTGATCCTACCCTCATAGTCATCCTGCAACCTTTGCACCTCTTTCTCAGCGATTGGTGATTTCTTCGTTTTCAAGAGATATTTTCTATTATAAGAAATCATCATGATAGTTACATTATCAAAAGATTCTCTCAACTCATTTGCCAGCAGAAAGCTCAAAGCTACACACAATAGAGAACATTCCGCAAAAGCTTAATTAGCGTAAAAACGATTCCATTTAAAAGGTAACAATACTTCACAATAGAAACTTTTCTAAAGTTAATGTTTCAAATTTGAGATCATCGATCCGCGTGATAGATCTTTTGTTGTCAGCCATTTGCTTAAGATTGATTGAAAATGCACTCAACGTTTCAAATTCAATTGTGTATTCACCCTGACGCGTCAATATATTTTCTGCCAGGAAATGGGTTTACTGCCACGCTTTTTCGATTAAGATAAGCATTAAAATATTTTTCAAGAGTCCATAGAGCGCTGTTAGTAAATGACAAGTCCAACTCAAAATTTGCTTCTAACCTGAACTAATAATCACTAATAGTAATGTATCGAATAATAATAGTAATTTATAGAATAATAATAGTAATGTATAGAATAAAGGTTGTACATTCAGACTTTAGGCCTATATTCTCGACTGAATCTACCTGTAGAAGTAGTTATAGGGGCAACTATGGAGACATATGGAAATAAACATCACTGGTCCACTATTGAGATGTATGAACATGTAAGATTATGGGCTAATATGTATGCCAATTTAACACTGGATTTGTGGCGGTATGGGAATATATGGGAATTTAACATGGATGGGCCACGATGGCCATCTACGGGAATTAATATTACATTGGTACTATGGGGCCCTATGATAATTTAACGTTAGCGGTTTTGGGGAAATCCGACACCGTCGACAAGAATTAACAGTACTGGGACACTATTGAGCCCTACGCAGAATTAAACATGGATGACACGGTATGGGGCCTCATGGGAATTTAACATTACCGGTAAATAGCCTCACATGGGAAATTAACATTAGCGGTTTACAGCCCCCCCCCCCCCGAATTTAATAATTGTGGATTATAGATCCCTTTGGGTATTTTGCATTTGCGGTTTATAGTCTCCTATAAGAAGTTAACATGGATTGGCTGGTATGGGTGCCTATGGAAATTTACCATTACGGACGGTACTATGGTGGGCAATGCAAATTTGACATTGTGGCTGACCAACACCTATTCTGACTGACTTACGTCTATTTCAACTTTACCAACACCTATTCTAACTGACCAATATCTATTTGGGCTGACAATGCCTATTCTGGCTGACCAACACCTATTGTGACTAACAAATATCTATTCTGACTGCCCAACACCTATTTTGACTGCCCAACAGCTATTCTAACAATGTTCAGGCAAGAAACGATAGTTTTCCAGATGTCACCCTCTAACATAGATGCAAAATTCCGGTTCTAGTTTTATACAGCAATATAAATCTTCACCTTATTCCAAGAACACAATTGAAACAATGTAATAACTTTCTAAAAAAAAAACTCTCAAGTTCTAAATTTGCCGTACGGTCCCATTACTTTTAAGCAGCAAGCATAAAGCACATTATTGTTTTCAATCGTTGTGAACTTTTGCATTAAGGACAGAGTAGCCCTGTATGGAAATTTCAATAGAGGTGGACAAATAGGATGGAGAGATGGACAAAGACACACGTAAATACAGACACATATGTTTACCCATACAATCCAGCACCCAATCTTGCAAACAAAAGGAATGAAGGAAAGAGGAGTTATGCGATTGTCAATAAGACACATAATCAATATCTATGAACTACCTTTACCATCCAACACCCACCCTCACCAAAGAAACAACAAGGAAAAGGAGAAGTTATGTGATTGTCACTAGCACAAATAATTACAATCCAATACCCACCCTTACAATCAAAAAGAAAGAAAGTAAGTAATAGGTAATGGTTACTAACAAAAACTCCCTACAGACAAACACCCAGACATACAAACAAAACGGATGAGAAAAGAGGGAGTTATATTATGATCACTTGGACATACAATTACCAACCAACACCCATCTTTGCAATTCAATACCCACACTTACAAACAAAATGGTTGAGGGAAAGGGAAATTATGTTATAGTCACTTACACACCTATTTACCATCCAACACCCACACACATACAAACAAAATGATGAGTGCAAAGGTGCTATGTTATCATAGAATAACTAACACACTTACTTACAATCCAATACCCACACACTTACAAACAAGCAGATAAATGAAGGGAAGGGAATTTTGTTTTTGCATACAAACACAGAAACACACACAATCCCACATTACCAAGTAAGGATAGTTTATTTAAGTTTGTTTATTATTAATACAAACAAAGACATCAACATAGATACATAAAATGCAAAATAATACACACACAGCATAAAAGTTGCCAATAATAATTAGTATTCTGTTTCTAGAATACTGGGTAGCCCTGAAAAGGACCATTGATTTAGCCCTGAGAAGAGCTGATTTTAATGTTGGCACCTCACCTTCAACCGACAGTGAAAAGTAACGCTCATTCGTCTCACTTTCACCAGTATTTTATTTTTGTTGTTGTTGCTGCTGCTGTTGTTCGTTTTGCTGCTGTTCCTGCTGCAGCTGTTTCCACACCCATGAGATTTATTAGCATCTCATAGACATGTCGAAATTGCATTAAACCCCGTTTCAACAATCTCCTTCTCTCTGACAACAAGTATTGTACCCGGCTCAGAAGGTCCCCCACCTTCCCCAACTAGAGTCAAACTCATACCTGTAGTCTGGTCGACAATGAATGGCAAGAATAGTGAAAAACTGCACTTTATAGAGACAGAAAAGAGACTATAATTTGTAGCGCGACAATTGTTTTTTGTTGTTGTTGCTAAGCTAATCAGAACGCGTATTAATCATTCCATCTATCGTGTGTTTTCATATCCATCCTTCGAGCAAATTGACTTCGAGAACATTTCGAAAAAAGCGAACGCTTTACCGACACTCTCAGATTCAAGGATTTTAAGTCCGAAGAAATTGGCCACGTTTATCACTGACTTGCTTGATTCAATGTTTGCCCAAGTTCGATTTGAAAATTATCCTTGAGTGCTAAAGTTGGACTTTCACTCTTGGATGATCTTGACTCTCGAGGTCGTGGTCAATCGTGGTGGCGATGCATACGGATCCGTCATCTCATTTCGTTTCATGATAACATTCTATCATAGTATACAGTTTTATTCGATTGTACACTCGCACTGTATACAGACCTGACGTAAAACGGTTACACTGTTCAATGCAACTTGTTGGTAGTCCTTCTCTCCTTTTGATTAGTTTTAAGGACACAATAACGTTTCGTTTGCTGGCTAATTCATCCATTCTTTCATATTTTCATTCACTCGTATGCAAATTAGCGCCACTCAATGTACTATTATATCAATAATGTACTTTAGCTTTGCTGTTGCAGAAAACCCAAAATAAACTCGTGGAAAAGCATAACACTATCGAATAGAAATGTGAAAAATGATCTGACATTAAATTTAGCATGATTTAATGTATCATGGATTCTTTTTTTCCAGACGTTGTTAATTTGCCAGTGAATGCTATGTGCTCGATCTCATCATTGGCGCTTCTTTTTTTATAGATAAATTGTTTGTTACTTAAATGGTTGCCATAGCTGCTAATTCAAATAATTAACAGGAGCAGTTTATATAATATGCCGTCATTAACCAATTTTGTTACTATCCGTCCATTTTTCTATCTCTTCAATGTAGATAGATTCAACTGGTACATTCTAACAGTTTACTGTAAACAGGTTCAGGAGTTATGCACATAAGAAACTGTTTAGTGACAACCTTACAAGCAAGTAAGTAATCATTTGAATAATTTGGCAAAGCACTTGTGAAAATACAACCTTTAAACAATTATTCACAGGATAGAGGAAGATAATGCTTTAATTACCTTAATTTTTTACCATTATTAGGAACATAATGCTTGAAAGGAAATGGTCCTTCTTTTATCAAGACATTACAATATAAATGTGCAGGCTTGAAAGGAAATGGTCCTTCTTTTATCAATACATTACAATATAAATGTGCAGCACTCTCTTATTTCAAAACATTGGTAGAGCATGGCATAAATCATCTTTTTATTAACAACTGTAAAGACTACATTTTCAAAAATATTTTAAATCAATTAGTATACATTTCCAAATGAAAATTAGATTCACACTTCTCTTCTACATCAAAATTATGTCACTTTTCCCCTTTTTATCTGGAGATGTTAGCCACTTCTCCCATTTTTCCACCCAAGTGTGAGCTCTTTTGTTTGTTTTTCATGTTATTAGGAGACCATGGTTAGCAATTTCGTGACTTCACAACCTCACACAAAACGTTTGAAAATGTTCCATTTCCTCTTAATTATGATTATGTGTAAATTCATTTTTTATTTTTATTAAGATCATGGAAGCTATTCTTACAAACGCACACACACACACAGACACTTGGTTTGTTTTATTTTTTATATGATTTGGTAATCCTTGATTAGTATCTCTTTTCTGCGAGATATCTCTAATTAATGCCCTAAGATCCCCCAGTATAAAGTTAAAATCTCTATTCTCTTCTATAATATACCCACACAGCAAACTCTAAACCTTTAGAAGTAAAAGAAGCAGTATAAAATAAAATGTAAATCCCTTATCAACCAAATCCCCCCCCCCCCGATCTAAGTCCCCGTTACAGCTGCAAAAAAAGAAGCTAACAATGGCGCCCCCCTCGCCCGGTGCCCGGGGTCAATTGCCACCCCACCCCACCACCCACCACCCCCCTCGACATCGCGGCTCAATATCGAGTCGGAGCAACCGCACATAGATCCACCGACATGTATCACAGATATCTGAGATTCCGGATGAAGCTGAAATCTGAAGAAACAAAGAAGAAATATATATATCTATATATATATATATATATATATATATATATATATATATATATATATATATATATATACACACACATACATACATACATACATACATACATACATACATACATACATACATACATACATACATACATACATACTTTGAATCCTGAAATTTAGATTCTAAACATGACTGATAATATAAGAGTATCATGAATCATGAATCACTTTGATTAATGAATTTGATATAAAGGGTTGCTATTCAATAAACACTTGAATTTAAGCCAACCTAAACTAACATTTACATCCAGATTTTTGCCAGTAAGCAAATATATTCAGCAACAGTGATAATCACATGCCCAAACGTTAAACTACTTTTAAAGTGTGCAGTGGCCTTGCGAAATACATGCGCTTATTGGACACAAATTGAAGAATTGTGAAAAGGAAAAGATACATCTATACCACTAATCTAATATGTGTAACAAGTCAAATAGTGATATCTTGAACGGTTTTGGAGTTCTGCTCCTAAAACGAAAATGTGATGGATAGATGAAAAAACGGATAAAAACGTTAAAAATATTGAAACTGAAGAATTGTGACTACCAAAATGTACATCTACACCACTAATTTAATATATGTACCGCGTTTCAGAAAGATATCTTAAACGTTTTTTTTTTAAATTTTGCCCAGGAAAAGAAAATCTGGATAATGGATTGACGGATGGAGAGAAAAACGGACAAAAACAGTAAGAATATAAAAAAATGAAAGATTGTGACTATCAAAAGGCACATCTATACCATTAGCCTAATTTGTATATCAAATCCATAGAGATACGTTGAACGGTTGGAGAATCATACTGCAGAATCGAAAATGTTTCATAGGTGGATGGATGGGAAGAAAAATGGACAGAAACATTGAATATAATAAAAACTGAGTAATTGTGAATAGCAAAAGGCACATCTAGATCATTACACTAATATGTGTACCAAGTTTCAAAGATATCTTGAACTTATTCAGAATTATGATCCGGAACCGAAAATGTTTCTGGATGGACAGACAGACGGACATAGCGATAGCAATATACCCTCCATTAAAATTGTTTGTTTGGTTTTTTGGGGGGTTGGGGGGATTTACTGTTCTTGTCGCACAATTATTTATTTTCATGAGTATAATGAATGATTTCTTTTAGTTCAATGTTAGGAAGTAATTTCTGAAACTCTACATTTAATTGGTGTATTTACAATGACAAATCTGATCTACATCTATTTTCACGGGTTTTAAATAACATTTCTTTTATCGTCTAGAAATTGTATCGAACTTTCATTATGTAATTCTCAGGATTTACTTTCAAGGCAGTGTAGTGTTTACGCAGTTTGTAGCCTGCAGTCTTACAATGCAGTGACGTTTCCAGCATCTTAGTCTGTCTAGCTTCCAAGTCATCGCTCTGGCATCTCAAAGTCTTTGCTTTCTCCTGAAATATTAGGAACTGATTAACTAAACAATGCTAAGTTTTAAGTACTGGCAAAGAATTAATTGACGATTCAAGGATTTTGAATTCCAACTTAGGCGTCATGGTATAAATAAAATCCAATACAGTAGAAATGTACCAGTTTATACACCAGTATTTATCACAGACCAGATTAGAACGAAAGCCAATTGCTAATACCTTTCTTCTCTTTTGTAAATATATAAACAATTGTGAACATACTATTGGATCGAGTTATAAAATAGTACAAAATCTTCAAAACTGCAGGAAATTAATATTACGGTCATCAAAATGTGCACAAATTATTTTAAAAAAAGAAAAATTATCAAAGCAGTCATATACCAGGATATTTTTCTTTACAAATTTGTTTCGTCCCAGACACATTCATAGATGCCGGGGTTGGTACACTGGTTTTACCTCTTTACAAATTTGTATTGCCCCAGACACATAGAGAGACGCTGGAGTTGGCGCCCTGGTTTCACTTATTTACAACTTTGTATACCCCCAGATACATATAGAGATGCAGCGGTTGGTGCCCTGGTTTAATCTCTTTACAAATTTGTATTGTCCCATACACATACAAATATGCCGCGTTTGTTACCTTGGTTTCAACTCTCTAAAAATTATATTGTCCCAGACACACACAGAGATGCCGGGGTTGGTACACTGGTTTTTGCCCCAGACACATACAGAAACGCTGGGATTGGCGCCTTGGTTTCAGCTCTTTACAAATTTGTATTGCCCCAGACACATACAGAGATGTCCAGGTTGATGCCTTGGTTTCACTTCTTTACAAATTTGTGTTGTCCATACAGATGTGCTGCGGTTGGTGCTCTGGTTTAAACTCTCTACAACTTGCATTGTCCTAGACACATACAGAAGAGATGTCGGGTTGGAGCCCTGGAGTCACCTCTTTACAAATTTGTATTGTCCCAAACACATCGATGCGGGGGTTGGTGTCCTGGTTTCACCTCTTTACAAATTTGCATTGCCCCAGACACATACAGAGATGTCGCAGTTAGTATACTGGTTTTATCTCTGTATACAATTTATTTAATTGTGGAGATATTAATGGTATTAAATCAGTCACAAGAGATATACAAGTATTATTTTATAAATAAAGAATGATATATATATATATATATATATATATATATATATATATATATATATATATATATATATATTATATGCCTCTCGTTTTTCTTATTTCAGACAAGAGAGAGAGAGAGAGAGAGAGAGAGAGAATGTGTCTCGTAATTGTTTTAAATAGAACGATCCATTCTTTTCCTTTAAAAAATCATATTAAAATTACCCAGTTTCAACTGATATATCAAAAGTTTGGTTCGCTTTTAAATATAATGAGACACACGATAGCAAGTATAAAAGACAAAAGTTGGCTATTAGGTGACTATACAAATGGAAAATAAAGAGAAGGGAGAAAACGGTGATGATGAGAGGAACGTAATAAGGAAAAGGTTTATTAAAATACATAGGAAGAAAAAAATCTTCCTGGAGAAAATCGGCGCTGGAACAATGGCCAGATAATTTGTATGATGATTTTGATCCATAGGGATCCAGTTACAAACTATGGACGCAAGAATGAGGTCAGAGATTATTTTTTATATTTTTAAAAATCCTTAATTGTCTTATGATATTTATATACAACATCTATATAAGCATAGTTTCTTCTGAAGATAAGTACGAATTGTTCAGAGTGGTACTACTAGTAGGATTTTAGAGTTTGAAACAAATATTATTTATAGTGATACTGTACTTAATATCTATTAAAGAACATGCTCATTTATTTCTCTTTGATTTCCTTTAAATTCATCTTTATGGAATTGTCTAACACAAAAAAACTAAACTTGTCTTTTTCAAGCTCTTTCTCCTTTCAAGCTCTTTCTCCAGTTCTTGTTCGTGTAATCTTATATATTTAATCTCTCTCTCATTGGCATATTGGTCTTTTCCAATTCTTTCCAAGTTGATAATGGTATTATGATTTCCAATTTGAATGTTGTTGGCCTTGCAATATGTATCTGTATTACTTCTGTAATTTGCACCCAGGGATGCCTCAGTATCCGTGTTAGTTGCAGTCTCTGCAGTTCTTATCCGCTTCTCCACTACTCCCTTTATTATCTGTGGAAGCAGAAGCATAAGAAACGTTAGCAGAGTTCTTTGCTACATGGGGTATATTGGTCTTCCCTCATCTCAAACTGGCTCTAAGTTGTTTGTTTTTAAGCTGATGCTCTCGTACCCTTAACTCAAGTTTCTCTATCTATTCATTTGTCAGCGCTAATTCTTTATTTTTTTTTTTTCTCTACTTCTATACTTTTATCTCCAAAAGGTGCTTTTGGAAATCTGTGTGAATTCAGTACTAACTTCTTCATTTAATGTATCATCACAGTACAAATCAGTTTTCCTGCGTCCTTTTCTTTTCTTCTTGGCAGTCTTTTGGGATTCGCTTGTACTAAACGCCCCCCCCCCCCCCAGCACCTTCTGTTCACATGTCATAACACTAAAACGTGACTTTACACACTTTAAAGCAAACTGTTTTATATTTTAACTATGGAGTCCCTTCCTTGTCTATTTCCACTCTACAAGAAATTACTTGCGTAGTGCCCAAAACATTATAATAATGATCAGTGAACAGTTTTAGATAACTATATCGCACAAGTGACTATACACAACAACAACAGCAAAAAGATCCCAGCTAGATACATTTCTTATCAAAAATAGTGCATGAATAAGCAGGATCGATCATCGATCTGGTGTCATACTTTACTTCTTGCATGAACTTGTACAAACAAGTTTGTCGTTAAAGTTGATGACGATGACGGTTTTCAAACGAGTTTTAAGTTGTTCATTCTCTTTCTGTAAATATGGTTTCTTTGAATTTATCTTCTTAAAATTTTCATAATTAGCTGCGTTTCCCATAGATTTTACACCATTTGCGGTTAAAATCTGTACGACTGACGACTAGTAGAAAGAAAAGTTTTGGGTGCGTTCTAGCTTATTTCTCTACCTGTATTACGTTATAAACGTTACTTTCTGATCGACCTGTAAAAATGAATATTTGTCTATGTTCAACCATTTTGTCTGTGATAAAAAAAAAACTTATAGAGAGAGAGAGAGAGAGAGAGAGAGAGAGAGAGAGTGAGAGAGAGATATATAGACAGACAGACAGACAGACAGACAGAGAGTGTGTATTATTGAAAGGATTTAGAGTTAGATTATCAAGGAAACCATGAATGCAAATATTTCCTTCCTCTCTTTCTAGCATCGATCTTTTTATAATGGCAATAATAGGCATACGACTATATTTGAGCAAATCAATTGCTGTCAACTATAAATGACTGTGTTTACGTTGAAATAGAGAATGTATTTAAGGTAAATTTGGATACTCTATTACTAAACACCAAAGATTGCAGTTATATGCACGTTAAATAGAGGATCGCATAAAATTGCAAACAACTCTTTGTATAATGGTAGATTCGGTCCATGCTCTACCATCATATCGTGTGTGCACTACAGTATATTA
Organism: Margaritifera margaritifera; assembly: GCA_029931535.1. Lineage (NCBI taxonomy): Eukaryota > Metazoa > Mollusca > Bivalvia > Unionida > Margaritiferidae > Margaritifera > Margaritifera margaritifera. The sequence continues at coordinate 1,411,604 of JAQPZY010001678.1, forward strand.
TTATATTCGAGCCATTGTTTACTATATCTGGCAGTTATCTTAAACGCGCTAAGCTGTTTCATATCTAGCTTATTCTGTCTAAGTGTATATGACTTCTGACATGCTGAAACGTGTGTACCTGTATATAGTATATTGTTTATATATGTACCTGTTCACCACTATAGTTACATACATTAATCCATTTTAAATCTGTATGAGTGCGTGTGCAAGCTTATCTATAAGTGACTTTTTAAAACAATACAACATAACCTGTTCAAGAATTGAGGACCACATGACAGATGCATCTTTCAAGACCAAATGTGTTATCCTCGTTAAATAAAAATTATTATTATTATTATTATTATTATTATTATTATTATTATTATTATTATTGACTGAATACATTTGACAAACGCTGTTAACCATTTCAACGAACAATTATATCCACGGTAGAATACCATCAGTATCATAAATACAGGTTTATATTTATTGTTTTTGAACAAGTTATATATTAAGAATTGATGTAATGTATGTATTTAACTACCGTATGTATGTATGTATGTATGTATGTATGTATGTATGTATGTATGTATGTATGTATGTATGTATGTATGTATGTATGTATGTATGTGTGTATGTATGTATGTATGTATGTATGTATGTATGTATGTATGTATGTATGTATGTATGTATGTATGTATGTATGTATGTATGTATGTATGTATGTATGTCACCTCTATAAAAAAAATTACAAAAAGAAAATTTCATACATAATGGCAATGCAAAATATTTACAAATAGATAATTTTCTCATATAATGTAATATTTTAATCATTCTATTCTGTCATTGGAAGAGAACCCCTATCTAACTCCACGCGTTTTCTCCTTTAAAACTACAACATTTGTCTCATCAGATAGTGTCATGTTTGTCAATGAGACAAAATCATTTCAATCTTAGTTTAAACACACAATTAAGTTCACAGGTAGAGATGAATGAATGTGGCCCCTCCGTCTATCTTAAGCGTACAATTCTAATTAATTTCGTCTCATCTAGAAAGATTACATTGTTTGTTTTTGTTTTTGTTTTAAAGACGCAAACACTTGCCAGACCATATAGGGTATGCTTCATATAATTAGGCTGGACGCTATTCACAGTATCTGTTGAAGTTGTTAGAGTGTTTGCCACAGACTTCTCATCAGACAGACAAACACACACACACACATAAACGCGCACACAAATCCCCCTTTTCAGGGATTAATTGTACATAAGTACAGAAGACAGGGTCTGATATGAATTATTCCCGCTTAATACTTTATTTGCTTATTAGATGTAGTTGGTTGACATAATGCATATTTCGACGCATGATCCGGATTCTGCAACCGGCAGTGCCCGTTCCCAAATACCGAAAACATATTGCTTGATTTACAAATAAGCATTTTATATTCATATTATAAAATAATATTAACAAGAGTGGTATAATGGTAACATATGTGTATACTATGAGTGCTTTCAAAGTGATAGCCATGTGTGTATGATTTAGCTAGATAGTTTATGATCTGCCCTCAAATTTACAAAACAGCTCAAAGTAAGTTTATACTCGGACTTAAGATTCAATGGTTAATAATGGATAAACTGCTCTATGTACAAACAATAACCGTAAGTTGCTGTTTATTAGTGAAATCAAGTCGGATACTTATTCCATTCTTCCGATTTATTGAGGAATAAATTAGGAGTTACTTATTTCCGATTAAAAAAGTGCTAAATTAAATGTGTGCCATATTCAGGGCATTTGTTGTTACGGGTCTGCTTAGACCATTAGAAAAAGTTTAGACGAAATAATTAGTTGATCCGAATCGAAGAAATATCAGTGTCCTTATGGGTACCAGCTATATAAAACCTATACAGACAAGACCGATTATATCAATATTTTCGACTACCGTGTATACTCGCGTATAAACTAATACCAACTGCAAACTGCATAGACCCAGATCTACCGTCCCATAATGCGCCGGCAGATATGGGTCTGTGCAGTTTGCAAGGACTAATCAGTAGAACAAACAACATAGACCCTGATCTGCCGGCTTTATGTCGTTATGTGACGGCAGATCAGGGTCTATGTTGTTTGCATTTGGATACGGATATACGAGAGTACATATGGTATATTAACCCTAGGTTAGAGTATTTTGATGAGGACCCCTCTTTGGAACTTTGTAGCTAAGGATCTACTCCAAAAGAAGAAAAAGTCTACATGAAATTCGTCCAGGGAATTTCGAAAAATCTGACGCAAAATATATGTTAGCCATAAAGAGACATTAAACGAGATTAATTCCAAAAAGAAGTATTGACGAAATTCGTCAAGCGTAATCTGAGAAATAGAAGGGATTTTATGTTTATGGGCTATGCCAAGGCCAGAATAGAGAGGATCAATTCCATCTACAATTTGCACTACGTGAACTCTACTTCGAAAACTTTGATTTTAATCCCTCTTTGAAAGTTTCTTTTTAGGGATCTGGTCTAACAGTAGGGAAAGTTTAGACGATGTTCGTTGAGCCGATTTTGAGACATAGGAGACTCAATATATGACAGTTATAATAAAGCGCCTAAAGAGATTACATCTTACGTCCACATATCGACCCTAACATCCCCTTTTCAAATAATATTGACATCGACCCGTCTTAGAATATTGTATCTAGGGATATGTTCGACCCACAGAAGAAGTATTGATACAATTCGTTGAGGGTAATCAGAGTCTACATAGATAATAAAGCATTACACTCACACAATTCGGCGTAACTGTGTCATTGTAACGTGACGTAATCTCACAATTTTAATTTTGTGCGATCGGGAGTAGACAGGCAGTGTAAAAATAGTTTGCGGGAAGTCCTAACAAACCTTTTGCGCATTAGATTTACTCGACGGACTGATCGTTCTCTCGCTGAATTTTGTAACAAAATAAAAACAAAATGAAATTCGTTCCCACACAGATCGAAGTGTGCCATTACCATTACACATACATAAAATGGGAGATACAGACGCACAGACAAATATATGAACCTGTTTGTAAAGGACCACATAAAATGTGTCCTTTATGATCAGGTGTCTTGTATAAACCGGTTGAAAATGATGATGAAATTAAGAAGAGGGATGTATAATGAATAATGTGACGTGTAACATTCTTTCCCAATGCAAACGCTCGTTGGGAGATCTTGTTTCTCACAGTGAAATATATTACCTAACAAGTCACAAAACACGGTGCACTGAGACTATTGTTTACTCAACCGAGCACTCTTCGGAATCCACAGATCCTTGCTCAGATTCTAACAACACAAAAAATATGCCTACAAACATATATTGTAAACACACACACGCCTTGTTAAATACGTACCAACATAAATGTATTGCATATAAAGGTGAGGTG